>JAKSZU010000001.1:8242164-8842164 GCA_026018925.1 Tupaia tana
GCGGTGAGGTTGCCAGGCAGAACCGCGGGGTTCAGACAGCAGCGCGGGCATCCTCGTGTCCAGTGAAAGCAACGCGGGCAGCTTCCTGTTACCTGCAGAGAGCACACGTTCTCATCAGTAAGAGAGAGCTAGCACAGCCTGGCCGTCACGACTTCCCTCCCAGCCCAGAGCGCAGGGGAGGGAAGGCCCCAGATGGCCCTGTAAGCACGTGAGCCCTGTCCCCAGGGCAGAGCTGACCCCCTGAGCACTGGGGGGCCCCTCACCGCCGACACTGCCCCTTCCCTCGCACACCTCTTCTGAGCTGAGCTGCCCTGTGCCGTGAGGACTCTGCTTGACACGGAACAGAGAAGGGGCTGCCCCTGGGGCCTGGGCCTCATGACAGCCTGGCTCCAGGCTCGGGCTCAGGGTCGGGTCTCAGCGGGCCCTGCCTCCTGCCTCCTGCCTGCCCGCCCGAGGGCGGCACCGCGCACGTGGCCCTGTGGCTGTCTGGGCTGGGAGGCCGCCACTGTCAGAGGGGAACGGTCGTACCTGGTGGAATGACCACAGCCTTTCTCTGTGCCTAGAACATTCTGAAGAGGGTCGAAGAAGGGTCTGAACGGGAAGGTACTGCCTCGGACGCCCACCGAGAGCTGGAAATGGTGAGCTGGGCTCGCTCTGTCTGTCTGTCTGCCTGCCTGCCTGCCTGTCACAGTTAACTCTTTACCTTCCGGGAAAGAGTTTCTCCCTCTCTCTGGTATGTCAGCACGCCTTTAGAAAGTGCGGATTCTTTTGTCGTCGTTATTATTGTTTTAGGTTGTTGCCGTAGGGGGGTGTACTCACCAGAGAGACACAGAGAGGGGGGAGGGGAGGAATCCGCCCCAGGAGAATGGCTGCTGCGGTCCCTTCTCCTCCAGTCTCCTCGGGGCTTGGGGCACAGGGACGCACATGCCCAGCACGTTTTTCAAGCCGTCCAGGACTCAAACCACAGTCGGCCATGTGGGACCCAGTGCCTTAACAGCCCTGCTGGCCCAGGAAGTGCAAATTCATGGGAAGATTTGCATTTGGGAGGTTGGACGGTGGCTCAGCAGTAACCCCACAGGACCCCCGTGGAAGGTCCCAGGGTCATGTCCTGAGGTCTCTGTGCACACCCAGCACACGTGGGCTTCGCTCTGGGCTGGCAGAGCCTGGCGTGTCCCACAGCATGAAGACCTCACTGGGGTGCTGTCTCTCTGTCGCTCTCATGAGAATATTGACGGAATAAGCTCTAAAGGTTTCCTTTTAGAATTAAGAATTCACTGGGACTTAAAAAGTATCAGGTGTGGGGACCAGCAGATGGCAAAATGGTTATGTCGCTGGACTCCCATGTAGTTGGCCATGGTTTGAGTCAATGACCCGGTGACTTAAACCTCGCACTGTGTGCATGTGCGTGTGTGCCCAAAATCCCAAGAGAAGGAAGGAGAAGGGACCGCAGCATGGCCGTCACCCCTCGGGGATGGTTTCTGGCTCTCTGTCTCTGTCTCTCTCTGTCTCTCTCTGTCTCTCCAGCAAGTGCATCCACCCTATAGCAAAAATCTCTCTCCCCCAAAATCTCTGTACGTAGCAGGAGTGGCTGAGCCAGGCCTTGCTCGCTGCTCTTGCCCCGCACATTAAGGAGCCCACAGTGGCACTAGGGCAGTGCGGTCCGGGCACCGCCCACGTGGAGCTCTGCCTCACCCTCAGGCCCCTCTCTCGCTCTTGCTCAGAAGGACTCCTGCCCACGCAGACCCCACGCCTGCCCCTGCCTGCTTCCCCACGTCGGCTCGTCTCTTCCTCCTGGAACGTGCCCCGAGGCTGGCTCCCACTCTGCTGTGGCCTGCTGAGATCTTTGCCCTGAACCCCTTCCCTCCGTGACGGTCTCCCTGTCCCTCATGCCCCACCTCCTGTATGTAGCTGAGAGGACCTGCTGGCCTGGCCCGGGCTGTCCCTGCCCGAGTGCAGGGACCATCCCAGCAGCTCAGAGAGAGCCGCCGCCCCTACCCCGGGAGTCCTAGTGGGCCAGGGAGCGCTGATGGTGTCGTGAGGGCTCTGTCCTCCGGGGCCCTCAAAGCGCTGGCCCTGTGGTGCTGGAGACCCGCGAGGTGGAGGGTCAGGTGTAGGAAGTCCTTCCTGCTTCCTTGTCACCCAGCCGCAGAAGCGGAGTAATAGGAACTCGCACCCAAGGGTGGCCGGTGGTGGTCTGAGCCGAGAGTCCGAGGGTTTCCTTGCATGAGCCCCACCTGCTGCCTCTCACCGAGGCCTGCTGGCCCCAAATGCTCTGGCAGTTACACCTTCGGCCATCGAGCACTGGGAGGCTGGCTCCCCTGCTGTATATAACCCATGGGGGAGCCTCCCGCAGGCCGGTCCAGGAGGGTCAGCAGCCATGACTGGGCAGCATCTTTGGGGCCATTGCCCACCCCCAGACAGAGGGCTTCCCTTCCACCTGATCAGATCTGACTTCATTTCAACCCCACCAGGCAGGTCGGTGACGCCGTGGCCTGGGAGACCCCTGAGCGGTCTCCCTGCCATCGTCAGCCCAGGGCCAGCGGTGCTTTCCTGTCTTTTTGTTTTTTCCTGCTCTCTCTCCCTTTTTGTTTAGAGAAAAGTCTACTGTTTCTCATAGCTCTTTTTTTTTTTTTTTTTTTTTTTTTTTTTTAATAAAGTTTGGTTTCCTTCTCTAACAGATAAAAGTAAGTGATGCTCAATATAGCTAAATTCAGAAAATGCTCATAAGTAAAATGCAGACAATAACGATCCTGGCTGTCTTGCACCCCGTTGCTGACAGGCTCTGCTTGCCCCTCCAGAGGCATGCACGTACACACATGCACACACACACGTGCACACACACAACTGTGTCCTTTGCAAACAGCGGTGTGGCAGGAGCTTCGTCTCCGTGTCAAGGCCGGTGGAGTTACAGTGGTAGTCCTCGTTTTATGGTATATAATTCCGTTAACCAGCCCAGTGATGGCCTTTAGATGGACAGGTTTTCTCTCTAAGTAACACCGCAGGGGACACCTCGCACTGCCAGCTTTGGGCGTGTACTTGCAGCCCGGGCTCTGTTCTGACACACACGAGTCCCCAGAAGTCCCAGGAAAGGGAGTGTTACCGCAGGTGACCGGGGGTACCGGGCTGCCTCCCAGGAGGGCGGGGGGTGCTGCCCACCTCCCAGGGTGTGCGAGGTCAACCTGGAGGGCCCCCCGCCCCCGCACTCCATCCTTTTCAGCCTGACAGGTGAGGAAGGGAGCCGGCTTCCCAGCAAGCACCCGGCACCACTTCCCGGCCAGACCTAAGCAGAGGTGCTGGAGGCGGGAGCCCTACCCCATCAAGGAGGGCCGGTCTCAGCTGCCGGGCAGGTGCCCAGGCACAGTGGGGACAGTTGGTGGCTAGCATGATGTACGCTTCTTGTCCTTTACAGGTGGTGAAGGCCTGCAACGAGGGTGTGAGGAAAATGAGCCGCACCGAGCAGATGATCAGCATTCAGAAGAAGATGGAGTTTAAGATCAAGGTGAGCCCGAGGGATAGGTGTGAGCCTGCGTCACCACCGTCCCCTGCCCTAGACAGAGCTGCCCTGGAGCCTTGGTCCCTGCTTAGCTCCTGGACCCCTACCAGCCACGCCTCCGCCCTGGCCACGCCCCCACCTGCCTGGCCACACCCCCACAGGCCACGCCCACTCACACAGGCCTGGACTCATCCACTGAGAGTGGCTGAGAGCCTGGGGCAGTGACCAGAGCTGCCTGCGGAGAACAACTGGGCTCTCAGTTACTGGCTCGGCTACTTCCAGCTTTAGTGAACCCCTAAAGGTGGCGGGGCCTGGGTCTCTGGTGCTTTGGGCCCCACCTCTGCACACAGAGCCCAGGGAAGCGCCGAGGTCAGGCCTAGTCTGACCCGAGGGTGCACAGGTGGTCTTCTGGGCCCCCCACGCAGTCTCACCCCCAGGCTGAGGCCAGGTGCCACCCGGAGCCACACGGTGGCCGAGGTCTGCACCGCCCATGACCTTGGCCCTCCTCTGTGCTGCTGGCAAGGGCAGAGCCGGGTGGGGTGGTGACGACAGGCACACGCAGTACACGTGCAGCCGCGCCCACACACGCTCACGCAGGTGCCAATGAGCACACGGGCACACGCCAGAACACAGGCACAAACACGTGCCCTTGGCTCATGGTGGCCCCCACACAACATAGCTCACACCTGCCACTTCCCCGCATCCATCGGTCCGTCCAGCAGTGCTCTGTGTCCGGCCCTCAGTGTGACCCAGTATGGCGGGGGCCGGGGGCGGAGGCGGAGTCCTGACGCCCGCCCTCCCGCAGTCGGTGCCCATCATCTCCCACTCCCGCTGGCTGCTGAAGCAGGGCGAGCTGCAGCAGATGTCGGGCCCGAAGACGTCCCGAACCCTGCGGACCAAGAAACTCTTCCGGGAAATTTACCTCTTCCTCTTCAACGACCTGCTGGTGATCTGCCGCCAGATTCCGGGGTGAGTCGCTGCCAGCCAGCCACCGGGCGTCCTGCGGGCTGCTGGTGCCCCAGATGGACAGGAGAGCCAGGAGCAGTGGGGTTGGCCGTGGCCTGGGGGAGGCAGGGAAGCCAGCAAACCGAGCTCAGGCTTTGGGGTCAGGGCAAAAGTCTCAGCCTCCCCAAGCCTCAGTTTCCCCTCCTGTAAGTGGGTTGCCCGAGGGATCAGAGAGCCCAGCTCAGCGTCTGACATAGTGCCCAGCAGCATGGCCACTGCTGGAAGTCAGGGCTGACCCCTTGTCCCTATATCCTGTCACACCCTGAGACAGGGGGTCACTCTTCTGGGGCAGGGAAGATGGGCATGGGTGAGGGCTTCCAGGAGGAGGCGAAGAGTGGCCAGCAAGGTCCTGCTGGCTGCCAGTTTTCCTGCCTCCCCCCACCTCCCCAGGCCTCCTTGGGACTGACTTGCCTGGCCTGCTTCTCCGGCCCCCAGGGATAAGTACCAGGTGTTTGACTCAGCGCCGCGGGGCCTGCTCCGCGTGGAGGAGCTGGAGGACCAGGGCCAGACGCTGGCCAACGTGTTCATCCTGCGGCTGCTCGAGAACGCCGACGACCGGGAGGCCACCTACATGCTGAAAGCCACTTCTCAGTGAGTGTCTGCCGGTGGCACCCACAGGCACCTGCATGATAGCCGGCGGGTGCACCCCTGGGGCCACCCGTCCTGCCGGCTCCGGGGCTGTTGGTGTCAGGGTGGCTGCGTGCACCTGGTGCATGCATACATGTCTGTTGCCACTCCTGGTGCTGCGTGTGACCTGTGTGCCCCTCAGGCATCAGACTCCGGGCGAGCCCTCTCCCTGGATGGGACATTTAGAACCTAAACCAGGCCTAGAACCCCCGTCCTGCTCCCCGCCCTGAGTGGCCGGATGCCTGCCCTGCAGCCCAGAGCTCTTGAGCGGGACAGCCAGTCGCTGCGGGAAGGGCTGCTCTGTGAGCCCTGGGCCTGCACAGCCCTCCCTTCTACCTCTCCCCAACTGCGCCAGTGCCCCCCAGCCTCGGGCTGCAGTCCACACCGTGGGCTGGGCGGGGCACTGCCTTTCCCAGCCACGCCATGTGTGGGCATGGCTTCAGAACCGGCCTGGGGAGGACTCGGCTCCCTGCCCTGCCTGTAAGGCGCCCTCCATATCATGTCAGACGCCGGGCTGCCCTGGGTGGCCTGGAGCGTGCTCAGGTTTGCTGGGAAGCATCATGCCGTCCCAGCTCTGCAGCGCGGCCACTGTCCCTCCCTGTGCCAGGAGCGAGATGAAGCGATGGATGACCTCGCTGGCCCCTAACAGGAGGACCAAGTTCGTCTCGTTCACGTCCCGGTTGCTGGGTGAGTTGCCAGCCGGCGAGGTGAGGCAGCGGCTGCTCTGGGCAGCCCTGGATGGCCCTGCGTGGCTCGGCTCCAGGTGGCTTTGCTGCCCACCTGAGAAGACAGCGCTGCCCTGGCCTGTTGTTCTAGACGCCTGTGGCCCCTGTCAGCCACCTCCTGCTGCCCAGGGGTCCTGTGTACGAACTGGAAGTTCAGTACCCAACTGGCACTGGGTCTGAGTGACAGACAGGTACCTGTGGACACCAGAACCGCGGCCCGCACACTGGCAGGGGTCGAGAGTTTCTAAACCAGCTCGTGCCGGGAAGCCGCTCACCGCGTGGGCTCACTCCACCCGGAGCGAGCACCCCAAAACTGCCGCCAGGACCATGTCCGGGCACAGGCGGCTCCTCTGGTGTCTGACCAGAGGCCCCGGCAGCCCCCCGGGCCTGTGGGTGTATAATCATCCCCGGGACTCCGGGACTGGCTGTAGCAGCGGCATTTTCTTCAGAACGGAACCCTCCTCTCCCTGTTACCTTCCAGGGGCCGGAGCCCCTTGTATTTGCAGGGGGCTCAGCACTGTCCTGGCCAGCCGCCAGGTGGCGTCCAGGGCTTGTCAGGGTGTGGGGCAGGGTGAGGACTCTGTGACAGGGTGCTGCGTCCCTGTCCCCATCAGACTGCCCCCAGGTCCAGTGCGTGCACCCATACGTGGCCCAGCAGCCAGACGAGCTGACGCTGGAGCTCGCCGACATCCTCAACATCCTGGACAAGACAGAAGATGGTGAGCCCCGGGGTGCGCGAGCACCGCCCCCCCAGGGGTTAGGGTGGGGGTCTCAGCCCAGTGGAGCTCTGCTGACTGCTGGCAGGAGGCCCGCACCCTGCCACGTCCCTCGGTTCCTCCACTCCCAAGCCCGGAGTCCTTTGGCCTGTCCTCAGAACAGAGAAGAGATTTTTCCCCACGTCTGTTTCCCTCCCCTGAGCTGGGAGCTCCTGCCTTTCCCCTTTGCAAAGCCCCAGCCGGGGTAGCGCCATGCCCCTTCCCCTTGGGTGGCCCGGCCTGTCCCACCCATCACGATGAGAAGGAGGATACCATGGACATCCTGCCCTGAGCCCACCCTGAACCCCGACTTGTATTTGCAGCGAGCCTCCAGGTGAGCCAGGCACACGCGCTCAGAGGCCCTGGGCTCGCCCCAGCCCAGCTAGCTGCTCCCAGCCCTGCAGGATTTAACACTGAGCCCCTTTCCTTTGCAAAGTCAGACGAAGCACCCCCTCCTGAGGTCTCCTCTCTGGCCAGGTCCTGGCTGGAAGCCCTCGGGCAGGTGACCTTCGGGGCAAGTCCCTCTGCAGGGCCCTTCCTGTGGGCCTCATTCCCAGAGTCCCAGGGCCTCTCCTGCCCTCCTGCCTCACCTGACCCTCCCAAAGGTGACCTGCAGAGTGCATGCCCAGGCCCTCAGACCCCAGGTCAGGACGTGCTGCAGGTCCAGCCACGGGGCCTGGGCAAGGACACGGTGACCTCTGGCAGAGGGAGGAGGGAGAGAAGACAGGGGAGGGAGGGAGAGAGCCAAGGCACTGTGACTGCTGGTGTGACTTCATGATGGACACCCTGGGCTGGCCATGCTGGCCCTCCGGAGGTGAGACCCAGGAGGAAGTGCCCAGCCAGAGGGCGATGGTGCAGCCCAGGCTGGATAACCAAATGGTCGGCCCCCAGCCCCAGCCCCAGCCCCAGCCCCAGCCCCAGCTCCAGCCTCTAGGTGCCTCTGGTTTTGGGGGCAGCCCTGGATTGCTGAGGTTCTGGATCCGGTTCCAGCGTCAGTGTGGGACTGCATGGCCCAGCACGTGGCCAGAGCCTGCCCTCCCTGTGGGCCCCTCTGTGGCTCCCCAGCAGTGGGGGCACGCCGGGCTGAGCGTCTCCGGCAGGGGTGGCAGAGCAGCCGCCCTTGGGAATGGCCGGCACGTGCTCCCCGCACCCAGACGGGAGCTTCTCTCTCCCGCGGGAGGCACCTGACCCACCCCATGCCCTCCCTGCGCAGGGTGGATCTTCGGCGAGCGTCTGCATGACCAGGAGAGAGGGTGGTTCCCCAGCTCCATGACCGAGGAGATCCTGAACCCCAAGATCCGGTCCCAGAACCTCAAAGAGTGTTTCCGTGTCCACAAGATGGACGACCCCCAGCGCAGCCAGAATAAGGACCGCCGGAAGCTGGGCAGTCGGAGTCGGCAATGACCTTGGCCACCGCTGGGCAGGGCGCGGGCAGCCAGGGCAGGGAGGGCTCTGGGGACGGGTCGGCACCTCCCCAGGCAGCAAGACATGACTTGGGGTGCCCGCCCTCGTCCCTGCCCCGTGTCGCAGAGGAAGGGCATGCACGCCTCCCTGACCAGCCTGTGCTGAGGAAGTGGACCTGACGCGGTGTCGCCTCGCCTCCCTCTCGTCTCAGAGGGCTGGAGGGGGTGGAGGGCTGGGGCTCAGCCCGGAGGCCCCAGGCCCAGGGTCCCTGGCGGGGCAGGCGGGAGGCGATCCCTGCACGTGTCCTCCTCCACCCTGGAAGCTGTTAGAATCTTCCAGGTGAGCTGCCGTTGCCTGACGGAGCTTGACGGGCAGCCCTGGTCTCCGATTCGCAGGACCGAGGCGAGCCGCCTCCGTCCGCCCTTCCCCGGCCCCCGCCGACCTCTGCTGCACGGCCAGGCCCTGCTCCACGGCAGGCCTGCCAGAGCTGGCTGAGGGCCACGCTGCCTCCGGCTCCCGACGGGCTGGAGGCTACTTGTGTCCCTGGTCCTGGAGGAGCCCAGGGCTTCATGGAATGAGCCGGTCACTGCATCCTGTATTGGTCATGGTTCTGAGAAAAGCAAATATCACTTTTGGCTGCATTAAAACAAGCATCATGTATAAAATAAAGGAGCCAAAGTTCCGTTCTTTATTCCCCTGGTGCACAAGGAGTGAAGGTGCGGGGTTGGGAGGCGCCCAGCGGAGCAGGGGCACCAGGTCAACCCTGGCAGTGGGCAGGGGCTTGGCCACGTGCGAGGGCTCCAGGAGCAGAGGGGCTGTCCGCGCGGCTGGGAGCTCCCTTTGCTGAAGTGGCAGTGGAAACTCGGGTGTGGAAGACCACGGGGCCTGAGGGTGTGGCAGGTGGTCCTGAAAGGGACCTGCCTACAGGCCTGGGGCTGGGACCTCTGAGCCCCCTGCCCGGATGCTGGCCTCGCGCACTCCTTCGGGCCTTCGGTGGGAGCCGGTTACCCCGACGCCGGCCTCTGGCTCGTGCTCCAGGTGCGCCAGCCCCACCCGGTTCTGTCCCTGAGGGCTAAGGGGCACTCCCTGGGACCAGGCTGGGACACGCTTTCCTCCACACCCCAACAAGCCTTGGAGTCAGACGCCAGCATCTCCCCACAGCCCCCAGCAGGCTTTTGGAGTCCTTGAGACCTCAGATACTGAGAAAGGGATGGGTGCGGAGGGGACGGGTACACCTGCAGCCCGTGTGGGCTGGGAAGCAGGGACCGCCCAGTCCCGGGAAGCACTCGCGCTCTCGGGGCCTCTGTGCTGCACCCCAGGAGTTACCTGCACCCGAGACCCCGGGCAGGAGTGTGGGAAGGACAGAGGGGGCCATTTCTGAGTCCTGGGCTCTTCTGGGACAAGGAGTGGGGGATAGTGGGGTGGCCATTCCCCATGGGGGTGCTTTCTGGCTTTTGGTTTTGCGAGTGTGTGTGAGATCGTGGAGGGGAGGAAGGGGTGCTTTTGACAGGGTCTTGCCACATCCAGCTCTCTCCTGCCCCAGCCTCCCGGTTCACTGGGCACACAGGCACGGCTCCTGCCCCAGCTTGTTTAGGCCGGACGGGGAACCGAACCCAGGCCTCCCAGGCAGCCTCAGCCATTAGACAGCGGCAGCCTACTGCTTGTACCACTGAGGCTTGCCTTTGTTTTCCTTAGAGAAAGGAGCATGCAACAGAGACTCGGGAGGGCCTCGCCGAGTCCTGCCTGGTCTCCCAGCTGGCGGACCATGGGCCAGTCTGGGACCTGAACCCAGGCCTCCCGTGCGGCTCCAGAAGCGCCCGCGGCCGTTGTCCTCCATGTTGAAGTGGGAACAGCATCTGGAGTTGGAGCCTCTCTGATGAGGTCATGTGAGGAGAACCCATTCACACAGTTCCACGTCAATCCATCAGCTTAAAAGCGTTCACAAGAGGGAGCACGCTCTTGCTGGAGACACAGCGGAAAGCAAGCACCCCTCATGGGAATGGTCACCCCGCTATCCCTGCTCCATCTCTCCCTCCTCTCAGGATTTCGGGCACACTCACGTGCACACACACACACACACACACACACACCTTGTGTATTTTTCAAGCTGCCAGGTCTGGGACTTGAACTGTGCAGGCGGCCATGTGGGATGAGCCTCCTTACCACCACCGGCTGGCCCCAAATTGGCTGTCTTACAACACTCCAGGATGAGCAGAGCTGTTCGCCCAGGACCTGTCTGAGGAAGACTGCTGGGTGAGGCAGACTTCCTCGGGGCCTGGTCCCCACTCCGGGGGAGAGTGGGCACCCAGGAGGAGAACCCGTCTGGCAGGAAAAGGTGCCACAGGGGAGCTCGGGAAGCCAGAGCTGACAGAAACGGTGGCTTTGGAGAATAGAGGCGAGCTCCGCCCCAACCGGCACCCCACAGGGACCTCGGGGGGCACCAAACTGTCCCCAGGCTGCAGGCACCACACGACCCTCCTCCAGTCTCCCAGCTGGCAGGACCATGGCGGCACAGAAGAGGGCCCCGGGGGACACAGAGAGGCTCGTCCCTGCTGGACCAGGAGTGGCCAGCGGAGCTGCCTTGCTGCAGCTGCGGAAGACGGGGCCAAGGACGAGGGGCCGGGGTCAAGTTGCTGGCCAGTGTGGACGGAAGACCTGCCCCTTTCTCAGCCCCCACACCCGCCCTGCTGAGGCCCAGGCTCAGCAGCTCCTGAAAAGCCCATCAATGCTGGGCTAGGGTGGAGGGGAGCGGGCCCAGGGAGCCTTCTCCCCACCTCCTCCTGGGACTCTGCGACTAGAGCGCGGTCCTGGGGCGCTGCTGCTGGTGCTGCGTCTTGGGCCCTGAGTCCCCAGGAGCCTCAGCTGCAGGCTCAGTCAAAAGACACCCCTCCCCCCCGGTTTCCCACGGGGGTTAGGAGCTGCCAGCGGTGCCCACAAGGAGCAGGCTCGGTGGGCCTCCCTCCAGCTTCTGGAACAATCTTAGAGTCAGGGGAACCAGCAGTTAGCATAATGGCTATGTCGCTGGACTCCCACGTAGTCGACCGTGGTTCGTGTCCCGGACCCGGTGGCTTAAAACTCACACCGGGCGCGTGTGCGTGCGTGCCCAAGATCCCGAGAGGAGAATGGAGAAGGGATTGCGGTGTGGCCATCCCCCCTGGGGGGTGATTTCTCGCTTTCTGTCTCTATGTCTCTCTCTGTCTGTCTGGCGAGTGCATGCGCCCTATAGCGAAAACCTCTCAAAATAAAATAAAATAATAAATAAAAATAAATAAAAAATCTTGGAGTCAGGAGAAGGTGAGGCGGTGGGGGTCAGGCCCCGGGAGTGCAGTGCCAACAGCAGCCGCCAGGACGGAGCGGCTGGGCAGAGGAGGCAAGCCCAGGAACTGGCAGACCCAGCCGCCATCGGAGGCTGACACCTCCAACCCCAGCCCCTCCCGGGTGGACCTGGACCGGTGCACACGGACCTGCACTCACTCGCACTCACGCGCACTCAACACTCCTTTGGGGCTCGCACACACCCTGTCCTGCTCTGGGGAGCAAGGACCGCGCGCTACGTGCTCCGACTTCGGGGGGCACTCAGGGCCCTACTGCGTATACATGGCCTCTCCCCAGTCCTGCACGCTCCCCACTCCGCTCACGCCCCGCAGACCTGTGCGCGCTCACCCCCAATGGACACACACACACACGCACGCACACGGGCGCTAGGGAGAGCAGGCGACTGGCGCCACGTCTGGGCACGGCCCCTTTATTTACTTCAGGAGGCGGAGAACTTCCTCAGCGCGACGACCACGAGTGCCAGCACCACGCAGGTGGCCAGCAAGGCAGCGATGACAATGGCCGCGATGGCGCCGGGACCCAGCGAGCCTGAGGGACGGGGCGGAGGACCGAGTCAGCCCCAGCCCTCCCCCTCCGGCCACCCACTCCCCGACTCCCTGCGCTCCGTCTGTCCTGGCCCCATACCGTTGCCCTGGTCCAGCCGCTCCCGCGCGGTGCTGTCCTCAGGGCCCGGTGGGGCCGTGGGGGCCGGTGGCCCAGTGGCCGCGGGTTCCTGGGGGCTGGTGCTCTCAAAGGGGCCTTCTCCGGAGGGCAGCTCAGCAGGCTCGCTCCACAGGGTGGGCTCCGGCCCCGGCCCTTCGGCTGCAAGGACAAGGACAAGCGGTGGAGGACAGGCAGTGGGGCTCAGGCCGGCAGGGCCTCTGGGGACCTCGCCCCCCAGGTTAGCAAGGCTGGGGGGCTTGGGCCCTGTGTGCAGGGCCCCAGGGCTCGGCAGTGCTCCAGCCCTCATGTCATGGGAAGGGCACCTGTGAGATTCAGCCAGGCCAGGAGAACAGGCCTTGTCCCTGAGCCTGCTGGGGCCGTGTGCAGGGACAGATCCATGGCAGGACGAGGCCATGAAGGGAGCCACAGGCCCTCGGGAATGCCCCGAAAGACCTGGGCCGCAGTACAGCTCAAGGCAGGGCCATGGGCCCAAATCCCAAGACGCTGGGCAGGGGCTTGGCCACTCCCCTGACTGTGGGGCTGTGTGGACCTGGGTGAGGGGCCACTCGAGAGGGACCCCTGCCCCTGTAGGGCAGACACAGGGCAGCCTTCATGGGGGAAGAGGCTTGGAATTGGGGTTCCTGCCAGCCGGATCAGGAGGGCGCCACTATCTGGAAATGGCACCGCAGGAGCACAGGCAGCCCCGCCTCCTCCTTGGCCCTAAGCTGGGAAGGGCCGCGCAGCCCTGGACCCAGGTCCAGTCGGGGGGTGCAGTGTTCTAAGAAGTGGGAGCCGGGGCATTGCTGCCTGCCGACGGACAGGGCATCCCCGTGAGGAAGGGAGGCCCCACATGAGCCGGGCCCACCAGCCCCTGCAAGAGCCCTTCTCTGCTCATGGGTTTGGGGACCCAGGGACCCAGAAAGTGGAAAGGAGGCCTGCTGGGTCCCACAGGACACACAGACGAGAGCCCTACACGATCGCCCAGCCCTGCACCCCAAGCTGGCCCACACCCCACCCCACCTGCACCCATCCCGACCCTGGGTCCATACTTCCTTCCAGACAGCCAGGGGCCCAGTCTAGTCAAGACCAGATGGCAGGCAGGCTCGGGCTGCCCAGCCCGCCAGCCTGCCGCCCTCTGATGGGCCGTGGGGACACCCATCCTGGAAGGTCCGTAGAGCGGGCTCGGCGGCATACCTGGGCTGCAGCCATCCTGACTTGGGAAGTATTTTTACTGCTATTTCGGAGACAAGCAAGCCAAGGCTCAGGTCAAGCTAAGGGCAAGTGTGGCTGGTCCGGAGCCCCGAACCTGTGCTTCCCGAGAAGGGGCCAGGGAGGCTGGGTTCTGTGTTCTCTGCAGGCCCCATCCCTGAGCATGCCCCGGCGCAGGGACGAGTCAGACACACGCCCTGCCCGGAGCTTACCAGCTTCTGCAGAGTGGGCGGCGACAGAAGACAGAGGTACTTCTGGGGTTTTCCTGCAACCACCAGGCACCATCAGCCAACCCTAAACTCAGGGACAGTCTCAAGGTCAAGACACACTCAAGGCATTTAAGACAGAGGCTGAGCTGTTCTAGGTTAGAGTTGAAGACAGACTAGCCGGGATCCCTTGGGGCGTTTGAATGAGGCTGTAGCTTAGTGCTGAGTCAGCGCTCCTTTCCCGGTCTTGACAACTGGCTCTGCAAGAGTGCCCTGGCTTGGGGCCAGCAGGTGGCAGGTTAAGGTGCTGGACTTTTATACGGTCAACCATGGTTTGAGTCCAAGACCTGGTGGCTGGAAAATCACACCTGTGTGCATGTGTGCCAAGATCCCAGGAGCAGAATGGAGGAGAAGGGTCATGGCCATCCCCCCCGGGGGATGACTTCTCACCTTCCCTCTCACTATCTCTCTGGAGAGTGCACTCACCCTATGATAAAAATGAAAAAGTGCAGGAACCAGCAGTTAGCGTAATGGCTATGTCACTGGACTCCCATGTAGTCGACCGCGGTTAGAGTCCCGGACCTGGTGGCTTAAAATCATGCTGGGCACGTGTGCGTGCGTGCCCAAGATCCCAAGAGGAGAATGGAGGAGAAGGGATTGTGGCGTGGCCATCTCCTCTGGGAGGTGATTTCTCGCTTTCTGTCTCTGTCTCTCTCTGTCTTTCTGGTGAGCTCACGCACCCTATAACAAAAAGAAAAGAAAAATTAAAAAAAAGAACTCTCAAAAAAAAAATAGAATTCAAAAAAGAAATGAAAAAGTGCCCTGGCTCCCAGGAAGGATGGGGTGTGAGGTCAGAAACTGTCAGATGACTCGGCACTCAGGTAGGTAAGAGTGAGGTGGACAGACAGACAGATGTTGACAGGTTGATACAAGAGATGGGAGACAGTGGGTACAGTGGGACGGATGGCAGTGTGTGACAGGGGGGACAGATGGCAGATGTGCGGTAGCTGGGAGAGTGGTGGAAGGGTAGGCGATGACATGGGTCTGGGGCAGATGGTCGACAGACGGGAGAGATGGCCGGAGAGGTGGCAGATGAGAGGTGATGACAGCTGGGTGGACACGCGGTGGGCGGAGGCGGATGGCGGACAGGCGCGGAAGTGATGTGGCAGAATGTCGGTAGTTGGTGAAAGGGGAAGAGTCTGCTGGACGTCACTGGGTTATTTTGCAACTTCTCTGAAAACCTTCTCTGAGTTCCATCCTTTCAGAATGGAGTTCGACTCAGCTCCCCGGGCTCTGCTCCTGCACCTCTCCAGCTGACACTGGGACAGGTCTGAGGCTCGGCTTGGAGGCAGGGACCACTGTCACATTTCCCAGGGCACGCCCACGCTGGAACCCCTTTCTAAAAGAGAGCCCTGGCAAAGAGGTGGCCCAGATGGAGAGCCGGTTGGCACCCACTGGGGGAGACCTCCCCTCACGGAGCCAGGGTGACCTGCAGCGCTGGTATCTGGGTGCCACCTGGCCTCCCACCACCCTCACAGACCACCCTGTGAGGACAGAGGTGACCCTGCAGCCTCCCACTCACAGCCAGGAAGGGCAGAGGTCTGCAGCTGTCAGCCCAGGACGCTCCAGGCCTCAGGCACGCTTGCCCAGGTCCCCAGTGCGGCAGAGAAGAGGCCAAGCGCCGGCCCGCAGACTGCCAGTCTCCTCTGAGAAGTGGACGAACCACCAGCCCCCGAGACAGACCTGCAGAGGGCACCGCCCCATCCCTCCCTGCTGACCTGAGCTCACCTCACACTGCTCGGTGTCTGGCCAGGAAGGCCACCACAGGGCCCTCGGGAACCAGGCCCAGCCATGTGGGTGGCTCTGCCAGACTCTGGCCTAACTCAGAAGGGACAGGGCCCAGAGCCCCCGGGGAGGCAGGGCTCACTCCCCAGAGCTAGCTGGGCCAGGGGAAGAGCAACGGGGGGCACACCAAGGCCCTCTCTCCAACTGCTCACGTTACCTCCCCGCTGCTGCTCCCCCAGGCACCCATCCCGGCGGCCCGTGCCGCGCGGTGCTCAGCCTTTCCTGCCCAGCCAGCCCGAATCTCCAGGCTGGACCCACTGGTTTCAGGTCAGGAGAGCCGGGTCCTCACGACCTCATCCTGTACCCCAGGAGACTAACGTCACGCCCGACTCCACCTGCCTGGCCTGTGAAATGGGGTGAGAACCCGCCTTGCAAGCCCCTTGCCCAGGGCAGATAGATCTGCAGATTGACATGTGATAGCTGGTAGACACGGACAGGTGCGCGATGGGTAGACGGGTGATCGGTGGGTGATGACGACAGGCAGCCACACTGCCGGCCATCACAGGGGACCTCTGGACCTGGTCCCCGGCTTGTCTGCTCCCAGGGGCCGGCCCGTCCCCTGCTCACCCAGGCCAGCCCCAGCCGCGGACACGTAGGCTGAGTCCCTGCGAACCCTGCCCCCACAGGGAGCCGCAGCCAACCCCACAGGCCTGTGTCCTGACTGTGCCACGGAAGGGGAAGCAGGGCAGAGGCCAGAGCCCTGCCTGAGTCTGTCCTAGGAAGCCGTGCCAACCACTTGCCAGCCAGAGGCCGGTGTGGGGGGTGGTCAGGGCTGGCCGAGGGGCTGTGGGAGCGGTGGTGTTGAGGATGGACCTGAGGGGCATGTCCAGGGTAGTGGGGCGGGAAAAGGGGCAGCACAGAAGGCCCAGAGAAGCTCCCATCACGTGGACCCAGGCTCCGAAGACACAGGGCCAGGGCCTGGCGCACCCACAGGCTTGGGCACATGGCGCTCCCCAGCCTCGACGGCCCGGCCGTCCTGTCTTTTGGTGAATAAGTTTGTTCACAGCTCGGTCTGACCACAGAGTGAGAGGCCAGGCGCCCATGCTCACAGACGGCCTTTGTGCCAGACATGAAGGGCCTTTTCATCCTGCCCTGGCCTGCTGCCCGCTAACCTGGCCTGCCCCCCAGCCTGGCTGCAGCCACAGGCACCGGCGGGAGAGCCCAGCCTGACCTGGGCCTCAGCTCAGCCCACACGGCCAACCTGTCCCCTCCCGTGTTACAGGACCCCAGGCCATGGAGCAGAGGGCAGGGGACTGCCAGCCTGTACACACCTGCTCAGGGCTTCCAGCCCACAGCCTCCTGGGTACCTCCCTCTCAGACAGCAGAACAGCCGGAGCCCCAAAGACCGGGTGCGGGCGGCATGCTTGGGCCCCTGACCGTGGGGCCTGCCTGCGCCAGGTAGGACGCGTGGAAGGAAGAGGCCAGGCGAGGCCCTGGTTTCCCTGGAGCGTCCTGAGGTGGCTGGCAAAGCCCATCCACCCACGTTGTGTCCGCATAGTCCAACCAGGGCCTCTGGCCGGTGGGGAGAGCTAATCCTAGGGCAGTTGGAACCCCAGGGCCCCAGGGGGCAGAGTGGGCAGGGCCCGCGCCTTCGCCTCCACCCACCCGGACCACCAGGACCACCCGCTGGTGTCGGGGCAGGAGGTTGCAAGGGTTCGGGCGATAGGGGATGCCATCTTCCACTTCCGGTCACTTCCCTCAGCCCCTGGGCCACACTGGCCGGCCCGGCTGGCAGCTCTCACCAAAGGGAGGCTGAGCGCATTCCCAGCCTGCGGGACGGCCTCCCGGGCTCCCGTAACATCGCCGAGCACTCGCTGGCCTGTGGCCGGCCAGCCTGTCCGGAAAGCTCCATGTGTTTGAACCCTCCGGCCTCGCAGTCCCATTAGGGAGGCAGGGACAGTGGGCGTCACCACCGAGGAGAAGGAAAGGCACTGAGCAGCTCAGAAGCAGCCAGAACCAACAGGGCCAGAAGCGGACCCAGGAGGAGACTTCTTCCAGGGCACCTGGGGAGTGGGCAGGCCCTGACATCACCCCGTCTCCCGCTGTGGGCTGAGGGGACCTCATGTGGGCCCAGGGCCCACATCCCCAGCAGCTCTCCCCAGGCCACACATTTGTGATGGAGACCCACATCCCTTCATCACAGATCCACAGACACCCCCAAGGCCCAGGTAGGGCCTTGAAACACCCTCCTGGGTCACGGCGGCTGCCCTCAGCCCAGCTCCTGGCCAGCACAGCCCAGGACCCGCCCACGCCTTTTCCCACGCAGGCTCCAAAGTCGGTCTGGGTCAGTCCTCGCCAGTGCAGGGCCTGGGATCCTGCTGGACCACCTCCCCGCTGGGCCTCCTCCCCGCTGGATCCCAGAGCCCGAGAACAGCCCTCTCCCTGGGCTGTGCAGAGGGAGCTCTGCCCTGTGCGTGCTCTGACATTCTCCGGACAGGACAGCATCTCCACGGGCTCTGCAGAAAGCCAGCAGGGGTTCACAGGGTTTGCAGAGAAACCCACCAAGGCTCTGTGGGCCACCAGCTCTAGGGTTCCCTCCTGCCTCCCACATCCTGAAACCAGATTTCTGCGTGGGGCCGAGCCCTCACCCCACAGTTAGCGCCTAGGCCTGCTCCCCAAGTCACCTCCACATCGTGGCCATGGTCCCCAGGACTGACAGTTCCCCGAGACATCCACCCTGCACGGCTGCTGCCACCCCATGGGAGCCCCTCACAGAATCACCCCAAACGGCTGCCCGGTGGCCTGTGAGGGGCTTCTGTCCTGGGGGCATTAGCAGACCTGGCCCCTGGTCAGCAGCGCGGGAGGCCTGTGCCCCTTACCTGAGAGCACCGCAGGGGCCAGGACCCCGCAGACGAGCAGCAGCGCTACGCGCAGGGCCAGGCGGAGCGCCATCCTGCCAGGAGCGAGCGGGGCGAGCGGGGCCCACGGAGGTCTGAGCTACCTCAGGGCAGCAGGCAGGAGGCATCAAAGGGCTGGGAAGGGTTTTCATCAATGCAAACTCTGTCCTCCTGGGACACCGTGCCCGCCCCCCACACGCACACGCGCACACACATGCACACGCCCAGCTTTCCTGAACTCGGGAGCAGCCCCACCCTCAGGCAGGGAAAGAGGAAATCGCTCTCGCTCTCTCTCTCTCTCACACACACACACACACACGTGTGAGGACACATGCCTCCTACTCTGGGCCACTATTAGTGAGAGGCTTTCAAATTTCCTTTGCAAAAGAATCACCCAGGGAGCTTGGCAAACGCAGCCGCCTCTGGCTACTCTGTTTCGGGGGTCCCGGATGGCCCAGGGGTCTGCGTTTGGATGCTTGGGACCCAGGTTCTGGGAGGCCCGGCCGGACTCTGCTCCCTGTTGGGCACTCCACGACCGCCCGCAGCAGGCGCTCGGCTGAGCACGTTCAAGAAGCACTTGCAAAGCAGGGCCATCCAGATCCTCGGCAGGCGGCCGGCCCCCTTCGCCCTGCGCCCCCCCTTGGGATTCCCTGCACACGCATGGCGCCCGCTTCAGCCTGAGCCCGGCCCGCTGCAGCCCCGCTGCGCACCTGCCTCCCGACAGCTCCCTGGAGTTCCTCATGATCATCTCCAGCCCGCTGCACCCAAAGGAACCTCAGCTCCCCGGCCTTCCTGCCCTTGCTCAGCCAATGGAACAGCCCAGGTGTTGCAGCCACACAAAGCCCTTCCCCACTCCCCACACCCGAGCTCTCCGAAAATACTGTCTTCTTCACACCCTTCCTGATTTCCATCAGCACCCACTCTGCTCTCAGAACAGAGAGCCGAACTCGGCCTGCCTCAGCCCTGCTGGCCTCCCCGCCCCGGCTTTCTCTGCTCCAGGCCCTGGCCTTGGCCAGGTCCCTAGACCGGAATGGGTGCTGCCTCAGGGCCTTACGCCGTTGTCCCGACCCTGCTGCTGAAGTCTCTGCTCACTCTGTGGGTACCTCGGGTCAGGGCCCCACCCGGCCATCGCAGCACTGCCATCACTTGCAGTTTCTTTACCATTTACACTTGTATGAAAAGATCTTTTTAAATTTTTGCTACAGGGCATGTAGGCCCTTGGTGAGGAGATGGGGAGGGAGGGAGGGAGAAACCGCCCCGCCGGGGGCATGGCCACGCTGCAATCCCTTCTTGCCCATTCTCCTCTTGGGATTTGGGGATGCACACACAAGCACCTGACGTGTTTCTCGAGGTATCTTGGGGATGGGGACCCAAGTCTCTCTTCTCTCTCTCTCTCTCTCTCTCTCTCTCTCTCTCTCTCTCTTTTTTTTAATTTACTAGAGGGCACATGTACTTGCCAGAGACAGAGAAAGCGAGCGTCTCAGGGGGAACGGTCACACTGCAATCCCGTCTCCACTTCTCCCTTCCATTGGGATTTTGGGCAAGAACCCACAAGACGTCAAATCTGACGAAATCGCACCTGGGGCCGTCGGCCATGTGGGGCTCGCCCACCTTCACCACCACGCGGCTGGCTGGTCCTATCTTACTTCTTTCTCTCTCCTTGTTTGAGGACTAACATACGGTGACATGGTATATTGTGTATTAACGAATCTCGTTAGCTGCACGCCCGCACGCTGCGGGAACTCCCGAGAGCACAGCGGCCCACCCGGGGGCAGCCCAGCACCTGAGGTACAAAACTTCTAAGTTCATTGTGCTCATGATAGCAGCTGTGTGTGCAAGTGTGCGCGTGCACAGACATGTGTGAGAGAAGCAGCCTTGATGGGGTCCTGTCACGCTGTGATCCCCCGCCCTGGCCCTCCAGCTCATGCGGATCTCGGGCACGCACACGCACTTGGTTTTCACGTCAAACTGGGGATATGAACCCCAGCCCACCTGCCGTCACGCGGGGCCCCAATCTGAAACTGTGAGCACCAACATGATGTCACTAGGAGAAAACCCCACACCTGCCCTCCTATGATGGTCGCGGTCAAAACACTGCACTACAAAGATACTGCAAAACGCTACCTTCTCCCCGGGCGTATCTGAGCCCCAAATGGATTTTGCATTAAGGCTTGGGTCCCGGGACCAGCTGGTAGCCGGTGGTTAAGGTGGCTGGATCCCACATGGCCAACTGCAGGCTCGACAAGCAGCTTCAAAGACATTCCGGGTGTGTGTGGGTACGCGCCCCCACACACCATCCCAGCAGAGGGGAAGGAGATGGGGTTGCGGCGTGGCCGGCCCCACAGCCTGTGCTTTACTTTCTCTCTGGCAAGTACGGCACCCTCTAGTAAATTTCAAAAAAAGAAAAAGAGAGAGAGAGACTTGGGTCCTCATCCCCAAGATATCCCATTGTTTGTACTGAAATATTCCAGAGTCTGACGAAATACAAACTATGACGTATTTCCGGCCCCACGCTCTCAGACTAGGCACGTTCAACCCGCACTGCCCTGCCTGCTGGACCTCAGCCAACGGACTCCTGCGTGTCGCGTCTGGTTCCCTTCACTGACGCTCGCCCCACCGTGGAAGCCGCGGTTTCGGCCTGCACTGCCGAACCGTGCTTGGCTGGCTGAATGCGCCAGTTTACCCGTTTCTTAGCAACTTTGCCCACCTGGGTTGTTCCGGGCTGGAGGAGTGATGGACATGGCGTCTACGGCTGTTTGTGCGTGGCTTGTCATAGCTATAGCCACCAACTCTCCTGTCTACAGATTTAAAGGTAGAACAGCCAAGTCAGAGAGCAGGTACGCCTGGCTTCCGTGGGTACCACGAACAGCTCCCAGTGCCCACTCCAGTCCACACTCGCCTGCAGTGCGTCCCCGCTGCTCCTTCCTCGGCGATACCGGGCTGCCCTTCTGCTTTCTCGTCACTCTGATAGGTGCGCGGTGGCTTTCCTCCGCACTTCCATTAACGAGTGCAGTGGAGCACCCTTACATATTACTGGCCACAGGAATGTCCTCTCTGGGCCAGCAGATGGTGTGGTGGTTATGCTGCTGGACTCCCACGTGGCCGGCAGCAGCTCAAAAGTCCCGGATCTGAAAATTATGCCAGGTGCGTGTAAGTGCGTTCCTAAAATACCAGAAGAATGGAAGAGAAGGGAGTGCAGCATGGCCATCCCCCCGGAGAGAGATTTCTCACTTTCCCTCACCGTCCCTGTCTCTCAGGCAAGTGCACCCACCCTGTGGCAAGAACCTCCTAAAAACATAGTAAGGGAGATCCTTTGTGAAGCGTCTGCTTAGTTTCTGGCCTAAATATTTACTGGGTGTGTGTGTGTGTGTGTGTGTGTGTGTGTGTGTATCTTTTAAAATGTGTTTTAGGAGTTCATGTGCTCCAGGTGAAAGTCTACCAGCCACAGGGAACCAGCAGTTAGCGTAATGGCTATGTCGCTGGACTCCCAGGTAGTCGACCGCGGTTCGCATCCCGGACCCGGTGGCTTAAAACTCACGCCGGGCACGTGTGCGTGCGTGCCCAAGATCCCGAGAGGAGAATGGAGGAGAAGGGATTGCGGCGTGGCCATCCCCCCTGGGGGTGATTTCTCGCTTTCTGTCTCTATGTCTCTCTCTCTGTCTGGCGAGCGCACGCGCCCTATAGCAAAAACCTCTCCAAAAAAAAAAAAAAAAAAAGAAAGTCTACCAGCCACTTGTGCTGGTGCCTTAGGCAAGGCCTTCGCGGCCTATGTTGTCTCCCCCAGCGACTTGACGCTCCGGAGCAGCAGGGGCGTCTCTGCTCACCAGTGTTTCCACCTGCACCCTGCCCAGGCCACGGCAGGCCCTTCAGATAGGAATCCAATCAGCTGGGACTTCTGGGACAGACCCAGCACGGGCGTCTTCTAAGTGGCTGCCTCACACGTCTGCTCTGCTGCTCTCAGCCCGCCTTCCAAACCGTGTAGTGTGGCACCACGCCGCGTAGACAGACCCCCCGCTGACCCCGCTTCCTTGCCAGCTGAGCCCCGGCTGGATCTGCATTGGGAGGCATGGCGAGACAGAAGGTGGCGGGAGCCACTCTAGCTGACAGCGTCTCAGGCACCAGCAGAGGCTACAACAGCATTGATGACAAAGGTCAGGGTCAGAGAGCAGAGGTGCAGGCTCCTGGACCCTTGCTGGCAGCTGAACTCGGACACCAGCAGCCTCTGTGGGCAGTACTTCCTGTTCCTGCCGGGGTTGGCGTACGCTCCCTCATTAAGGCCTGACCTGAGCAACCTCCCCACCCCTCCCGGGCTCCTTCAGGCCTCCCAGGTGCCGTGCCCCAGGTCCTGTGCGAATCTCACCTCCAGCGGCCACTCTCCTGCTCAGCCTGACCATCCCAAGTACGTGGTGTCTGAA
Organism: Tupaia tana; assembly: GCA_026018925.1. Taxonomy (NCBI): domain Eukaryota; kingdom Metazoa; phylum Chordata; class Mammalia; order Scandentia; family Tupaiidae; genus Tupaia; species Tupaia tana. The sequence continues at coordinate 8,264,664 of JAKSZU010000001.1, forward strand.
ACGGTCCAGGGAACAAGCCCTCGGAGATGGAGTCTGGCTTGGTGTGCCTCTCTGAGCTAGAGTGAAGACCTCAGCCGCGGGGAGACCGGGTACTCCTAGTGCTTGGCACATCGCACCGTGAGACCTGGGGGTGTTCAGCGCGCAGTGCCTATGGAAGTCGGGGCTTAAATGAAGAAGTGGGTGCTGCACCCCACACTGCAGTGATGACTATAATCAAAGGAAGTGGCTTGGCTACCTTCACTGCATGGGAGGCTCACAGGAAGGAAAAGACACGCTTAAGGGCTTTAACATTTTTTATTTTCAGAGATTTTTGCTATAGGGCACATGTGTTCACCAAAGAGACAGACAGAAAGCAAGAAATAACCCCCTGGGAGGGTGGCCATGCCGCAATCCCTTCTCATCCATTCTCTTCTCAGGATTTTAGGCACACACCCGCACCCAGCCTGAACTTTAAGCCACCAGGTCTGAGAGTTGAACCGCAGTCAACGATGTAGGAGTTCCGTGATGTAACTATTGTGCCACCTGCGGGTCCCAAGGGCTAGAGCACTGCTATGGCGGGCTTCTAAAGCTCTATTTCTTACGTCGCCGCAGGGCAGGACGCACTTAGCGGTAAATCGCCGCTGTAATGCGCAGGGTGTGGGGCTACGGTGCTGACGGTGCTGCCGTCCAGCGGTCAGTTCTCGCGCGAAGTTTCGGCACTGGCTGGGGAAGTGCCATCTGAGATCGGAGCGAAGCTACGGTCGATCAGATCACCTGGGGTAAATCGCAGCACGCTACGCGGCTGGCACACGTGGGAAGGCTGTGGGTGCCCGGCCGCGCCCTCCGAGCACGCCAGGCTCACGGGCCCGCGATCCCTGCTGGGTGTGCCAGTCTTCCTCGCCCGTGGAAGAAATAAACGCTTAGTTTAAAACAGAAAACAATTTTTTTTTTTTTTTTTGGTTTATTGCTATGAGGAGTGTGCACTCACTGGGGAGAGGGGAGGGATGAGAAATTACCATGGGGGTGGGGAAAGTGGCCATGTCACATCTCCTTCTCTTCCATTCTCCTCTCAGGATCTTGGGCACACACACAGGCGTCCAACGTAACACAGGTACTTGTAATGTAGGTGTATGTTCAGAGGAAACAAATCCATACATGGAAAAAAAAAGTAACTGAGGAGCCAGCAGATGGTGTAGTGCTTATGTTGCTGGTCTCTCACATGGCTGACCACAGTTCAAGTCCTGGACCCAGTGGCTTAAAAATCACACTGGGTGCATGTGCGTGCATGCCCCAAATCCCAGGAGAATGGAGGAGAAGGGACTGCGGTGTGGCCATCCCCCTTGGGGGTGGTTTCTCACTTTCCCTCTCACTGTCTCTGTCTCTCCCTCTCTCCGGTGAGCACACACACCCTATGGAAACACCTCTTAGGAAAAAATCAAAAGTAAACATGAACCTAGAGTAGCTGCGCCCAAGTAAAGGGGCTGGAGAACGATAGGGCAGAAAGCACTGGAGCCAGCGCCAAGGGACAGCGCGTGCACGTCAGAGCGCAGGCCATGGCAAACCACGGTGCGTGTACTGAAAGCGCTTCCTCGCAGGAGGGTGCTGGCTGATACAGATAAAATGCGTGGTAAACACCTTAGTACTGGGCTGTCGGAAACGTCACGGTGCATTTTTGCAATAGATGGCGCTAGTCCACTTCTGGAAGTACTAAGAGCACTCCCATCTATGCTATTGCTGCGGCATTTGACAGCCGACAGTTCCAGCTTCATTCTAAAAAAGAAATGAAGTGATCATTTGATCTCGATGCTGCTCCTCGGTCAGGGAGGCACACTGAGGCTGATGACGACAAAATAAAGGCGCCGACCGAGTCAAACCCACGATACACACCGCGAGAGATCGCAGACAGTGAACATCCATCACGCAGGTGTTCACGGCCGCCCGAAGAAGCTGGGACACGTAAAGCCCGATATTTGGGTTCCTCGTGAGCTCAGAGAAGTTCGTTTGACGGCGTGTATAAGCACTGCGATGTGCTCACTAAGCCTGAGGAAGACAAGCCCTTTTGAAGCAACCGAAAACTGGTGATGAGAAGTGGACTGTTTACAACCACGTGTGCCACAGCGTCCTGGTCCCAACGTGTGATTCACCTTGAACGCTGGGACTTTAAAGGTGTCTTGTTTTTTGAACTTCTACCAAGGAAACAATCAGTTCAAATGTGTACTGTCGGCAACTGGACAGTTTCACTGGATCCATCATCCAGGAACGTCCAGAGCTCACTGACCGTAAAGGAGAAGTGTTCCATCGCGACAATGCAAGACCACACTCACGTCTGACCACCCGTCAAACTGACTGGTGCGCGGGAGGGCTGCGCCGCCGCGCCCACCGTACCACCCGGCCTCTGCCTTCAGATTCCACTGTGTCGCTCTCTTCAGAACTCCTGCGTGTATAACGTGCAGTTCAGATGAGGCTGTAAATCAGCACCTTACTCGGTTTTTCGCTGATATTCTGTGAATGACGAATGATGAGGTTCACTGAAAGATGGCAAAAGGTTATCCAACAAAACGAGCAATACATCACCGATCTTTGTTCTTTATATAAATGACCTTTGAAAACAGAAAAAATATGTCATGACTTTTCCAACCCGATCATAACTGCTCAAGAATTGTCAGTGGATGGTTGACAGCTGACACCCGTGGGTACAATGTTTGAAGAAGAGCTGGATATTTACAGACTCTCAAAGCGTCACCGGTAAGGAGGAACACTGTCACTTTACAGAGAAACCCGGCGGACCCCACTCCGTCAGGGAGGTAAGGCCGGCACCACCAGCACCGTGAGTCTAACACCGAGGCTGAGGATGCAGCAGCACTCCTGTGCACTCCTGCGCGGCCACCACATCGTGAGACCACATCGGACGAACCCCAAAATAATGGTCCTGCACCCCTAAAAGACGTCAAGGTATGAAGCATGAATACAGACTAAGGAACTGTTCCAGAGTTCAGCAAACACGACAGCACACCGTGGTGACCTCCTGCACCTTTCCGTTGTCCCCTCACAAAGGGAGAGCAGAGCCAGCCACAGCTGCGCAAGCTGCGAACCCGCGTGGCCCCCCGTCTGGGACCACGCGGAGCCTTGCGCCTCATTTCCAGTGTGACCTACAGGCCAGGCCTAGTGGTGTGTACCCCTGGTCCCAGCTACTCAGGAGGCTGGGGCAGGAAACCTGCAACCCAGAGAGACCCTGTCTCTCAAAGAAAAAAGAACAGAAGTTCAACAACTGTTAAAATATGAACAAAGCTTGGACATTAACAGTTTTAGACCATGAATTTCTTAATTTTGACAACAGTACTGTGGTTATATAAGAGACATGTCACTGCTTTGAGCAAGAACACCCTGAGGTGCTTAGGGATCAGACATACTATACAAGGGGATTTTAAAAAAGTTTGTGGGAAAATGGAATTAAAGTCCAAGTTTATTTTGGCAGAAAATTTTGAAATCCATACAGTTTCACAATACTCACTTTCTGTAAATTTGTTGAAGACTCCTCCCATATAATTTACTCTCGAATGGCTCATTAAAAAAGAGTTAGTGAGGGCTAGCAGTTGGCATGGTGGCTAAGGTGCTAGACTCCCACAGGGCAGATGACAGCTCAAGTCCTAGATCCGGTGGCTTGAAAACCACACTGGGCGCATGTGCGCCAACATGCCGAGAGGAGAATGGAGAAGGAACTGTGCCGTTGTCATCCTCCCTGGGGAGTGATTTCTCTTTCCTTCTCTCTGTCTCTCTCTCTGGCAAGTGCACATACCCTGTGGCAAAAACCTAAAATAGTTGAGAGAAAATGATAAAGCAGCTACGTAGAACATTAACAGGAGGATCTGGATAAAGATCACAGAGGAGGGGGAATCAGCAGTTAGCGTAATGGCTATGTCGCTGGACTCACACGTAGTCGACCGCGGTTCGCGTCCCGGACCCGGTGGCTTGGGACTCACGCCGGGTGCGCGTGTGTGCGTGCCCAAGATCCCGAGAGGAGAATGGAAGAGAGGGGATTGCGGCATGACCATCCCCACTGGGGGGTGATTTCTCGCTTTCTGTCTCTATGTCTCTCTCTCTCTGTCTGGCGAGCGCACGCGCCCTATAGTGAAAACCTCTCAAAAAAAAAAAAAAAAAAAAAAAAAAAGATCAGAGGAGCTCTTTCTACTATTCTTGTAACTTAAATCTGAAATCATTTCAACATGTTTAAAGTCTTTCTTTTCTTTTCTTTTTTTTTTTTTTTTTTTTTTTTTTTTTTTTTTTTTTTTTTTAGGTGTCTGCCATTGGGCATGTACTCTCGCCAGAGAGGGAACGTGAGAAACGCTCAGAGGGATGGCCACGTCACAACCCCTTCTCGTCCATTCTCCTCTCGGGATTTTGCTCACATTATATACACTCGGCATGATTTTCAAGCTGCCTGGTCTGGGACTTGAACCACAATCAGCTATTTGGGAGTCTAGTGCCTTAATCACCATGCCACCTGTTGGCCTGTAAGTCATACTTCTTTAAACAACTGATTAAATAACAGCCCCAGGCAATGATCATCAGTGAATGCTAAAACTGCTACAAGAAAGAGCAATGGGATCTTGATAACATTCAATCAGCCTGCTGAGCAGAGCTGACTGATGAATTCTGACACAGCAAAAACGAGTAACCATGAGACCAGCACATGGCATAATGGTTACTGTGTGGGGCTCCCGTGCAGTCAACCGTGTTTTGAGTCCCGGACCTGGCGGTGTGAAACTCAGGCTAGGTACATGTGCGTGCACGCCCAAGTCCTGAGGGGAAGTGGAGAAGACGGGATTAAGGTACAGCCATCCCCCCCAGGGTGACTTCTTGCTTTCTGCCTTTGTCTCTCCGGCAAGCACACATACTACAGCAAAAATATCTTTAAAAAAAGACAACCATGTGGCATAGCTAAGACGCTGGGTTCCCACATGGCTGGCTGCAATTCGAGCTCTAGATCTCATGACTTGGAAATCACGCCGGGCGCGTGTGCATGCAGGCCCAAAACCCAAGTGGAGAATGGAGGAGAAGGGATTGTGGCATGGCCATCCCCTGTGGAGGGTGATTTCTCACTTTCCTTCTCTTAGTCTCTGGCAAGTACTAGTGCCCTACAGCAAAAACCTATTAAAAAAGGAAAAAAAGAAGGCAATGAGGCAGCTCTGCCTGCCAGTGTGACTGTCATTCAACAGAAGGGCCAGCACACCACTGATAAAGAACTGCTGCGAAGCTGGGGGCTGGCAGGTGGCATGGTGGTTAAGGTGCTGGACTCCCACATGGCTGATCACAGTTTAATCCCAGACCTGGCAGCTTGCTTTCTCATTTTGCCCCCTCCCTGTCTCTTTCTGGTTAAAGTAAAAAGTAATAGTAATAAATTAAATTAAATCATTCTAAGGAAGGGAGGGAGGGAGGGAGGGAGGGAGGGAGGGAGGGAGAGAAGAGAGGAAGGAAGGAAGGAAGGAAGGAAGGAAGGAAGGAAGGAAGGAAGGAAGGAAGGAGGAATGAATGAATTCCTGTGGGGGAAGGACAGGAGAACCTGACCTGAAGCAAGCCTCTGGATCTGAGGACTGACTGACAGAAATACGGGACAAGAACGACCCTGCAAGGACACTCCTGCCAGGATAGGTGACGTTCTGTGAATAAATGACTCAGACTCCAACTTCTTGTGAGGAAGAACTAAGACAAAGACTTAAGCCTATCAACCAAACGTATCATCATTTTGTTTGGTCTTTTAAGTTCTGCTAAAGGGTGAGTGTGCTCTCTGAAGAGAAACAGAGACAGAGAGAGAGGGGGAAAGTGAGAGAGCACCCCGTAGGAGGGATGACCATACCACAATCCCTTCTCCATCTCTCCCGGCTCTCAGCCCAAACCAGGCATCTCTCTCAAACCACCGTGTCTGGAACTTGAACCACGCAGCAGGCCATGTGGGATCCAAGCACCTTAACCACCATGCAGCCTGTGGGCTGGCCCCTGCATGGTTGTTTCTCTTTTGATTCAAACTTAGTGAAAAGACACTTCTGAGGACCTGAGGAAAATCACCTATGGACTGGGAGCAGCCGAATGCTTGTTAATACTCTGACGAGACAGAAAAGGCATTGTTCGTTTCTCTAAGTTACCGTACACACGAGCACACTTACAAGTGGCGTGTTATCTGCCATCTGTTTTAAAACAGTCTAAGGAAAACCAGCAGGCAAATAAGACAGGCAAAATGCTGGTAACAATGGAAGCCACCCAGTGACCTCCAGAGTGCTAAGACGAGGGGCTCGCGGCTGGCTGCTGCGACTCAGGAGGGTGGTAAAGACGCTCAACATAGGTCACCCACAGCCTCACGGCTGGCTACAGAAACAAGGCCTGTATTTAGCAGCTCTGTACACTTTGTCCCTTCTTACACATACTTCGTAATTCCTTTTTTTAGGTGTTTTTTTTAAAGTTTTTTACCATTGGGTATGTGTGCTTGCTAGACAAAGAGACAGACAGAAAGTAAGAAATTGCCCCTAGGGGAAACGGTCTCACGCAATCCCTTCTCCTCCACACTCCTCCTGGAATTTCGGGCATACACGTACATGGCCTGCTGTGATTTTCCAAACTGTGGTCAGCCATCCGGGACCCAGTACTTTCATTACCACGCTACCTGCTGGCCCCATCATACATGTATTTGTCAATAGGGAGCAATTTCTCTCCTGCTGCTTTTCGCTAGATAATAAATCTTAATCTTTTTTTTTTTGGAGAGGCTTTTTTGTCATAGGGCGCGTGCGCTCGCCAGACAGAGAGAGACAGACAGACAGAAAGTGAGAAATCACCCCCCAGGGGGGATGGTCACGCCGCAATCCCTTCTCCTCCATTCTCCTCTCGGGATCTTGGGCACGCACGCACACGCGCCCGGCGTGAGTTTTAAGCCACCGGGTCCGGGACACGAACCGCGGTCAACTACGTGGGAGTCCAGCGACATAGCCAATACGCAAACTGCTGGTCCCAAATCTTATTATTTTTTTAAAGAAGTTTTTGCCATAGAGCATGTGCGCTTGCTAGAGAGAGACAGACAGAGACAGTGAGAGGGAAAAATGAGAAATCACCCCCCAAGGGGATGGCCATGCTGCAATCCCTTCTCCTCCATTGTCCTCCTGGGATCTTGGGCACGCGCACACGCACGCCCAAGTGGCCAGCATGATTTTCAAGCCACTGGGTCAGGGACTCAAACCAGTCAGCCATATGGGATTCCAGCGGCATAACCACTACACCACCTGCTGGTCCCATAAACTTTAACCTTTAGGATGCCAAACACCCAGGTGAGGTCGTAAAACCACCAAAGTCAGTGTCATCTAGAAAGGGACATGATGAGGACAGGCAGGTGGTGCTAATGGTCTTTACAGGTTCTGTCCTGTCATGACTGCACCCTCTTCCATTTTGCTCCCAACCTTTCGATGCTCTTTTCCGTCTTGCTTTCCCTTCAGTTCTTTTGCTTATCTGGGGCGGTTTGTTTCATGATCGGCCTCTGATCTGTTTAGGCTTCATTTCACATTACCAAAGTCCAAGAATCCAAGTAGGTGGCACTGTACCCTGCATGAAGCTCACTGCGCTTGCATTCTAGCGAATACTGCAAGGGGTCATTGGTCACGCCTCGTCGAGGAGCCGAGTGTCGGCAGGCGACTGCGACACAGACCCTGGCGCACACCCTGGGTCGGGTGGAGGAACCTCCCCGATGGGTCTCCCCGCGGGCTGTATACTTAGAAGCCCCTGGGAACCTAGTTTCCAGTGTACGGTCCCACCCCGGTTAGAAACTCCAGGACACGGAGCTGAGGGAACGATTTTTGTTTTGAGTTTTTCAGATTCTTCGGATAATCTGGGCCACCCCCCTCACCTGACAGGCATGGACACTGAGGCCTAGACACAAGACCGGAAGGAATGGTTAATGAGGCTGGGGCCAGCTGGGGTCTGGGGATTAAGGCAGCTGGATCTTGCATGGCTGCCTGCATGGTTTGAGTCCTGGACCCAGTGGCTTGAAAAACACACCAGGTCCATGTGCATACATGCCCAAAATACCCAAAGGAGGGAGAGATGAGAAGGGACTGTTAGATGACCACTCCCCACAGGGGGTGTTTTCTCACTTTCCCTCCCCTCTCCATCTTTTTCCAGGGAGCACAATCGCCCTGTGATAAATTAAAAAAAAAACAAGGTCAGGCTGGTGCTAACACGGGCCTATTGGAGCCTACACCACAGTCTCCACAAGGGTTGCGTCGCGTCTTTGCACCAATTTAAAGACGTCTACGCAGGTTTCCTCTAACGTGCTCCTTCGCCGACAGATGTCACGAATGTCTTCCCCCTTGCAAAGTGGCCTAGAAGAGCACGTACCATCACTTACATGCTGAGGCCAGGGCTCTGCTGCACTTCCGGCTCCCTGATGGGTCTCAGATGCCAACACAAACAGAAACTGGCCCCAAGCAAGTGACGAGGCCAACATTCAAGTCTGACAGCTTGGGACCAGCAGTTAGCATAATGGCTATGTCGCTGGACTCCCATGTAGTCAACCGCGGTTCGCGACCCGGACCCGGTGGCTTAAAACTCACGCCGGGCATGTGTGCATGCGTGCCCAAGATCCCGAGAGGAGAACGAAGGAGAAGGGATTGCGGTGTGGCCATCCCCCCAGGGGGTGATTTCTCACTTTCTGTCTCTCTGTCTCTCTCTGTCTGGTGAGCGCATGCGCCCTAGAGCAAAAACCTCTCCAAAAAAAAAAAAAAAAATCTGACAGCTTGACTCCAGGGCCCCAGTCACAAAACCACTTCCCAGGTTCAATTCACAGGATACTTAAGAATTCTATGTGGGGCTAGCAGGTGGCATGGTGGTTAAGGCACTGGAACCCACATGGCTGGCTGCACAGTTTGAGTCCCAGACCTGGTGGCTTAAAAAACATGCCGTGTGCATACATGCCCAAAATCCCAGGAAGAGAATGGCAAAGGGACTGCAGTGTGGCAGTCCCCTGGAGAATTTCCCTCTCTCCGGAAAGTGCACACACTCTATGAATGATGAAAATGTAAAAAGGCAAAAATATAAAAAAATCTATGTATGATTGGAAAGTACCACACACAGCAAGGTTGGGCCACTGTAAGCTGCTCTAGGTCCCTGGTTCTGCACAAGAACAAAACCCAGGCCCTACTGTGAGTCCTGTCACTGGGAAAGACTGAAATCCTCAGTCCCTGGGATTCTTACCCCAAAGGCAGAGCACACAAACTTAACCATCTCAGCTGTTTCTTGTTTCAGAACAGGCCGCTGGGGAGGATGACGGTGGTAGTGCCCGAGGCTGCCGATGCAACACCCCTCCTCCCCACTTCTAAGTCTTCCCCGTGGCATCTGGGGTGGTAAGGCACTAAGCTAAAATTCCACAATGTCCCCTGTTTTGTAACTAACTGCAGTGACATATTAACATTCTGACCAGTACCAGTAAGATGCTGGGAAGCATTTCCAAACAGCTCCTAGAAGAAAGCCAGGCAGGGAGGTGTGCCTCTGCCTCTCCACTCCTCCTTCCTGCCTGGAGTAGGGCAGGGTGCTGGCACGCGGGCCGTCACCTCGGACCATGCGTGACCCTGAGGGCCGGAGAAACAATGAATATGGTCGGACAGAAAACACCCAAGTCCCTGAACCTCCACAGGAGCCTGGACTGATGGCCTCTGACTTCATGCTGCTAAGTCATTATTACCCCGAGTCTTCTGTCACACACAGCCGAACCTAACAGGACCCCCACTAACCCTCTTCAGGCTTAACGGAAGAAGTGCAAAGGAAAAGAACTTGCTGCCAGGGGAACCTAAGCCACCAGGCCTACCTCTGGGGGAAGAAACAACTCTCAGGAAGTGATGTTTCCTTAGCGTTGGCTGTACAACCGAGTGTCAAGGCGACGACGGCTGTCAGGTGGCGGAGCAGCTCCGAGTCTTGGAAGAATCCACTTGTCCTGCTCCCTGTGTCTCTGTGCTGTCTCATACAGTGACCCCGAGCTACGGCGGTTCTGACTAGCTTTGGGCTCCCAGTCTAGGGCCAGCACTACCACGCCTGCACAGGGTGCCACTCCCAAGGACCTAACTGCCTCTGGGATGAGAACTCCGCATCTGGCTGCTCCAAGCTCCCGACGCCCCAGGGTCCCAACAAGTACTCCGCTTTCCTCGCTTCATGCAGAACCAAAAGCACCCTCCAGAGTGGGGATTTTGCCTGGGAAACCCACGCACCGTTCAGCCCGGCGCCCACGGAGCACGTGCTCAGGAGGCACGGGCCCTACTGAGCCCTCCTGCCACAGCTGTGTGCACGCGGGAGCACGGGAGCAAACACACGTCTAGGAGCTGCTTCTGTGTTGTTAGTGGCACACGGATGTCTTATTTTTATTAACAATGGAGAGGGACATCTTGGATAGAAGCACCAACATCACCACCAGACCAATTTCAAAATAGGGTGTAGTACTTACATATGCGATGTGAGGGCACTTCAGAAAGCGCGTGGAAAATGCATGGACTGCAAAAATACTTTGCCAAACGTAATAGAATTGTGTTTTAGTTCCATTTTCAATGAGTTTTTTGAAGTCCCCTCATATGCATACATATATATAAGTAAGTACAAATAGCGTTCCCTAAAAATAATGATTTTAATAGAGCCAGATGCATCATCTATGCGGAATGTAGAGCCGATGAGAATAAAGTCCTTCACAGACACACACGAACTCGCAGCTGCAGGTATGTCCAAGGGCTACAAACAGTGTCTCACCCCACATGCTCTTCTACAGCATGGCCCGGCCACTTCTTCCCCCAAGGGGGGTGGGGAAGAGGCCCATGCTCCCTCGGCCTGAATCTGAGTGGGCTGTGACCACTGACACACAGCAGTGGCCCTAAGTGACTCCTGAGCTTAGGTCGGGGAAGACCACCTGTGGTCTGCCTGGCTCCCGGGGGAAGCTGACCACTGCATGGAAAGCCCACCCGCTCTGAAGGCTGCCGTGGCCAGACAGAATGCACATCCTTCCCCAAGCCATCAGCAGGCTGAGGTCCCGGTCAGTCGCTGGCCACCATCAACTGCCGCCTTGGACAGTCCACCAAATCAACAAAGCCATAAGAACACGGCCCCAACTGACATTCTGACCACAAGCATGGAAGAACCTCCCTTCTCTAATTCCTGACCCACAAAATCACCACGACCCTGAAATGGCTGCTCTAAGCCAACTAAAGGCAGCAACAGTAACCAGAACACCAGCTGCTCGGGGCAAGTCTCCAAAATCAAACTACCCTGCCTGGGGATGGTTCTCGAGTCTCTCCATTTAAAAACCTGGATGTGAACAGTACACAAAAAGTACCTGAAAATCCAGGAAGGGTTAGGGAACATGGAAGAAAGCTTCTGGAAGGAGGTAAGAAACCCATAGCTCTAAGTGGAAGAGTCAGGACAGAGGAGAGAAACAAGCATTGCCAGGCCAGAGTGATCACTCTCTACCGAGTGGGGAATTCCTCACACAGAAGCAAGACTCCTGGTTAAGCAACTGGGCTGTCCCATGACTGCAAGGACTTTGTTCCCACTCATCTGCCCACTGCCCTCCCCTCCCAATTTTTTTAAACTTATTTTTATGTTCCAGCGCACAGTGGAGCCCAGTGTAGATGTGGGTGGAGAGGTTCTGGAGAGGCACTCGAAGGGGCCCATCTGTGGTGTGAGGCTAGGAGCCGACCGACCCCACGTCAGCAGAGGAACAGTCAAAGAGGAAAGACACGTGGTCAGACTTACCGATGTTTACCCCGACCTCCACGTCCACACACAGAACCAGCTAGTGTTCACAGCTGGGCGGAGAAGGCCACAGCGGGCCCCACGGCTGCAGCCACACCTTGGGTGCTCAGGGGCCTGGGGCTTGTCCATGGTGACAAGAACAGCACAGTGCAAAACCCAGCCTCGACAAGAGGTGCTCCGACAGAGTACAACCAGATTTTATTTAAGTTCTTTTTTATTTTCCTCCACACTGGCAAAAGTTCCGAGGGAGCTTAAAGTTTTGTAAACATTTTAACTATCCCTCTTCCCCACCCCCCACTTTTGAATTTACAAAGCAAAGAAGAGTAGGAGCCCCAATTTTTAATGGTTCCCCATCTCCTCATGCTATTTGATCCAAAAACTATGTACAAGTATGTAGCAGTCTCTGTATATTATTGTACACGTTTAGGAGGGAGGGGGGTAAGAAGGAGTAGAGGGAACAGTGATCCAAAATAATCAAAATAAAAACCAAACATAACCCTCCAACCGCACTGCTCTCAGAGCAACTCCAGCCCTCTCCAGGCAACGACGACAGAAAAGGAGCGTCCCCAGGAGCCCCCAGACCACGGCACCTCTCATGCAGGCACAGGGCCCACCGGCAGTTCGGGGTGCTGTTCTGCGGGGCTCTGGTGAGGCAGGCAGAGTGTCTGTGTATAAATAGGGCTCGAGGACATTTCTACTTGAAGTGAAGGGCGTTAGGAGGCCACAGCCAGAACCAGGAGGAGCCAGGCTGTCCACTCCAACCCTGCCCATCCCCTCTCATCCCCTGCCGCCTCCTGTATAGTGGTCTCCACGGAGGCAGGTCTTAAAGATGGTTGGGTTATGTTCTCTTCGGAAAAGGCCAATCCAGAATCTTTTAACAAAACCTTTTCAGGGCCACAGCAAGACACACACGCAATGCTCTGAGGAACCAGATGAAATTCCAGGCTTTTATCGGAAGCAAAAGTTTATCCTATCCAAAATGAAATTATACAAATTCATACATGGTAAAGATCCTAGTTGCCTCTTAAACGAGACAAATTTTAAGCAGAAGGGCCTGAAACAAACTGGTCCTAGTCCTCTGAAGTAAAAATATTTATGGGAAAAATCAGTTTTTGTAAGAAAGAAAAATGGTAAGTCCCTCTCCCAGGCCATAGGGTTTCCTCTGTCCAATCGGGTAGGAGTACATTGGGGAGAAGTCAGCTTGCTCGGAAGTCACTATCTAATGAAGACAAACTGGATCCTTTCTCTGAAAGGACGCTCAGAAGGAACAGGTAAGGGGTGTGCATGGTCAAACCGCTGGATCTAACCCCGCCCTGGGCCTCCGACCCGCTCCCGAGGTCGGCAGTGGGGGTGACTTGGGAACGCAGTCACAGCCCAGGCGAGGTGCTGCTGCCCCTGGTAACTACAGCTCTCTTCATGATTGCACCAGGCAGACCTCTTGCCTAGGGGGGCAGGGCGTGGTGGGGGGGGGGGGGGAGAGGACAAACGAAACAGAAGGGAAAAGCGACAGGAGAAAGCTGCTCTTGGCAGACCCGACACCGTCTCTGGGGGACAGCAGATGAAATCACGGACAGTGCACGCGTGCTGCCGGACATCAGCCTTGTTGGGGAGCGATCCCAACTGCCACCCCGAGATACAGGTCCGTCCCTCGTCTACAGTCTGAGATGCTCACCAACAAAACCAGTTTAGAGAGTCCTGGACACAAAGGGCTAGAAGGGAAAGCCTGAGATGACGGGCTCTGAGACTCGCTGCAGAGTGAGGAGGAGTAAACGGTGTGGGTGTCGCGTCCAAGAGCGGAGGGTCCACGGTCGGCAGGTAGGAGAGGGGAGCCAGGCCCTGGCAGGGACTCAGTAGTCATCCACAGTCTCGATTTCGCCCATGTTGAGTCGCTCCGATGACGCGTTGACTGAAAAGCCTGCAGGAAAACCACTGGCATGAGTAAACAGCCCAGACAACCAAGTGGGCCGGCTTCTAGGAGGGGGTGGGAACCCACGTTTCATTTTTTCCCCTTAACCAACCAACCTCCCTCCCTTCCTTCCTTCCTAGCTAGCTATCAATTAGCCATCTATCACCTGCTGTGATTTTCAAGCCGTCAGGTCTGGGACTTGACCCATGTCCACCACGTGGGAATCCAGGGCCTTAACCAGTTGGCCACCTGCTGGTTCCCTCCTAAATCTCGTTTTGAGCATACCACAGGGGACAAAGAGAAGACAGATCAAGGAAGATCAGAACAATGGCTTTCTGCTCTCCTACCAGACATTCTTCTTTATTTTCTAGGGTACTAGGACAATTTAATTGGGGAAGAAAACAAAACAAAATAGCATCACCATTAAAAAAGAGTTGCCAACTGCTGCTTTAGAGGCTCTGAGGCGAGCCTGCCTGTGAGTGTGTAAGGACAGAGCAGGCTGCCCTGGGGGACAGTGCATTCAGGACTCGTATCTCACAAGAAGTGGGTGCAGCGGAAACAAACACACACTACTAAGTACTACTTGACCACAAGACTTTGAGAACTGAGCAGAATTAATCCTTTTTCAGCACCAGACTCACTTTAATGGGAATACTTCTGCCCACTGGTCCAAATCTTTGTGAAGGTTCTGGCCAGAGGCTCTTGCTATTCAGAAGTAGGAGGTCTTCCTTGAAGACCCACCATGAGGTCCCCAGAGCCCTCAAGCCCTCCCAGTTTCCTTCTATCTCCTAGTAGACAGAAGGAAAAGATTAAAGTACTCTATTCAACTCCATCTACTGTACGGGCATCTGCAAAGGAAGGGATTTCACTTGGCAAGAGCTGACTGAACAAAAGCAAACTAGTTTAGAAAAGCAGTGCTCGCACACCCACTGAGGGTGAGACACAGTGCTCGCGAGCACAGGCACACTGGACTGGATGCCAGCGACCACCTGTACGTGATTTCCCCGTAAACTCATTATCAGAGGTTGACAGAAACGATGACACTGAGGCTCCTTCAGAGTGGGCGGCTCCATAAGGCTCTCCAGCTCACCTCTCCGAAATGAAACCCCAAACTGTTTCTGCTATTTGAATAACAAAAAAGTAAACAGGAGACGGCTCCATTCTAAAAACAGTTCTGCTAATATTATCTGGGTTTCTGCACTTTTTGTTCTTTAATGTTCAGGTTTCCGAATAAATACGCATTTGAAATGTGCCAATAATAAACAGAAATGCCTTACATAATAAATACAGCTTAATTAACTGACTCAAAAACATGATTTGGGAAAATAAACATGCCTATTTATTAACCAAGGAAGTTGTGGGCACGGGCTGCTCACAGGCCCGACACAGGGAACGACTAGGTTGCCAGGTGCTAGGCTGAGTTCTGCTACATCAACTGTGCTACCATAACCTGCAAGACTTTTTTTTCCTTGGAAAATACTGAAAGGTTCAGTGTTCTTATTTTTAAAGTAATGGTTTAATGAGATAAGTACAAGAACCTGAAGACCAAGCGATCTATGAAGCAGACTATTACTCTATTCTGGGGCAGGTTTTTGTTGGACTTCACATAAATCTCAAGAACAGGCAAAATGTCATTTGAAAATAATAAGGAGCTACATGCAACGGAAGTGGAAATGTAATTTAAAAATCCAACTAAACTAATTCTAATCATGCAAAGACAGGAAGGAAAAAGTCTGGTTCCTCCCCTCGACAGCAGAGTTGATTATTCAGTGTTATTAGGCTAGGCTTCTATTTATTTACTTATTCACACATTTATTTTATTTTAGATAGGGTCTCACTATTGTTCCGATTTTCCTGCCTTCCAAATAGCCAGGATTACAGGTGTGTACCTGACTTTTAGAGCGGTCCAGGAATCAAAGCCAGGCCTCCCTGTGGCCCAGCCTGCTGCTTAGCAGTGTTCATCCATGTGTGCTATGGCTGGGCCTAGGCAGGCTTTTAGAAGACGTGGTCTCACTCAGCCATCATAAGACAGACTCTCATTCACCTGGTTTCTTCAAAGTCTGTGATATTGTTCTTAGAAGGAAAGGCTGACTGGGGACACATCACACTGTGCATGTACTTAGCAAAGACACAAGCTGCTGGTTCGCAATGGCCATTGAGATGCTTAAAAACTAGAGGACAAGAGTACAATGGAGAGGGAACCAGCAGTTAGCGTAATGGCTATGTCGCTGGACTCCCACGTAGTTGACCACGGTTCGCGTCCTGGACCCAGTGGCTTAAAACTCACGCCAGGCGCGTGTGCGTGCGTGCCCAAGATCCCAAGAGGAGAATGGAGGAGAAGGGACTGCAGCGTGACTATCCCCCCTGGGGGGTGATTTCTCGCTTTCTGTCTCTATGTCTCTCTCTGTCTGTCTGGCAAGCGCACGCGTCCTATAGTGAAAACCTCTCCAAAAAAAAAAAAAGAGTACGATGGAGAGCAGTGGTCATTAAAATGAGGCTGGGACTCCCTCTGCTGGTTGATTTGAGAAGCTATGGCTTCTTGAGCTAGCAGATGATGTGGTAGTTAAGGCAGCTGGATCCTGCATGGCCTGACTACACGGTTCAAGTCCCGGATCCAGCAGCTTGAAAGACAGGACAGGTGTGTGAGCAGGCATGCCCAAAATTCTGAACCAAGGAAGAAGTGGAGGAGAAGGGATCACAGCACGCCCATCTCCTATGGGAGGTGCGTTCTCACTTTCATTCTCTCTCTGTCTCCCTCCAGTGAACACATGCATCCTCTAGCCATATTGGTAAGGGAAAAAAAAAAAAAAAAAAAGAAGCTGTTTTCTTTCAATTAGTGACTTTTTCACTGGATACTATTAGAACCTGGATTCCCATTTTGTTTATGGGGGCTGGTGACTGATGGATATTTAATACTTTTTCTTAATATGTAAATCTATAAGGAATACACAAATTAAAAAATAATATGGACAAACCAGGCACGTGTGCATGTGTGCACAAAATCCTAAGAGTTGAGAAGGGATTGCGGCATGGTCATCCCCCTTGGAGATATTTTCTTTCTTTCTCTTTCTCTCCCCCAACCCAGAAGCACACGTGGCCTGCAGCAATTTAAAATAATAATGATAATAACAACAATATGGGCTAGCCCTGTGGTACGGTGGTTAAGGTGGCTGGATTCTAGGTGGTGGACAGAGTTTTGAGTCCTTGCCCAGTGGCTGGAAAAACACTCCAAGAATATTTTTTTTATCTATGCCCACAATCTTGACAAGATGGAAAAATGGAAAAAGAACTGTGGCATAATCATGTCCCACTGGGGGTATTTTCTCTCTAGCAAACAGGTGCTCTCTGGCAATTTAAAAAGAACAAGAATAAATGGAAATAGTAGGTATTGGGATAGGCCTTAGACCTCACTTACAGGTAGACAGGGTAAGGGCCCCGAAAGGAAGTCTCTGTGTTTTTCCTCTATGGTCTGATTAATGTAAATATACACCCCTTTTGCATGTCTCTAAAGAAATGACTCCTGGGACCAGCTGTTAGCGTAATGGCTATGTCACTGGACTCCCATGTAGTTGATCACGGTTCACGACCCGGACCCGGTGACTTAAAACTCATGTCGGACGTGAGTGCATGTGTGCCCAAGATACCGAGAGGAGAATGGGGGAGAGGGATTGTGGCATGGCCATCCCCCCTGGGGGGTGATTTCTCGCTTTCTGTCTCTCTGGCTGTCTCTGTCTGGCGAGCGCACGCGCCCTATAGCAAAAACCTCTTCCAAAAAAAAAACTCATGACTACTTGCTAATAAGGCAGAAGTAGGGATAGTGAGCACTCGGACAGGCTAAGGCCGAGATGGAGTCACGGGGTCTAAGTTTTCACAGCCAAAAGCTGGCTGCACTAGGACTCAAAGCAACTGTAGCTAGGGTCAACAGTTTCTATCCTGTATTTGTATTCTAACCGGAAGTGCAGGACGCTGTGGTCTGCTGACCCCACAGAAGTCTATGAGATTGTTCTTATAAGGAAAGGCTGACTGGGGTAGTAAATCACTGACTACCGTGGAACCATCTCCTAAAGCCCACTTCCTTATCAGAAAGCAAGCCCCTTGCTCAGACAGCTGGATAAAAACCCCTGGCCTCCAGTTCCTCTGTGGCGAACCCATTCGGGCCCCTTCCACCACACTGGAAGCTTTTCTCCTTCCCTAATAAGTTCCCCTTTCCTCTTCTGGTCCCTGCCTCTAATTCTCCATGAGTTCAGGATAAGAACTGACGTTTTTGGGTCTGACAGCCTACCACTCCCTCCTCAGTATGGGACAGAAGGAGCAATTACGGAACTTTCCAGAGGGAGCTTTAGGTGAGTGTAATTTTTCAAAGACCAGTCCGTGTGAAAGTCCTCTCAAGTGAGTTTCCTAAATGGTTTGTTGAAGTTCTACTTCCTGGCATTTATCTGGTTTTTCCCTTTCTGTGCAGAGTATGTGGCTATATCCTTAAACTCTACTCCTAGGATGACTCCTACCCTCAACTCCCTGTAGACAATTTCTTTCTTTTTTTTTTTTTTTTTTTTTTTTTTCCTCTTTTTTTTTTTTTTTTTTTGGAGAGGTTTTTTTTGCTATAGGGCGCGTGCGCTCGCCAGACAGACAGAGAGAGACAGAGAGATAGAAAGCAGGAAATCACCCCCCAGGGGGGATGGCCACGCCGCAATCCCTTCTCCTCCATTCTCCTCTCGGGATCTTGGGCACGCACGCACACGCGCCCGGCGTGAGTTTAAGCCGCCGGGTCCGGGACTCGAACCGCGGTCGACTACGTGGGAGTCCAGCGACATAGCCATTACACTAACTGCTGGTCCCGACAATTTCTTTTTAATGTCCCTCCCTTTCTTAGATCTTAGAAGACAGATCCAAAGGACTCAAAACAGCCTGACCTGATTTTCAGAAGGACCTTTCTTTCTCTGACAACCTACCCCAAGACCCAAAGCTAAATACCAAGGGCTTCAGAACCAGAGACCGCAGAATGTAAGAAATGCTTTTAAATCTACTCGTCTGTCTGTCAAAATTGGACAGTGTTGGGCTGTTCCACCAATTCTTAAATTAACTTTTAGGACAAGCAGAAGAAACCAGAATTTCAACAGAGCTCTATGTTCCCAAGCCCAGCTTTTGGGCACTGATCCCGGAGGGCAACCCTGAATATTAGGTTTTTGTTACTACCAAGCTGTTTTCCCTGGGGCAAGAAACCTCTGCCGGAAAGTGAGAATTCCAGAAGGGCACTGGGAATTCAGCCCCCCATTACACACCATCTCATCGCCCCAGTCTACTCTGTGGGCCAGCACATATCACTTCTGCAAATGGCACCACCGCTCACCCTGCCGTCCAAGCCAGAGCCCATTCCACTCTGTGTCCAGCTGATCCTGCACTCTCAATTTCCAAAATTCATCGGGCTCGTCTCCACCCCCAAGGCCAAAGCCCTGCCCCAGCCTACCAGTACTTTTCACCTAGAACACTGAAGCCTCCGGATTGCGCCACCGCCCCAGACTGTGTCTTGGCCAATTAACTCATCCATCATAGACAGCACAGTTTTACTTATTAGAAAGATTTTTGCTATCAGGCGTGTGTGTTCACTGGAGAGACAGAAAGCAAGAAATCACCCCCCCCAGAGAGGATGGCGATGGCCATGCCACAATCCCTTCTCTCGGGATTTTGGGCATGCATGCACGTGCCCAGCATGAATTTTAAGCCACCGGGTCTGGGACTCAAACCATAGTCAACTATATGGGAGTCCAGCGACGTAACCATTATGCCATCTGCTGGTCCTGACAGCATGGTTTAAAACAGCTCGTTTTCTCTTCCTCTTCTTATAAGATCAGCCTGAGGTGATCTTTGAAAATGGTTCACTACACACTCAATCTAGAGAACCCCACAAAGTCATGCAAATCAAGAGGGTCAAATCTTCGTGTTCTTAAATTTTAGGAACACTCGTGCAGCTGCCCAGGCCACCAAGGGTGCATATCCAAAGAGCCGTCAAGTATCTGAAGGATGTCACTTTACAGAAGCAGTGTGTGCCATCCCGTTGTTACAATGGAGGAGCTGGGAAATGTGCCCAGGCCGCACAGTGAGGCTGGACATAAGGTCGGTGACCCAGAAAGAGTGCTGAATTTTTGTTGCACATGCTTAAAAATGCAGAGAATGATGCTGAACCTTAGTAAGGGGTTGGATGTAGACTCTCTGGTCATCGAGCATATTCAGGTGAACAAGGCACCCAAGAGAAGCTGTCAGGCACACAGAGTTCATGGGCGGATTAACCCACACATGAGCTCCCCCTGCCACACCACAGCGAAATGATCCTCACTGAAAAGGAGCAAACTGTTCCTAAACCAGAAGGGGAAGTTGCATAGAAAAAAAAGATATCTCAGAAGAAACTGAAGAAACAAAAACTTACAGCATGGGAGTAAAGTCAGCATAAAATAAATGTAGATGAAAGTTAAAAAAAAAAAAAAAAGAAAAGAAAAGGAAAAGGAAAAGAAACCAGCCCAGTTTACATTCACAAATAGAAAATAATTTGTTTATCTTTGTCCACGAGGCTTTTAGGCCTGCTTGTTGTTCCTGAAACCCATCCCCCATGCTTCATACCCTACTTCAGATGTCACCTTTTCCAGGAAGGTGTCTGGGATGAAGACATGGGTCCTAAATGCTAGACAAGACCAGCCGTGGGTGATACACGAGTGGAATGAAGAAATCAAGCCTGATCTGAAACCCTAGCTCTGCTGCCAAAAGCCTGAGGCAACAGGAATGTTCTAAACGCCCCGGACCTTGGCCTACTCAGCGGTGAGCTGGGCACAACTCACATGCAGCAGCTCTGAGATCTGTGTGCACGCGATATACCGAGAGGACTGCTACAGACGTGGTCCTCTCCTGGACGATCTGCTTCCAGCACAGACCAGCAGTAAGTCCTGAAACTACGCTTCCTGTTCTCCATTAGCGTTATTTTCCAACTAAATTGGAAGGTCCTCCAGACCTTTCATTAAAATATTAAACACAGACCATTTTTACGTGTCCAAGTTAGTCCTTTTCTTAGCCGTTCTGGCACACAGGTGCAGCCCCTCAACTCTCAGAGACGCCCAGTAAGCACTGGCTCTGACTATGAAGCGGCTAGAGAAATTACTTGAGCGTAAGAAACACTGTCCTTCCTGAAAGCCCTGCACCGTGGAGGCTCACAGGTGATCCACACTGTCACCCGCTCCCCCAACGCTGGCTGAGCCCGGGGCCTCTGCTCACCTAGTAAACTAGGATCTGCTCGGACCATCTTCTGCTTTTTCTTCTTCTTGCCACTTTGCACGGCCTCAAAATTGGATTGTTGGTTGTTGCTCTGATTGGTCTGAAATACTGAATGGAGTGTACTGTGATTCATTCCCCACACCGAGTCCTGTGAAACGAGACAGCATAACAGGTTACACAGCGGATGCAGACTTGGCCCTCACTTATCAAGGACAGGTTTAAAAACAAAAAGCCTAATCACAGGTTCCTGCGATAGTGACACCAAGAGCAGACCACTAGGCTCCATTTTCCTCCATTTCGATTCAGGCGTCCCCTTGGGCCCGAGGCCCCTACCGAGCTCGTCCAGGTTTCTACGCTGACGTGCGGCACAGCTGTGAGGACTTCTCTGCACGTACGGCGTCTACAACACTCACTAGGGAATGAAATGCGCAGCGACTAACCACAGAGCCCTCTGCACTCTGGCAATGTACACCCCTCACCTACCACAGCAGAATGTCTCTTTGCTGTCTGGGCCCCAGGACAGAAAACACAGGCTGCAGACCAGCTGGCAGCAAGCGTTAATAGCCAATTGCGTTATTCCTCAATTCTAGAAAGGATCTGGCCCCCATATACCATCCACACAGTTGGTGTCAACTGATTATCTACACAATACCCTACTGGACCTTCACACTTACTTGCTCTCATTAGAGCAATTCATTTTTAAACTGGGATCTGCTTCAATGAGCCAGCTGAAGACATGGGTGGTGGTGCTAGGAGAGAAATGCAGAAAACACTGCAGAAGAATGAGCCGGGTGTGTGTGTGTACACACAGGCGTGCGTGTGCACACACATGATCACGCACTTTCCAGGGCTTCTACCTTCCTGTTTGAGTCCACCGAAGAGGCAGTTTCACGGGCACAAAGAACCTTCTATATTGCTACACAGTGCCTTCTCCTTTGACTCCTGACAGTATTTTTCTTCCTGGTGTTTACATCTGTTACTTTCTTCCAACTTATCCATTAGCCCATTTACCTTGTTGCATTTATTTTTTAAAGATTTTTGCCAGGGCCAGCAGATGGCGTAGTGGTTACATTACTGTACTCCAAGGTGGCTGACGGTAGTTCAAGTTTCAGACCCAGTAGCTTGAAACTCACGCTAGGTGCGTGTGTGTGCATGCCCAAGATCCCAGGAGGAGAATGGAGAAGGGATTGTCTCTGTCTCTCTCTTGGCAAGCACATGTGCCCAATGGCAAAAACCTCTTAAGGGAAAAAAAAAAAGGTTTTTGCCATAGGCTACATGCGCTGGGACAGACAGTGAGGAGGAAAGTGAAAAATCACCCCTGGGAGGATGGCCACACCACAATCCCTTCTCCTCCACTCTCTCAGGATTTTGGGCATGCATGCACAGGCACCTGGCATGATTATCAAGCTACCAGTCTAGGACTCAAACCACGGTTGGCCATGTGAGAGTCCTGCATCTTAACCAGCACATCACCTGCTGGCCCCCAAACTGGATTTGAAATTCTTTACAGTTCATGGAATCTTCTACATCTCCAAAAATAACCTATAACAAAACCTCATGATCTCTAGTATAAGAAATAAGAACTTAAATGATTCATATTTAAGCCTCTCCATCAGCCTTGCCAACATATCTTTCAGAAAACTTGTACAATCAATCCTCAGAGTCCGTGTTTGTGTATTCACTTACTAAAATGTACCTGAAACCTCCAGTCCAGCCCAGTGTTTCATAGTCATTATGCACGCGACACACACAGAGTGGTGGGAAACGAGCCATGTTCCAGGCACACCTTCCCAGTTGAGGCAGAACAGAAAACAGTGCTTTCTTGTTCCAGCCCTAACACATAAACAGGCACTAGTGCCACGGCTTTCATGTTTGCTCTTTTGGTTGGTGATTTCACTGCTTCGAATGGCCAAGTGCAGTGCTGAAGTGCCAGCTAGTGTTCCTAGTGCAAGAAGGCCATGGTGGGCCTTAGGGAGCAGCTCTGTGCAGGCGTGTGTCACAGTGCCGTCGGCCATGTGTTCAATGCGACTGAGCCACATAAATTAGGTTCTTTAAACAAATCACATATGAAACAGGATTATGTCTTGTTCAGCCAACACCGCTGTTGTGTCCAGAGGCTCACAGGAGCCCGATCCTATACACCCCTAGGGTTCAGCACTGCCAACCCAGTGGTCATGGGCCTTTACGGGGCATTACCTCTGCGATTAATGAGAAGCCCCTTTCTTTTCATTTTATTTAAAAAAAAAAAGATTTATTTATTTAATTTTATTTATTCATTCATTTATT
Source organism: Tupaia tana (assembly GCA_026018925.1). Classification (NCBI taxonomy): domain Eukaryota; kingdom Metazoa; phylum Chordata; class Mammalia; order Scandentia; family Tupaiidae; genus Tupaia; species Tupaia tana. The sequence goes on from JAKSZU010000001.1 coordinate 8,287,855, forward strand.
TTAATTTGACCAGAGAAAGATATACATACAGAGAGAAGGAAACTGAGAAAGCAAACCACCAGGTCTGGGACTTGAACCACGGCCAGCCATGTGGGAATGTCCAGCACCTTAACCACCACGCCACCTGCTGGCCCCCAGAAGCCACTTTCTTTTACACACCATAAACAATATATGAAATGTCTGCCAGCTGCAGTGCTGTCGGGCCTGGGCACAGAGGAGCCTGAGCAGAGCAACAGAGGAGTAACGTTCATTTTCAAAACCAAGGCTGTGGCAGGTTGGACTCTGTAACCGACTGAGACATACGTACGCATCGAGAGAGACCAGACTAGCACACTTAGCAGAGAACGGACGGTAGTGTCTGCTACTCGAGAAATTCACAAAGGTCTCTGCCCATGTAATTTGAAAATACAAAGTCTACACACTTTATGGGATATACAAAAATGGCATCTTTGTTTTCACATCTATTTCTCTGGTTACTCAACATCTAAAGGTGCCGACGCTCACAGAGGGACTGCGTACACCGGGCTACGTCATACCTGCTGTTGCTGCTGCTGCTGCTGCTGCTGCTGCCGTTGCTGGCTTACTTTCTGTTTGGCACGGCGCTCAAGGAACTGCTTGGCAAACTCCTTGGCCTCAGAAGTATCTCCCAAGTAGGCCTTGATGTAATCATGGACCTCATACGGAGATTCTACTTCTTTCAGGAAAGAAACAAACGTGGGAACTGTAATATGGGAGGGGAGAAGACAGAGTAACCGTGAAATAGTGAAGTACCACAGATGAAACACTCGTTTTCCATTTTAATGTACTGTCACACCTACCACAGATGTTAACGACAGAACCTTGAGAGGTCTATGGCTATCATGCTAAATATGCTTTAATCTATCTGTAGAATGAAAAAATCACTATCATAATGGCCAAATTGATATGAAATAGTATAGCATAGAACAAAGACACATCATACATATTTAATTTCACTAAATGCCATTTTGGTTGAAATTAAATGTTACGATAATTAAATTACATGCCGGAGACTGAATTTAGAGATTTCTTTCTTTCTTTCCTTAATATTTACTTAGTGCTATGACATGTGCCAGGCACCACAAAGGACACTAACAATATAGTGCTATACTCCTAGATCTTTCAATCCACTGAGAAAGAAACCAAATTTATGCAGTGTGGATAGGAGAGAAAGCGTAAGTACCAGGTACATAGACATGGGTTGAAAACCTGACTCTGAAATTTGCTGGCTGTGTGACCTTGAAGAGTTACTCAACCATCTCGAGCCTCTGTTTCCTAATTTATAAAACAGGGATAGCATCACCTACCTTGGAAAAAAAACCACTGCACAGTAAGTAACTGGGATAGCATGTGTTAGCCCCAGAGTGCCTCGCACATGGTAGGTGCTTAATGGATGGTAGTCACTGCTGCCACTCCTAACTGCTGCCCGTGGACGTGCAGACCGCCAGATGTCCCAGTGCTGCACAGGACTCTGAACACCTTTACTGCTGTTTTTACCGACTCCTCCGCTTCAGACAGGAGAGCGGAGTGGTTCAGCTTAGTCTATCAGTGATGAGACTCCTGGTCTCTGTTCAAACACGTAGGGGTGGGAAAGAGAACTCACTTCCGTCTAAGCTGGTAGTTCTTTGTGTAAACCACTACCTATGAGCACGTTTTTCTTCACTGGGGCCAAAACCTCTCACTTCTGTCCCCTGCTCCTAGTGGGTTGTCGGGAAAGGCAAGACACATTTTTGCATGGAAAAACATAAAAAAAAAAAAGTCAAGACTTTCCCAACAACCCAACAGTTGATCCCACACAAAGTCAGTCTATCTGCTCTATCGTGACTCCATCCCTGCCCAAAGGTAGGAGGACAATGTCACAAAACCTCCGCCTGCTCCTACTCAGGCTGACCGTTATCCCGCCCAGGACAGTTACCGTCTTGTGACCTTGATACAACTGGTGATGTCCCCCATTCAGTGAGCTGTACGGAACGATGACTTCCTCTGCCCTGTACCTTAGTAAGGCAGCCCAAGACAGCAACCACCGAAAACATTTGAACTCCGCAGGCTAGGACCTTTCTCATGAGACTATCACAAAGTCAGGTTCTTAGGACAGGCCCAGAACTTGACCCCGTAGGCTGCATGTCCTGAGTTCTGGCCATTGTTCCTCTCTGCCAATGCCCGTGGGTCCTGCTCTGTCATTTTACATGCTGAGTTTCCCTCCCCAGTTCTTACCATCCAAGTTATTTGCCGTATTAAGGGCATGAAGCATCTGTTCACACCACTGGGTAAATCCATCTTGGGCTTTATTTACTCCCTGAAAGAGCTTCAGCAACTTTTCTTCTTCTTCTACTTTCTTATTCTGCCGGTTAGACACACCTACAGATTTACTAAAGCAAAACAATAGGGTGATATTATATTCCCGGAAACTGTACTATATGATTACACTACAACACCATAAATAGATAACGTCTTAGCAACACTGGATGCTATCCAGTAATCGAATGCTTGATTCCAAAAAAGAAAAAAATTCAAATATTTGGATTGGACACCCCCACTGAAGACCTACCCTCAGCTACAAGATCTAGTTCGTGAGAACAGGGCTACTATTTAGAGAAAATGGTAAAATCATCCTATGTGTGCTTAGGCTAAGTTGTTAATTTTACTGAGCCTCAGTTTCCTCATCTATAAAACAACACTAGTCCCTCTTCAGGTTACTGTAAGGACTGAAGATATTATGCAAAGGCCAAGAGCATGGTGCCCGGCAAAGATGCTCGACGGACAAACATCATCCCGTTGACAGAATGTAAGGCCCACAGGTGGGAAACGACCGACAACACCACCACAGATTAAGGAGTTACTATGTGCCAGGCACTTGACCAGTTACTTCACGTATTGGCTTTGTCTCTACAGCTGCACCCATGAAGCTGTCATTATCTTCATTTTACCGATGAGGAAACTGAGGCCCAAAGAGGCTCCCTCTTGCCCAAGGTCACACAGCTAAAAGGGGAAGCGCTGGGATTTGAGCTCATACATTTAACCATGAAACCCATGCCTGTTCGACAACACTGCACACTGAGGAAAGAAAGATGAAGGTGAAATGTAACTAATTTATCATAAGAAAACATAGGCTTGTACTTCTAACTCATCATAGTATAAGTAACTTCAGAATATAAATCTAGAAAAAAATGCTAAGATATCTAGAAAGCATCTTGGAAAAATGTTCAGTAACAAAAGCATTATGCTATTCCTAACATCTACTAAGTGGTCACTAGGTGAGAGGCACCCGGTTAAGTGCCCTGCAGTGAGAGGAGCCCCTAGGATTATACGAACGTGTTCTATGGGGAAGGAAGCCATCACCTAATTATGACTACATGTGGCGGGGCACAGATGAGAACGGTAACTACCTACCTCCCTCTCCCTGCCCTTCAACCTCCCGCTTCCCCCACTCCCATCTCCCAGCCAACCTAGGTGCACAAGTGTGATAATTTTGAGCCCTACCTGAGACTGGCGTTGTTTTTATTTTTATTTGACGAATTCCTAGGTCCCACTTCTTTCACTGCATCATCCCAGAATCCCATGTTGGAGTTTTTAGTGTCAGCATTACTCCAGATACTACTGACTAGGTCAGATGCCCACTGGTTAGGAGGGCCAGTATTTATAGAGCCCCAAACAGAAGTCCCAATGCTGGTGTGCAGGTTGGAATGCTGTTGGAGAAAGAGAAAAATGCTCATGGCTGATAACATTAACAAGGGAGCCCACAGAGTCAGGAAAGACAGGCTGACACCAGCCTGATAGCGGCGGCCTGGGCAAATGAACACACCGTGTTACTCCGGGCTCTGTTTGGCTGCTGCTGCTGTTGCTGCTGCTGCTGCTTCTGCATCTGCCTGGCCTCCTCCTGCTGGATCTCCAGAAGAGATTTCGTGGTACCTGCTGGTTTGCTAACGTTCCCCCAGCCTGTGAGTTTCTGCTGCTGCTGCTGCTGCTGCTGCTGCTGCAGAGCTTTCATCAGCTCCCTCTGCTGGCGCCTTTGCTATTGCACAGAAACAGAAGCCAGCCTGAGAGTCTTGCTTTGGAACAGCAGTTAGTAATGTCTCATGTGAGAAGAAGGCAAACATGCAGTAGCTATAGAAAATTAACTTGACAGGGTGAATTTCTTTCTTTTTTTTCTTAAATAGAGATTTTTGCTTTAGGACGCATGCGCTTGTCAGGAGAGACAGAAAGCGAGACATCACCCCCACCCACCGCCCCCGAGGGATGGTCATGCCGCAATCCCTTCTCCATTCTCCTCTCAGAATTTTGGGCACGCACATGCGCCTGGCCTCAGTTTTAAGTCACCAGGTTCAGGACTCGAATAACAGTTGACTACGTGGAAGTCTAGCGACGTAACCATTATGCCATCTGCTGGTCCCCATAGGGGTTAACTTTTTGCCACAAATAAAGATGTAAATTGCTCAAGATACTAAGAAGAGAACAAACGATCAAATGCAGAATTATTTCTCAAAAACTAAGTAGGCTTTTAGATTAAGCATAGAAATAAAACACAAGTTTAATGCCTAAAGTTGTAGCAAAATCACAGGGAATACATATATTTTTTGTTTTGTTTTAGTGCCAGAGGGTACATGTGCTTGCCAGAGCGAAAGAAAGACAGAGAGTGATAAAGCAAAATGGGACACAATCCTTTTCCCTCCACTTCTCTATCCCATCAGGATTTGGGGCATACACACATATGTACCCAGCATGTTTATCAAGCCTCTATGGGATTTGAACCTGGCGGGCCTGAGATCCAGCTCCCTATGCACTGCACTTAAGCGCTGCACTATGAGGCCAGTCCAAGAGAACTAGATGTCGTCATGCACTCCATATGGTAAATATGTATGCACAACTCTCACTTCTGCTATGTATCCATAGCTCTCGTCTTTCGATGAGCCACACAACCCAGACCGAAAACCAACCACTTCCAGTCTCTAAGAAACTCATCTGTCTCAGATCATACCCACATAAACCAGGCTGTTCATCACTTGCTACGTCACATTTCAGAGCGGCCTTTCCAAACCACACTACCTGCACTGGTTTGAATACGTCTCCAAAACTGCATGTGTTTAAAACAGGGTGCTATTCTGACAGTATTATAGGGTGGAAACTGAATCTAACTATGTTTTTAGAAGGGGGGGTCCTGGGGCCAACAGGTGGCATGGTGGTTAGGGCACGAGATTCCCCACATGGTCAACCTCGATTCGAGTCCCAGGTCTGGTAGCTTGCTTTTTCACTTTCCTGCTCTCTTTCTCTGGTCAAATTTTAAAATAATAATAATAGGGACTAGCAGTTGCATAATGGCTATATCACTGGACTCCCATGTAGTCGACCACGGTTTGAGTCCCGGACCCGGTGGCTTAAACTCACGCCAGGTGCATGTGCGTGTGCGTGTGCGCCCATGATCCTGAGAGAAGAATGGAGAAGGGACTGTGGTGTGGCCATCCCCCCAGGGGGTGATTTCTCGCTCTCTGTCTCTCTGGGCGAGTGCATGCGCCCTATAGCAAAACCTCTCAAAAAAATTTTAAAATAATAATAATAAATAAAATTAAGAATTCTTAAAACAAACAAACAAACAAAGGTGAGGATTGGGGCCAATAGGTGGTATGGTAGTTAAGACGCTGGACTTCCACATGGCCAACTGCAGTTTGAGCCTCAGACCCGGCAGCTTGAAAATCACACCAGCTGCATATATGTGCATGCCCAGGATCCCAGGAGAAAAATGGAGAAGGGATTGTGGAGTGGCTATCCCCTCCGAGGGATGACTTCTCACTTTGTCTCTCACTGTCTCTCTGTGGTGAGTACACACACTGTATCAAAAACTAAAATAAATAATTAGCAACACACCATCACCAATACTATTCTCCACATAAAATGCTCTTACTACCCCATGCCCTAATCACTCTTGTCACTAGAACTTACTATCCTCGAATATGCCATGTGTTACCCAATTTGATTGACTGTCCATCTCTCTTCAACTAAACTGTGAGCTTCATGAAAACAGAACGGCTTCTCTGTCATAGACTCAGCTGGATCCTCAAACTATAACTGAGTTCATAAGAGGGGAATGGTACTTAGTAAATAAGTGAGGACTTCAAAGAGTTCATGGAAAAATGGAATATTTTGGTTTAAAATATTTTGAGTTTATTTTGGTATAAAAGTGAAATCCATGTATAATTTTCCATAATACACATTGTCCAAGAGCTTCTTTTTTTTTTTTGAGAGGTTTTCGCTATAGGGCGGGTGCGCTCGCCAGACAGACAAAGAAAGACAGAGAGACAGAAAGCGAGAAATCACCCCCTAGGGGGGATGGTCACGCCACAATCCCTTCTCCTCCATTCTCTCGGGATCTTGGGCACGCACGCACACGCACACGCACCTGGCGTGAGTTTTAAGCCACCGGGTCTGGGACGCGAACCGCCGTCAACTACGTGGGAGTCCAGCGACATAGCCATTACGCTAACTGCTGGTTCCCCAACCAAGAGCTTCCTGATGACACTCCCCACCCCGATATGCTTTGATGAGGCCCCTAATGGCATGCTGAGCCAAACCATGAGTTATTTTCTCCTGAGGAAGCTGTTACTCCTTCCCTCTCACTTTTTTCACTGCTGTGTCCTTCCTACTCTGATGACAATGCTAGACTTAAAAGCAGAGGTATTGCAGCTCTGTCACTACTGTAAGTTTTACAGGCTAGTCATAGAACCCAACACCCCTTAGAGAGAAAGATATGCTGTACTCTGAACACCGAATTTACCATGTGGTGCGTGTGCAGACCTCACCCACCATTCTATTTATGAGCCAGTCTCAAAGGCGATCGTAAAATGTTTAAGGAAATCAAACATTTACATTACCCAAATCTTAATGTTACTCCTGTCAGGTGCCTCACGTGCCCTAAGGTGACCAGAGTAGAAGCTACAGAGTTCACCAACAAGCCTCCGACTCCGACCCGCCGAGGTAACTGTCCTCGGTGCCCCCGACCTCCCATGCACACTCGGTCTCTAGAGCATATCTGGCTAGAGCACTTGCACTTTAAAAACGTACCTCTTCTCGAAGCTGTCGTTCTCGCTCTTCTTCTAGCTTTTGGATCTCAGCCAAGGACAGCGTGGCCTGGGCCTGGCAGGCTGTCGTGCTGGACTGCTGGCCCCACGTTGAAGAAGAGGGAAGCTAAGGAAAAAAGGAAGGCAAAGAGTTCATGGGTAAGAAACGTAAGCAAAACCGCAGGTGGACAGCCAGGGCACCGGCCCTTCCTCCACTCCACTGACAACGTCCGGCCCGTTCTCTGTCCTACTCTCTCTGTAGGTTTGCCTCCTGTGCTTGCGTTTATGTCACTGTCTCAGACCTAAGTTTAAGAAAACCTAAAATACTCTTCCACTCGGATGTGATCTACCATTCAGAGACGGCAAATGCACTGCCCCTGCATTACCACCACACATGGTGACAAACGTCCACAAAGAGAAAGCAGTGCCCAAAAGCATCCCTGGACAGGCTGGAGGGCTACTCCCAGGGTTAAAACGACCAACAAAACAAAGCATGAATATTGGGGTCCTGGATAATCTTCTCAGAGCTTGATTATTCCAAGAGAATCTCTTGCTTTTCTTGGCCAGAAAAAGAGACACTTGAAACAAAAACAACAAAAAAACTTTTAAACAACTTTCAAAGTACATTTAATAAATACATGAGCACAGATTATAACAAATAAAATGCCAGTCACAGAATAGAATGGATCTGCAGCAGAAATCTCTTAAGAGTGGGTCTAACAGAAAAAGGGTATAATTGGTTTGAGTCCTGGACCCAGCCCTGTCAAACAGCTCTCCAAATGCACGTCCTCGACGCTGACAGATGTTAACTGACCCTTGAACTGTTCTGGCCAATATGACAGTCGTGGGGCACTTCTCTCAAAATGCATCTGTGCTGGGGTAGGGGAGGAGTAAAAGAGAAGCCAACTGAGACAAGGAGCGTGGGGCAGGGGCGATGGGAGAAAGAAAGCAAAACTGAGCAAAAACTCACTCTTCTTTTCCATGAGAAGTGACACACGTGGAAGGTGCTATCGAGATAGAGCAGACCCGGCATCACCACCCGGGGAGACTATGAAAACATGCCTGACCTGGCTCTTCCACCTGAAGAACCAGAAGATCCGAAGGTGGGGGCTGGCAGGTGGCATAGTAGCTAAGGGCACTGGACTCCCACATGGCTGGCTGCGATTCAAGTCCTGGATCTGGAGGCTTGCTTTCTCTCCCCCCCCCCCCCCCCCGGTCCTTCTCTGGTCAAATAAAAATACATAATAAAAGTTAAATAAAATAATTCTTAAAAAGAAGATCATTGTCATTCTGATGTGGCCCACCTGCCAGCAACTACAGACAGTTGTAAAATCCTAGTGAATGTGTCACCATGTAGCTATCCCAAGCCCTCTTCAGGGGAACCTCAGCCAGAAGGCTGACAGGATATATCAGGCAAACGGCAACCACAAGAAAGCAGGATTTGCTACACTTTTATCATACAAACTAGACTTTAAAATAAACGTGGTAAGTTGGACCACCTATGCAGGGCACATCCCTTGAATGGAGTCTGCAGGCCTGGAAGCTGCTGGGGGTTAGTCAGTGAGCTGAGTGGTGAGTGATGTGAAGGTCTAGGAAATTACTGCAGACTTTATCAACAGTGTACACTTGGGCTACAATAAATTTACAAAAAAAAAAAACAAAAACAAAAAACCACTTTTCTTTCTTCAGTAATAAATTAACCTTGGAAGAGCAGGTGGCATGGTGGTAAAGGTGCTGGACTCTCATATGGCCAGCTGACTGAGATTCGAGTCCTGGACCCAGAAGCTGGAAGATCACACAGAGTACATGTGCATGTGTGCCCAAATCTCAGAAGGAGAATGGTAGAGGACTGCATGGTGGCCACCCTCCCTGGGGGTGACTTCTCACTTTCCCTCTGCCTCTCTCCAGAAAGCATATGCACCCTATGGCAATAATAATAATAAATTAACCTTATTTTATAAGCTTTTTAGTTTCTTAAAACTTTGATTCTTAGGGCCAGCAGATGGCATGGTGGTTATGTCACTAGACATAACTAAGTCAAGAAAAAGACCATCTAAACAGACTTGTAAGAAGACACCGAAGGCCAGCAGGCGGTGCGGAGGTTAAGGCAGTGGGGTCCCATATGGCCGACTGCACAGTGTGAGTCCTGCACTTGGCGGCCTAAAATGCACACCACGTGCATGTGTAATGCATTCCCAAAATTCTAAAGGAAAACAGAAGGGACTGCAACATGGCCACCTCCCCTAGAGGGTGATTTTTCCCCTCTTTGGCCTGCACAAGCACCCTAAAACAAAAATTACAAATAGAAGAGACTGAACCAGTAATCCAAAAAGTGCACAAAGAACCACTCAGGCCCTGATGGCTTCACTCCTAAATTTTACCAAACATGTAAAGAATCAATATCAATTCCTTACAAACATTGAAACGATAGGATAGAAGGAACACTTCTGAACTCATTCTTTGAGGATATACATTGTACCTCCTGCTCAAGTAAACAGTACCCTGCTTTATAAATTCCCCCGAAGGCCTGCTGTGGTTGAATGTGTCCCCTGGAGGCTCATGTGTTGGGAACCCCCTCCCTCCGCCCAGTGAGTGGATTACTGGATTAAAGACATTCCTGTGGGGGGTGCTAAGAGGGCAGGGTACTGTAAAACCGAGCTCAGCCTGCTCTCCTGGCCTAGCTCATGTGCACTTGCCCCTGGCTCCGTGATGCCCACTGCCCTGTCATGCTGCAGAAGGAAGGCCCTTACCAGATGCCAAGCAAATGCTAACACCATTCCCCTGGAAGTGCCAGCCTCTAGAACTATGAGAAATAAATTCCTTTTCTTTATAAATTATCCAGGATTGGGTGTTGTTACAACAATGGAAAATAGACTAAGATTCTCACCACAGTGTTTTTTAACCTCGTGCCTCTGATCACCCCTCTCCTAACCCCCATTCCCCAAACTGCCTCCTTAACTTTTTAACAAGGTTTTCTATCGCCAAAAACTCAGTTTGGATGTTACCTTTTTTTCAGGAAGCCTTTCCAAACTACAAAGATGGACAAGTGGTTCTCATATTTTATTGAGCATCAGAATCCCTGGAAGGTTTATTTAACAGTTGCTGGGCTCCTCCTCCTCAGTATAACTGGGGTGGGGCCCAAGAAGTCACATGCCTAACAAGCTCCCAGGTGGCCACACTCTGAGACCTACTGTGTTAAGGCCACTTCCCCCAATATGCTCACCATACTGCATTCTAATTTCTTGTTTAAATGTCTTCACCCATAAACTCCTTGACACAGGAGACACTAACTGCTCATTGCAGATCCAGCATGAAGGTACACAGAACCGGCCATAAATCTGCTCCTCCCTTCCTGACCACTCTAATCTCAACAGCTCCACTGTCTTCGCAGTCACAGAAGGCTTACTCTCTAACCCCCGGCTTCTGCCTGTGTCTCTCAGATCCAGCCAGTCACTAAGTCTTGCTGCCTGCTACCAGGCCAGCCCTCTTCCACTGGTCCTTTCTAGTCACCCTCACCACCCTCAGACCCCCTTACTGGGCTCCTGGTCTTCACTCTCTCCTTGTTTCAAATAACACTGTGAATTCTCCTTCAACACTTTGCACACATCATCTCTTAATCCAGCTTTCAATAACCACCTCCTCCCCTGATGGCAAGCTGTTTCCAGCCCTATATTCTGGCTCCATTTGCACATCCAAACGCTTATGCCTACCACCCTCAAAAGTGCTCTCTCACGGCAACAGCCGGCCTCACTTACCTTTGCCTCAGCAGTGCGGCACTGGTACAGAACAAGCATACCACGGTTTACAGCGTCACGTTCAATTTAGGAGCCAGACAGATGGACACGTCAACCACCCGCATCCCTGCTCATGTCCTAGCCTCTTCTGTTTACTCCTCTCTCGCTAAAAACGCCTAACACGAAGTACATGAATTCTTACATTGTGTTGAAAACCAATAAATCTGAAGTAATAATATTCACTGTGAAAGAAAGTACACTTTTCTTACTACTGGCCCTGCCAGCACCTCGCTACCCAGAAAATGCCGGCCAGTAGCCGTGTCTGCAGTCGAGGCTCTACCTTCATCTGTGCCAGCTGCTGCTGCTGCTGCTGCTGCTGCAACCTCCGGAGAGCCTCCTGCTGCTGCTGCCGCTGCCGCATCAGCTCCTTCTGCCGCTGGAGCTCCAGCTCCTTCCTCTTCCGTTCCTCCTCCTCGTGCCGGAGCCTGGCCGCCTCCTCTTCCATTCGCAGTCGGTTCTCCTCTAATCGACGCTGGGCTTCTTCTTCTTCCCGGGCCCATTTTGCAGCCTCCTCTTCCTTTCCACAAGGAAAAATTGAAGAAAAGGGAGAACATGTATTAATGTAGGGAAAAACACCTGACTTACTTTAGGAGGCTTCTGTCAAATGGCTAGAGAAATGTCGCAGAAACTAGAAACTGTGCTTATGGTGACATATGAGAGATTTTTTTTTAAAAAAAGTTTTCTTTATTCTTGACAGAGTATGTGCAGGAGGAGAGAGAGAGCCAGATGAGAGCACCTCTACAGGGCCTGGTCGCCACAGGACCCCGCTCCACCCCGCCCGCCTGCCAGACTCTGGGCGCTCGTGCACGTGCCCAGCCTTCTCAGGGTGACTAGGCCCGGAGCTCAGACTGCAGCTGCCAGATGGGATGCCGCTTCTCTTGAGCAGAGCCATGCCATGGAGCCAGCCCAAAGTAAGTCTTCTTTGAAAATATGTTCCCAGCAGCTACAAGAGCTTGGCATGCTTATTGGGTGTGATTTTAATGAACTTGGGCCTGTCACTGGGAACATCTGTAGTGAAAGCCCTGATCTCGAAGTGGCCTGCCAGTGGTTAAGGAAATCTCCTGGAAGCACTCTTCCAGCTCCTGAGGCTGAGGACGCCACTCAGGTGCTGCATGCTGAGAGCTACCACAAGCCTGTGGGGCTACCGGTCTCCATGACAGCCAGCCAGGCCTGCAACCAGAGCAACTTGACAAGATTACTCAGCTCTGTCCCCGGTTCCCGGCCCTTAGGACATCTCTCCACAATCAACCCTCCACCTTCTACTGCTTTTTCCTCACTTGTGCTCATATTCCTTCCGCTTCCTTCCCTCAAGACAATCCACTGTGCCCTCCAAGACTCTAGTTTCACTGTTAAGAAATTTTCCTCACCTTTGTAGAATCTGTTTTTTTGTGCCTATAACACTCTGCGTGATCCAGATAACATCCTCTGAAACTGAAGTCAGATGTCAGTCACTCTAAGGGGGCTTCCCAAGCCTGTAGAAGACAGATGTCACCTCTTCCCTTTGCTTATGCTCAACTACTTGTCCTAATCTCTGTTTGCTTCCAGTACACCTGTGGCAACTACTGTTTCTACTTTTTCCAGGCTTCCTCCTCACGGAGAAAACTTGCTGCTGCACTGTAAGTTTAAAATGCCAGATTTTGATTAACAGTTTTTGGTGTAATGAGAAATAGCCACAATCTGATTCAGGCCACAGAGACGTCTGCTAGGACACTTATAAGAAGATATTCTTTCCAGATGAAAGAATTTCAAGAGAAAGGCCACTCCCTTTCTGGATACAGGTACAAGGGTGTGCCATCCAGAACTCCTAACCATTGCACAAGAAATCTGAACCCAAGGTCAGCACACCAAGGAACAGTGAGCAGAAGTTCATGCGTGAGGCCAGAAGCCTTGATGGCATCGCCGAAGCGTTTTGTAAAGGCTTATGGCCAGACCTTGATACATGAGGCAACACTCTCACCACCGTTTACGCCACCTGTAAGTGGGCACTTTGATTCTGCAGCCTCAAACACCCTGTAACATTTATTAGCTAAAATGGATCATCAAATTCATATTTTTTCTTAAGTTGCCAGAAGGCACAAGTACTCTGAGAAAGGAGGAGAGACAGCACCCCCAGTGGGGTGTGGTTACAGCACAACCCCCTTCCTCTTCCCACCAGGATGCTTGACACGCACACACACATACTCAGAACGTTTTCAAGTTGCGGGCTGTGACTCAAACCAGTGTCAACCATGTAGAATTCGGCTCCCGTAACCGAATGGGGTTACACTATGGGTGGAGTCAGCCCAATGAGACATTTACTTCTTGAATATTCGTCACCCACATAGTCTGTGAGCATCTTGAAGACGGACACAACTTCCTAGAAAGGCTTCTTCACCACAAAACAAGCATAACTTGCATATGGTACAATTAACTAAACATGTTAAATGAATAAACTGAAGAATAAGTCAATATACAATCTAATCTGAACGCTAGCTACTGCTGCAAGAATTTAGGTTTTTGAAAGGGTTTGCATCCAGAACCTAGGCGAAAGCAAGTGATTCCCAGCCTTGTGTCAATCTACATCCTTACAGATACACACAAAGATCTACAGCCTTGAGAGTAGACTGCACATGGGACTTCCGTGAGTAAAGGGGAAGAAACAGCAGTGGACAAACCTGACAGAACTGCTTCAGCCAGGTGACTGAGGTCTACACCAGCAGTCATTCATTATGTTGGTAACTCCCTTGCTATGATGTGACAGAAACGTCACTTGGCCTCTGCACACTTCTTCCCAAATGCCTACAGCCACGGTCTATTTATGAGAAAAATACAAGGTGAATTCCAAGAGAGCAATAGCCTACAATATACCCACCAGGTCGGGGCTTGCAGGTGGCATGGTGAAGGGTGCTGGACTCCCACATGGCTGACCACGGTTCTAGTCCCAAATGGGGTGGCTTGCTTTCTCACTTTCTCTCTCTGTCCCTCTCTGGTCAAGTTAAAATAAATAAATAAATAAAATAAAGTTCAATATAATAATTCTTTAAAAAAGAAAATGTCAAGATCATCAAAAACAAAGGAAGTCAGAGACACTGTCACAGCTAAGAAGTGCCAAAGGAGATGTAACAACTAACTGAAATGTGATATTCTCAATGAATTCCTGAACAAAAAAGAACTTTAGGAGAGAATCATAGAAAATCTGAGAACACTACAGACATTAGTTAATACATCAATACTGGTTTATTAGTTGAAATAAATGTAGCAAATTAATGTAGGATAACAATACAGAAAGCTATGCAGGAGGCACACAGAAGCTCTACCTCCCTAATTTATCTAAAGAAAATTCTAAAAATAAATTCTAGTAATAGGGACAGTCCTTTAGCCCAGTGTCAAAGGGAACAAAATACCACAGGCCAAATGCACCTTGAATCCTAGTCCTGACAGCTTGAACAACACACTGAGCATGCCCCAAATCCTAACAGGATGGAGAAATGGAGGAGGAGGGGTTGCAGCATTATCACACCCCCATCAGGAGTGGAGTGTCCCCCCCCCCCACCCTCCCTTTCTCTAGAGAGTGCACACACACTCTGGCAATTAACAATAAACAAATGCATGAAGTCTATTTTATGAGATGTATTGGGGAGGGGCATGGTTCTGGCTTCCTGTACTAGCGCAGTTACATGATTAGATCAACTGTCCCTAATGTGATTATCGAAGCTGAACAAAATGTAAAAAACAAAAACAAACAAACAAAAGTCTACTCTTAAAAATCCAAATGTAACAGGCCATCCCAGTAGTGGTTAAAGAGAGATGGATACTGCATAGCCAACTAAAATCGAATCCTGGCCCCGAAGGCTTGAAAAACACACTGGGTATGTGCACGTGTGTGCCCAGGTCTAGACAGAATGGGAAATGAGGATGAAGGGACTGCAGAGTAACCCACATCCCACTGGGGGTGCTTTCTCCTACTCCTTTTCTGTCTCCAGTAAGTACACATGCCTTCTCGAAATTTAAAATTAAAAAAGAAGAAGACAGAAAACCATAAACATGTATGCAACTAATAACAGAGCTTCAAGACACATGAGCATAAACACCAACAAAACAAATCCAAAACCATAGTTTCAGATTCTAACATACCTCTACTGACAGCTGCAATTGACATAACTAAAAAAACTTAAATATAGACTATTTCAATGCTATCAATCACCTTGACTTAACTGTCATTCATAGAACACTATACTGAATAACTGAGGAATATACAGTTTATTCAAATGCATATGAAATGTATATAAAGTCAAGATAGACCATATTCTGGATCTAAAAGTAAGCCAATTTTATAAACTAGGATCTTACGGACTACATCTCTGACCTCAATGTAATTAAGTTAGAAATGAATACAAAAAAGATTATGTGGAAAGGTTCCCAAATACTTGGGAAATTAAATAAGCTCTTTCCAAATAAACCATATGCCAAAAGGGAAATCAAAGAAATTCAGATTATAAACTAAATGATCATTAAAAACACAATATATCAAAAATTGTGAGATATAGCTAACAAAGTACTTGGAGGAAAATTTATTGTTTCACATGTATTTGTTAGAAAGAAAAGTTTTAAATTATCTACATCTAGACCGGTGGTGCTATTGACAGCAAACTGAACTGCAGTGCTGAAAGCCACACACTGGTCAACTCTGAGTCTGGATCCCCGGGGTGGCCTGAAAATACGCCAGGTATGTAGGATTCTGATGAGCTAGAGAACTGGGAGAAGGGGATCATGGTGTGAAGAGACCCTACTGAGGATGCTTCCTTCCTATTCTCTCTTCTCTCATATTCACATGTGCTATTGTGAATTTCTAAAATGTTACAAGATTATCTAAATTTCTGTCTTAAGAAACTAGAAAAGATAAGCAAACTAAACTAAGTATTAGAAAGAAAATAGTAGTGATTATATGGGTCAGTTCTATGGTATAGTGATAATGCACCACTCAAGAGAAGCTGAATCTGACCAGCCCAGAGGTCTAGTGGCTAAGAAAGCTAGATACCACATGCCTGACTGCAATTGGAATCTTGGACCCAGCAGTTTGACAAGCAAGCCAGGCACGGCTGTGACAGGCCCCAAATTCCAACAGGATAGAGAAATGGAAGAGAAAGGATTGCAGTATGACCATGCCCCAGTAAGGGGTACTTTCTCCCTCTCTCTGGCAAGCACACTTGCCCTCTGGCAAAAAAAAAAAAAAAAAAAAAAAAAAAAAAAAAAAGAAGAAGAAAGTTAAAGTTGTGATGAAGGAGTGCACAACTTTGTGAATACAATGAAAACCATCATATTGTTTTAGAAAGAGAGAAAGATAGAGCAAGAGAGAGAAGCTGAATCTCATGTGTGTTCAAATACTTGTCCCTGTCAGCCTGAAACACGCTCAAACAGGGAGGAGTGCCTAGAATCTAGGGCTCAGAGGACTGGAGGAAGTGGGGTTGCGATGTGACCAAGCCCTCTAGAGGGTGTTCTCCCTCATGGACATGCACACACACGCTACCATCAATAAAGTGGAACTTTTTTTTTTACTTTACGCTACAGGATGCGTGTACTAGCCAGAGACAGAGAGAGTGAGAGAAAGCAGAAATCAGCCTCTGGGAGAATGGCCACATCACAATTCATCTTCTCAGTTCTCTCAGGATACTCGGTGTGACTTTCAGGCAGCCAGATCTAGGACTTGAACCACAGAGTCAGCGTGTGGAATTCAGCTGCCTTTACCTCTATACCACCTGCTGGCCTAGGGAAAATATTTTTTGAAGAAACAGTGATCATTGTAGGAATCGATGAAAACATAAATAAGAGAAAATTAATGCCAAAAATTGATTCTTTTGGGACCAGCAGTTGGCGTAATGGCTATGTCGCTGGACTCCCATGTAGTCGACCATGGTTTGAGTCCCAGACCCGGTAGCTTAAACTCACGTCGGGCATGTGTATGTGCATGCCCAAGATCCCGAGAGGAGAATGGAGTAGAAGGGATTGTGGCACGGCCATCCACCCTGGGAGGGTGATTTCTTGCTTTCTGTGTCTGTCTTTCTAGTAAGTGCAAGTGCACTATAGCAAAAACCTCTCAAAAACAAAACAAAACAAAACAAAAAACTCAACAATAAATTTTAAAACCAAAGATGTGTATAAGATCTATAATAAAAACACAAAGTTACTGAGAAAAGTTAAGGAAAACATAAGGAAATCGGAAGATAAACATGTTCATTGATTCGGAGAGTCAGTACATCTTAAAGGACTAATTCTCCTCTATTTATAGATTTAGCACAATCCTAATTATAATCACAGTAAGCTTTTATTCATACAGAAATTAAGATGGCTGGGTGCAGTGGCGCGTGCCTGTAACCGCAGCTACCCGGGAGGCTGAGGCAGGAGGATCGCTTGAGTCCAGGAGTTCGGACTATAGTGCACTTTGCCGATCGGGTGTCCGCACTAAGTTCAGCACCAATATGGTGACCTCCCAGGAGTGGGGGGCCACCAGGTTGCCTAAGGAGGGGTGAACCAGCCCAGGTAGAAATAGAGCAGGTCAAAATTCCCACGCTGATCAGAAATTAAGATGATTTTAAATTTTAATATAAAGACAGAAGATTTAAGATCTTCGAATAGTTTTAAATAGAAGAGCAAAGTCCAAAGAAACTGGCTGATTTCAAGACTTACTATAAAGCTACAATCATCAATGGCCAAGCAAGCAGGTTAAGGTGCTGGACCCTACATGGCTGACTGCGTGGTTCAAGTTACAAACCCAGCAGCTTGAAAATCACACTGGGCATGTGTGCCCAAAATCCCAAGAGGAGACTAGTGGAGAAGGGAGTGAGATGAAACCATCCCCCTGAGGGGTGATTTTTCACATTCTCTGTCTCTCTATAGCACACACTCCCTACAGAGTAAAAAAAAAAAAAAAAACAAAGTAATCAAGTCAGTGCTTCACTCATTCACAGACAAGCAAACTAAACAACCAAACGGTCGAGTCCAGGATAAAAACCATATATGCACAACGTATTTTTACAAAAGCATGGAAGAAATTAAATGGAGAAAGGAAAGACTGCACAAAACGTGGTGTTGGAAACCCATACCTCATACCACACACAAATAATAATTAGAATTTACTTGGAAAAAACAAACACTATAACATTTTCAGAAAAAAAAATACAGGAGTTATTTTAATAATATATAGGCAGGCAAATATTTCTTTTTTTTTTTTTTTTTTTTTTTTTTCTTTTTTTGGAGAGGTTTTTGCTATAGGGCGCATGCGCTCACCAGACAGACAGAGACAGACAGAGAGATAGAAAGCAGGAAATCACCCCCCAGGGGGGATGGCCACGCCGCAATCCCTTCTCCTCCATTCTCCTCTCGGGATCTTGGGCACGCACGCACTCGCGCCCGGCGTGAGTTTTAAGCCGCCGGGTCCGGGACTCGAACCGCAGTCGACTACGTGGGAGTCCAGCGACATAGCCATTACGCTAACTGCTGGTCCCCATAGGCAGGCAAATATTTCTTAAAAGAAAGGAAACAAAACATACTATCTACAAAAGAAAAACTTGATAAGATTCCAGCAAAACTGGGCCAGCCAGGTGGTGTGGTGGTGAAGGTGGCTGGATCTCACAGAGCTGAGTGCACAGCTTGAGTCTTAGACCCGACAGTTTGTAAAAATGCCAGGCACGTGTGCATGCATGCCCAAAATCTTGGGAGGAAAACAGAGAAGGGACTTCAGCATAGCCATCCCCCATGGGGTATTTCTCACTCTCAATCTGTCTCTGGAGAGCACATGTAGCAAAAAGGAAAAAAAAAATTTAAAAATCTCCTGTTTATCAGGAGATGCCACTAAGAAAGCAGGCAACCCAAAGCATGGGAGGAAATATGTGCAAAACATTTATTCAAAAAAAGGACTTGAATTCAGATGCAAAGATGCTAAACTCAAAGAAAGAGCTTAAATGTTAAAACTCTCAGGAAAAACTAGATAAACTGAACATTACCAAACTTAAAAATTCAGGTGTCTTAAAGGACACTATCAAGAAAGAAAAAGAGAATAAACAGCCCAGAAATAAATCCACACATTAACAGTTGACTGACTTTCCAAAAGATGTCAAGAAACACTTAATGGGAAAGGGACAGTCTCTGGGTATGTACATGCAGAAGAAGGAATCCAACCCTCATCTCACATCGTCCTCAAAAGTCATTACATTAACAATTACTGAAGCTGGATGGCTCACAGGAAATTACTGTGCTTTTCTGCTTATTTTGTGTAACTTTGAAATTTGCCGTAAAAAATTTCCTTTTTTACACCTTTTACCATATAGTTGAGCAAAAACAATGAAGATACATTTTATTTTTCCATCAGAAAAAAACAGTTTCCATTTGAAGAAAAAAGAAACTTAGATGCAAATAGTAAAGCCAGTTAGGCTTCTTTTGGTTATCTTTGGCAAGCAGAACGGTTTTAGATAGGCTACCTAACACCCTAATGTAGTTGACCCTCGGACAATGTCAGGGGAGTCAGAGGCATAGACTGACCTTCTGCATAGTCAAAAAGCATGTATCCCGTTTTTTTTTTTTTTTTAGAGGTTTTTGGTATAGGGTACATGCACTCGCCAGACAGACAGACAGACAGACAGAAAATGAGAAATCACCCCCGGGGGGATGGCCACGCCGCAATCCTTTCTCCTTCATTCTCCTCTTGGGATCTTGGGCACGCACACACACGCGCCTGGCGTGAGTTTTAAGTCACCGGGTGCAGAACGTGAACCACAGTCGACTACATGGGAGTCCAGCGACATAGCCATTACGCTAAATGCTGGTCCCAGCATGTATACCTTTTGACTCCCCTAAAACTTAATTACTAATGTCCTATTGTCGACTGAAAACCTTAACCAGTAACCAAACAGTAGACTATAAACCTTAACCAATATCCAAACAAACTACATATTTTATATGTTATATGCACTGGGTCATTGAAAAAGTCATGATGTATTTTTTTGTTTTTCTATGCAAAAGGGCATCATGACTTTTCTGATGACCCAATATTACATAATATATAATTATAATAAACTAAGCTAGAGAAAAGAAAATGTTAGCAAGAAAATCTACATAAGAAAAAATATATTTACAGTAGTATACTGTATTTCCTAATATCTTTATCAAAAGAGATCTGTATATAAGTTGAACTGTGTAGTTTAAACCTGGATTGTCCAAGTGTCAAATGTACTTCCCTAATCGCAAATTCCTAACTTCAAAGGAACAAGAAAAACCATCTGGTCACCTGCTTGCGTAACAATTCTTCCTGCTTTCGCCTCTCTTCCTCTTCTCTCCTTCTCTCCTCCAGTCTTCTAAGAGCTTCTTCTTGCTGCTGTCTTTCTTCCTCTTCTCGCTGTCGTCTTAACGCAATTTCCTGCTCCCTCTGGCGTCGCAGAGCCTCTTCCTAAAAAATAAAAGGGAGGGTGGTATGAAACTCTGGGTCTATCAATCAATATATTATATCATAATTTGAAAAAGAATAGATGATGTGTTGCTAAGTCTGCTAACAGTAAATGTAAAAAGTGTATAACTAGGATTTAGAACAAAAAGATTTGAGTTTGGAAAGTAGGCACGTTAAAAATAAAAACAGGGCCAGCCCCCATCACAGAGCCGTAAAGCACTGTCCAAAAGAAGCTGGATCCACATGAAGACAAAAGTTCAAATTGCCAGCCCAGTCAGTGTGAAAACCACACCATGATCAGCAGACAGTGTAATGGTTATGTCGCTGGACTCCAACATAGTCGACTGAGGTTCAAGTGTTGGACCCCAGTGGCTTAAAACCCATGCTGGCAGCGTGTGCATGCCCAAAATCCCAAGAGAAGGGATTGTGGCATGGCCACCCCCCCCTGGGGGGGGGTGATTTTTCACTTTCTGTCTCTCTGTCTATATCTATGGTGAGTGCACATGCCCTATAGCAAAAATCTCTCTAAAAAAGAAAAATATACCGGAGTTCCAGCAGCTCAGACAGCAGGAGGAGCGGTAGGGTTTATCCACTCAACTCCGTAAAGGCTCTAGGTGCGCCGCGGCCTCATCAGGCACCCAGCACGCACCCTGTCCGCAGCCAAGATACCCAAGAGGAAGGTCAGCTCAGCCGAGGGGGCGGCCAAGGAAGAGCACAAGAGGAGATCGGCCAGGTTGTTCGCTAATCCTGCTCCTGCAAGAGTGGAGATGAAGCCAAAAAAGGCGGCCGGGAAGGATAAATCTTCAGACAGAAGAGTGCAAACAAAGGGGAGCAAAAGGCTGAAATGGCCAACTGAGACACTAAAGAAGATTTACCTGCAGGAAATAGAGAAACTGAAAATGAGGAGATCCACCCTCTGATGAAGCAGGCAAGAAAGAAGTCAAGTCTGATTAATGCCATATACCAAGTCTTATCAATAGTCCCTGTCTCCTTTCTTGTACAATCCAGAGGAATATTTTTATCAACTATTTTGTAATTCCAAGTTTTTTAGTAGCTCTAGAAACATTTTTTAAGAAGAAGAGAATCCCACCTCATCCCATTTTTTAAGTGTAAATGCTTTTTTTAAGAGGTGAAATCATTTACTGGTTGTTTATTTTTCAACGCAACCAGAAAATAGCGGGATATGGAATTATAGGAGGCTTTGACTCTCTTGGATGTCAGCTTAACATTCCATAGGTGAGTGCGGGTGGGTGGTTTTTATAGCCTAAATACAAAGCATACTAAATGGCAGTTTGAAGTCACAGTCATGCATTTAATGTGTCTTGAATATATATATATATATTTTTTTTTTTTTGGAGAGGTTTTCGCTATAGGGCGCGTGCGCTCGCCAGACAGAGAGAGACATAGAGACAGAAAGCGAGAAATCACCCCCCATGGGGGGATGGTCACGCCACAATCCCTTCTCCTCCATTCTCCTCTCGGGATCTTGAGCACACACACACACGCGCCCGGCGTGAGTTTTAAGTCACCGGGTCCGGGACGCGAACCGCGGTCGACTACATGGGAGTCCAGTGACATAGCCATTACGCTAACTGCTGGTTCCCATGTGTCTTGTATATTTTAAATTTCTTCCATTATGTTTTTAGTAATATTGTTTCCTAAAGAAAACCACTCTTTGTTGCTCTCCCTGCCAGAACTGTGTGCACTCTGTAACATCTTTGGTCGTGGTAGTCCAGTTTTCCTAATAATTCTGTTAATGTGCTGTGAAAGATTGGAAATTTGAAGTATGTAGTGTGTATGATACTAAATTGTGATTTGGTGGGACTTACATAACAGCTTTCAACATTTGAAGACATTGTTCTTGACATTCTCTTAAAGAAAATTTGCCTACAAATTTGAAGCTGGAATGTCACTGGAATAACTCAAAAAAAAATCACTATACTAGGCTTTTTAAATTTTTGGTACATATGTTAAGAACTGGGTACAAATTGAAATGTCTATACTGACCCTTGACACAACCAATAAATTTCAATTACAAAAAAAAAAAAAAAAAAAAAAAAAAAAAAAAAAAGCCAAGCCCGTGTCAAGTGTTGCAGATTTCACAGGACAGAGGACCAGAGGAAGGAGGTCACAGTATGACCAGACCTGTGGAGGGTGCTTCTCTCTCTCACTTTCTCTTTCTCTGTTTCTCTCTCATGCTCACTTTCATATGCATGCCATCATCATGAATAAAGAGGAAAAATTCGTTAAAAAAAAAAAAAGAGTAAAAATAGGGCAGGCTCTATAGCACAGCAGCTAAATGATACACAGAGAAAACCAGATCCATGCCAGCCAGGGTTCAAATCCCAGCCCTGGCAGCTTGAAAAACCATGCCAGGTCTGTATGCAGTGTCAAGGATCCTGGCTGTATGAAGACTCGAAAGAAGAAGGCTTATGGCATCATCACGCCACACTGGGGGTGTTTGCACATGCTTGCTCTCTCTCTCACGCATGCTCCTGTACCCTCTGGCATTAGGGAAAAAAAAGATTAAAATTTGTATTTAAAACATTAGTAATCAAACTGCAGTATACTATGAATTCTATCCCAGTCTTCTATATTAGCTACCTCATTTACTGATAAACCCTAGGAAGGGCTACATTAGAAAACTCAGGCTTTGGTTTCTCAATTGTTAGTCCTATTTTTTAAAAATGTACTTCCTTTTTAAAAAATTTTCATCTTTATTCCTGATATAGCACATGTGTGTGATAGAGGCGCACCCTCCAAAGGGTCCGGTCACACCACCATTCCGCTCCTCCAGTCTACCAGAGTCCGTAATTTTAATCAACTGGGAAACAAAGGCACAGAAAGATCAAATCAACAGAGCCACCACAACTTCTCAGTTTAAGGTAAGAAGTAGGAAGTACTAGGACCAGCAGATGCTGTAGTGGTTATGTCGCTGTACTCCCATGTAGTTGACCGTGTTTCAAGGTCCAAATCCAGCGGTTAAAACTCATGCCATGCACCCAAAATCCTGAGAGGAGAATGGAAGAGAAGGGATTGTGGCATAGCCATCACCCCTGGGGGATGATCTCTCACTTTCTGTCTCTCTGGCAAGCATATGTGCCCCTTAGCAAAAATCTCTCTTAGAAAAAAAAAAAAAAAGAAAGAAAAGAAACGGAAGTACTGAGTAAAGCCACGTATCCAAGAACATGTTCTGAAGAACAAGTGTCTCAGATATTACTAACCACTATACAGAATAGGGTCCTGTTGCCAAAACCATTTAGGGAACACTGAGCAACACAGAATTCAACAGATTTCTTCCTGCAATGTAATGGCTCCTCTTTATCCAATCTTTATCCAAGATTGCCGATGGATGCTGGAAATTGCAAATCACGCTGAACCCTACATATGTTTTTTCCCTATACATACAGATCTATGATGAAATTTAATTGTAGGGGCTGGCAGGTGGCGTGGTGGTTAAGGTACTGGACTCCCACAAGGCTGACCACAGTCTGAGCCCCAGACACAATGACCTAAAAAATTCTGGGCACGTGTGCATGTGTGCCCCAAATCCTAGGAGGTAGGGATGATTTCTCACTTTCTTTCTCACTGCTTCTCTCTAGCAAGCACAGGCCCACTATAGCAAAAATCTAAAAAGAAAATCCTAACTTGTAATTTAGGCACATGAGAGATTGACGGTAACTAGTAATGAAGTAATGGTAACACTATACTGTAATTAAAGTCACATCAACGAGTTTTCTCTCCTCCAAAGATCTCACTGTACTGTACTCACCTATCTTTAGCCCACGGCTGACCATGGACTACTGAAACCACAGGTTACCGGAAATCAAAACTGTGAATAAGGGGGCACTATCATACTTCTTGGTCTTCATATGCTGACTTATGTGATGCTAAGAAATGACAGTACTGGGACCAGCAGTTGGCATAATGGCTATGTCACTGAACTCCCATGTAGTCAAATGTGGTTCAAGTCCCAGACCCAGTGGTTTAAACTCACACCGGGCGCACGTGCCCAAGATTCCAAGAGGAAAATGGAGGAGAAGGGATTGCAGCATGACCATCCCCCTGGGGGGTGATTTCTCGCTTTCTGTCTCCCTGTCTCTTTCTTTCTGGCGAGTGCACACACCCTATAGCAAAAACCTCTCCCCACCAAAAAAGAAAGAAACGCCAGTACCTCTAGTAGCACCTCGGTATGAACCCTTTCATTTTTCACAGAACTCCTCTTAGGGCCAAGAATTAGGAAATATGTGGACCTATCCAAAATATGTGAATTTTTAAATGGGGTTAATGAAAACCTCCAAAAAGAAAAATGAGCCAAATACATAAACAACAAGTACTCCAGAAAGAAATATAAATGGCCCCAAACCATGAAAAATGTTAAACCTCACGGTTGTAAGAGCTCACCCGAAGTCAGCCACAGAGATTTACATTCAAACACTTACATAACAATGAAAGCTGGAACAACTTCCATGTCCAACGACAGGGAATTGCTAAATTACTACAATTTATCTAGAAGATAAAATCTCATACAGCCAGCAAATATGTGATTTAAAAATGTATAAATCTAGGGCCAGCAGGTGGCGTGGTGGTTAAGGTAGTGCTGGACACTCCCACGCGGTCGGTCATGGTTCAAGTCCCAGACCTGGTGCTTGCCTTCTGACTGCCCCTCACCATGTCTCTTTCTAGTCAAATTAAAATAAATGAATGAATAAATAAAATTAAATAATTATTTTTAAAAATTATAAATTTATATTTGACATTCAAAAATGACACAATCCATTGACGGCAAAAGGTAGGTTACCTGCCCACCAGGTAGCACTGTAGTTTAGATGCTGGACTCCCACACTGCCAACCATGGTGTGAGTCCCGGACCTGGTGGCTTGTTTCTCACTTTCTCTCTGTCTCTCTCTGGTGAGCACACATTCCCTATAGCAAATGTTTAAAAAATAATAATAATAAATAAAATAAAATAAATAATTTTTCACAAAAAGGCAGGTTATAAACACTTAAGTACAAATGATACGGACCTCCTACAAAAGAATTTAGTTCCATGTATAGGGCTTTTTCCTCCCTGTGAAGCACTAGTGAGTTCAGCAGAGTAGGAGAGTTTTTCACAAACAAGGTTAAAGAATGGGCAGAGGTCTCAGTCAAAGACAAATATACTTTTAAATTATTTCATTTAACTATTTTTTTTCAGATTTTTTTTTTTTGCTATAGGACACATGTACATGCTGGAAAGACAGAGAGAGACAGAGAGACAGAAACCAAGAAATCACCCCCCAGGGAGGATAGCCACACCGCAATCCCTTCTCCTCCATTTTCCTCTCGGGATCTTGGGCATGCATGCACACACACCCGGCGTGAGTTTAAACCACCAGGTCCGGGACTCAAACCACGGTCGACTACATGAGAGTCCAGCGACATAGCCATTGTGCTAACTGCTGGTCCCTCATTTAACTTTATTTAATTTGACCAGAGGAACAGAGTGAGCAAGCGAGCGAGTGAGCGAGAGAGAGAGAGAGAGAAAGTACGCCACCAGGTCTAGAACTCAAACTGCAGTCGACCATATGGGGCAATGTGGGAGTCCAGAGTCCTTAATCACCACACCACCTGCTGGCCCCAACAGGGATTGCGGCGTGGCCATCCCCCCTGGGGGGTGATTTCTCGCTTTCTGTCTCTATGTCTCTCTCTGTCTGTCTGGCGAGCGCACGCGCCCTATAGCGAAAAACCTCTCCAAAAAAAAAAAAAAAAAAAAAAAAAAAAAAGTACACCTTGGGTGGGACCAGCAGTTGGCGTAATGGCTATGTCGCTGGACTCCCATGTAGTCGAACACAGTTCGAGTCCTGGACCGGGTGGCTTAAACTCACAGCAGGCACATGTATGTGTGTGCCCAAGATCCTGAGAGGAGAATGGAGGAGAAGGGATTGCGGTGTGGCCATCCCCTCTGGGGGGTGATTTCTTGCTTTCTGTCTCTGTTTCTCTTTTTCTGGCGAGTGCATATGCCCTATAGCAAAAAAACCTCTCCAAAAAAAAAATGTACATCTCAGGGGCCAGCAGGTCACATGGTGGTTCAATTCCTGGACGTGGGAGCTTGAAACTCACGCCCAGTATATGTATGCAAGTGCTCTCAATTCCAGGAGAGTAGATAAGAAGGGAGTGCAACATGCCCTCCTACCCCTGGCCAAAGCCTGATTTCTCACTTTCTCTCTCACTGTCTCTCTTCCCCATGGGTGCACACTCCCTATGGCAAAAACCTTTAAAAAAAAAAAAAAAAAAAAAAAAAGTAGACCTAAAAGGCCATCAAGCACATGAAGAGACGCTAAACATGGTTAGTCATTACTGAAATATAAGCCAAACCAACATGGGGCCAGCTGTTGGCATGATGGTTAAGGCAGCTGGATCCCTCATGGCTAACTACACTTCAAGTCCTGGTTGCTTGAAAACACCCCAGGTATGTGTGCATGCATGTCCAGAATCCCGAGAGTAAAATGGAGGGGAAGGCCTGCAGCATGGCCTTCTCCACGGGGATGCTCTCTCAGTTTTCTGCTCTGTCCCTGTGTCTCTGGTGACTACAAGTGCCTTATAACAAAATGTTTTTAAGAAAACTACGAGACACTACTTAATATCCATTAGGAAAACCTCTATAATTTTTTTTTAAATCATGAACATAAATAAATAAATAAATAAAACAGAAAACAACAGGTGTTGGCAAGGAGTGGAGAAAATGGGAACCCTCATGAACCTCTGGTATGAATATAAAATGGTGTAGTGGCCGTGCAAAACAGAAAGGCAGTTTCTCAAAAAATGAAAGGTGGCATTACTATATGACCTACCAATTCGCTTCTGTGTATAAACCCAAAAGAATTGAAAATGAGGACTCAGATATCTGCAGACTCTTATTCAAAGGAGCATTACTGACAGCAGCAGCCAAAATGTGAAAGTCATTCAAATGTCCATCAACAGATGAATGGATAAACAAAACATGGAACGTACACACAGTGGAGTATTTTTGCTCTTCAGATGAATCATAAAAAGAGAAAACACTGTATGGGTCCACTTACATGAAGTACTTACAGTAGTCAAATTCATAGACACAGAAAGAATGGTGGTTACAAGGGGCTAGAAGGAGGAAATGAGACTCCTTGTTTAATGAGTACAGAGTTTCCACGTGGGAAGATGAAAACGCTCTGGACATGGCGAGCAGTGAGGGTTGCACAATAATGTGAATATACTTAATGCCACTAAATGAACATATAAAATGGTAAATTTGGGGACAGCAGGTGTTGTAGTGCTTAAGGCACTGGACTCGCACATGGCCCACTGCAGTCTGAGTCCCAGGTCTAGCAGCTTAAAATTCATGGAAAAAAAAAAAAAAAAAAAAAAACAGTAAGGGACCAGCAGTTAGCATAATGGCTATGTCGCTGGACTCCCACGTAGTCGACCACGGTTTGCATCCTGGACCCGGTGGCTTAAAACTCACACCGGGCGCTTGTGCGTGCGTGCCCAAGATCCTGAGAGGAGAATAGAGGAGAAGGATTGCGGCGTGGCCTTCCCCCCTGGGGGGGTGATTTCTCGCTTTCTGTCTCTATGTCTCTCTCTCTCTCTGTCTGGCGAGCGCACATGCTCTATCACAAAAAAAAAAAAAAAAAAAAAAAAAAAAAAAAATTCATGGAGGGCGTGGGTACCCAAAATCCCAAGAGATGAATGGAGGAAAGTGGAGCACGCCATGACCATCCCCCCCAGAGGGTGATTTTTCACTTCTGTCTCCCTGACTCAGAGTCTCTGACTCTGTCTCTCTGGAGAGCACATACACCTGTGGCAAAAACAAACAAACAAAATAGGCAAATTTTGGAGCCAGCCCGCGGCAAGGTGGTTAGGGTGGCTGGATTCCACACAGCCTACTGCATGGTTAGAGTCCTGGACCCAGTGACTTGAAAACATGCTGACACATCTGTGGGCATGCCCACAATCCTGAGACGAGAACAGAGGAGAAAGAACTGCTGCATGACAATCCCCCCTGTGAGTGTCTTCTCGCTTTCTCTCTCTCCCTGGTGAGTATATATCCCTGTAGCAGAACTTTAAAAAATTAATTTAAATTAAATGGCATATTTTATGTCACTGATAGAATTTTAACCGCATTTTTTTAAAGCTCACTTAGCTTTTTAAAATCTGACATTCAGTGCTCTCATAATGTTATTTTATATATGACATACATATTTTATGTATCATACATAGATATTTTGATGTTCAGCCAGTTCTTGGTGCATAGCTATCTGGCCTTTTCTTAGAGGTTCCTAAAGCTCCCCTAGACAAGCCATAGAAATATCATAAAGAAGGTTAAACCTTGCGTTCTGGATGAGCACTGCTCCATTCCCAGGAGGAAGGAGTGTGCACAAAGAAGCCAAGAAGGATCTCGACAGACAGGCCTTGTCCCTGCTTCAGTCTATCCGCATTCGATTAGACCTTTCTGTCCCATCGTATTTCTTTGTGGCTGTCCATGTTTCAATCATGCCTACACAACGACGTCCAAAAGGACAGGGTTCTCAAACCTCTGAGTAGCTGAATACGTGGAGGGCTTGCAGGAAAGTGAGCGGGAACTCACCCGTGTGCTGAGCGGGTGGGGTACCTCACCCCACAGGGACAGAGAACCCTTCTGATTCCTTGCCCCATGTATCTATCCATGTATCTGTATCTTTTAAAATACCCTTTTATCATAAGCTGGTAAACATTTGTTTCCCTGAGCCACTCACAAATTCATCGAGACTAAGGGGACTCCCCCCAATTTTTAGTCAGTCCTAGAGGCCTGGGCTTTCGACTGGTGTCTGAAGCAGGGACAGTCTGTGAGCTGAGCCCTTAAACTGTGAACTCTGACGCTACCTCTAGGAAGGTGGCATCAGGACCGCACTGACTCAGGATACCCAGCCAGTGTCTGCAGAACGGACGCCTGCTCGCGGGTGAGAATTCCACACAGTGGGATCAAAGCAATCTGTGTGGTAAGCCTATAGTAGGAGAAAGTGAGTTTTCTTTGTTCCTCCTACACAGCTCCATGCCAAAGTCACTGCCTCATAGATTTTAGCAGTAGAGGCAGAACTTCTGAAATCTCACTGGTTTATAAAACCCCAGAAAATATGCAAAGGAAATAAATATCAATGGTCTACTAGGAATGAGTAACATTCTTCCAGTGGGTGTGGGTGGAAAAGAGATTCTTTCTAAAGGTGAGTTTTCTAAGGTTCTAATCCCAATCCTAAACTTGTGGTGGAGAACCAGCCCCTATGAAAAGACAGGGCTGAGCAGGGTAAGGCCCTTGTCAAATGCCACTCCTACGGTCAGTATTCCAAAAGATGTACCTGTTTCCTTCGAGCAAGCTCTTCTTCTTCTCGTCTTTTCCTTTCTTCTTCCTGCTGTCTCCGAAGAATTTCCTCCTGCTGTCTCCGGAGTTCTTCTTGCCTTTTTCGCTCCTCCTCTTCCCGTTTTGCCCTCATTTCTGCCTCTCTTCTCTCCTGCTCTAGCTGTGGTCACACAAGAATATGCTTAGAAACTTGACACCAAGATAAGAACACTCCATAAGCACTGACCAGTGCTGCTAGGAGCAGCTGGAAGGTGCAGACAGTACCATGCACTCAGATACTGACTGTGACTAGGTGACGAGACACTCTAAGAACTCTAAGCTCTGAGACATCTCAATAATAAGACAGACGCTCCTTGCCTTGTGATGGGGCTATGCCCTGATAAACCTGAAAGTCGAAAATATCCTAAGTCAAAACTGCATCAAATGCCCCAATAAACCTATTATAAAATAAAAAAATAGTAAGCTGAGCCACTGTAAGTCCATATGCTCCTTGACTTACATGGGTCTACATCCAAATAAACCCACTGAAAAGTAAAAAAGTCATTAAGTCAAGCCATCATAAGTCAGGGACCATTTGCAGTTTCATGCTCCTCTAAACTGAATGCATTTCCTTTCCACTTGTACCTAACTCCTCACCCCCACGTTCCCATCACACCACATTCCCTGGAAGTGAGACAGAAAGGGGCCAATAGGAGAGTCACATCAGAACGCTCTTGGTGCGGGTGAAGATCTAACAGTGAGGCTGAAAGGTTTCAACGGCAATGTTGCAAAGCTACTAATATGAAAATTTATCATTTCTTTTAAATCTGAAGACACACACTTAACAAATTTTATCACTTACAGTTCCTGAATACTAGTCAAATGCACTGCCTAACACCCGCTCTCACCGCCACGGCTCTCAGGCTTTCGCACCCACTTTCCCAGGAGCCTTGCACTGGTTTCCCAGCATCCAGTCGTGACCGTGTTTCCTAGCTAAGTACCTAAGTTCCCTGTTCAGTACCTAACCCCACCCAAAAAATCCCTCTTAGACTCAAAGCACCTTCACACAGAAAATAAATTCTATCTAACATGGTATGTACCAGGATCCTCAGGTCTGGCCTGCCTCATTTTCTGCAGTCTCCTCTTTCGTATTTGACCTTCAGATACACCATGGCTGCAAGCCAGACCAAAGGCTTAGCTGTCTCCTGTTCTTATGCACTTTATGGTACTAGTTCCATCGGCTGCATTTTTTTGTGTGTGTGTGTGGAGAGGTTTTTGCTATAGGGCACGTGTGCTCGCCCTAAAGACAGAAAGAGACAGAGAGACAAAAAGCAAGAAATCTCCCCTCAGCAGGGATGGCCATGCCGCAATCCCTTCTCCTCCATTCTCCTCTCGGGATCTTGGGCATGCACTCACATGCACCTGGTGTGAGTTTAAGCCACCGGGTCTGGGACTTGAACCACGGTCGACTACATGGGAGTTCAGCAACATAGCCATTATGCAAACTGCTGGTCCCAACTGCATTTTAATTTTCACCTCCTTCTACTCAGTCATGCTAAAACTCTTCAAATGGATTAAATCCTATTATTCTTCAAGCAAAAATTAGTTCAGGTTTTATTATTTATCTAAAGTATAACTCAATTCCTAATCTCCACTTCTCCAATTGAGATGCTGGCCCATATACTTTTTTTAAAAAAAAACAAACTGAATAGTCTATATTTAGTCTACTGATTCTTTTTCACTTCATTTCTATGTCTTGAAAAGAACTAGAGACAGTATTTAATAGCTTTTTACATTTTTCTATTTTAATTTTTATAAAGCAAAAACTATAGAACTTTTTTTTTCAACAGAACTTTACATTCTTTACTCTGTTGAACGTTTCTTCCCTTTATCCCTCATACCCACTCTACCACCCACTCCCTTCCCTCACAGTCTCTGGAATCTATACTTACCCTCTCTACTATCACTTCTTCAGATCTTTCCACTTATACCACAGAGAGCAGACATTCAGTACATACCGATACACAGTGGGAACATACAATGTCGGTCTCCCACAGTCTGGCCCACGTGCTGCAGATCACCCTGTAACTTCAGTGCTACTCGTCTATGTCTTTCGATGCCAACACACACCAGACCACAAACTCCTGGAAGAATCCTCTCTCTCACTTTCTGTGTGTTCCCAGCATCAAGCACTGGGGAACTAGAAGATACTTAAGAACGCTATGAACCATGTTCTCTCATTCTTTTACAAAGACATACCCTAACCATGAACCTTTCCACATTCTGGGCACTCTAGAGAGACTGTAACTCCCTC
Organism: Tupaia tana; assembly: GCA_026018925.1. Taxonomy (NCBI): domain Eukaryota; kingdom Metazoa; phylum Chordata; class Mammalia; order Scandentia; family Tupaiidae; genus Tupaia; species Tupaia tana. Next base: position 8,319,773 of record JAKSZU010000001.1, read on the forward strand.
AGGAGATAAGAGTGAATCTAGTATGAAACATTAACAAGACATTCTTGGAAGTATTACAACCCAGGTATCATCACAATGATACTAGGTATTGACATAGACACCCTCTCTTGACAGGTACTAAACTCAGAATCCAAGTTCCCAAAATCCTGTCGAAAATGTGAATGAAACACAGGATCTAGTATAAATGTTGAGCCTTTCAGCAATGTGTTTAGGGTACTGAGAGATGTAAATAAACACCATCATAAAGATTCAATGTGGGATCTCAAGCCACAGAGGAGGCATCTAATAATAAATGTAATGGCTATTGTTCTCACAGAATTTATAGCAAGTGTTTACACCATGAATATTGTAACCAAAATATACATGACTATGATCACTGTTATGACAACTAACCAATCAAAAACTCATTCATTTTTCACTTTAATTTGTTCTGAGGATTTGTGGGGTGGAGCACAGTTAGGATAAAATGTGAATGTATTACACAAGCTGAGTGGCAGTATATTGAAAGGAAAAAGTACAGCTAATGAGAGAAATTAGTTTTACAACAGCTTACGTCCTGCAGCCGGCAGGCAGCACTGCCACGCGAGGGTGAGCTCCGTACCTTTGCAGCTTTAGCCTTCTCCAGCTGCTGAAGCTGCTCCAGAGCAGGGCCTGGCGTCGCAGGGTCCAGGGGAAGATCCCATACACTACCACCTTCCCAAACTGTAAGACACAAGGGAAACATGACGGACGTCAGAGCTTACGCGGTCACGTATCCAAAGCACTCCCCTGTGCTGAATGGGCTCCACTGCACACTGTTCTGCTTTTCAGTACACTGAGCTGCCAGTGGGCTCTAGCTCCTGTCAATATCCTTCAACATATCTAGAAGAAAAGAAAGTAAGTGGAACTAATTTCATACTCATAAAGCCCTATAAGAACTCTAGTCATGTGAATCTTTACATACAAAAAAACTGCCAGTTAGAGGTAATCCTGTAACACTCCCAAGGTCACAGAGCAAGCAAACAGCCATGCCAGGACTTAAAGCCCAGTGTGTTTGGGCCAGCAGATGACATAAAGATTGCATTGTTAGACTCCCACATGGCCAACCATGGCTCGAGCCCTGGATCCAGTGGCTTGAAACTCACACTGGGTGTATACGTGTATGTGCCCAAGATTCCAGGAGGAGAATGGAGAAGGGATTGTGGTGTGGCTGTCCCCCCCCCACCCAGGGATGATTTCTTGCTTTCCCTCTCACTGTCTCTCTCTCTCTCTCCAGGGATCACACAAACCTTAAGGCAAAAACCTCTTAAAAAACAAAAAGTCCAGTGTGTTCTATTCCAAAAGCCCACAGACCTTCAGTAGACCTTCAGTAGCTGCAGCTTCCCCCTGTACACTGACTAGAGAGAACTGGGTGGTTGGACAACATCGAGAATGCACTGCCAGAGGACTGGGCTGTGTAAAAGGTTTATTTGTGTTATGTGAAATGCATCTCAATAAAAGCAGGGGAGAGAATGTGACAGCTGGCGGTGAGGTTGTAGGAAAGGCTGGGCAGATCTCACATGGGACACCTGGTCTCACCAACCTGCAAGGCAGCGTAGGGTCAGATGTGGAAGCACATGAACAGATAAAGGCTCTGGATTCATTTTCCTATTGCCGGCAAGGTTTGCTGATACCTCATTTTTCTCATTCTCTATTTTCTACATTCCTATGATAGTCTATTTATAAACTATTAAGTACTATCTATATAAAACTAAAGGACTATTTATAAAGGACCTTGATTATATACCCTCTCGTGATCTTAGGCATGCACACACGTGCCTGGCATAAGTTTAAGCCACAGGGCCCAGGACTTGAACTGGGATCGCCCACATGGGAGTCCAGCAACATAGCCATTACACCAACTGCTGGTCCCAAAATTGTTCAATGAAGTGCTTATGGTTTATTAAAGAATTGGACACTTTTTTCATGTTATATCTAGAAATGGTTACTAAGAGAATATAAGGTATCATGGCATGGAAATGCAATGAGGGAGGACAATCAGCCCTCCTGACATAACCCAGAAAGTCCACATTAACAAGAAAACAACTGCCTGCACAGCTCAACAGCTCCGGGAAATCTCCATCACTGCCCACGGTTCCTAGAATTTTCAACACCAACTATCCTATCTGTGATCCAAACACAGTCAACACATACCCCACCTATGCAAGCATCAGGCCTTAACTGGAAGTGCTTCATCTACAGACTTAAAAAATAAAAATCCCAACCCCAGATTTTCTACCTTGCTGTAAAAGAACACAGAATGAAGGAATGTGTCCACGTCAAAGCAGGTTTTTCTCTTCCCAAATTTTCTGGATACCTCAAGTGCTAACATATGTATCAATCCCTGACTCGAAAGGAGAGCATACCATTACTTACACTTTTATTTATGCTTTTTTTCCTCCCACTCTGGCTAAAGGGATCAAAAAATAATTTAAGAGACTTTTCCATAATGGTTGAAACAATAACTGGTTGAAAAGAAGCTGACTCAAATTAAAGAAATTTATCTACTATTAAATAGGTAATTTCCAACAAATGCTGACAGTGTATTTACGATACCTTTAATCTTCTGCTGAGATTTACTTTAAAGTGGAATTTTTTAATATTCAGTATAAAATTAATAAAAAAAATACTCACATTTTTAAAAAGTGACTTGTAAAGTTATTATCAAACTCTACTTAGAGTTATCCTAAAGGCCAATTTAAGCTTTTACCTGTAGGCTGTGAGGCTGCTGACTGAAGCTCCCAGATAGAGCCCGTATCTGGCACTGACACAGACCTAGTTACTGAAGGAATGATGTTCTGATCAGATATTCTGCAAAAGGGAAATAAAAACATTAACTTGTTCTTGTCATTTGCAAGATGATACAAAGGAATTTCTAGATTTCTGGCAGGTTTTCCAGGGAGAAAAACCTTCACTGTTTTACCCAGAGCCTTACAGCACCAGAACAGGTAGGAGAGAAACGAAGAGGTACAGTGAATGCATTCCTGGGACCCACCAGGGTTCCGGCAGACAGCGAGTTCTAAATGCTGCTACCTTAACAGCCCAGATTATCTCAAAGCACAGAGGCAGCATGTGACAATGAAAAAATTGGTGTGCTGTAAGCCAAAGGTCTACATTTTAGCTCTGTCTCTTCAGAGACAGAGCTTATGGTAACCAAAGCCTTTAACCTTAAAGAGTCTTGCTTTGTCCACGTATAAAATTGAGACTATCACCTAATCTGCTCACCTCACAGGATAGGTTAAGTCTGGAAAAGAAACATGAAGAGTTTGGGTTAAACTGGACAGTAGCACTTCTGAAAGCAGTGACTGGTGGCTTTCAGTAATAAGACAAGTATCCTGAACGATAATCTGAAACAGCAAAAATTTAAAATTTCTAGCATAACTACCTTTTCTTAGACAAGCCTTAATGAATTTTGGATTCCAGAAAACCGTAACTCTGAGTGGCACAAGCAGGGGCCAACAGGTGGCACAGTGGTTAAGTGCTAGACTACCACATGCCAACTACTGTTCAAGTCCCAGACCCAGCAGCCTGAAACTCACACCAGTCGCGTATGCATGCATGCCCAAAAGCTCAAGAAGAGAATGGAGGAGAAGGGATTGTGTCCTAGGGGGTGATTTCTCACTTTTTCTCTGTCTTTCTGGCAAGCACACATGCCCTATTTAAAAAAAAAAAAAAAAAAGAAAGAAACTCTTAAAAAAAAGATATCATAGGTAAAAGTGAAATTTAAATCCTACACTACAGTATCTTTTGTTGCAGATTACGTAAAACTACACTGCTTCTCAAATATTCTCATTCTTTGTTTACTATTCAAAATGTACGCTTTACTAGCTAAAGACCATATAAGTGTTTATCTCCAGAAAAACTGTTACTTTCTAAAAAATTATATTGGTTTTAAATTTAAATTCTGACACCAAGATTCACACACTATACCATTTCCTTCCTCTCTTATATGCATACACACACACATACACACCGACAGTGATGTACAATGAAGTGACCACCAACCTCATCTTCAGGGACTGGAACTGTTGGAGAAGAAGTGCCAGCTGCTGCTGCTGCTGGGAAGACAGGGCTGCCTTCTGCTGTTGAGCCAAAACCTGTGCATACTGTTGTCTTCAAAAGTTAAGGAGGAAAAAAGAAGAGTAAGCTATCTATTAACAGCTAGCTCACTTGACTTAAAAGACAAAATTCAGTTCACTACCCCCCAAAAAATATCATTAAAAATAGCTGTCAAGAGACCAGCAGGTGGTGTGATGGTTAAGGTCCTGGACACTCTCACATGCCCAGTCATGGTTCAAGTCTCAGACCTGGTGGTTTGCTTTCTCTCTCTCTCTCTGTGTCTCTCTCTGGTCAAATTAAAATAAATGAATGAAAATAAATGAATAAAGTTAAAAATAAATAATTCTTAAAAAAAATAGCTGTCAAATGTATTCTACATGTCTGCATGAGGATGACAGTCACACAATTCTACAGTTTGGGACAGTCTATGATGGATCCTACATAGCTGAGCTTGTAGTTCAGAGTACCAGACCTGACAGCCTGAGAAACACACTGGGTACATGTGTGTGCGCAAATCCTGAAGGGATGGAGAAATGGAGGAGAAGAGACTGCATGCTGATCCCTCGTGGGGGAGTGGGGGGAGGGGTATTTTCTTACTTTCCCTCTCTCTGTCTCTCTTCACAGAGCACACACGCCCTCTAGCAAATTAAAAAAAGAATTACAATTCATTCTAGAAAGAACTAAACTCATATAAGACATGTTTCTGAGTAAAACACAGGGGTGAAAAATAAAAAAATAATAAAATATCAAAAAGAGGCAAATCCTCAATATGATGATAGCCTTTTAAGAAAAAAGTAACTGAAGGTATCAGCAGATGGTGGAATGGTGACATCACTGGACTGCCACATGGCTGAGCATGAGCTTGAAACGTATGCCAGGTGTGTGTGTGTGGGTGTGGGTGTGTGTGTACACACACACCAAAAATCCCAAGAGGAGGAGGAGGAGAATGGATTGCACTGTGGCCATTCCCCGGGTGGTGATTTCTTACTTTTTATCTTTTTGTGTCTCTTCAGCAAGTGTACATACCCTATAGCAAAAATCTCTAATAAACAGAATGAAGAAAAAGAAAAAAAAAAAAAAAAAAAGTGAAAAATAAAACATTCTAGGTAATAGCTATCTCCACATGAAAGATCATTTGTAAAAAATAAAATCAGAGGCCAACTGGTGATATACTGCTCAAGGAGGCTAAATCTCACAGTTTACTGCATGATTCAAGTCCCAGACCTGGCAGCTTAGAAAACTCTGCATGTGTGAGCATGCCCCAAATCCCAACAGGATGGGTAAATGGAGAATGGACTGCAACATCACCATCCCTCATGGGGAGATGCTTTCTCCCCCCACCCCCCGTCTCTCTCTGGTGAGCACATGTGCCTTCTGACAAGACTAAATAAAATCACTTCCATAAAGATTCTCAAATTTATGTTCAACTTGGCAATATTTAGGTCATTTTTTCCTTACTAGATAATGGGGGTGGATATACTTTTTCTGTAAGGAGTCAGAGAGTAAATGTTTCGCAGCTCTGTGGGGCCAGACAGTCTGCTGCAGCTACTCAGTTCCACCACGGTAAGGCAAAGCTGCCATAGGCAATCTGTAAACAATGGGTATTTCTATGACCCAGTAGCTTCTGCGTATAAAAACAGGTGATTTGGGGCTGGCAGGTGGCGTGGTGGTTAAGGGTGCTGGACTCCCACATGGCTGACTGCGGTTTAAGTCCCAGACTTGGAGATTTGCTTTCTCACTCCTCCCTGTGCCCTTGCTCTTGCTCTGGCTCCCACTCTGTCCTACTCTGGTCAAATTTAAACAAACAAACAAACTTAAATAAACAGCTAAATAAATAAACTTAGAGAAATAAAACAAATTTAAATAAATTTAAATGGGCAACTGAATGAATGGAGTTAAATGAAATAATTCTTACTGGGAAAAAAAAAGGCCAAAAGGTCAGACTGCCAACCTTGACCAGAGACAGCAAATCTTATTTCTTTTTTTTTTTTTTTTTCTTTTTTTGGAGAGGTTTTTGCTATAGGGCGCGTGCGCTCACCAGACAGACAGAGAGAGACAGAGAGATAGAAAGCAGAAAATCACCCCCCAGGGGGGATGGCCACGCCGCAATCCCTTCTCCTCCATTCTCCTCTCGGGATCTTGGGCACGCACGCACACGTGCCCGGCGTGAGTTTAAGCCGCCGGGTCCGGGACTCGAACCGCGGTCGACCACATGGGAGTCCAGCGACATAGCCATTACGCTAACTGCTGGTCCCAGCAAATCTTATTTCTTCAACAAAGAAATGCAAAACCTAAATGCTCCTGTCATTATTCCACACCACTCCTATCAGTAGGGACTTTTCGTTTCTTTCCCACACTCTCCTATGTGTTCTCACTGTGGCATCCAAAGCTGAGCCACTCAGAGGCACTGAGTTCTTAAATGTTTGTGGGCTCCTCCTTTAGGAACTAGAAAACTCGAAAAATTATAGGCATCATCTTCTGAAAACTCCTGGTATTTAAGAAGACAGGACTAGGAACAGAATGTATAAGGGGAACATGCCGTTAGGTGGGGTTGCCAATGGAAGGGTCACAGAGGCTCCAGCCCCTCTGCTATAAAAGGTGAGACTCGGAAACAGGTTCCATTCACAGCCCCTCTGCTAGTGCAGCCCACCCACTGCACTACTGCCCTTACTGGAGTAAGAACTGCTGGTACTGGAGGTGCTGCATCTGGTACAGGGCTGTGAGTTCCTGCTGCCTGGTCAGTCGTTCCTGGTCCAACTCTCCCTGGGAGCGAAGGAGTGAGGGGAAAAGAAACATTAAATACATTGCACAGAACCTAAATGCCACTTATACATTTATCTGAAAACAAAATTAATCCAAGACCTTCCAATCTACCCTTCATCCAAACGCTTAACCAAAACTTGAGCATCTTTAAAGCTAACAATGCCATCTAGTGGAATAAGGTGGTATGTGTGTCCAAAGAGATTTCTTAAGGTGAGAAAAGAGTAATGACAGCTGCTGTTCTCCATTTCTGTCCTTACAGCTGAAGGTTGAACTGTATTCCGGTTATTACTGTAACTAAAACACTGCATAATTCTCCTAATCTTAGAAGTGATTTGTAGAGTCATGTAGAAATCAGAGAATGGGTTGGTACACAAAGGAGTCAAATCTAAAGGTTAAAGGAAACGTTATGGTAGGATTTTTTACTGGCACACAATGAATGCAGGAAGTAGGTATGTATCTTAGAGATGCTGAGAATACTGGGCCACCTTTGTGACTCAGCAGTAAAGCACTGCTCTAGAGACACTGAATCCACATGGTGACTGTGGTTCAAGTCCCAGACGAGTTGGCCTCAAACATGCCAGGCACACACATGAGCAGTCAGGATCCCACAGGCTAGAGAGAGGGGAGCGTGGCAGAACTTGTGAAGGGTGCTCACTGCTCATCTCTCTCTCATTGTATGTACAAACATTCTATTTTGTAAAAATTGAGAACAAGAAAAGAGCTTTGAAAACTATAAACTCTCTACCCCAAAAGAGGAGTTTCTATGCTTTTAATCAACCATGAGTTAGAAAAAATAAGCTCTAAGGCCAGTCCCAAAAAAACAGCAGTTAAGTACCATACAAAGGAAGCTAGAGTTTATAACTAACCACAGCTTTAATCTCAGCTTTAATCCTATGGCTTGAAAACCATGCCAGACATATGTGTGCATGCCCAGGATCTTGAAAGGATTAAGAAATAGAAGAAAAAGGACTGCAGTGTGACCAGGCCCCAATGGAAGGTGTGTGTGCTCTCTCTCACATTTGCACACATTTCTGGCATTAAAAACAAAAAGAAAGAAAAGGCCACTCCTATGGCCTAGTAGTTAAGAGAACCAGACCCCATATGGCCAGTCAAGCGATTTCTTGCCCCAGAGACGAGAAAAACATGCTAGGAAGGGGGAAGAAAAAAAAAACAAAAGGCTGTGGTAAAATCCTTTTATTTTTAGCTTGTATCTCAAATATCATGGAATTTTAATTATGAAGTAAAAACTGGGAAAGAGAAATGTAAAGTGTAAGACAATAGAAGTAAAAGCCTAAGAATGATTTGGACTAAGGCAAGTCATGAGTAAATCATTTACACCCTTTATTATATACTATACAAACTATACTATTTCTTTCCTTTTTTTTTTGGGGGGGAGCGATTTTTGCTATGGGGCATGTGCACTCACCAGAAAGACAGAGACAGAGAGACAGAAAGCAAGAAATCACCCCCCAGGGGGGATGGCCACGCCGCAATCCCTTCTCCTCCATTCTCCTCTCGGGATCTTGGGCACGCACGCACACACGCCCGGCGTGAGTTTAAGCCACCGGGTCCGAGACTCAAACCACGGTCGACCACATGGGAGTCCAGCGACAGAGTCATTACGCTAACTGCTGGTAACCCCAAACTATACAATTTCTAAGGGTGAGGTTCACCTAAAATTCAGGGACAGGTTCGAGTCCTGAATCTAGTGACTTGCTTTCTCACTTTCTTTCTCTCTCTCTCTCTCTCTCTCTCTCTCTCTCTCTCTCTCTCTCTCTCTGTCCCTCTTTGGTAAAATTAAAATAAATAAAATAATGTTTTTAAAAAGTGGTTTACTTCTCTTTAAATACTGAAGGAAAAAAATGTGCAGTAGAATTATCTAAAATTTCCACATGAAATTTTATCTAGGTTTCAAGATATACTCACCATGAAGATGAGTCTTCTTAACAGTGATACTCAGGGTAAAGTTCACAGCTGATAAGAAACAGAGCTTTCCAGTTCTGCCCTTAGGCAGAAGCTGCATCTCAGGCCCTGCAACTAACCGTGGGGTGGGACATGGACTAGAACCTGCATCTTGGACCCTACAACTAACCGCAAGGCAGGGCATGGACTAGAGGACACAGCAAGGTATAAGTGATGAGCTCTTAGCTCCTGATGCACTGGACTGAAAACTAGGATCATGTCAGATATAATTCCCCTCACCTACAAACACTCCATTCTAGACTACTGTTCTCCAAACTACAGGTCTCAACCCATCAATGGGTTCTTTTTTTTTTTTTTTGGAGAGGTTTTTACTATAGGGTGTGTGTGCTAGCCAGAAAGAGAGAGACAGAGAGACAGAAAGCGAGAAATCAGCCCCCAGGGGGAATAGCCACACTGCAATCCCTTCTCCTCCATTCTCCTCTTGGGATCTTGGGCACGCACACACACACGCCCAGCATGAGTTTAAGCCACTGGGTCCAGACCGCAGTTGACTACATGGGAGTCCAGTGACAGCCATTACACTAACTGCTGGTCCCTCATCAATGAGTTCTGACACCAACATTTAAAAAAAAAAAATGAAAACGGACAGAAAACATGTGTATGGCATAAAACATTCTGTAAAATCATATATACCATAACACACACTACTATATATACCCATAACACACATACTATCACACACATATACTATATACACCCAAACACATACTCTATCACACACATGCTCTATATACCCATAACACACACATACTCTATCACACATATTACATACACCCACAACACACACATTATATCACACACATGCTACATACACCCACAACACACACATTATATCACACACATGCTACATACACTCATAACACACACGTGCTACATACACCCATAACACACATACTATATCACACACATACTATATACATCCATAACACACATACTATGTCACACACGTACTATATACACCCATAACACACACCTACTATATCACACGCATACTATATACACCCATAACACATACTCTATCACACACGTGCTCTATACACCCATAACACACACATACTCTATCACACATATTACATACACCCATAATACACGTTATATTGCACACATGCTACATACACCCATAACACATATACACCCATAACACACACATATTCTATCACACACGTACTATATACACCCATAAGACTGTATCACATGCATACTATATACACCCATAACACACACATACTCTATCACACATATTACATACACCCATAATACACACGTTATATCGCACACATGCTACATACACCCATAACACATATACTATATTGCATACATGCTACATGCACCCATAACACATATACTATATCACACACATACTATGTCCACCCATAAAACTATATCACATGCATACTATATCCACCCATAACACACATACTATATCATGTGTACTATATCCACCCATAACACACACATACTATATCACACGCGTACTATATCCACCCATAACGCACACACTATATCACACGCATACTATATCCACCCATAACACACACATACTATATCATATGCATACTATATCCATCCATAACACACATGCTATATCACACATGTACTATATCCACCCATAACACACACATACTATATCACACACATACTATATCCATTCATAACACGCACACACTATATCAGACACATATTATATCCATTCATAGCACACATGTACTATATCACACACATACTATATATACCCATTACACATACTATATCACACATAGTATATACACCCATAACACACGTAATATATACATCCATAATACACATACATTATATACATCCATTTATAAATGCACAGAACAGAGACCTAAACCACATTTTATTTTTCTAAAGAATTACTTTATTTAACTTTATTTATTTTATTTATTTTAATTTGACCAAAGAGGGACAGAGAGAGAGAGAAAGTGAGAAGGCAAGTGACCAAGTCCAGGAATCGAACTGCAGTCAGCCATGTGGGAGTCCAGTGCCCTTAACTACCACCTGCTGACTCCATAACAACTTTTTTTTTTCCTTTTCACTATGAGTCATTGTCAAAAAAGTTTGAAACAGCCACTGTCTTCACCCATGAACTACCTTGAATGGAGGCTCTGTTTGACTCATTTTCAGCTCATGAGACCTGCCATAAGGCCTGACACAAGCCTTCAATACTGACTTGGTGAATAAGCCCACGGTGGAAAAGTAAAAGTGAGGTGCAGACTGAGAGATCTCCAAAAGAAACCCTACTGGGAGAGGCCCAAGAGCAGCCATGAAAGGAAGGAGGATGCCCTTGCCCAAGTACTCGCTCCAGTGCTGGTGCCCTGGAGAAGTCACTAACTTTCAGGCTCCATTTTTTAATTACAATACCAGCAACTCATTTTTTTTAAGTATTCAAAATATTTTGAAGCCCTGGGAACATTTCTTTCAAGGTAAATCTCAAATTTAAGAACTTTATGAGCCAGAAGGAAGAGGTAAATGGAAGGGAAGTGAGCTGAATGTGAACCCTAAGTATAAGCAACAGGGAATGCAAAGAGGCACTGTGGTGAAGCCCAGCAGACAGAGATACAGGTGCTGAGAAATGCTTAGAAAGGGAAGGAGCCAGACCACGTGGGACTTGGTAGGTAGCTCAGAATAAGACGCTGGCCTTTGGTTCCAGCAGATGGTGTGATGGTTTTGTCAATGAACTCCCATATAGTTGACCATGGTTCAAGTCCCAGATCCAGTGGCTTAAAACTCATGCCAGGTGTGTGTGCAAGCATGCGTGCCCAAGATCCCAAGAAGAGAATAGAGGAGGAGGGAATGCAGCATGGTCATCCCCCCAGGGGTGATTTCTCACTTTCTGTCTCTCTGGTGGGCACACACACCCTATAACAAAAATCTCTTAAAAAAAAAAAAAAAAGAATAAGATGCTGGTCTTCAATCTACATGAGCTAGAAAGCTACTAACTAAAAGAGTCTGTGTCTCAGGGATGTTTGTGAAGAGGATGGGCACAGGTATTTGAGTTTCTTAAAAGTTCATTATAACAAGGTATGCAGTCTCTGGATTCAGACTTCCTATTACCACTTCAATTATTTTCAAAAGGGGCCAGAAGATGGTACAGTGGTTGCATCACTGAACTTACACATAGCCGACCATAGTTCAAGTCCCAGACCAATGGCTTTAACATCATACTAGGCATGTGTGCATGCCTAAGATCCCAGGAGGAGAATGAAGAAGAAGGGAGTACAGCATGGCCATCCCCTCTGGGATGTAATCTCTCACTGGGGGGTGGTCTCTCACTTTCCTTCTCACCATCTCTGCCTCTCTATCTCTTTCTCTCTCCATTGAGCACATGCACCCTGGCAAAAAAAAAATTTCTTTTTTCTAAAAAAAAAAATTACTTTCAAAGATCTACAGTTCCGGGACCAGCAGTTAGCGTAATGGCTATGTCGCTGGACTCCCACGTAGTCGACCGCGGTTCGAGTCCCGGACCCGGTGGCTTAAACTCACGCCGGGCGCGTGTGCGTGCGTGCCCAAGATCCCGAGAGGAGAATGGAGGAGAAGGGATTGCGGCGTGGCCATCCCCCCTGGGGGGTGATTTCCTGCTTTCTATCTCTCTGTCTCTCTCTGTCTGTCTGGCGAGCGCACGCGCCCTATAGCAAAAACCTCTCCAAAAAAAAAAAGAAAAAAAAAAAAAAAGATCTACAGTTCCTTCCTCATTAGATGTAACATCTGGATTGTGTTTTTGAAGAGAATTGAGTGCTTCTGTGTCTAACAGGTATCTGGATGAGCTCTATGGTACTTACCATATGAGGGGGGGGAGCTGGACCTGGAGAGAAGGGAACCCTTCCCCACATTTTCATGATATCACCCAGAGGCTGGAAGCTCTCATCACATGCTCTCTTCACCAACAAAGACATAGTAAAATAGCCCGCCTGGAACCATTCTGCCATCTCTTGATTATTGAAGGGACCTGTAACAGGATCGATTAAACAGAAGGGCAATAAGAACCTATCAGGCTCAAAGAGGAAACAAGTATTTCTTGGGTCTGATCCTTATCCACGTATATGTCAATTTTTTTAAGGTTATCTCAATTCACCACTAAAGGTAGAAAACAGGCTTCTAACTAATAAAATATAACAGAAACAATTTTGAAATTAGTCCTACGTTTATATAACCAAAATCCTTAGCAGTACTTAATTATTGTAAGAAGTATAATAGTCTTTATGTCATTCAATCTCTACAACAGTTCATTTGTCAGAAAAGTACGAGCCAACTGAAAAGGGTATTTGTTAAGCTTTGTATGATTTAGGCATAGAGAATATAAACCTGCAGAGCTAACCACATTCTTCCCCCATTTTTATCTTCTGCCAGATGTTAGTGAAGGTTTGGTAAAATATAAAAAGTAATCAATCAAATTAAGACAAATTACAACTCAGTCCCTCAGGTAAGATTGTATGTGGCTGGGGGGCAGGGGGGACTAACACTGTCTACATCTTTACCAATAAGAAATAATCAAATACTTGTACATGAAATTAACAAACAAATGCACTCTGAACAATAAACCATTCGTTCATTCACTCAACAAATAGATTCACTAAATACAAATGATATAATTCGACAGAAAGGGCAAAGCAATAAGTAACACAAAGCCCTGCAAATTTTCACTTTAGGAAGACGGAGTGGATGTACTTTCCGTACTTCTCCTTCTCAGTACAACTAAAAACCTTGGACACTTTATATAAAATGAAAGAACACTCTGAAAAGTGGAAAGAAGGTGGAAAACTGACTTTGAGGTCCCTAAGAGCCTGGGAATGACATGACATGACTTCCCTGAGGGTTTTTTCTCCCCCCCCCCCCTCTTTCACCTCACATATCCCAGGATTTGGAGATTAAAAAAGGCCTTACCATGACCCAATCATATATATGCAATTTACAAGAAAATCCCCCAAATATAATGAAGTAAACATATTGAAAGTAAAGGAATAGAAAAAGACATCATGCAGGCCAGCCAGTGGCAGGGTGGTTAAGGCAGCTAGATCGAACATGGCTGATTAGGCGGTTTGAGTCCTGGACTCAAGAGCTTGAAAAACACTGGGCACATATGCATGCATGCTCAAAATCCTAAGAGGGCAATGGAAGAGAAGACACTGCAACATGGCCATCCCCACATTGGGGATGCTTTCTCATTTTTCCTTTTTCTCTGGCAAGTGCACGCATCCTATAGTCAAGTTAAAAAAGAAAAAGATATATCATGTCAGCATTGATGAAAGAAAGCTGCATTCATGGCTATATTACTAATTGATAAAGTAGACTTCAAGGCAAAGAAAATTATCAGAGACAGCGACACACATATATAACAACACAGAGTCAATGCACCAAGAAGACATAGCAATTGCAAATATGCATGTAACAGGGACCAGGTAAAGGCACAGTGGTGGCGCAGTGGTAACACAGCTGGGCCCATATGAGAAAGACCCTGGGTTCATATCCCATGATGTCCCTAAACATGCTGGGAGCATGTACACAAAACCATGATCCAAGCTGACTGAGACCAGGGGTGGATCACAGCACAGTAACCCAGCTGGGACTGCCAGTTTTTCTCTTTCTCTCTCCAAAAATAATAGATAAGTAAACTCTGAATTTAAAAAGTGGATATGAACTACACCACAACTACAAAGTTGCAAAATATATGAAGCAGAATCTAATAGAACTAAAAAAAGAAATAAATAAATCCACAAATTAAAGACTTTAACACTCCTCAATAACTAATAGAACTAGATATAAAATCAACAAGATTATAGAAGAAGTTGACAACACCATTAACACTTTGAAGTGTTTACTTACAGAACACGGAGAAGACAGCAATCTAGACTCTTTATCAAAACACACAAAACATACAACAATAATGGAACATATACTATGCCATAAAACACACCTCGATTTTGGTATGTTCTTTGATAACAGAATCAAAGTAGAAATCAGTAAAAGAGAGATCATAGGAAAATTTCCAAATACTTAGAAATTTAAAAAACACACTGCCGGATAATTCATGGGTAAAAAAGGAAGTCTCAAGGGAAATTAAAAAAAAAAAAAAAAAAAACAAAAAACAAAAAAAAAAACACGAATGAAAATGAGAATATATACCCATTAAGTTGTAGAAAACAGCTAAAGAAGTGCTAATCAAAAATTTTATGGTATTAAATGCTCACATCAATAAAAAAATAAATAAATAAATAAATAAAAGCCCTGGGGCCAGCAGGTGGCATGGTGGTAAAAATGCTGGACTCCCACATGGCCGACCATGGTTCGAGTCTCAGACCTGCCTGGCAGCCTGCTTTTTCATTTTATTTTTCTTTCTCTGTCTCTCTCTGGTGAGCACACATGACCTATGTCAAATTTTAAAAAATAATAATAATAGTAACAGATAAAATTAAATAAGTAATCCTTTAAAAGAAAAATGGGACCAAGATATATTGTAATGAATACAATGCTAGACTCCCACATAGTCGACGGCAGTTCGAGTCCTAGACCCGGTGGCTTAAAACTCATGCTGGTTGCATGTGCATGCATGCCCAAGATCCCAAGAGGAGAATGGAGGAGGAGGGATTGTGGTGTGGCCATCCCCCCTGGGGGTTAATTTCTTGCTTTCTGTCCTTCTGTCTCTCCCACGAGGGCATGTGGCCTATAGCAACACACTTACTCTCTCTCAAAAACAAAAAAAAAAGCTAAAAAAAAATGGATAAAAAGAAAAACGGGGACCAGCAGTTAGCGTAATGGCTATGTCGCTGGACTCCCACATAGTCGACCGCGGTTCGCGTCCTGGACCCAGTGGCTTAAAACTCACGCCAGGGAGGGACCAGCAGTTAGTGTAATGGCTATGTCACTGGACTCCCATGTAGTCAACCGCGGTTCATGTCCCAGACCCGGTGGCTTAAACTCACGCCAGGCGCGTGTGCGTGCATGCTCAAGATCCCGAGGGGAGAATGGAGGAGAAGGGATTGCGGTGTGGCCATCCCCCCTGGGGGGTGATTTCTCACTTTCTGTCTCTCTGTCTCTCTCTGTCTGTCTGGCGAGCACATGCGCCCTATAGCGAAAACCTCTCCAAAAGAAAAAGAAAAATGGTCCCAAGCCACCCAAGTGGCATGGTAGTTAAGATGGCTGGATCTCACATGACCAACAGCGTAGTTTGAGTCTTGGACCTGGAAGCTTGAAAAATATATCTGGTGCATGTGAATGCATGCTCAAAATCCCCAGAGAAGAGTAGAGAAGGGAATGTAGCATGGTTATTCCCCCTACAGGGTGATTTCTCACTTTCTCTCTCCTCCCCCATCTCTCTTCAGTGAGCACACACACCCTATAGCCCCCTCAAAAAAAAGGAAAAAAAAAAAAAGGCCCCAAATCAACCTAAATTCTCACCTCAAGAACCTAGAAAAATAACAAAATAAATCTTAACCAAACAAAAGGAAAGAAAGAGCTTAAATCAAATTGAAAACAAAAGCAATTAGTAAAAATAAAAGAAACAAAGTGATTCTTTATTTAAAAAATTAGTAAACTGATAAACCTCTAGCAAGAGTTATAAAGAGAATATACAAATTACCAAGGTCAGAAATGATAGAGGATATCACTACAAAACCTCCAGACACAAAGAAGATAAGAAAACAGTGCAAATAATTCTACACACATAAATTTGGTATTTTATATAAAATGGACTCATCCATCAAAAAACACGAAGTACAAACTATGACTCACATTAAATAATTTAAATAGCTCATAAGTAAACTGAATTTGTGGGACCAGCAGTTGATGTAATGGCTATGTCGCTGAACTCCATGTAGTTGACCGCGGTTCGAGTCCCGAACCTGGTGGCTTAAACTCACGCCAGGCGCATGTGCGTGCGTGTCCAAGATCCCGAGAGGAGAATGGAGGAGAAGGGATTGCGGTGTGGCCATCCCCACTGGGGGGTGATTTCTCGCTTTCTGTCTCTCTGTCTCTGTCTTTCTGACGAGCGCACACACCCGAAAGCAAAAAACCTCTCAAAAAAAAAAAAAAAAAAAAAAGAAAGAAAAGAAAAGAAAGAAAGAAAGAAAAAAGAAAACTGAATTTGTGATTTTTAAATTAAAAGAAAAATTCCAAATCTGGAATTTTTTAATCCTCCAGTTTCAATGGAGAATTTCTTCAAACATTTCAAGAACAACAACTTTAAACAATCTCTCCCAGGAACTAGGAGTGGAAGGAATACTTCCTAGTCCATTTTACCCTGACACTAAAACTACACAATGAAAGTACAAAAAAAACAAAAACAAAAACAAAACAAAACAAAACATCCCTCATGAACACAGACATAAAAATTTTTAACTAATATTACCAAACAGGATTAAACAATAAATATAAAGGATTACCCACTATGACTAAGTGGAATTCACTCTAAGGATGTACAGCTGGTTCAACACCAATGTCGTCTATCATGATATCAGAAATGGCTAAAAGTGCCAGTCAGTGGTGTGGTAGTGAAGGTGGCCAGATCCCACATGGCCAATTCCTGGATCCCACATGGTCAAATGTGTAGTTTGAATCCTAGACCTGGCAGCTTAAAAAACACACTAAGCACATGTACACGCATGCCCAAGATCTCAAGAGCAAAATGGAAGAGAAAGGATTTTAGAGTGGCCATACACCCTCGAGCAAATTAAACAAACAAACAAAATACTGGTTAGAACTAATAAATGAATTCAGCAGCGTATCCGGATAAAAAATCAACACACAAAAATCAGTTGCATTTCTGTATAATGACAAGGAACAAACTCAAAAAAGAAAATAAAAGCAATTCTATTAAAATAGCATCAAAAAGAATAAAATACATAGGAATTAACTAAGGATGTGAAAGTCTTATACAATGAAAACTACAAAAGAATGCTGAAAGAAATTTAAAATGAACTATGTAAATGAAAAGGCACCTGTATTATTGAATTGGAAGACTGAATGCTGGTTAAAATGACAGAACTACCCAAAGCAATCTGCAAACTTAATGTAATCCCCATTAAAATCTCAATGACATATTTTGCTGAGACAGAAAAACTCACCCTACCCAATACATATGGAATCTCAGGAGATCCCAAATAACCAAAATAATCTTGAAAAAAGATTAGGAGAGCAAGGCCCAGCCTCCATGGCAAACCTGGAAGAGAATACTGGACTGTGAGCTGGAAGCCATGAAGACTACGGATGAGCCTCTGGTACAACTGGCCTGGAAACATGCTTGACATACATCCAAGCCCAAGACTTTGACAGGCTAGGACCGGATGAAAGGGATCCCAGTATCGCCGAGCCACGTAAAGGGTGCTTTCCTGGCCCCCTCCTCTCTCACATGCACTCACACACATACACTCTACCATAAATTAAGAAAAAAAGAACAAAAGACCTCTTGTACAACATTGGCTGTGGTCACTAACAAAATAAAAGCTTGTGAGGTAATTCACATGTTAATTTAATTTCACAATGCACATATATTTCAAAATATGCTGTACACAATTAAGAGTATATAATTTTTACTTGTCAATTAAAAACTGCTTATGGGACCAGCAGTTGGCATAATGGCTATGTCGGCTGGACTCCCATGTAGTCAACTGCGGTTTGAGTCCTGGACCCAGTGGCTTAAACTCACGCCAGGCGCGTGTACGTGTGTGCCCAAGATCCCGAGAGGAGAATGGAGGAGAAGGGGAGAAGGGATTGCAGCATGGCCATCCCCCCTGGGAGGAGACTTCTCGCTTTCTGTCTCTCTCTGTCTTCCTGGTGAGCACACACATGCCCTATACAAAAGCCTCCCCTGCAAAAAAAAAAAAAAAAAAAAAAAAAAAAAAAAAAACTGCTTAAAAAGAATGGAGGATGAGAACTCAGACTTCCTCACTTCAAAACTTACTGAAAAGCTACAGTAATTAAAAGAGTATGGCATTGGCATAGAAAGACACAAGGCCAGCTGGTGGTATGATAGTTAAAGTGGCTGGATCCCACATGGTCGACTGAGCAATTCAAGTCTGACATGGTGGCTTCAGAAACACACTAGGCGCATGTACGTGCATGCCCAAAATCCCAAGAGAAGAATGGAGGAGAAGGGACTGTGGCATGGTCATTCCTCCTGGGTGGGTAACTTCTCATTTTCCCTCTCTATCTCTTGACAGTGAGCACAAATGCCCTCTAGCCAATTCAGACAGACATAAAGATCAATGCAACAGAATAGAGGGCTCAGAAATAAACACTTGAGTATGTGATCAAATGATTTTTGACAAGAGTGTCAAGATCATTCAATGGAAAAAGGATAGTTTCTTTATCAATTGGTGATGGGAAAACTGGATATCCACATGCAAAAGAATGAAGGTGGACCGCTCGCTACCAATCCCATGTACAAAAGTTGGACCAATACAAATTCCATATACAAAATTTGACTCAAACTGGACCAAAGATCTGAGTGTGAGACGTAAAACTCTACAATGGGCAAAAGCTTCACAACGCTAAAATTTCTTGGCTAAGATGCCAAAGGAAGGACCAACAAATGGCAGAAATGGTTACGTTGCTGAACCGCCCCCCCCCCCCCCCCCCCCCAAGTAGCTGACCATGGTTTGAGGCCTAGACTCAGTGGCTTAAAACTCACACCAGGTGTGTGTGCATGCATGCCCAGAATCCCAAGAGAAGAATGGAGGAGAAGGGATTGTGGTGTGGCCATTTCCTAGGGGGGATTTCACTCTTTCTATCTCTCTGGAGAGTGCATGTGCCCTATAGCAAAAGTCTCTCCAAAACAAAACGATGCCAAAGGCATAACAACAAAAGAAAAAGAAAAATTGGATTCCTTGAAAATTATTGGGTCATCAATAAAGTTATTACGGCGTTTTTGCATAGAAAAACACAGAAAAATACGTCATAACTTTGCCGACTACCCAATAAAACATAAACGTGCATGGAAGACAGTAACAGGGCCGCCTTCAGGGCCCAGAGGTAATGTGCTGCTCAAGAGAAGCTGGATCTCATAATGCGACCAAATGTGGTTCAAACTCCTGGCCCGGTTGGTCTGAATCACAACAGGCATACACTAGAGTGTCCAAGATGTGATAGGCTGAAGGACTCGAGGAAGAGGATCATGGTGTGACCAGCCCTGTGGAGCTCTTACGTGTGCTCACCTACCTGTCTTCTCTCTCTCTCTCTCTCTCTCTCTCTCTCTCTCTCTCTCTCTCTCCCCCTCCCCTCGTCTGTACATACACACATTCTATCATGAATAAAAAGAAAAGAGTCAAAATGCAACAAAAAAGTGAAGGGAAATATTTGCAAATTACATAACTGATAAAAAAAATTAATATTCAGAATACATAAGAGAACTCCTAAAACTCAACGACAACAAAGCCCTATTTAAAAATGCACAAAGGGAGGCCAGCATGCTGTGGTAGTTAAGGCACTAGACTCCCACATGGCCAACCACAGTTTGAGTCCCAGACCCAGCTGCTTAAATCATGCAGGGCATGCATGCCTACAAATCCCAAGAGGAGAAGAGAAGGGACTGAGATGTGGCCATCCCCTCCTTGGGGTGGGGGTGGGGGAGGATTTCCCACTTTCCCCTCTCTCTGCTTCTCTCTCTTTCTCTGACAAGCACATGTGCCCTATGATTAAAAAAAAAGGAAAAAGAAAATGCAGTAGGGGTCCAGCAGTGGTAGGGTGGTTAAGTCACTGGACTCCCACAGAGCTGGCCGCAGTTCAAATCCTGGACCTGGCAGCTTGAAAATCATGTCGGGCATGTGTGCACGCATACCCAAAATCCCAGGAGGAGAAAGGATTATGGATGGCCATCCCTCCTGGGAGGTGATTCCTCAGCTTCCCCTCACTGTCTCTCTCCAACGAGTGCACACACCCTATAGCAAAAACCTAAAAACAAACACATCAAAAAAAAAAAAAATGTATAAAGGACTTGAATAGATATTTCTCTAAAAAATACATAGGAATGGTCAATAAGCACATGATGTCAACATCACTAATAGTTAGGGAAATGCGAAGTAAAACCAGAAAGCAGAGGCCCGGCTTCTACAGTGCAGTCGGCAGTGTACCAGACAGTTTGAGCCCCGAGCCCAGTGGGCCTAAAAGTCACGCCAAGCATACATGTTTATGCCCAGGGCCCTGGCCATCTGGAGAACTAGAAGAAAAGGACTGCAGTGTGACCAAGCCCTCTGGAAGGCAACTCTGATTCTCCCCCGTGTGCATACACATATGCTCTATCATTCACTTTTTAAAAATAATTTTTAAGAGAAAGAAACTAGAATGTCATACCACCTCATACCCATTAAGATGGCTACGATAAAAAAGAAATTGATAAGAAGTTCAGCGAGATATAGAAAAACTGAAGCCCTGTGCACTGACAGTAGGAATGTAAAATGGTATAGCCACTATGGAAAACAGTAATAGTATGTTGGATCCTCAAAAAATTTAAAACATGGGCATGGCTGACTGAATGGTTCAAGCCCCAGACCCAGCATCTGAAGAAAGGTGCTAGCATACCCATAATCTCAAAAAGAGGAAGAGATGGAGGAGAAGAAATTTAGGAGTGATCATTCCCAGTGGGGATACTTTTTCGTCTCTCTCCCTCTGGTAAGCATACTCTCTCTAGGAAAAAAAAAAAAAATCTAAAAACAGAAGGCCGGCAGGTGGTGTAGTGATTAAAGGTGCTGGACTCCTACATGGCTGACCACAGTTCGAGTCGCAGACCTGGAGGCTTGCTTTCTCACTTTCCCTTTCTCTCTCTTTCTGTCTCTCTCTAGTCAAATAAAATAATAAAAAAACAAATGGGATTAAATATTTTTAATAAATAAATAAATAGCCAGAAGTACCAAAATATCCAGCAGTGGGGGATATAGACCCAAAAGAATTGAAAATAAGGCCCCAAAAAGAGGCATTTATATGTCCATGCTTACAGCAACATTATTCACAACAGCTAAAACACAATAATGACCCAAGTGTCCTTCAACAGATAAAATGAATTTTAAAAAAATGTGGTATATATACACAGTAGACTGCTATTCAGTCTTTAAAAGGAAAAAAAATTCAGGTTCAGCAGGTGGTGTGGTAGTTAAGGCACTGGACTCCCACATGGATGACTACAGTTCAAGTCCCAGACCCGGAAGCTTGCTTTCTCACTTTGTATCTGTCTCTCTCTGTTGAGTGCTTGTATCAAATTAAGAAAAAAAGAAAGGAAAGAAGGAAGGAAGGAAGGAAGGAAGGAAGGAAGGAAGGGAGGGAGGGAGGGAGGAAGGAAGGAGATAAATTTAAAAATTAAATGAATATTTCTTTAAAAAATGAGGGAGAGAAAAAATTCTGACCTATACCAAACATAGATGGACCTTGGGACCATTATGCTAAGTAAAATAAGTCAGTCAGTCATAAAAAAGACAAATCTAGGATGTTTCTTCTTACATATATACTCAAAACCCAGAGACAGAAAGCTGAACAGCTATTGCTGGGGACTAGGAGAAGCGGGATAAGGAGCTACTATGTTTAATGGGTATAGAGTTTGAATTTTGGGAGACAAAAAGATTTAGGGAAATAGATGATGGCAATGGTTTAACACTAGTAATAATTTTTTAAAAATAATTGTTTATTGGGACCAGCAGTTAGCGTAATGGCTATGTCGCTGGACTCCCACGTAGTCGACCGCGGTTCAAGTCCCGGACCCGGTGGCTTAAACTCACGCCGGGCGCGTGTGCGTGTGTGCCCAAGATCCCGAGAGGAGAATGGAGGAGAAGGGATTGCGGCGTGGCCATCCCCCCTGGGGGGTGATTTCTCGCTTTCTATCTCTCTGTCTCTCTCTGTCTGGCGAGCGCACGCGCCCTATAGCAAAAACCTCTCCAAAAAAAAAAAAGAAAAAAAATAATAATTGTTTATTTTTATTTATTCATTCATTTATTTTAATTTGACCAAAGAGAGACATGAGAGAGAAAGAGAATGTGAGGAAGCAAGCCACCAGGTCCAGGACTTGAACTGTGGTCGGCCATGTGGGAGTGTCCAGCGTCTCAACCACCACGCCACCTGCTGATCCCCTAACACTAGTAATAAATTTAATACCACTGAGAAGTCCACTTAGAGATGGTAAATTTTATTTTGTGTGTATTTTAATAAAAGCTCTCAAACTGAAGAAAGTAACCGTAAAAAGAGCAATCCAATGAGAACATGGACAAAAGACATTAGAAGACATCTCACTGAAGAGGATAAACGGATGCTCAGTAAGCACAGAAGGAAAAAAAAATGTTCACAAGCCATTAAGAAAATGCAAATTAAAAACCACAATGAGATTATCCCCACACACTTGTCAGAATGGCTAAAAATTAGAACATCAAATGCTGGTAAGGATGTAGACAAATTAAATCACTCATACACTGGTGGCCATTCAAAAAGGTTAATAATTCCTTTTAAAAATTTAACATGTTGGGGCCAGCAGGTGGTATGGTAGTTAAGGCACTGGACTCCCACTTGACTGCGGTTCAAATCCTAGACCTGGCAAGTTGCTTTCTCACTTTCCCTCTCTCTCTCTCTCATCAAATTGAAAAATAATAATAATGAATAAAATTAAATGAAATAACTTTTAAAAAAATTTTTAAATGATGGGGCCAGCAGGTGGCATGGTGGTAAGGGCACTGGACTCCCACATGGCCAACCACAGTTCGAGTCCCGGACCTGGAGGCCTGCTTTCTCATTCTCGGGCACTTTCTCTCTCTCTGTCCCTCTCTGGAAAATTTAAGATAAATAAATAAAGTAGGTTTAAAATAAAATGATTCTTAAAAAAAAAAAATTTTAAATGCAACCAGAATTCGGCAACTGGATTCCTGGGCATTTATTCCAGAGAAATAAACACTTACATTCACACAAAAAAACTTGTCAATGCACATTTATAATAGTTTTATTCATCATAGCCCAAAACTGTTAATGACTCAGATGTCTTTCAATGGGCAAACATTTATACAAATTATGACACATTTATATCATGCAGTACTACTCAGTAATAAAAAGGAAGCAACCTATTGATATATATAACAACCTGGATAAATATCCAGAAAAAGAGCCAACCTCGAAAGGTTACACTTGGTCCGATTCAACTTTATATAACACTCTTGAAATAATGAAATACAGAAACAGAGAGTAGATTAGAGGTTGCCAGGGATTAGCAAGGGAGCGTGGGTGGAAGGGAAATACATACATATGGCTTAAAAAAGGACAACATGAGGGTTTGCTGTTGAGAGGGAAATGTTCTGACTCTTGACCGTACTGATGTCAATAATCTGCTAATGATAACAAATAAAGATGTTCCTTGACTTACAATGGTGTTACAGTCTGATAAGCTCACTATGAATTGAAAATGTATTTAATAACTAACCTACTGAACATCAATTGTTACCATATGTTAAATGTGCTCAGAATACATTAGCCTATAGTTGGGCATGATCATCTAACACAAAGCCTATTTTATAATACAGTGTTGACTACCTCAGGTAGTTTATAGGTTATATTGAGAGTGAAAGACAGAACGGTAACATAAATGCATACTGCTAGCCCAGGAAAATATTAAAATTCAAAGTACCATTTCTACTGAGCACATAACAACTTTTGCACCACTGTGAAGTTAAAAAATCATTTAAGTCTAACCACTGGAGGTCAGGGATTCTGTGTATAGTTTTACAAGAGGTTGCTACTGGAGGAAGTGAGTAAAGGCACATGAAATCTCTGTATTATTTCTTACAACTGCATGTGAAGCTATCATTATCTCAAAATAAATTTAATCAAAACACACACATATACAAACAGAGCTCTGCTCTCAAGAATTCTCCATTCTTCTGTGGGGCAAACAATGAACACACACATATGATGTCAGAGCAGTAAACGCCATGAAGGAGAAAGAGGAGGGTGAGGAGACGGAGAGCAGAAGTGGAGTTGTGACACTGGACAGGGCTCACGCAGTGCACTCTGTAAAAACGCTATCCGGAAACTGACCCTGACACAGTCAACATACCAATTTCAGGGTTTAAGCCAAGATTTCAAAAGCAGAAAATAGCCTCTACAGCATACTCTCCCTATTCTCCAACTTTACATCACACAAACTTAAAATGGGTTAAAAGGGGATTCGTTTATAATATATTGGAGTCACTGGGAAAGTCATGGCGCATTTTTGCATAGAAAAATACCTCAGGACTTTCCCAAAGACCGAATGATGCGATCGTTTTCTCAAACAGCCTTAGTATTGGGCTGTGAGGAAAGTCATGGCACCTTTTCTACGTCTTCCTGTGCAAAAATGTGTCATGACTTGCCCAATAACCCAATAGCTCCCTGCTGGTTTCATCAAGTCCACTTGAGCAAAACATTCAAGGTCCTCCAACACTCTGTCCATCACCGCTATACCGTCAGAGACCGAAACACAGAGATGAGTAACTTACTTGCCTATTTAACCACCTAGGATGCCAGCGCTCAGAGAGGCTTAGGCACCAGCTTATATCCCTGCCAAGTTAGTTATCACATTCTGCCTGTATTCTAATTATTTTAAATAATATCCTCATGTATGACGAAAGTCTGTTGGCTATTATGCAAATTGATATGAAACAAATCCAGTTCTCAAGAGACTCTGGAGATTACGTAATGGCAGATTCTTTAATATTTAAAGTAGAAAGGGAGGGCAGCAGGTGACATGATGGGTAAGGTGCTGGATCCCACGTGGCTAACTCCAGCATGAGTCCTGGACTCAGCAGCTTGAAAAACACATCAGGTTCATGTGCATGCGCACTCAAAATCCCAAGAGGCGAACAGAGGAGGGATTTCATGACCATCCCTTCTCTATAGAGCATGTGCGTCACTTTCTGCCCCCCTACATACACACACACACACACACACACACACACACCGTGGCAAGCGCACATGCTCTATAGCATAAATAAATAAATAAATAAATAAATAAATAAATAAATAAATAAATAAATAAATAAATAAATAAATAAATAAATAAATAAATAAATAAATAAATAAATAAATAAATAAATAAATAAATAAATAAATAAGATCCACCTACCTTGAATCTCTCCCTGAGGATCTTTATAATACCACTTCTGCATTGCTTCGTGTATCAGTGGGATCGATGTGCCTTTAGCTCTGTGCTCCTGTAGTTTTGATGCCAGCCTCTCATCATCTAGTGCACTGTCTTGGAGATAAGCCACCATCTTCTCAGCTTGCTAGTAACAGAGACAAAAAACAACTGAGGAAGCAAATGACTCTAAATTAACATTTGCACACATAATAACAAATGCCTACCCTTTTTAGATGATTTGATCTATTTTCAAAAGATACTATGCAAGAAATACAGCAGGTAGTAATTTAATTCTTCCGACAATGCCATGAAATGGGTACACTCCCCATTTTACGTAGTGGAATCAAGGCTCAGATCAGTCAAGTCTTGCTCAGGTCTCGGAATTATGAAGCAAACCAACTGAGACCAAAACATGAACTAGTCTAGATCAAAATCCAGGCTACTAACCAACACACTAACAACAGTATTATTCAAACCAATAAGCCATTGGTCATTACAAATCATACCAACCAAACCTGCAAAACCAGGGAAGCTAACAGAACAACAGCTCAATTAATATAATTGTAAATACAACCTTTCAGAAGTTTTACTAGGATACTAACTATATTCCCCTTCCTCCTCCTCTCAGTATTTCCTGTTGTCTATCATCTTGCCTCAAAGGAAAAAAAAAATTCTCTTGTAGAAAAGCAAGCTATCATGGACTCTCTCTATAATAATGGTATACACAATCTTACGGAAATCTAGACATGCTTAGGATGTTAATATTAAAAAAAAATAATTAATACTCTAAGCGTTAAACTATTTTTCCTATCACACTTGAGGCAAAAAATCCAGAAGACACAGTGACCATCCACAGCTGCTTACATTCGCCATTTCTGGCATTCCACTAATGTCCAAAAAGAAAAAAGAAAAGTAAACAGCTAAGGGCAACCTCAGAAGAGCAAAAAATAACCTGATATAATGACTACTACATAGCAGAAACTTATGAGCATGAAATGATTTCAAAGACAACTACTCATACAAGTAAATATTAAACATCCAAACAACTTTTCCAGCACTTAAAACCTAACATACAAAAGTTTTATATTTGAATATTCCTTTAATACTGTCTCATTTTTATGGCAATCTGAGAGGAGGAAAAAGAATTACATGATTTTTACCTGCTCCAAATGTTTGAGACCCTCTTCATCATCTGGCTCTGTGGAGACACTGCCCATACCGGGAGCACCTACGACTGGCGTTTCAACTGGCCGCAGGGCAGGACTGGGACTGGGAACAGGAGGTGGAAGTATGAGAAGAGGAGAGGCTGTGTCTGAAGGAATCTGTGACAAGGGCTGCTGGACATCAGGAACCATTTCTGAGGAAAAAATTTACACAGATGAAAACCCTTTGAAATACAGAGACTCTTACGAAGGTTAAGTGCTTTTTCACACCGGGCAGCCTGCTGAGTGGCCCCAGAAACGTGGATGTTGTCAGAAACGCTGCCGTCTCTTATGGAGAAGTGCAGGGTTTCTCCCTAGAGTGACGCAATTACCTCCACAGAATGACAAAAGGTAAGGGAAGGACCTAAAGGTCCTCCCGCAGCTCTTCCCTGTGTCATCATGGGGCATCTACCCACCCTACAGCCCATACAGGTCAGCCTCATCTCCACGACATGTCCCAACAGCAAAAGGCAGCTATGCAGGCATCCCGAATGACCTCAGAGACACGCCACAGCTCATCGACCTCTTTAGTAAAGATACCTGGACTACCTTGAATAAGCAGATGTTTCGAGTCATAATTAGTATAATTCAATATATTACATGTTTTAGGATAATGAAAAGCACTTGGAGTCTACCTGTACAATGGACGATGTTCTTCTCATTAAGAATAAAAACTGTAAAAGAGGTTCTGTCTAGGTTTCTATTTCTAACCTCTCAGTATGCAGGCCTCTAAGAAGAAAAGGGGGATGGAAGTAATTAGATACAATTACAATTTCCCCCTTTGAAACCTTGTTTGTTCAATTACAGATGGCTTCTCTAAATTCCTGTTCCTCTCACTCTTTCTTTGCCAAACTTTTTTACAGGACAGCTCACACATGCTCTCTCTACTTCGCCACCACCCACACCTGCTCCAATGTGACTTCCACTCCAGCTCCCCAATTAAAGCCCCTCTCTCAAAGATAAGCAGAGATACCAAAGGTCTAAATTCAATGATCGTCCTAGTCCTTGTCACAGTCTCCCAGCAGTACATGGTATTCCCAACCCAACTTTAAGATGAAATGTTCTCCTTTAGTTTCTCTGTACTCTACTCCCCTGGCTCTATTTCTGCCTGGGAAAATGTTCCTCTGGTTCCTCCTCCTCTACCTCCTCTCTAAAAAAAGCAATTATCCAAGGTTCTGCTCTTGGTCCATTTTTCTACTCACTCCAAACAAACGTATGTCATCTGTCCATGTGGTTTTTGTTCACCCTCCAGCCCTAAACTGTTGTCATCATTCACAACAGCTCTCTGGCCAGCTCTACTTAATTCTCCACCTACACCTCAGAGTCAATGTTCAAAACTTCTCCCAAATGCGCTCAACCCCGACTCTCTTTTCTGTGAATGGCACCGGAATTCTCTCAGGCACCAGTTATCTCTGACTCTCTCTTCTCTACCTTGACAGCCAGTCAATTAATAAGACCTGCCAATTTCTACTTTGAAATTTCATCTGCCACTGCCTCCCTGTCTAGATGCACTGCCCACCGCAGTCATCGCCCAAGAGTCTAACAGAGCACAGGGCAACCCCTCTGTCCCAGGCGAAAAATAATAAACAGATCTCTTTAATATCATAATGCTAAGTTAGGAAAAGTGTTGGTTGTTTAGGAAACAAGAGAAGTTGGGGGGGCCTTAGTGTGGAAGAGGGGGTTGGATGCACAGAAGAGCATGAGCTAAGGCATCCAAAAGCAAGAAAACAGGGCACATTTCTAGGCCAGCCAGTGGTGTGTTGTTAAGGCAGCTAGAACCCACGTGGCCATGCATGGTTTGAGTACTGGCTTATTCGCATGAAAAACACACCAGGCAGTGTGCATGTGTGCCCAAAACCCAGAAAGGAGAGTGGAGAAGAGAATGCAATGTGGCCATCTTCCCTGGGTGGTAGTTTCTCACTTTCCCTTTTTCTCTCCCTCTCTCTATCTCTGCCCAGCGAGAACATGTACCTACAGCAAATATTTTAAAAAAAAGGAAAAAGAAAATGGCACATTTCAGCTCTGAGGCTGATGAGCAGTATGGGGGAGATAAAGAGAGTAGACTAGCACTGCAAGTGCACAGAGGGAGGCAGAAACCAGAGCAGGCAGGGCCTCACAGGCCATGTTAAAGGTTGTAATTCTTCATGTGAATGAATCAAAACAACTAACCCATCAACATCAGGCATTACAATGTCAATTTTCAGTATGTACCAAAAAAACCCATGGAAATGAATGTTAATATTGCCTAATAAGGTACATAGGCAATTTAAACCAATACAGTAACACTGATTGAGATAGGCTTTAAGCTTCTTCTCTATAACAAAGGCAATAGGCTTGTGCCCGCTCATTCACATTCTCTTTTTGGAACATCATGGCACTGCGTTGCACCGTGCGGTGATTTCAGCTGGATATACAGTCATTACATGAAAGAAAGGAATCTGATACGAGAATTACACTATCGGAGGATCCCAAATCCAATCTGCAAGAGTAAAGTCTGGGTGATGCTGTAACCACACTCTAGGAAGTAAGATTCCTGAGCTCCACCTCTGCGGATTCAACTCTGTTTTGGTGAATTCGGGGATGAATACATACGAAGGAAGCATTCTTTGATTGGGCTTACCAGTGAAACAATCAATTTCAATAATGTGCCCACCAGAAGCAGTACGAGGAAGCATAAACAGATGCTTTCCAGTCAGTAATCCCTGGCCTCAGCAGAAGCCTCCTTTATCTCGTCTGCACACACAGACACGTACCGTCCCCTCGGCTGGGCACTTTGGCTGGCACACTGTTGTCCATCCTACTCTCCTCTTCAGCTTTTTCCATTTGCTCAGTTTTTGATTCATCTTTCCTCTCAAACTGCGGTGCTTCCTGGGGCTGATGGTCTGAAGGAGTACCTGGTCTCGCAGATGAGGAGGAGGTTTGTGGTGTTTCCTCACTTGCTTCTGGAAAACAAAATCATCTTAAATGAAGTTAGGAAAGTTCTGACTTGGCCACAAAAAAAAAAAAAAAAAAAAAAAAAAGGAAAAGGAAAAGGAAAGGCAAAAGGAGGACTTACCAACTCTATCTGCTTTCTCTCCCTCTCTCTTATTCGTCTTATCAGGTTCTTTGGCCTCTTCGTTATGGCTGCCCTCAGAATCAGAGCCCTCCTCTCCTTCCTCAACAGGCCGGAAGTCCATCTCCTGCTCTTCTGGAATAGGCTCTTTCTGTACTTTCTGTGGCAGGAAAATAAAACCGAGGTCAGCAGCATATCTGGCTTTGGTTATCAGGTCACTGTCTGTGCTGACACTCCAAACCAATGTCTTACTTTTAGAGAGAGGAATGCTCCGGATGAGTCGAATGTGCCCATCTCCTCCTCGGCATCCTCTAAGCACCATTCGGGCAAGCTGTCCCTGTCGTCATCTATGCTGCCACTGCCAGAGCGCACCCTCCGGTAACCCCGTTCATCATCTCGATCTCGAAAATCGAACTCAAACCTTCGCCGTCGTTCCATGTGCTCCCGCCAGCCTGCAGAACGAGGGCCATCTGGGGTGAGGAGCATACAAACCTTAGAAAAGCTTTATGACAGAATTTGAAAAAGAAAGGCACAGATAAAATAATCGGGGAGGAAACTACGACTGACAGAAAATTCAAACGGCTTCCGCTATCAAAGAAAAATATTAGCCCTATTTAGTGAAGTTCAGAGCTCAGCGCATATGAATCATTGCTAAAGAACAACTATACCTACCTTCACTGAGTTCTAAGTCATTCAATATACTTTTTTAAAAGAAGTATTTATTTATTTATTTATTTATTTTTAATTTACTATAGGGCACAAGTGCTCACCAGAGAGACACAGAGAGATAAAGAGAAAGAGAGAAAGCAAGTCCCAGGTCTGGGACTCAAACTGGTCAGCCATGTGGAAATCCAGAGCCTTAACCACCATGCCACCTACTGGCCCCTCAATATACTCTTAACACGTTAAAAGAATAAGCATGTTTAAAGGACACTTTTAATAAGCATTAGGTATCTGCGGATGAACACTTGTGTGGCCTACTCTGAGACCTGCCTTCTAGCACCGGGAATCTTTCCACATTGAAGTTTATCCCTTCCCTTCGATGAGTCTCAAAGTATTTTCTTTCTTCCTATGAAAATATCCCTCCTTACAGATAAGGCCAGCTTCCTGTGTCAACTCATAATATCAAACTCATCATGCTGACATCCTAATCCCAAGTTCCCATTTGTAACTTGGATTTCTAATAAAAAGTCACGAATTAGGCCTTGATGGATGTCGTGGAGATTTTGTATGGAGCACTATCCTAGCTTTACAGTGTAAAAAGAAACTAAACTCTGAAGCAGGAGGAGCCTGTACCATGGCCAAGGACAGCTAGAATCAAGTCCACGACAACATGTGCAATTTTCTTTCCCTTTTATTCTCATTTCTTAATTCTCCCGAGAGAGTTTTTAAGCTCTGTATAACACCCCCAGGGACATTCCTAAATCCACCCTAGCATCCCCTTTATTGCATCTACTTTCCAACAGAAAAAGACTGCCTAAGAGATCCTACTTAGGGTAGTTTTCTAAAAGAGAAAAGAAAATTCTTGTTAAAATCTGACAAACCTGAGTCTAAAAGGGTATTTAAAGAAAAAAAAAAAAAAGAGCAGTTTTTAATCAATTAGAATTTTCTCCCCTTGATTGCTTTCTCTGTGGGAGAAACACAAAAGAAATGAGGCCAAAGTTAAATGTTCTTACTAGCAAGACCCAATTTGCTAGAACCAGCTATTGAAACATCAAACTGAAAAATAAAGGGCAGAATGTTAAAATGTCAAATACAGGTAGCATCTTATAAGTGACTTACAAAAAGATAAGTCACACTCCCCTGCCCTACCTACAACGAACACTACTTTCTATACACTATGAGAACTAAAGAACTTTACAACCAGACTGCATAAACACAAGCCTGGAGCCATTACTAAGCAGGAGTCTTCAGGATCATGTGGCGCAACCCAGAGTCCTCTGCCTGCTCCTCTCTCAGCAGTCTCAGCACGCCCCACGACAGGAGCTACCCTTCGAGGCACCTGACCCGAGTTTCCCTCTCACTGAGTCTCCTATGTTCAGCTCCCAGAGTATACCTGGTGTCCTTAATGCCCCCACCTCCCCACACACCCAGCTGTGAGTCCTACTTTAGCAACACATTATCCCACAATTTTGTTATTGTCTTACCAACAGTCGATACAATCTTATGTATAAAACTAAATGTTGCTAGAAAGGCAGATCTACAGCTTATTAAGATTTACCACTGCTTAATAGACCTTACATCCAAGCTAAAGTTAGATACTGTTTCCTCAGATAAAATTAGTCCAAATATATTTAAAATTTTACTCAAAGGCTAAAATAAATTAACTGTAGAGGTCAGCAATGGCATAGCAGTTATGACACTAGACTCCCACAAGACTGACTACAGTTTGAGTCCCGGACCTGGTGGCTTGAAACTCATGTCGGGTACACATGCATATATGCCCAAGATCCCGGAGGATAATGGAACAGAAGAGACTGCGTTGTGGTCATCCCCCGTGGGAGGTGGTTTCTCACTTTCTCTTTCACTGTTCCTGTCTTTGTCACTGTCTTGTTTACTCTTCCTCCAACCCCAAGCACACATGCCCAAAGGCAAAAACCTCTTTTAAAAAAAAAAAAACTATAATCCAAGAAATGTTTAGTATTAACATATGACAATCACAATAATCAGACTAAACTTTCAATAACTATGTTAACAAATCATTTCCAAAAAACCCTCATTTATAGTTTTTTACTGACTTTACATCTTTATATTTCCCAGTCTTTAAAATACACACACACACACACACACACACACATATATATATATATATATATATATATATCCAGCATATATATATATATATATATCCAGCAGGTAGCATGGAGGTTAAGGCGCTAGATCCCACATGGACAACTGTATGGTTTGAGTCCTGGAACTGGCAGTTTGAGAAGTATACCAGGCACACGTGGTACGTGTTCGAGACCATCAGAGGAGAATGGAGAGGAAGGGATGGAACATGACATGCCCTTGGGTGGGGGGAGAGGTTGATTTCTTACTTTCTCTGTCTCTCTGGCAAGCATATGCCCCCTACAGGAAAAAAAAATACGCAAACACAGAGTGAGAGAGAGAGAGATACAGCCAACCAGGAGGTAGTGAGTGACTGAGGTGGCTGGATGCCACACGGCAAACTGTGAAGGTGAAGTTGCAGACCAGACAGCTTGAAATACATGCTGGGCACATGTGTGTCCATACCCAAAATCCCAAGAGGAGAATGGAGGAGTAAGGAGTATGGCATAGCCATGCAGCTGGGGGGTGCTTTCTCTCTCTCTCCGTCTCTCTCTCTCTCTAGCGACCTCACACACCCTATAGCAAATT
Source organism: Tupaia tana (assembly GCA_026018925.1). Classification (NCBI taxonomy): domain Eukaryota; kingdom Metazoa; phylum Chordata; class Mammalia; order Scandentia; family Tupaiidae; genus Tupaia; species Tupaia tana. Next base: position 8,353,296 of record JAKSZU010000001.1, read on the forward strand.
TTAAAAGATGTATGAATAATAAAGTTTGAAAGTTTATGAAGTTGCAATAAAAATGACATGAAGGCCAAATATTAGGGAAAAAAAGATTTAGGAAAAGATGAAAAAATAATATATAATCAAATTCTAAGTTGTTGGGTGGGGAGTAGAGGTCAATGGTAAAAGATAACACTAAAATTGGGACTAGCAGGTGGCATGGTGGTTAAGGCACCGGACTCTCACATAGACAACCATGGTTTGAGTCCCAAGCCTGGTGTCTTGAAACACACACAGGGTGTTCATGCACGCATGCCTAAAAGCCCGGGAAGAGAATAAAGAAGGATGGATTGTGGTGTGGCCATATTTCTCACTTTCCCTCTCACTATCTCTCCAATACGAGTGTACATACCCTATGGCATAAAAACTTTGGGGAAAAAAAAATATAGCACTAAAATTTACTGTCTTTAATTCCCTTTTATAGAATCAACATCAGACATTTGGGCTCAAAAACACTGTTCATCTTCCAAAACATTCACCTTGTTTGTTTTTGACCAGCTGGAATTTCTCTTCTTGCTCAGCCCAGGTCCTGTCCATTCTTCACTGAACGCTTATTGGGAGCATAGTCTACAAACCCTCTGCTTGCATGCAAGCTCAGCACAAAATGCCCATGATGCCTTGAAGAGAACTATACCATCTGGTTGCCCAGGACACGGGCTATTAAGAACTATCTAGATCCTATGAGGTAAATAATGCCCATCAATGACACAAAACCTACCCAAGAGACAACCAAGAAGGGCTGATAGAAAAGCATCACAACTCTATCCATAGAGTAAGTTCACTATGTTTCTACCTACCTACAACTCCAAAAATACTGTAAATGTCTGTTCATAGGCTTACTCAGACCCAAGTTTATGGTTCGATTTGAGTTTTAAAAGATAAAATAGTTTAGCGTACATTATAATTTCTTGTATTAAAGGTAAGCTTCCTTGGATAGGATTGATAAACTATTGTTATGCACATGAAATTCATAAAGCATAGAAACACTCTTTGTATGACCCCACGATTCAAACTACAGTTGCATCTGATTATCATGAGGCATGGAATCAGCACTTTGGTAGGGGATGAACTTTAACACAAAGCACCAGTGTCTTCAATTACCAGCATATCTAATGTCCGAGAAGAACAGTTTAAAGTATTCTTAAGAGTCAAACAGAAGAACTTATAAAAAAACCACTAATCACTACTATTCTCTCTCTTTTCTCTACAGTTAAGAGAAACAAAAGAACAAACTTGTGATTATGTTTTTTGACCTGGGCTTAAAGTTTATTCTTCAAATAAGCAGAAATCACATTTTCAGGAGAAAAACAATGAAAATAATAAATCCTTTCTTATGTGGATAAAACATTCATTATGGGAGTGGGAAGTAAATATTCCAAGTGTACAAACTATACCTTTATAAGTTTTAAGGAAAGCTGAAAAAGAGATTCAAAGACAGACAAAACTGAGTGAGACTGCCCCATTTTTGTAGTTGAGAGGGGCAAGTGCTTCCTATTTACTATACTATTTGCCCCAGAAAAATAGAGAGAAATGTTTTCAATTAGCTGAATAGGTAGGGAATTTTTATGCTGAAATTCTTTTGTAGCAATAAGTCTAGGTAGAAGTATAAACTTACAAGACTTTTGTTTTGGTTTTGGTTTACCAGTTATCTTTTCCATTCAATCCCTAACAACTTCCACCAGACTCTGGCTCATTCTAGTCCCTTTGTGCGCTTGTGTCAACGGCGTTCTTACCAGGGCTGTGGGGCCGCCACCTCTCTCCATCCCTTCTCGATCCAGCTAGGCGCCACCCTCCGTCTTCATCTTCTCCATTTTGTTCCTCTCTAAAGATACGCCAATTTTCACTTTCTGATCGTATAAATTCATGCTTTCTCCCCACTGATGTTGGTCCACCTTCCTCAAAATTTGGTCTCCCTATAAATAAATAAGTAAACATAAGTATCTGTCAGCAAAAATTATCTAAAACAAATGCGACAACTAAAATAAAGTTTTTCTGTACTTATATCCACTTCAATGTTTGGGAAGTATCAGTATAGTAACTATGGTCATTTACGTATATTACTAGACATATTTTTTAAAGCTGAATGTTCACAGACTGGGTAGTTATTTTCTAAATACAAATAATGCACTGAAAGAAAAAAAGGCATGCAATGAAAAATGAATCAATCATCCCGATACACAAGATCCCCTCCCCCAAGAGTCCTGTTCCCCAGCTTTACAAGAATTCACTCTCTTATAAAGCCTTCCAAAATCTGTCCATTGATATAATATATACACATATACCTCATAAACATACACAAACATAACACCACACTCTGATGTTACACATGTTGCTTTTTTACCCTTGCTGGTTTTTACATGTTATTTTATAATTTCTTATTCGCATTTAATTGTTGTACATCTCTGTGGGATTTTTCTTTTTTTTTTGGAGAGGTTTTTGCTATAGGGTGCGTGCGCTCGCCATAAAGACAGAGAGAGACAGAAAGCGAGAAATTACCCCTTGGGGAGAATGGCCACGCCACAATCCCTCCTCCTCCATTCTCTTGGGATCTTGGGCATGCACGCACATGTATCTGGCATGAGTTTAAGCCACCGGGTCCAGGACTCGAACCATGGTCAACTACATGGGAGTCCACCAACATAGCCATTATGCCAAATGCTGGTCCCTCTGTGGGATATTTTTAATATTTATTTCATTTGTTTATTTACTTATTTTAGGTTTTTGAAATAGAGACATGCATTCACTGAAGAGAGACAGAGAGAGAAAGTGAGAAATTGCCCTCTAGAGTGAATGGCCATGCAGCAATCCCTTCTCTTCCTTTCTTCCTTAAGGATTCTGGGCACGCATGTCGGCCCAGCGTGACTTTAGCTGCAGGTATGGGAATCAAAATGCATTAAGCCAAGTGGGAGTCCAGCGCCTTAGTCACTATGCCACTTGCTAGGCCCTCAGTAAGGTTTTTTAATGCATGTGTACTCTGTACGATAAGCAAATCAGGGATATTACCATATTCATCATCTCTAACAAAGAACTTCAAGGTTTGCATCCTTGGTTTTTATTTCTACCAAGAAGTGGTTTTGGGTTTTTTTTTTTGAGACACACACACACACACACACACACACACAAACTCTTAATATTGGCAATGCTCTTTTTTATTCTGTTGTGCTATACCATTTCATAACCTGCTGTTTTCATTTCATTGTGTATCTTGCCAATCCTTCAGCATAGCATTTTTCTTTAAGTTAAAAGGTTGCCTCTTTGGTATCCAAAGGAGACTGGTTCCAGGATCTCCCTTGAATACCAAAACCCACAGATCCTCAAGAACCTTATGTAAAATGGTGCAGTATTTAACCTATAACCTAGGTACCTCCTCTGCATACTTTAAATCATCTCCAGGTTACTTATACCTCACACAATGTAAACTCTATATAAATCATTGTCCCACTGCATTTTTCAGGGAATAATGACAAGAAAATGTGTGCGTTCAGTACTGATGAAACAATTGTAATTTGAGATTGGTTAAATACCCAGATGAAGAATCTAAAGATAGAGGGGGCTAACTGTACAATATTTGTTATTATATGATGGTCTTTTATATAACCAACCTCTACTAGAAACTCTGCCTGAACAGGGGGCCTGTACATTCCAACCTCTTTCCCATTCTACAACAGACTCTAAATTCAGAAGTGGAGATTGTGAGTTACACTTAATTCATACACAATAGCATCTTGTACAAAACGAGCATACGACAAATTAATTTTGGACAAAATTCAAAGTTAAGCTGTATCTAACAACATCTTAAGAGTTAATTGTAAAGAGTATCTAGCTGTGAGAATGGAGAAAGGGGAACTCTTTCTTTTTATGAGAGGGTAACAAAAGACAAAGAGAGGAAAAAGCATTCCCCTCATGGGAAATCGGTCACACCACAATCCCTTCCCCGCCACCTTTCTTTGCTTTAAGGTTTCTGGGCAGACGTGCTTGGCATGTTTATCAAGCCTTCAGGTCTGAGACTCAACCACATTGTCAGCCATGTGGGGTCCAGCTGCCTTAGCCACCATGACATGGCGCTGGCCCCAAATGGGCAACTCTTATATACTGTTGGTGAGAATGCGTATTAGTGTAGCCATTATGGAGTACAATATAGAGGTTCCTCAAAAAATAAAAACAGAACTACCATACGATCCAGAACCTACTACTGAGTACTAGAGTGATGCCTGCCCAGGATTCTGACAAGCTGAAAAGCTGGAGAAAGGGGATCACAGCATAACGAAACCTGTCGGTGCTTCTCTCTCTTTCATTTAAGCAAAACAAAGTAACAAATGCCAATCTTAAAAAACTGGAGTAGAACTGTAGTTACCAGATACTGGAAAGAGTAGGGGGAAGGGAGGCAGACAGAAGCTGTTACTACAATACACTCAAAAAAGCCAAGACATGGAGTCGATCTGAGGGCCATTAATAGATGACTGTATGGGGCCAGCAGGTGCCACACGGAGGTGAGAGCAGCTGAATCCCACGTGGCCAACTGCATGGTTCAAGTTCTGGACCTGACGGACTGAAAAACACGCTGGCCACATGTGCATGTGCGCCTAAGATCCCGAGAGAACGGAGGAGAAAGGATTGTGGCATGGCCATACCCCCAGGGAGTGCTTTCTCACTTTGCCTCTCTTCCTTTCTGTCTCTCTCTGTTAGTCTATTTAGCAAGAAATAACAGGACATCTAGACATAGCCAAATTTATTGGAGTTTACTGATTAAGCCGGCGGCATATAGGGGGACTCATGTCTCTCAAAACCACATAGCCCCGGGACCAGCAGTTAGCATAATGGCTATGTCGCTGGACTCCCATGTAGTCGACCGTGGTTCGAGTCCCGGACCCAGTGGCTTAAACTCACTCCGGGCATGTGTGCGTGCGTGCCCAAGATCCCGGGAGGAGAATGGAGGAGAAGGGATTGCGGCATGGCCATCCCTCCTGGGGGGGTGATTTCTCGCTTTCTATCTCTCTGTCTCTCTCTTTCTGGCGAGCGCACGCACCCTATAGTGAAAACCTCTCTCAAAAAAAAAAAAAAACACATAGCCCTAAGTGAAAGGAGAAAGGAGTTTATAAAGGTAAAAAGTTACATTTTTGGGGGTGAAGGTGGCAGTTACAAGAACAAAGGGTAGGGGGTAGGGTTTTATGATCTTAAAAGCAAAGCAAGCTAAAGTGTATCACAAAAGTAGAAAACAGTAGGTTTTCTTTAAGGGTGGGTCTTATTAAAAAAAACACATCACAGAAGTAGGTTAATTTTTTTTAAGGGTGTGTCTTTATTAAACACGGTGGAATCTTAATAATCTTTTATGGCTCTGGTCAAAGTCCAGTGACTGGACCTCATCTTAAGGTGATTAGGGGAAGTGGGGTTTTAAGGACAATAGGAATGTTAATCACTATAGCTATACTTACATAAAAGGGGAGAGGGCAGATTTTTAGTCAAAGGAATTTAATAGTTCATAATGGAGGTGCTTTTTCAAGATGGAGTCATTTTTCTAAGATGGAGTAGTTCTCTTAAGATTGAAAGGGAAATAAGGTAGAACTAAGCAATATTTTTTAAGAGGGTGTGGAGAAAATAAGTAAAACAACAGAAAAAGTAGAAGAAACTCATTTTGAAACTTTTAGGGATTTAAACCTTGATTTTTTTTTTTAAATCATCTAAGGGTCGAACCTTTAGCCCCTCAATACCAAGTACATCTGGTGGAACCTAAGTAGGGGGTTTTATAATCCTGTGTGGAGCCATGAATTTGGCTATCTGTGGAGGAATTTTTGAAATTTTTGGGGAGTCAAGCCTTGACAGGGACCTTTAACCCTGGTCTCAATCTCTCAATAGGTCTGAGAGGGGAGCAGCCTTGCCTAGCCACCTGTCACCTAGCAGGTCAGGCTTCAGGGGCAGCCTGTCTAGTCATCTGTGATCCAGCAGGTCAGCAGGGGTCTGCTGCCAACCCCGTACTCACTGGTTTGTCTTTTAAGAGGGTCTAAAGAACAGAACAGGACAGGAACACCCGAAGAAATGTCTCTGGAGGTCTTGTATTAAAACTCTGTAATTTTTTGGAAGAGCACTCAGTGTCTCTTGTCAGTCGTCAACAACCCAAAAGGTAGCTGTGGGGCCCTGGGAAGGCCCAGGTGCTGCCTCCCCTAGAGGAGCCTCTCCCGGGAGCTGGCAGCCAGATCAAGCACGGCCACTCTCCCTGGGATGCTCGCCCACGTGCCAGCTGCGTATCTGGGGCCTCGGGATGTCATAGTCTATTAAGGGAGAGATAAGAGGACATCTAAACGTAGCCAAATTCATTGGAGTTTATTGATTAAACCGGCATCACATGGGGGCGGGGAGGGAACTCATGTCTCTCAAAACTTCATAGCCCTGAGTTAAAAAAAAAAAAGAGTTTATAAGGGTAAAAAATTACATTTTTTTGAGTGGAAGTGACAGTTACAAAAACAAAGGGCGTGGTTTTAAAAGGGGGGGTAGGGTTTTATGATCTTAAAAACAAAACAAACAGAAGTATATCACAAAAGTAAAAAACTGTACATTAATCATCTTTAAGGGTGGGTCTTATTTTAAAAAACACATCACAAAAGTAGGTTCATTTTTTTAAGGGTGTGTCTTTATTAAACACAATAAAATCTTAATCTTTTATGACCCTGGTCAAAGTCCAGTGACTAGACTTGATCTTAAAGTAATTAGGAAAAGTGGGGTTTTAAAGACAATAAAAATGTTAATCACTATATTTATACTTATATAAAAAACAAGAGGACAAGTTTTTAGTCATAAAAATGTAATAGTTTATAATAGGGACACTTTTTCAAGATAAAGTCATTTTTCTAAAATAGATTCGTTCTTTTTTTTTTTAATTTTATTTTTTTGAGAGGTTTTCGCTATAGGGCACGTGTGCTCGCCAGACAGACAGAGAGAGACATAGAGACAGTAAGCGAGAAATCACCCCCCAGGGGGGATGGCCACGCTGCAATCCCTTCTCCTCCATTCTCCTCTCGGGATCTTGGGCACGCACACACATGTGACCGGCGTGAGTTTTAAGCCACCGGGTCTGGGACGCGAACCGCGGTCAACTACGTGACAGTCCAGCAACGTAGCCATTACGCTAACTGCTGGTTGCCTAAAATAAATTCGTTCTTTTAAGATAAAGTTGTTCTTTTAAAATAGAGTCGTGTCTGTTTTACTCTGGCAAGCACATGTGCTCTATAGCAAAAACTTTAAAACAAAAGGAAGGAAGGAAGGAAGGAAGGAAGGAAGGAAGGAAGGAAGGAAGGAAGGAAGGAAGGGTGACACACATACACAATGGAATACTATTCAGTTATTAATAAAAACAAATTTATACCTGGTTAATGGGTGTAAATTACAGTGAGAGGAGAAAAAGCTATTGTGTTGTACAGCACAGTAGAGTGGCTAGAGTTAAAAATTTATTTTGTATCTCAAATTGGCTAGAAGAAAAGATTCTGAATGTTCCAAACACAAAGAAATAACTGTTTGCTGTGATGGATACACTAATTACCCTGATTTGATCATTACACACTGTATACATACATCGAAATATCACACTGCCCCCATAAATGTGTATAAATATCATGTGCCAATTAAAAACTTTTAATAAATAAATACACGAATAACAAAGAGCCTGGTAAACCTACTGAACTAAACTGGTACTTAAAAAAAAATACTTCGGCCCAACTCTTTGATGCAGTAGTGCTGTGCTCCTCAGGAAACGCCAGAGCCCACATGGTGACCACAGTCTGAAGCCCAGGCCCAGCCTGCCTGACCTGAAACACACCCGACACGGGTAGCAGTCCCCAGGAGCTAACAAGCTGGAGGACTGAGGAAGGGCTAAAATGTGCAGGTATATTCTTCAGTCACCATCTCACATCCAACACGTAAAACTGACGATAATACACAAATTTCACCGTAAAGTAGTTGAAAATCAAGAACACACATGATAGCTTCAGTTTATAACAATAAAAGCTACATATTCTCTCAGTGACAAATTTGATTCGTTTCATTAAACCATACTAAAAGTGAAAAAAAAAATGAACAATGACATCTGAAAATGCAGAAATTTTAACTTCTCGTCATCCCCTTTATAGTCCGTTTTACACGTTAAGATTCAACATCCTGTTTGCCCATGTAGTTGTTAGGTTGCTACCAGGCATCGTTCTATTTAAGGATAAAATACTGTAGGGACAGGAAGAGATTATCTGCTGAGCAAATACCAACTACTTTCTTAAGCAGGCAGGGCACGGCAATCCCTGCTTTCTGGTCTTTCTGTAACCCTTTCCCCTTCAGTGTGGGCTAACTTACTTGACGCACTCCTAACAAAGAGAATACAGCCAAAGTAGGGAGATGCACTTCCAACATTTAGCGCAGTGTATTCACGCTGGGAAAATTCATTTTATAAGCTGTGGTGATGTACAGTGATTGAATTTATTTATAAAACGAATTTATTAAATAAATAAAAGGCTATGGCTTCCATCTTGGACATTCAAAAAAAAAAAAAAAAAAACAAAAAACGGGAACCAGCAGTTAGTGTAATGGCTATGTCACTGGACTCCCACGTAGTCGACCGAGGTTCAAGTCCTGGGCCTGGTGGCTTAAAACTCACGCCGGGCGCGTGTGCGTGCGTGCCCAAGATCCCGAGAGGAGAATGGAGGAGAGGGGATTGCGGCGTGACCATCCCCCCTGGGGGGTGATTTCTCGCTTTCTGTCTCTCTGTCTCTGCCTGTCTGGCGAGCGCACGCGCCCTATAGCGAAAACCTCTCAAAAAAAAAAAAAAAAAAAATCAGCTGCCAGGTGGCGAGGAAGCCCTTGGGGAGAAGCTCACATGACAACAAACTGAGGTCTCCACCACAGACATGCACTTAGAGGTAGAGCCAACCCAACTGGGGCCTTGAGATGACTTCAGCATGGCTGACGCCTTGACTGCAACCTCAGAGGCCTGGGCCTGAACCACCCAGCTAAGCGAAGCTACTCCAGGATTCGTAGCCCTCCGAAATTTAGATAGCAAAAGCTTGCTGCTTTGAGCCACCAAGTTTAGGAGTAACTTGTTACAGTCATAGATAAACACTCATATCTGATTACAACAATCTTCAATGTCAGAAGTTATTTTTCCCACTTCATAGCTTAGAATATTGAGATGCAAAAAGATAACAGAAGCGGATCAACTCCTAGTGGTTAAGAGAAGCTGGCTCCTATGTGGCCAACCACATCGAATCTCAGGCCTGGTGGCTTGAAAAACACACTGAGCACAGGTACATGCATGTCGAAATCCCAACAAGATGGAGAAACTCAGGAGAACAGATTGTGTTGTGACCACACTCTACTGGTAGGTGCTCTCTCCCCTTTCCCTTGCCCTCTCCGGGGAGCACGTGCACCCTCTGACAATTAAGGGGAAAAAAGATAGTATAAAATCACACACCACTGACTCAGTCATAGAGGTACATGCTAAGACGCAGTGCTCTGCAAGCTTAGACCACATGGCAGATCGGAGTTCAATTCCCAGTCCGATCTAAAGGTAGTGCAGTGGCAAGCGCTATTCAGTACAATCCCAGCAACTCGGGAGGCTGGGTCAGGAAGCTTAAGCTCGAGGCTGTGCCAATAACACAGCACGACTCCGAAGGTGCTGCGCGAGGCAGTGCAGCACATCAGTGGTCTCAGCTACTCGGGAAGACAAAGCACAAGGATCAAGGGCATGGCGAAACCCTGTCTTCAAAGGAAAACCAAAAATCACACGCCCTATTAATGGCATAGGAATGACTCAAATGTTAATCTTTTGTTCAACAAATACATATATACCCACACATACATATAATATACATATACGCACACACATATCCATATGCATGTGTACACACACACACACATACAACACTGAATGTCAAATTTTACATATCCGAATAAGACATATGCCATATGTCTGGTCTTTCTCTGGGTTGGACCTTACAAGCTCTCTCACTCAGAATAAAAAGGGATGGTCAGCCATGGCGGGCTGTAGTGGTGACACAACACACTGTGACGCTGAGTCCGTATCTGAAGGTACCAGCTCATATGACAAGGACTCCCCATGCATGTTGGGCTGCCCGTGATCCTGGCTGACTAAGGCTAGGCGAAGGATGAAGACCCTATTTTGGAGTGCTTATCTCTCTTTCTCACCCTCATGGAATAAGCATTACTCAAAACAAACAATAAAAAAGAGTACACAGGGCCGGCTAGGTGGCATGGTGGTTAAGGCAGCTAGAATCCCACAGGCTGACAGCACAGTCCTGGACCCAGTGGCTTGAAAAACACACCAGAAGTATGTGCATGCATGCCAAAAATCCCGAAAAGTGAATGGAGGACAAGGGATTGTAGTGTGGTCATTCACCGTGGGGAGGTGAATTCTCATCTCTCTCTCTCTCTCTCTCTCTCTCTCTCTCTCTCTGGCAAGCACACATGCTCTATAGCAAAAACTTAATAAAAAAAAATGTTTTTAAAAAAAGGAAGGGGGCAATCCATTTACAAGCCATCACATCCATTATATGGCTTGATGTAAAATGTAGCTGTAATGATAAAAAGAAACAACTTTAAAACAAAACAAAACAAATAAAAACCCTAATGTGGACAAATTGAAAATCATTGGGCGCCAGTTCCATGACCTGGTGGTTGAGGGATCTGGATTGCAAACAGAAAACAGCAGGGATGGCTTGAAAACATGCCAGGAGGGCTTCTTTGCATGCCCAAGACTGTGGTGTGACCACACCCACTGGGAGGTGCTTTCTCCCTCTCTCCCTTCCCCCTACCCCCCACACAAATGTATATAGCCTCTGGTAATTTAAAGAAAAAGAAAATCAATGGGAAATAGTTTTTAATCAATCAGTCACGAATATGATGTATCAAATATTTGTCAGGCACTAAGCAATAACTTGGAAGTTTGGTGGTAATCAAACGATAAATGAGCTAGTCAAACCACTCATGTTCACATCTACTTTTATAACAAGCCTTTCAAAACTGTAATGAATACACTAAACTAAAACAGCACCAATGGCGAGATGCGTAACTCAGCTGCAGCATTATCATTTTTTCTAGCATGGTAAACTATAAAAAAATTAAGTTATTAAAAATAAAAAGTCTTGGGACCAGCAGTTAGTGTAATGGCTATGTTGCTGGACTCCCACGTAGTCAACCACAGTTCGAGTCCCGGACCCGGTGGCTTAAACTCACGCCAGGCGCGTGTGTGTGCATGCCCAAGATCCCAAGAGAAGAATGGAGGAGAAGGGATTGTGGCGTGGCCATCCCCCCTGGGGAGTGATTTCTCGCTTTCTATCTCTCTGTCTCTCTCTGTCTGTCTGGCGAGCGCACGCACCCTATAGCAAAAACTTCTCATAAATAAATAAATAAAATAAAAAATATAAATAAATAAAAAGTCTTTCCCACTATACAAGATGGCAGGTGACAAAGCTGTGAAGCAGGATACTAAGGAGAAGAAACCTGAAGCCAAGAAGGCTGATGCCAGTGGCAAAGTTAAAAAGGCTGAACCCAAGGCTAAAAAGCCCAAGAGGGGGAAGCCCATTGTAGCCGAAACCCTGTCCCAGTCCCACTCCCAGTCTTCCACGGATTCCAGGAAGACCACATAAAAGAGGAAACATTCGGCCACTAAATCCAGGATCGAAAAGAAAAAGGAGGTGGTTCTTGCAACTGTCACAAACCCAGTTGGTGGAGACAACTGGTGGTTAAACTGCACAAAATGCCTAGGTGTTATCCTGCTGAAGATGTGCCTGGAAAGCTGTTGACCCATGGTAAAAAAAACCCTTCAGTCAGCCTGTGAGAAAGCTGCGAGCTAGCATCACTCCTGGGACCATTCTGATCATCCTCACTGGATACCACAGAGGCAAGACAGTGGTTTTTCTGAAGAAGCTGAGCAGTGGCTTGCTACTTGTAACTGGACTGCTGGTTCTCAATCAAGTTCCACTGCATAGAATACATCAGAAATTTGTCATTGCCACCTCCATGAAAATCGGTATTAGCGAAGTAAAAATCCCAAAGTACCTTACTGATGCTTCAAGTTTCAAGAAAAAGAAACTGTGGAAGCCCAGACACCAGGAAGGTGAGATCTTCAACACAGAGAAGGAGAAACACGAGATTTCAGAGCTGCACAGGGTTGATCAGAAAGCTGTGGATGCGCAAATTTTACCAAAAATCAAAGCTGTTCCTCAGCTCCAGGGCTACCTGCAATCCGTGTTTGTCCTTACAAAGAGAGTTTATCCTCACAAACTTGTGTTCTAAATTTTTTGCCAAGAACTTAATTAACTGATCATTAGATAAATAAATAAATAAAATAAAAATACTCAGGATCAGTAGATGGCATAATGGTTACATCGCTCAACTCCCATGTAGTTCACCTCAGTTCAAGTTCTGGACCTGGCAGCTTAAAACTTACGTCAGGCACATGTGCATGCGTGCTTAAGATCCCTAAAGGAGAATGGAGGAGGGACTGCAGCATAGCCATCCCTGCCTACGGGTGATTTCTCGCTCTCTGTCTCTCTGTCTCTCTCTCTTCATTGAGCACACGCGCCCTATAGCAAAAATCTCTAAATACATAAATAAGTAAATCACTCACTCACTCACTCATGAGTGTGTGCTCAAAATCCTAACAGGATGGAGAAATGGAGGAGAAGGGAATTCAGCACAACCACACCCCATGAGGGAGTGCTTTCTCCCTCCCTCCCTCCTTCCCTCCCTCCCTCCCTTCTCCTCCTTCCTTCTCTCTCTCCCTCCCCCCCTCTCTCTCTCTCCCTCCCCCTCTCTCTCTCTCTCTCTCTCTCTCTCTTCTCTGGTCAGTGCATGCATCCTCTGGCAATTAAAAAATACACACTTATTAGTCAGGCCAACCCTGTAGCACAGCAATTAGGTGTTGTGCATAGGGAGCCAGATCCCACACAGTCAACCACAGTTCAAATCCTAGTGCTGGCATCTTAAAAAAGACCACAAATCTATCTGTGCATCCCCAAAATCCATAGAGGATGAAGAAATGGAGGAGAAAAGATGGCAATGGGACCACGTTCTACTACAAAGTGCTCTTTTTCTGTCCCATATGCTGGTGTATACATCCTCTGGCTACAGGGCACACACGTAAGCCAGAGAGACAGAAGAGAGAAAGAAAGCGAGAAACCCATCCCCAGGAGAGATGGCCACAGTGCAATCTAGTCTCCTCTTGGGGTTTTGGGTATGCACAAAACGTGCCCAAGTGTGATTTTCAAGCTGCCAGGTCTGGGACTCAAACAGTGGAATCAGTCACGTGGGACACAGTGCCTTAACCTCCATGCTACCTGCTGCCCGCTTCAAAAAAAAAAATTTTAATATATAATATAAATAACAGTAATCCCACAACCTTAAAAATAAATTTCTACTTACTGGTGATTAGCTTTTACATAACTGGGCTCTAACATAGTTGTAATGTGCACACCTGCTGTTCTGTAAGATGTTTTCCATCTATGATAACAAATACTTCTCTGGGATTATACATCCTTCTAATTACACAAATGGGCACACACTAGCTATATTCACTGCTGAAGCCTAAAACATACTAGCTGTTCCCCAATGGGTATTTACTTTATGAATCTTAACCTCCAAACAGGGTACAACATTACTCTCGCTTTATTGCTGATGGACACATAAGCTGTTTCTCACTTTTTCACTATTACAAATTATGCAGCTATGAACATTCTTGGACACAAATTCTCCCGAGCATATGTTTACATTTCTAATGGGTATATACTTAGGACTAAAACTCCTGGGTCACAGAATGTTCAAGTTTTCTAAGTACTACTGAATAGTTTCCCAAAGAAGCAATACTATTTCTTTGCATTTGTTCGCTTGTTTTGCTCAAATCTCTAGTAAACATACATGACTGCCTTCTCCACAGACAAACATTAAAGATACAGAATTAAAAACAAAGAAAAGGCACACATACATGGCACCTACTCTCCAAGTGCACAGCACAGGGACTCACGTATACCTTACACTGACAAAATGCACTCACATGTCTCCCCTGACCGTTACAATAGACGTAAGCATCTCTGCTGCTGCAGGGATGAAAAGGAGAGCTATAAGGTGGTTTCCCAAGTCAGGCAGCTGAGCCATGCCTAGGGACTAAATTCCTAATCCAGGGTTTATTTCTGCACTATCATGTTTATTTCTACACTGTCACAATCCTTTCTCCACTCTCCTTTCAGGATTTGGGCATGCACACGCACGCACTGTCATAATTTCAAACTGCCAGGTCTAGGACTCAAACGATGTAGTCAGTCCTGTGGAATCCAGCCACCTTAACCACCATGCCACCTGGCTGGCCCCCTGGCAGGTTTAAAGACATGCTAACCACATTGTGTGTGCCAAAAATCCCAACAGCATGGAGAAATGGAAGAAAAGGGATTCTGTAATGACCACGCTCCACTGGAAGGTGGTTTTTTCCCCCTCACTCTTTTTCTGACAAGTGCATATACCCTCTGCCAATTAAAAAAAATAATAATAATAATAATTAACAAATAAATGACATATACAGTAGTACTTTCATATCTACGGGGGATACATCCCAAGACCCCAGTGGATGCCTGAAACTACAGGTGTACCAACCAGTACGCACACCGTATTTCTCCAGTCTGAGAGCCAGGACGGCAGCTAAGCGACTAACAGGCAGGTGCTGCACACAGCATGGACACGCCGGACAAACGACAGTCACATTCCTGGTGGCACAGCATAAGATATCGCCACATCGCTCAGGTGGCACACAATTTAAAACTTATGAATAGTTTATTTCCAGAATGTTCTATTAATATTTTCAGACCACAGTTGACTGTGAGTAACTGAAACCGCAAAAGGCAAAACCGCAAATAAGGAGGGACTACTGTATTAAAGTCACTCACAGACAATTTCGAAGATGATTATCTGAAGTTCCTTCATGTCTGAAAACTCCAGCATTCCCTAGTGAGCGGGTCTAAAATGAGAGACCCCCATGTGGCCCTTCTCAGCACTGAACATCCGTCTTCCTCCTCCTGTGACATCAGCACCATGACAAAGTTGGTAACCAAATACTTTAGTTGGCTTCTTTTTTAAACCTTAACAGATTAATTTATAAATAAGATGATTTAAAAGTCAACATACCTAAATAATTTACAAATCCATACCTGAACCAAAATACTCCTAATATGCAGTCAATGGAAGAGCTCAGGGCTGTAAATTCTTGACTGGAAGCTCATTTTATGACGGCTTGGGTTTTCTTTCTCAGGGAAAAGGGCTCAAGGCTTTTATCACAGTGTTAAAGGTGTCTATGACTTTTACCAGATGGTAAAAGAAAAAAAAAACACAAATTACAACATATTTATTTTTATTCAATATAGCAAAACATGACCATTTTATGAGGAGCCACACTACCTATAACGCATTTTGTTTCTACGATCGGCAGTGAGAAATGAGTGAGAGGCAGTAAAATACACAGGAACTACACATGTAAATCATGTCCCCCATGGCAGGGAACATTTGCATGTTTCTTCCTTGATGTATTAAAAGTCTAAATAGGATTCTCCTGAAAATACGATGAAGTTAAGTTGAAACGCAATGCTGGCCTCTGCCTGGTCTGACCGAGGACCTCCTGAGGAGAAAGAGCAGTAAAAGGGCACCTGTGTGAAGGTCTGACTCGCAGCCAGAAGTGGTGTTTATGGAAAACTTCAGATGGAGCGCAGAGGCACTCCGCCAACAAAATCTACAGCTGTGAGACTTGGAGCTCACAAGTACCCAATCTCCAAAAGCAAAACTGGAATTATGGGATAGACTTTGAAGCTTGTTTATGCGCAAATTTTTCTAACAAGTGATTTTGTATTCTTCTATTCAGATATATATTCTCTGATCAACACTAAAAATATTTTGTAACACCAACGAAAACAGTGAAAGGGAATCCCACCCAAGAATTGATATTTACATTTTCCCCCCCAGAATTACTTGTAAACAAAACTCGAGGTGGCTAGAATAGAGAAGATTAAATTCTATACCCAGAGATTTGCGACTTTTCTCCCAGTCTAACCCTGAGGGATAACAACCTACTCCACGGTTAACACGGGTCCTGAAAACAGAGCAGTTCCTGGCTGGAGGCTAGAGGGGCTGCGGCATATCAAATCTCTTTGAAAAAGTACCTCATGCGGTTTGCACATGCCCCACATCCCGACAGCCCTCCGTGCTCAGTCGTCTGCTGATACGCACTCACAGGCTGCCTGCAATCTCTGGGGAAGGCAACCGGTAGGTAGGGTTAAATATGCAGAGCTGTAAGAATGCCAGGCTTCTTCAAAAGAAAGCTAAGTACACTACATGAGAAGGAATGTGGAGACCAGGGCTAAAGTTCTAAAGTGGGGAAATTACTGAGGTACACAGGCAGGACACTACTCCAACCAAGTTTTCAAGCACAATGTAGTACATTTGTGGATTAGATGATTCCTTCAGCCAGAACGAAAATCAAACACCTTTAGGGACAGAGAAACTAATTTTGTTTTAAAATTTTTTTTTTTCCTAAAGGGCACATTTCTCTCTCTCCCCAGAGAGAGACAGAGAGAGACAGAAAGAGAGAAAGAGCGAGACTACAAAATCACCCCCTAGATGGGTTGCCACACCACATCCCTTCTCCTCCATTCTCCTTTCAGGTGCACTCATGCTTGGCAGGGGTTTCAAGCTGCCAGGTCCAGGATTTGAACCACACAGTAATCGGAAATCACTGTCTAGAGACAGTTCAAATTGTACAAATCCAGAAATTAGAAATCAGAAAACTTCTTCACTCAAGATAGTGCTTTCTTGAGAATCATCTTGCCAAATCACTTTTGTCTCATATATTCCGAAGCTTATGGAAATAAGCTCCCAAGTTCAGTATCCTTCACTGTCTTGCCTACTATAATGTCCATGCAGAACATATGGCAGATACACACAAGAGTTCCATTCTTTCTTCTTCTTTAATGTGATGGTGCAAGATGGAGACAGCAATAGAGGTAGAGATTTTTGACAACGTCTTGCCGTGTCAAAAGTCTACTGCCCCCGTCTCCCAGTATGCCAGGACACAGGCAGGCACCACCGAGCCCAGGCCGTTCACACTGAGCTGTGAACCCAAATGGGGCCTCCCCAAAGCCACCATGTAGCAGCACCCCCAACGTGCACCAGCAAGGCAAGGCTGCTTCTGCTTTCCTGAAGGCGGCATCACACCAAACCTGCCCTGGCGCGTTTGCTGTCTGTCTCGTCTTCGCCACGCTCGGCTAGCTGGGGGTCACTGTGAAGTACAATTCCTACTAGTATACGAAAGGAGTGAGCATCGCACACCAGTCTCACCTTTATGTTTTTCCCTTCCTTAGTTCTGAAGGTCAACATTTCTAATGCTGAGTCTGAACCTGAATTAAAGTATTTGGCATTATAAAACAAAGAAGGAATTAATATATTTTTTAAATTGTAGGGGAAGGAGAGGAATCTACAAAGGCGGATTTCACGTTCTAAGTAGCCTTATATTGGTCTACATTAATAATTTTCCTAGCAGGCCTCCCATGATTTTACTTTGAACAATCACAGTCTTTGTTGCTCAGATCCTCTTACGTGTGACATTTGATCAAAGTTTTAAAATCAGCAGCTCAGGGAGGTGGAGAAAAGGACCGCCTCACTGAGGCATTACACAAAGCCATACCACAGCTCATTTCCAGGTTGCTACAAGCTGGGTCACAGGCGTTTTCCAGCTAGATGCCATTTCAGTATTGAGTTAAACTTGTTGTATCCTGGACATCATGTTTTACTGTACTTCATCACACTTCTCTGAGAAATATCCTCTAACCATCACTAAAGCAAGTCTTTAGAAAATTCTTAAGTTCTTTCACACTTTTATAAAAAGATAAGTACAAAGTAGTCAACAATTTTATTCCTCATCAAGATCTTCATACATAGCCTTTTTAAAAAAAAAAAAAAAAGTTTATTTCCTTGGGAAGAAAAAAGAGCTTTCATGTAACTAAACTATACCACTAATTATGGAATAATGGTAGCCATTGTGATGAGGTATGGAAATATGTAGGGACTCAACGTGCAGGGGCAATCAGGCCCAGCACTACAGGAGGACATGGTTCCCGTCTCACTCTTACTAAGAATTAGAGACACGGACACAGAGGGGATAGCAAGCGGACTTTATTAGGGGAAACAAAGCTCCTGAGCAGAAAGCGCATCCCGGAAAGTGGGTTGCTGAGGAAAAACTGGGGTGGGGGACTTTTCTCTGGGTTAGGAGGGCCTTTGTCCAGGCTTGTGGTGTACGCATTCCCTTCATGATAGGAGGGTCACATCTATAGGTTATGCTATACCTTAGGGTGGTCTCATGGTCATGTGACCCCATGTAATGGTGGCTAATTGAAAACTGGTTTGTTCAGGGGCTGTTAATTTGGGAAAAAAGGTCATTATCTCAGTTAATTTTGAGGGTCTGGTGATTCATATCTTGGAGTTCATCTCCCCAGATCAGGGAGGGTCCCACCCACCCACCCATCAGGAGTGTCCCGCCCCATTCCGGCTGTTGTGATAATGCTTTTACACACATTACCTGCATGTTCTGGACAATGTCCTTCTGACCTTTTGGTCTTTGTCCAATTAAGTCTCATTACAAGGGGCCATGAATTCTTTAAGAGCAAGATTTAATCTCTAAGGGCAAAGGAATATGGTCACTGGGAGAGGAGAGGAATTACGGTCAAATAAAAAAAGAAGGAGATTTGACAGGGACCACACAAGACAGCAGCTCTCTCAGGGGTGAGGGGGGTGCCCTATCTCCCTTTAAATGGGATCTACCTCCTGTCTGAAAAAGAAAAACTAGTTATATGAGTTCATTAAACCATATCTAAAAGTCCTTATCCAAATAAATCTTCCCCAAAGAAATGATGGGGGAAAACATACAGGAAATACCTCACTTTAACATGCTATGTAAGGAAAGACGTCTGAAAGGGAATCTTGAAGGGAATTTTATCCCTTTGAACTTTCAAATAAACTCTTAAGTATGATTATGCAAACTGACTAAAGACCAGTCCTGATTAGAGGGGAAAAAATGCACCCCTTCTCCAAGTCAGTTCTAGAGGCTTTCTCCAGAGTTGTTAAGGTTTGTGTTGGGTAAAGAAAGACCTCCTAACAAACCAGCATTCTTTTCCACATGATCAGAGCTAATTGGCCCCCCTGCAGACTAAGTGACCAATCACATCAGCTTCAGCTGAAACCAGCCCCCACGACATTATAAACAGAGGAATGTAAGCTGTAAACCCAGTCCAAGAAGAAAACCTTACAAACCAGACTTGTAGATTAAAATTACCTGATCAAAAAGACAGTCTCAACAAGTTTCCTTAAGACCTACTTTGGCATACAGACTGACCCAGCAAAAGATCTGGTGAGTACATGAACAAATATATATTCTTACTTCTTGCCTTAAGGGGAACAGGGAAAGAGAAATGACTGTAAAATTGGGACAGGGTTAGATTACTTCCAATAGATTTTTAAAACAAAGTATGGCCCTATAGGGTCATACATTAAGGTTCTTCATTCTTTTTCCCGAAATGTTAAAAATGGAATAATAATCCTCCTGCAAGCATGATCAGAAATGTTCTTAATTGTTCTATTACGTATACTAATACTTCATTGTAGTATAAAAATGAGAAAAAAAGCCCTAAAATAAAATCAGTGCTCCTAATTAAAAAAAAAAAAAGTGTATTTTTAGGGGGAAGGGATTAAAGAAACTCAAAGAGAGCATACAGAAACAAAGGCCAAACAAATAAGTCACTTTTTATACTTTCAACCCATGAGAAAGTGATGAGTATCCTAATTTTATACTTTCTTAATCATGGGATTATTACTGAAATTAACAGATGTTTCTATAAATAAGAAATCAAAATATAAAAGAATCTCTGAGCTTATATAATAGGGTTAGAACTCACATTGTTTGCCCTAATTACGGAAGACAGGAGAGATGATTATAAGACTCTCAATACACTCTTAAAGAAAGTATTTGTACCAGGTGTGAAAAAATACATAATAACACTATATTCACTTAACATTTGTAGTTACAGCCTATAGCTTAACTGTTTTATATGAACTTCTTTACTTCATTACATCACCATAATAGAAAAGACACAATTCAAAGTGTACAACCTAATGAAAATGAACTCATTATTTTGATGGCCAAAGAAGCTGCCAAAGTATTGTTTTTATAATAAGTACTATTTTTTCCACAAAACAATTGGTAAGGGGCAACCATTTTACAGCCTACATACAAAGGTATACAAATGAACCTTTCCAATCTTCCCTTTCTATAATACTTTCTATTGGAATCAGCTGATGAGAATCACAGACACACAAACCAAGACAAATGTATATTCAAAACCATTTGTGTGACTGTGGGAATATGAAAATTACCTGGAAATGTAATAATAGAAACATAACGTGTACCCATCAGACACTTTTTAATTTGATGGAATGAAAACCCAACATTTATAATTTAAAAACCATACAAACAGAGGCCAGCAGGTGGCGCAGAGGTTAAGACTGCTGGACCTCACATGGCTGATGGCACGGTTGAGTCCTGGACCCTGGCAGTCTGAAAATTACACCAGGCGCATTTGTGTGCATGCCCAAAACCCCAAGAGGAGAATGGTGGAGAAGGGCTGCGGTGTGGTCATCCCTCCTTGGGGGTAATTTCTTGCTTTCTCTCTCCTCCTCTCTCTCTGGGGAGGACATGTACCCTATAGCAAACTTAAAAAAAACTGTACAAGCAGACACAAAATCTGGGGTAAAATGTTAAGTTGGAATCAAAATCTTACTTCTCTCAACTTTGCTAACATTATCCAAACGAGATCCAGCAAAGTTTTAGTTTAAAAAAAAAAAAAAAAAAAAAAAAAGGAAGGGAGGAGGGAGGGAAGGAAAAAAGGAAGAAGGGAAGGAAGGAAGGAAGGAAGGAAGGAAGGAAGGAAGGAAGGAAGGAAGGAAAAATATGCTTTACTGTTTTGATGAGCCTTTGGACTTCCCCATTCACAGGATTTTCCATGTATTTAGTTGCAGGAGAAAAGAAAAATGACACTGTAAAGAACCCAGAGTAAGAGGGCTACAAAAACTGCACAGGCAACAATCCTGAAAAGGCCCAAATGGGAATTGATTTTATTAGCTACAGTATATACAGAAAGGCTCTCTCTCCAGGTAACAAAGTTTAGACATTTCATAAATAAAGAGGGCTGAAAAATTCTCCTCAAACCTTTGTGGAACACTACGCCATAGCAGCGGTCCCAGGACTGGAGTTCCACAAGGGGAACGAGCAGCAGTGTCCAGGCCCAAGGGGGCACCCTCATGGGAAGCACAGCAGGGAGTGGGACACCAAGTGGCTCACACACCTTTGTGAGACCAAGCAGTTATCCTCTTATTTTACAGCCTTCTTACTCTCCAAGTGTCAAAACCTTTCATTGACATGACATAATTTTATCTTTTAAATGATTGTCTCACTTGGCAAAATATAAAGTTAGCAGGACAATGTTAGAATTTGCCCCTCCAACATGATATTAATTTTAGTGGTTTGCAGAATATAACTAGACTAATAATTCTCATGGTACTAATCCTCAAGTCTGAAAGAAGTCTTACTTAACTAAATTTATTTCTTACCTACAAGTCACAGGTCTGAACCTAACAGACATACCTGAAAAACAGATACTCTATAGTGGCTTTGAACAAAACTAGTCAAATGCAATATAGTGCTATTCACAAAGGCCACCTGAGGCCAAATGTCTGTTTTTGAGGCAATAAAGCACTGATTCTAAACTTGGGGTGCATGAAATTTGTATGCACACTTATTACCTCTGCGATCTTAGGAAAGTCACTGTGCCTCAGTTTTGCTGTCTTAAAATGAGAATAATAATGGCACCTATTGCTGTGAACGTTTATTAACCAGAAAGCAACTGACACTGAGAGCTCTAACTCTGTGCCAGATGCTTCCTGTTGGCTTCCATGAGATAATACATGTGAGAAATTTGATTCCTGGCACATAATAAACAACACATAGTAATATTACTAATCGTTACTATCATAAGGATCACATATAAATGTTTTAAGACATACTTCAGACAGTTACAGAAGCAAAAAGAAGCACATCTATTTATTTATTTATTTATTTGGGAGAGGTTTTTGCTATAGGGTGCATGCGCTCAAGAGAAAGACAGAGAGAGACAGAGAAACAGAAAGCGAGAAATCACCCCCCGGGGGATGGCCACGCTGCAATCCCTTCTCCTCCAGTCTCCTCTCGGGATCTTGGGCACGCACGCACACTTACCCAGCATGAATTTAAGTCACCGGGTCCGGGACTCAAACCACAGTCGACTACATGGGAGTTCAGCGACATAGCCATTATGCCAACTGCTGGTCCCCCAAAAGAAGCATTTATTAACAGTGTTGAAAATGGGGCTAGCAAAGACTATCTTGAGAACATAATATTCATCATCATGAGAAAGATTTTTATTTCACCAAATTATCTGAATATATGCAAATTCTTGTAGTGAAAAAAGGAAAACAAACCAAAAAAATGCTAGTTTTAAAGATTATTATCCAAGTCTAAATAACTTAAAGTCCTAATCTATTTTGCTTTGTGTAAGTTTCTTTCACGAGAAATTGTCTGAGCCTCATTGACCTCATCTGAAAAATGGGGATAATAATGTATATCTGGCTGAGATATCAAAGAATTAGAGATAATACAGACCAAAAGCATCTAGCTAGTGCCTAAGATTTTGTTGTTGTTATTTCCAAAAGGACAGAGATCAGGTCTCCTAAAAAATTCAAAGAATCTAACAAAATAAAGGTCGCTAAAAAGCTATGTAAAAAGAAAAAAAAAACGCTAAATAAAATGATTATGACAACTTGTTAGGGTAGAGTTATGAAATGTTAATACTCAAATTTTTTTTAAAGTCTGTAATATGAAGCTGAAATGGCCATCCAATCTAAATAAATTGAACAATCATCCCAGCATTCCATCAGTAGCTCAAATCTGAAGAAAATACAAGAGAATGTCTCTAGTATCAGCAATACATGTTCAATTAGCCACAGAGCAAGACAGAAGGTTGCATATACCCCGCTGATCACTATCCAATGCCGACCACACAGAAAGGCAGTCTCCAAAGCCCCAAAGTTCTAGGCACAGAAGGATCCTGAGTACCAACATAGTCCATGGGCCCTTCTTAAACGTCATTCACGAGGCAGGAAAGGGGTATGCCACACTCCCAGGAGTATCCACTTCTGAAGGAAGAAGCAAGAAGAGTCAAATCTGAGCTCCTCGTACCGTACTGTGGCAACGAGAGAGGAGCACTCAGGAGAGCACAGCTCCATTTCCACTCTGTCCTGGCAGTTCCTACACAAGTCTTAGGACACCTTTGTCACATCAAAGACGGTCACAGGGGAGCACGCAGCAGAGCTCTCCTCACTACCCAGAGGAAAGCATAGCAATGATAAAAACTGTTTAGAGCAGGAAACTAGTTCTAACAATTTTCCCTTCTAAATTGCCATTTGATCTCTTAAAGATTAATTAGTTCATCAAATGCTTGAGTCTTTTTCTCCTGGTTTACTCACTTTCAAAGCTTAGTTTGTCTAGACAACAATTCTCTCTCCACCTCATAATCAAATCAGTACTGGAACAGTCCAAAATGCAGCAATCCATCAGCTAGGGTAGAAAGAATCCACGAATATGGCCACAAAGGGGCAAAAACGACGACTAATTGCAAGGCTCTGAACAGAGAGCCAGTCCATAGTCTGGTGGTTAAGGTGGCTGGATCCCAAAGGGTCAACAGCATGGTTCAAGTCCCAGACCAGGCAACTTGAGAAGCATGCCGAGTGTGAGTGTGTGTGTGTGTGTGTGTACGTCCCCAAAATCCCAAGAGGAGGAGAAATGGAGAAGGACTGTGCATGACCAGTCCCCCTGGGGCCACTTCCACACTTTCCCTGCCTCTCCAGTGAGTGTACACATCTTCTGACCTAAAACAAAACCATGAATGGGCTGCTGTAACATGGACATGAGAACTGTGCACCTTGAATTTACCACAGTACAAGTCTTGTCCTAATGCTAAGTCTGGAGTCAGAAGATTCACTGACAGTATTCTACTAAGCTTCCCAACGATTTCTATTTATTTACACAAAACAACGCTTGTATATTTCAACTTCCTCAATTGTGAATTATTCCTAATTATGAAAAGCTGTTACTTACAAGATACTCATGCCTGGGCTTGGGCAAGGACGTTCAAGGGTGTCAAAAAGGCATGTATCATAACCTCCCACCCTCAAGAATTCTAAAAGGTACTTAGAAACAGTACTTTAGAGCGATATTCTAAAATGTACTTGTCAAGCAATATTTTAACAGTCATTCATGGGAACAACAAAAGAGAGATCCTAAGGTAACACGAGTTTAGCTAGTAATGCACGTCTCAGCAAGTAAGAGCCTCCTGATGTGAAGAGAGAAGAGAGAAACACGGGAAAGCCCGAGGCACTTCCAAGAAAGCAGAAAGTGAATGAGGTTTCAGAATTCTTTAATATTAACTGTAAAACAGTTCACGGCTTTCTGATTTACTCTTGGTTTCAGAGTATCACAGCCTGAGATGGAAGGCAGTAACTGCAAAGTTATTGCTCCTCTCCTAAGTCAGAGATACCGGAGGATGGTCACCAAGGATGGCCACAGCACACTTCAGATGGACGGTGCGCAGAGAGGCCTTGCCTACCTCCGAGACGCGTGGGGGATCCTAATGGACATGCGCTGGCGCTGGATGCTGCTGGTCTTTTCTGCTTCTTTTGTTGTCCACTGGCTTGTCTTTGCAGTGCTCTGGTATGTTCTAGCTGAGATGAATGGTGATCTGGAACTAGATCATGATGCCCCACCTGAAAACCACACTATCTGTGTCAAGTACATCACCAGTTTCACAGCTGCATTCTCCTTCTCCTTGGAGACACAACTCACAATTGGTTATGGTACCATGTTCCCCAGTGGTGACTGTCCAAGTGCAATCGCCTTACTTGCCATACAAATGCTCCTAGGCCTCATGCTAGAGGCTTTTATCACAGGTAATTGTCTTTGGTTTTTTCTTAAAAAAAGAAAGAAAACAACTGCAAGTGTTTCGGAAAGGGTATACTCAGTTACGAGCAACTCTGTTACAGAATAATCTATATGCGATTATTGGCAGATAATGTCTAAGATAGAAAAGAAATAGTCCAGGGTCAAATCATAGGAGATGTGTAAGGAACGTGACTCAGTATTTAAATTTTACCCACTGGAACAACTTAAGAAGAAAGGGATCATTATGACACTAATTTGCCAGACCATCCTATGCCCAAAAAATAGTAGCAAAAGGTCCACCAGGAGTTGTCCACAGAGGCTTAACATTTTGTTACAAAGTGAATAAATATGTTCCATACATATTTTGACAGTCATTTTATGCTGGGAGCCGTACCCCAGCCGGGGTGGGTGCATTTGGATGTTTACAATTTTATGTAAAAGGAAGAATTTGATTTTTCTTCTTCCTCACGGGGCTAGAGTTTTTCTCCTCTGACTTCATCTTTTCAACATTTACCCAACACCAGTGAGCCCAGAGCACCACAGTCAGCATTATATGTGAGAGAACAAGTTATATCTACACACATAATTATTTAGCAAAATGAATTAGAAATACAGCCATAAAATGATTACAAAACTCTGCTTATGAACCTAGTAACATACAAGACTCTTTACTAAAGGAGGGCAAGTGTTACTTTTATGTAGCATATACAATTAGAAGAAAAAAAACTGGCTTTACCCTACATTCAGTAATAGGGTAATAAGCAATGGTAACATGGTGTTAAGTCCCAGTGTGCTACACACTAGCTCCGTAACGTATAGCAAATCATTTCATTTCTATAACAGTTTGGCACTGGGTCAGTCCTTGATTAAAATTTAGAGGATCTGTAAAATTAAAATATCTTTTCCACTAAACCCTAACTAAACTTTGTGATTTCTTTCAATTACAAATGTAGGTGATATAAAAACAATGGCATCAACAGTATCAGTAAGTTTGATACAAACAAACCACATATTTCCATATTAAATCTACCACTAGAAGTTGTTATTCAATGCATTAACAAAACACATCTAATAGAATTTTTTTTTAATTTTCAAACAAATTTCAATACATTTGGATTCACTTTAATTTCATTTTTAAGCATTTAAGACATAATTCTGAAAAGTGCCACAGAGGCCTTACCAGCCTTTCAACAAGATCTGTGACACAAAAATGGTTAAGAAACCCTCATGTATAGCTTGGGACACATGGAAAATGGACCTGAAAGGTGCACTGAAATCACTTTATTGCTAGTCTTCCCTAAATAAGGTGTAAGCTTCAAAGTTAAAAAAAATCTTCAATGTGTCACTCAATCATTCTACCGGTCCCCTTCCCACCGCAAATCATTCTATTCTGAATCTGGTTGTAACCAAATTGCTGTTATTTTTCTACCGCATTTTTTAAGTGGGTATAGCAATATAAGAAATGATCAATTATTTGAGTTTGTAAGAAACTAGAGGGTAAGGTTTAAAATTTGTATGTAACAAAATCTATTTTGCTTATCCATTCTGATTTTCATGACTTTTACATAGAAATGTATGAATACTCTAAAATATTCTTGAGGCAAATGAGACGACTCAAGTTAACAATGAGTCCAATTCCGGACTCACTGAAGGCATAACGCCAAGAAATGTGTGACTATTTGATATACTCTTTGTCATTCAGAAAGATACGATATTTAAAGTCTTCATTCTAAAAAAAAATTCAATGGTTTCTAATTTAGGTGCCTTTGTGGCGAAGATTGCCCGGCCAAAAAATCGAGCTTTCTCAATTCGCTTCACTGACTTAGCAGTAGTGGCTCACATAGACGGCAAACCTAATCTTATCTTCCAAGTGGCCAACACCCGACCTAGCCCTCTAACCAATGTCCGGGTCTCCGCTGTTCTCTATCAGGAAAAAGACAACGGTGAACTCTACCAGACGAGTGTAGACTTCCACCTTGACGGCATCAGTTCTGAGGAATGTCCATTCTTTATCTTTCCACTCACCTACTACCACTCCATCACACCATCAAGTCCTCTGGCTACTCTGCTCCAGCATGAAAACCCTCCCCACTTTGAACTCGTGGTATTCCTTTCAGCCATGCAGGAAGGCACGGGAGAAATATGCCAGAGGAGGACATCCTACCTACCCTCTGAGATCATGTTACATCACTGTTTTGCAACTCTGCTGACCCGCGGTTCCAAAGGTGAATACCAAATCAAGATGGAGAATTTTGACAAGACCATCCCTGAACTTCCAACTCCTCTGGTCTCTAAGAGCCCGAACAGGACTGACCTAGACATTCGTATCAATGGACAAAGCATTGACAATTTTCAGATCTCTGAAACGGGACTGACAGAATAAGACTTATCAATGGCACCCTATTTTTTAATGTATTAAATATACCCAGGCAGTTATGCAGTTACTTTTTTGTCACTGTATCTCATGTTTTTCCTTTTTTTCAATGCTGATTACATCTCTCTGATTACATCATGGTAATCATGCCTATGCCCACAAAGAAAGGCTGAGCTACTGATACACATTCTGGAAATGTAACATTCTACCTTACAAAGTCTGTATCTGTGGTTATCTGCTGAAATCAATGTGACTCAACTTGACAGATACTTACACAGAAATGATGCAGAGGCATGTGTAAGGATGTGGTATGAAACCAGTAATGAAGGCAAAAGGGACAGGAAAGTTTAATGACACAACTGAATTCTAAGAAAATCAACCAGAGAGCTCTCATTTTCATCTGCAAACTGAAGCAATAGTCCGGTTTCAAACCTAGTTCCCTGGGTAGAACGATGATTTCACAACATTCAGTGAACATCCTTATAAAACTGTTACTCTTTCAAGCCAACAAAGATGATTCTTTTGGTTCTTTATACAACTTAGGGTATTGCCTCCTTAATGTATAACAGCTAAAACCAAAAACTTGTGAAAAAAATGACAAGTATACATTTACACAGAACACTAAAAGCATATGAACATGACATCCAAACACATGCACATATTAATATATTTGTGGCAGAAAGTGACCCGAACAAATAAAAGATAAGCTCTAGCCCAAATGAGACCTGCAGGGCAGTATTTTTGGCAAGAAGATATGATAATCACCTTTCATCTGAGTGGCTACCAGCCCAAGAAAAATAACCACTTCCTACCTTTGACCCATTCAATGGAATAAAAAATCATGACAGCTCTAAATAATTTTTAAATGGAAAATATACTTAGGTTTTTACAGACATAAAGGTTTCGTTAGTTATAACTCAACTAGGAAAAAATTCTCCAATAAATAAAGCAAAAAATAATTAGGCAACAAAGTACTTTCAAATCCAAATTCCTGTCTCCAACTTCAAATAGTTTTTTCTATAAACACAAAATGAGTGTTTACTCACCAGTAGGAGGCTGGACTAGATAAACTCTATTATTTCTTCCCAAATCTAAAACTCCATGAAAATTATGCTTTCTCTGCTTCAATTTGTATTATATATATATTAAGATGAGCCTTCTCCCTTACATCCAGTTTAATTTAAGATTATCTTATGTATATTTTCATTGCAATTAAAGGGAAAAAAAATTTACAAACTGTCCTCAAACAAAACAAGAACCAAAAAAGTCACCTTATCAGGTTTCAAACACATTTGTAGTTGCTCTTATTTTTCCGAAATCTCCTTTTTTCAGATTATGTGGGAAAGATAAAAGATTAACCTTGCCCACTGGTTAGAAAATGATCAGGCAGGAAACGTCTCTTAAGTAAAGACAAGGAGTTATGAATAGCAGAGTACAGCAGCAAGTCACATTTTTTCTATTCTTTAACCAAAAGGAAAAGGAAATAAAGAAAAACTGTGGAGTGGTATAAGACCGAAAATAAGCAGAAGAACATGGAAAACACTGACAATTATTGTGGAACTTTTGCTGTTTAAAAATCTTAGGCGTTCTTAAGTAGGAGCCAGACCAACAGATTTTTTTTCCAACCCAAGACTACTGTAACACAGAAAGATAGCTGGAATTCTTATGTCTATAATAAATTATCAAGATTCACCTAATCTCTGAAAATAAAGTAGCATCGAAGGCTTACATGGGATGTTTGTTCCTAAGAGCACTGTATCACTTATCCCTCACAACCGCAACAGCCCCACGAAGCTGCCCAGGATGACAGACACGGGCTGAGTAAGACCTGGGCTCTGCATTCTCCCTGTATACACGCAGCAGGTTCACATTCAGGTCAGGTAAGTCTCACACTGACTCTTCACATACAACTTGGCATTCGAAACTAACTGTGACTTCCCCTACACACACACACACACACACACACACACAATGGGGGGGTGTTTGATAAACTACGCTGTTTAATAAATACTTTACGAATAGTTAATGAAGAAATGTGATCTAAAATGCTTTGTCTAGGCAACAGGAAGCTTCTGGGAGCGCTGTTCATGATCCTTTCACTTACTTCAAGGAAACACAGTCTCTAGGTTAAGGATTTAAGTTTTCTTCCAATAGACCATTATTCTCTCAAAAATATGAAACACTAATGGGAAGGGGGACACTACTGGAAGGAGGGATGGCAGTGCTGCCCTTCTGGACGTGTGGCTCACGAACCTGGCCGCTGTGTCTGACATGCAATTAGGAAGCTCGCTCTAGAACTACTGATAATGTAAAGTATAACTGGAAACCAACACAGATAGCATGACAGTTCCAACAAACTGAACACAGGTAGTTACCAAAATTCCAACCAAACATATGTAAGCCAAATATATGTGTAAGCCTGTATTACTAATAACCAGAAACAATCTATAACCAAAAATTATGATGTCTGTTTCTAAGTAACCACACACCAAAATGCACTAATTAGTATCACAACGGGCTACGCCTACAGTAACATCAGTATAACTGTTTTTTAGACTCTCTCATTTCATCTTCACAGACTCACACTATCAGATGATCACTGTAACTGACCTCCTCCACTGCAGCAGTCATTCCTTCTGCATAGGAATTACACTTCCAATATCACAGGCCTTTTTCCTGCTCCACACCCCCATAGAGCCTCACAGGGCTGTGCATGATTCTTACCAAGATGTCCGCCACTCCACCCATTTATGTTCACATAAGAAGCATGTAATACAAACTATTTCTAATTTTTAAAAGAAAAAATCATCCTGGAACTTTCAATAGCTGAATAATCTTCATTTGGTGTCAAAGGACTTCCCAAAACTAATTGGTACAATACTGTGTCCCAACAAAACAGTTCATTGTTGCCAATCTTGGAGAGTATAAGATGTACACAATTTCTTAATTACATTATATTTGACAAAAGCATACTGCTTGTGAAAGAAAAAGCACAGAATTCTTAGCACAGTTAACCTAAAGTGAAAACAGTCAATAAACACCATTACAGTATGTTAGAATACATGTGTGGAAATTGCTGATAATTTAGTAAGTTGGTAGTTAGCATATTCTTAACCTCCTTAATACTCTCAGGGTCTTCATGTTAATTTAGTTTTATAGAATTTGCCTTTTCACAGATAAAGCTATGGTTACCAAAAAAAAAAAAAAAAAAAAAAAAAGAACCTTGGGGCAAGCAGGTGGCATGGTGGTTAAGGCACTGGACTCCCATATGGCTGACTGCGGTTCAAGTCCTAGACCTGGAGGCACACATACATGTTCAAAAGCCCAGGAAAAGAATGGAGAAAGGATTATGGCATAGCTATCACCTCCCTGCCCCCCCAGGGGGGTGGTGATTTCTCACTTTCTCTCTCTCCCTGGCTCTCTTCGGTGAACGCATGTGCCCTATGGCAAAAACCTTAAAAAATTAAATTTTTTAAAAAAGAAAAGAACCTTTATTCTTAGTAGAGGATGGCCTAGCTGAACTAGAATAGTTAAAACTGAGAACCACAAATAAAGGCAAAAAAGAACTTTAGCCTCATCACCTCCAAACCAAAGTGGAACTGTGAGTCAAATAGATACAATCAAGCTATTCTAATTCAGGGAACTCTCTACTTTCCCAATGCAACCCAAGACATTTTCATACAACTCTAATGATTAGATCTTTTGAAGACTGTGTCAAATACCTGCCTCCTTGAATCTGCCACTGGTCGGCCTCTTTCTGTCTTTTAGACTCATGCAGATCAAATCTAATTCAGCTTTCCAACAATGGGTAAGCAAGTCCGTGCAAACAGTGACCCTATAGGCCCTCCTCCTCACTCTCCTGTCCAGAGTTGTATCTTCTCTCTAAACAGTCCCATTTCCTTCATTTGGACCTCATCACAAGGCTTCAAATGCCCTGGGCCTCTTAAGAGGCTCCCAAGTGGGAGGAACTTTCAAAGTGTGGCCCCAGAAGTGAACACATGCCTAGGCTGTCCTGTGACAACATAAAAGACAATGGGTCTCTCTATCACCTGGCTTTATCAGCTGGGGACTTTAGTTCTGGTAAATACTGCCTGAGGCTGGGAGGACACCATCACACTGCTGACCTAAAAATATAAAGTCGGTAGAGAGTAGTTATAGCTACTTAGTTTTTAAAACAGTCTGCAAACCAGTCTGAGAATGGTATTTACACATTTAACGTAGGTATATGTCAAAAATAACAATGCTCTTAGAACTTTTTTGGTACTTGTAGGAATTTAGAACTTGTAATTTTCATACCTCCAATCATACTACAAAATGGCATTATTTTCTCTCAGACATTACTACCTATTGGTAGTCTGTAAAGGCAGTACCTTTAATCAGTTAGAAAGCCCATCTTAATAATATAAATTCTCAGGGTTGGCAGGTGGCGTGGGGTTGAGGGTGCTAGACTCTTACAAGGCCGACTTCAGTTCAAGGCCCGGCTCTGGCAGCTTGCTTTCTCTCTTTCTCTCTCTCTCTCCCATCAAATTAAAATAAAAGTTTAAAAAATTATAGATTCTTTTTTTTTTTTCTTTTTCTTTTTTTTTTTTTGGAGAGGTTTTTGCTATAGGGCACGTGCGCTCGCCAGACAGACAGAGAGAGACAGAGAGATAGAAAGCGAGAAATCACCCCCCAGGGGGGATGGCCACGCCGCAATCCCTTCTCCTCCATTCTCCTCTCGGGATCTTGGGCACGCACGCACACGCGCCCCGGCGTGAGTTTAAGCCGCCGGGTCCGGGACTCGAACCGCGGTCGACTACGTGGGAGTCCAGCGACATAGCCACTACGCTAACTGCTGGTCCCAAATTATAGATTCTTTAATATAAACTATGATTAATTGGGAACCAGCAGTTAGCGTAATGGCTATGTCGCTGGACTCCCACGTAGTTGACTGCAGTTCGCGTCCCGGACCCGGTAGCTTAAAACTCACGCCGAGCACGTGTGTGTGCATGTCCAGGATCCCGAGAGGAGAATGGAGGAGAAGGGATTGCGGCGTGACCATCCCCCCTGGGGGGTGATTTCTCACTTTCTGTCTCTATGTCTCTCTCTGTCTGTCTGGCGAGCGCATAGCGAAAACCTCTCCAAAAAAAAAAAAAAAAAAAAACTATGATTAATTCACCATAAACACAGAAATCCTCCCCCTTATTTTGTTCCTATTCAGTGAACACTCTTTAACTATATAATTTTTTAACTATAATTTGATTGCTCTCACCTCAAAACAAGAAAAAAAAGGAAGACTATAAAGCAGAAAGATCAACTGAATAGATAACTAAAGAATATTCATAATTTTAGCCTTGGCTCTCTGTTACAAAAGCAAAGACTAGTGTTTTCCTTATGTTCTTCACCTGCTAGGTGCTCTCTACCCTGGGAAAGAAGCTATTAGATTGGTTCCTAACTTAAAACTCCAGCTCACAAAGTGGACTTAAAGGATATATGCCACACAAACTTCAAAGTCAAGTAAATCCTAATGGCTGTACTCATCATCCCTGGTTTCACACAGTAGAGACCTCGAACACTCACGAGACTCTAAATGCAAGTAATGCTACAATGCCATCTACTGGAGAGGTACCGGTAATTGAGTCCATTTTTAATAACAGACTTTTCCTTATGTGTGAGCCTTGTTAAGAACTATTATCACGGAGGTCCAGAAAATACTTCAAAACAGTAAGAACCTTACCTACATCTTTTCGACCCGGTTTTTCAAAACGTCTGTCACCCCTAGAATAGAAACAAGAAATGTCAAACAAGGCTTGAGAGTGCAGAACTCCAACCCATGACATCCACTTTCATACTTTAAAAGCACTTTTTCTTTTTCAAATTAAAAACAAATATATGGGTATTGTCTAATATCTGGAAAAGATAGTAAAACACAAAGATAAAAACAGAAATATCTTCCACTTCACCTACCAAAAACTACTTGCTCTTGATCCATGATTTTTTTTAATGAGATACACACTGTGCAGTTTTATATACTGATTTTAAATGTTTTTCCACATCATTAAATATTTCCAAAACTATCCTTAACTTTGTTACACAGCAGTCCATGTATGAGGGGTTACCACATATCATGAAAAAACTACACGTGGATTTCAGAACATTTTTGTACCTAAATAAACAAATACTTTAATTCCATTTCTCCACAAACTTTTTTTTTTTTTTTTTTTGAGAGAGAGAATTTTGCTATAGGGCACATGTGCTCAAAAGAGAGACAGAAAGTGACAAATCACCACCAGTGGGGATGGCCACGCTGCAATCCCTTCTCCTCCAACCTCCTCTTGAGGTTTTGGGCACGCACAGACATGCGCCGGCATGAGTTTTAAGCCGCCAGGTCCTAGACTTAAACTGTGGTCAGCCATGTGAGAGTCCAACAACGTAACCATGACACCATTTGTGGTCCTATTCCACAAACTTTTTAAAGTCCCGTATTAATGTTTGGTTTGTTTTTCATTATTTTATAAAAATCACAGTGAATATCCTCGAACATATTTCTTTGTGAGAGTACCCTTGCTCATCTTGACTGACTTCATATAAAGACAAAAACAATATGGAGATCCTTTTACTAGTATCAACAAAAAATAAAATGGTAATGCTTCTCATTGAACGCTAATCAAACAAAACAATCAAATTAACTATTTATACCGGCATTAACATATTAAGGTACATATGCTTCTTCCTTTTAAGTAAGGATTGTTTTAAAATTTCTAACATACTCAAAGATTAACAGCATTTTTCAAAAAAGCAAAGCTCTGAAACTACAAAAAGAGGCTTCCTCTCTACAGAAAGCCAAAAATAACTTTGAGTCTTATATCAAGAAATCTCTATGCCCAGGTCTGGATTATTTAATTACCTTTCCTCCCAGCTTTGCGATCTATGCATTTCCCTGCCACCTCCTCGACCAAACACACCCTCTACTTCATCAAAACTTCTTTGGTAGAAACCACATTCACCTCTGCCTCTACCTGAAAATAAGAAAAAGGGAAAAGTAATAATCGGGTGTTAATATCTGACACATATTCAACACCTAGAATTAATCTGTGAAGTTCTGTCTCTATACAAAGTAGATTGCTACAATTAAACATGCAGCGAGCTCTGATGGATCCCTAGGAGGTTGAAAGGAACAGTTAAAACTCTAATAAGCATCCCAGTCTTGAACAAGAAACATGCCAACATTAAGACCCTTAATGAAAAGTTTATAATAAAATTTTAATAAGTTAATAAAGTATTACTGTAAATTAAAACTTTTGATTATTTTCAATGAAAATGGAAGAAATATTGATTTGGAGTGTTTGTGAAGAGAGGAGCTAAAATAAAAAAGATAAGCACAAATGTCCAAATAATCTATCTAATCCTAGAGAAAGGATAACTTAATGGGTCAACTCTAAAACCATCCATTTCAAGAAGTCACTCCTTATAGAATATTCCACAGCAACAATGGTACTCTTTATCATCTACTCAAATCTTGAGGTAAGAAAAGTATCAGGACTGAGTTTGAGCCACGGTGCTGGGAAGAATGTATGAGTTTAGGATTCAGAGGCCCTGGTAGTTCAAGTGTAAACTGGCCTTAACTGGAGGCAATTCTGTTAGATCGACATTTCAATCAATGATTCTATGCAGAATTTAGCCTAACAGAAATACCTGCAAAAATATGCCAAGTATGTAGGAAGACGTTTTAGGAACACCTAATCAATAAAGGATTGAATAAATATTGGGTTGTCGGAAAGTCATGACACATTTTTGCATAGAAAAATACGTCATGACTTTTCTGATAATCCAATAAATTCGACTATGAAGCCACAGAAGATAAAGTTCTGACATTAACAGAAATCTACATTGCACTCTTGAATGACAAAAGCATACTACAGAACAATGTATGTAAAAATTATCCCACATATATAAATGATACTGCTGCACTTAGGGTCAGGAAGACTGTGCATCCAGTTGCAGAGTCTGGATGCAGAAGACAGTCCACATGTTCAATTCTATATTTTATGTACATTTTTCCCAACTAACATGCACATCTGTATCCAATACACAGATGAGAAAATAGGACAAAGGGCCTGAGAACGTATTTGTAATTAGATAAAACCTTTACCAACATCCCTAGTTCAACAACTTCCTCCACAGTGCAAAACAACCCAAAAAACAATGACGGATCTTGAACAAAAGGATGAACACATTATAAAACTAAATACAATCGAGTTAAAGAATTACTTCAAATATTGGGACCAGCAGTTGGTGTAATGGCTATGTCGCTGGACTTCCACGTGGTCCACTGCAGTTTGAGTCCCAGACCCAGTGGCTTAAAACTCACACCGGGCATGTGTGCGTGCGTGCCCAAGATTCCGAGAGGAGAACGGAGAAGAAGGGATTGCAGTGTGGCCATCCCCCCCGGGGGGGGGGGGGGGGGGGGACGGTGACTTCTCGCTTTCCGTCTCTCTGTCTGTCTGGCGAGCGAGCGCACGCGCCCTATAGCAAAAAAAAAAAAAAAAAAAAAACCAAAAAAAAACAAAAAACCTCTCCCCCCCCCCAAAAAAAAGAATTACTTCAAATATCCACGTAGTATTTCTATTTCTCAGTTATAAGAACTGACTCAGTATACAGTTGTACTTTTATAAGACTACTTTATGAAATACCAAAATGTATCACCCACATATAATATTCACATATAATATTCAGAATTGTATGAGGAAAGCTTAGAAACAATGGATAGTCTCTTGACTACTGCTAGTACCCATTTCTCCCTCTGTAAAATGGAAGTGAGGACCAAGGTTCAACTCTAATAACACTAAAGTTATCTCACAGTTGTGTCTATTTCACTGTAAGTTTAAGACCAGTTTAAGTAACTTTCCCCTTCATAAATGTATATATTCTATTTAAGATCCTAAACTAATAAAATACAAACTGTTAATAACACTGCAGTATTCCTACAATTTCAGGGTGGAGGAAAAAGTCCCCACTCTCTTTGGAGAACAATCTTCCCAGGAAAGCTAGTATACACCCTGAAGATGTTTTAATCCAGAAACACATAAATATAAAAAGAAAACTTCAGGTCACCAGAAAAATAAGCAGAACAATGCAAAATATATTCTGCAAGCTAAAACTAGCACTGGTTGGGCCAGTCAGGTGGTGTGTTGTTAAGGCAGATGGGTCCCGCAAAGCAGGCTGTGCAGTTCAAGTCCTGGACCCTGCAGCCAGGCATGTGTGTGTGTGCACACGTGCCCCAAATCCTAAAACAAGAATGGAGAAGAAGGGATTGTGCATGGTCATTCCTCCTGGAGGGTGCTTTCTCATTTTCCCTCTCTTTTTCTGTCTCTCTCCTCTAAGTGCTTGCACCCTATAGCAAACCTTTAAAAAATCTAGCACTGCCAACAAGTACGGTTTCTGAGCTTATGTTGGGGTACATAAGAACAAGCAGACTCTAGAGCTTCCAGATTGTAAAATTTCAATAATCTATAAATGTAGTTTCCTTACAAGAATAAAGAGTTAAATATAACATGATGAATGTTAATAAAGGTAAATTTAAAGGGCTGTCCTATTGTCTAAGATTTCACCCTATTCTTTTCAGGAATTAAAATATACTTCCTTTAAATGATGACAACAGCAGTTGATGGTTGTGTGGATTTACTTTACTTTTATACATTCCAACCATCCTAAAATAGAAAGATGACAATTTTATATTGTTCCTTCCATCCGTTTGTAAATTTTACTACTTCATGATATTTAGAAGTGTGAAAGTTAGTTAAGTTCCACATCAAGATTTCCTCAAGTTGGAAAACGGCAAGATAATCATCTAATGTTAACTCTATCCAAAGAAAAACCACAATAATTATTTAATCAACAAATTAAAATTAGTAAGTAAAAATTACAAAGCTACAGATTGTAACTGCAACCTTGTTTTATAAAACGGGCTTCGGAAATCATTAAAAAGAACCACAGGTTGTTATGACAATGGCATTATTATTTCTCACCACGTCAGTTCATTCACTTGACCAGTTTCATGCCATTCTTTCACACTGGTGTGTTCATTACGTCACTACTTCCTGAGTGTTCCACGGCACCTATCTTCATACATGAGCTATTTCAATTCTGAATGTCAGAATTCTATTCTACGTGATAACTCTTCACATTGAAGAAATCAGATATCAGGGATATATTCATCATCTTGTTTCTCAACTAGTACTTTTTTTAAGGCCTGTTTACAGTGCATAATCAGTGTGGTTCACACTTGTTGACTAAGAAGATCTAGAACGAGTGTACCTTCCCTCCTGGTGGCCAGCCCACAGGAGAAAGACACAGGGAATGTCCAAGTACAGCCTGAGTCATCTTCAAAACACTATCACACCAAAGTGCAGGATCTTAGACAAATTAATTATGGGCCAGTGGAGCCAAACTGGGTGTGCACACCTGAACTATCTGGAAATTTTGAAGCACAAGCATGCCTACATCTTACCACTCAAAATTCTGTTGTTGAAGAAGTTCTTCTAAGTTTCACAAGTGAGTCTAACTCCTCATTTAAAATCCACTGTTTTAGAGATGGACAGATACATTCAGGAGAAAAAAGAAACCACTTAGGCTCTAGTGTACCTGACACAAGTGAAGAGCTGTAGTTAGCTTCTTTCATTATTCACAATACCTGCATTCCCACATTCTGAATGGACTACTGGAAACCACCTTCTAGGAATGCGCAATTAAATACATTCTCTATGAATATTATGTATCCTCTATTCATAAAGCACCATCTTAAGAAAGAGGAATTTAGGTGCCAGCATTTGGTGTTGTGGTTAAGGGAATGAACTCCCATATAGCCATCTGCAGGTCAAATCTCGGACTCAGCAGCTTAAAAATCACGCCGGGCACATGTGTGTGCATGCCCAAAATCCCAGGAGGAGAAGGGACTGTGGCATGGCCATGGGAGGTATTTCTCACTTTTCCTCTCCCTGTTTCTGTCTCTCCCTCTGCCACCTTATGGTAAAAAAAAAAATTTAAAAAAAAAAAAAATTCAGATACTCCAAGCTCATGACCATGCCGATCGTGGTGTGACGTGAAGTGAATGGCTGTCACTGCAGACACCCAATTCCCCCATCTCTAAAGCAGCTCTTAGAGCAAATTATGAGGTATGCTTAGACAACCACTCTGCTCTAACCAATTCAGATTTAAATGCTCAATCAAATACTTGCATTACAAATATCAAGAATGCCTTCATATAGCAGAAAACCACTGAACCCAAAACAGGGAGCAGGTAAAAAAGAAACAAGTAATACCAAAATAAGAATTTTTTTCCTAAGAAAAGACATAAGCCTATAAAACTACAGGTTAAATGAATAAATGATGCCAGTCGTTGGTTGTTCTATCCCCTAAAGGTCCTAGCACTCATGAGACAGTTTTTGCTAAAGCCCTGCTCTGGCTGGGGACACTCTTGGCACATGGTCCATGGACAGAAACGTTGTGTCTCAGAGGCCTGCAGGCACTTCCTGTTGCTCCAGCACTCAAGACACTCCAGGAAGCTCTGGCTGACCAAGTAGAGGCTCCCTGGGGACAACAAACATGTGTAACAACAATCTGCCAGAGTTAACAGGGACTGTCTCGACTTCCACACACACAAATCCCTACAGCTAGAATTCTTCTGCTCCAAATCGGGGGTTGTGGAGCAGATACCTCGAGAAATCGTTCAGAAAATAAATCTTCAGGACATTTAGAACGCAGTTAATGTCAAAAGGCATTTTTTTTTAAACTCAGCATTAAAATACTTTAAAATAATTTCCCTATCCTCCTCCATTATTACTTGTTCACATGAAAGCTCACCTCTCCCTCTTGAAGAACTTCGACCTCTAGGAGCCCCCACCACTGTTCCTCCTCCTCCTCGTCCTGTCAATCGCAGGACAGCGGCACTATTTACAGACATGGAAAAGTTTCTCTGCCAAAAAAAAAAAAAGAAAAAGAAGAAAAACAGAAAAAGAAAGAAAAATGGATAAAACAGATAAAACTACATGTTGCTTCTTCCCACCTCCCACTACATCTATAAAATGGCACCTACTTAAGACTGACAATGGGAAACCATAACTACACGACGTACAAAGATAATCCAAAATCTGGTTTTACCTGACAATTTTAAATTAACATTTCAGATTGATAAAACTCACAACCAATGCCTTACTCAAGGTTTGGTAAGGAAATATTAAACATGCAAATTAAATGCTTTATGCATCCAGGAACCATTAAGATAAAAATACATTGGAATAAAGAGAGAAAACTTTATAAAAGAGATCTAGTTTGAAGGGACCCATTATGCCTTTAACTAGTGAAAAATGGGGGGGGGGGGGGAGTCTGCTGAAGAAAAGGTCATGATAAAGAGGAAAATGATTATCTTGCCTCATTCTGTTCACCAATATGAATTAGCAACTCCAAGTAGTATTAAACAGAATGAGAAGAGGGGCCACGTAATACAAAAGAGCAACCACCTGAATAATCACTTAATGGGAAAGGAGAGGACTGCTGGAGAACAGATCCCAATCACTCGTCACTGCGCTTGCGCCCAGGCCAAGTGCTATGCAAGAGCAGTGGGTGGGCATCCACACAGGAAGGCGGGAGGCCTGAGGGCCAAAAGTATGTCTAATTGACAAGTCTAGATAAAGGAATAATTGGCTGGAGGAAAAGTAAAGCGAAAATTATGAAAACCTTGGGAAATTATCCATAAAATATAAAGATCTAGGCTGGCCCTTGGCCTGGTGGTTAAGGGAGCCAATTCTCACATGGCTAACTGCACAGTTCAAGTCCCAGACCCAGCAGCTTAAGCAACATGCTGAGTGCGTGCATGAGTGCATATGTCCAAAATCCCAAATGGAAGGAAAGTGGAAGAAGGGACTGTAACATGACGATGCTGCATGCATGGTCCGTTCTCTCTCTCTGGTGAGTGCACATGCCTTCTTGCATATGTATACACACACGAGCACTCACACACACGCACACATTCACATGCACACATACACTTCTATTCTGAGCATTTAAAGGCGAATTCTTTTAATTAGGAGTTTTTTGTTATTGTTCTTTGCCAGAGGCTATATGTGCTCACCATAGAGAGATGGAAAGACACAGAGGGGGAAGAGCACTCCCCAACAGAGCATGGTTGTGCTGCAATCCTTTCTCCATCTCTCTATCCTGGTGAGATCTTTGGATAAGCATTTGCATGAGCCCTTCCTGTTTTTCAAGCCACTGGGCCAGGACTCAAACCACAATAAGTCATGTGGGATCTGGCTCCCTTAACCACTAGGCCACAGGGCCAGCCCCAACAGAGTTTTAAAACTGGAAACATGTTGGGGACCAGCAGTTAGCGTAATGGCTATGTCGCTGGACTCCCACATAGTCGACCGTGGTTCGAGTCCCAGACCCGGTGGCTTAAACTCATGCTGGGTGCATGTGCATTCGTGCCCAAGATCCCGAGAGGAGAATGGAGGAGAAGGGATTGCGGCGTGGCCATCCCCCCGGGGGGATGATTTCTCGCTTTCTGTTTCTCGCTTTCTGTCTCTCTGTCTCTCTCTGTCTGGCGAGCGCACGCGCCCTATAGCAAAAACCTCTCCAAAAAAAAAAAAAAAAAAACTGGAAACATGCTGGACTATATCCTGACTTAAACGCCTTCTGTAGACCTGGAACCTAACAAGCATTTTTACAAAAGTGCAGATATGTGGTACACCAAAAAAAAAAAAAAAAAATGCACACTAGGCATGCCATAGCCAAGGGCCCTGCTGCCACAAGTTGTAAGGTGCCACTGCACAAGGCTGGGGCCACTCAGGAGGCCCAGGTCCGGATCCTGGTCCACCCTAACAAAGGCCAGTGCAGTAGCACATGCCTGGAATCCTAGCTAACTGGGATACTGGGGCAGAGAATCATAACTGTGACACCTTCTCAAAAAACACCTCTCTCTCTATGGCCCTCTTTCTCCTATACACAAGACTGAATGTCCTCACTCTCCGATTAAGAAAAAAAAAACTAGGTGAAAACGAGGAGCCAACAGATGGCACAGCAGTTAAAGCACTGGACTCTGACATGGCCGACTATGGTTTCAGTTCTGAACCCAGCAGTTTGACAATCACACCAGGCATGTGTGCCCAAAATCCCAGGAGAAGAATGGAGAAGGGAATGCTGTATGGCCATCCCTATGGGGGGCAGAGAGGGAGAGTTTCTCACTTTCCCTCTTACTGTCTCTCTCTAGCAAGCACACACACCCTACGGCAAAAACCTTAAAAAAAAAAAAAAAGTAAAAACGAATTCTCAAATTCAGCTAACACTTTAGTCCAAAATGATTTCCTACTGTGATTCAAAACCAACTGAAATATGGCTTCTACACCCTCTTTTTAATAAATCAATGTAGGGGCCAGCAGGTGACATGGTAGTTAAGGGAGCCGGACTCCCATATGGCCAACCACAGTTTGAGTCCCGGACCTGGTGGCTCTCTCTCTCTCTCTCTCTCTCTCTCTCTCTCTCAGTCCCTCTCTGGTCAAATTAAAATAGTTAAATAAAACAGATCTTTAAAAAAAAGAAGTCAATATATAATTGGTCAAAACTTGGGCCAGCGTGTGGTACAGTGGTAAAGGTGGCTGGATCTGAGCAGTCCAATCCTAGGCTCTATGGTTTGAGAAACATGCCAAGCACATGTGCGTGTCTTTTCTCCAGAAAGGAGGAAGAAATAAGAAAGGATTACGCCATAACCATTCCCTAGGTGAGGTTGCAGAGAAAGCCCGTGGGATGGTGGTTAAAGTGGCTGGGTCCCACATGGGCAACCATGTGGTTCAAGGCCCTGGGTAACTTGAAAATGACACTGAGTACATATGTACCCATGACCAAAATACTGGAAGGAGGGAGGAAGAGAAGAAGGGGCTGGGGGATTGCGGCATGAGCATGCCCCACGGTACCTTCACACTTTCTCTCTCTCTTTGGAGAGTATATGCACCCTGTAGCAGAATTTTTTTTTGAATTTTTTAATTTAAAAAAACTACTTTTATATTTCATTTCTTTATTTAATACAGGAGTCATTTTCTCCTTGTTTGGACAACCTGTCTAGGTAAATTTAAGAAACCTTATTAATGTAAATAAAGTTGGTTTCATTGAATTTTATAGGTATATAATCATATAAATAAGTAACATCAAAACTAAAGATTTAACATTTAATGGAGAACTAAAAACTAGAGGAAGAAGGGCCAGCAGGTGGAGTGGTGATTAAGGCACTGAAATCCCATGTGGCCTACTGTAGTTTGAGTCCTGGACCCAGCAGCTTGAACATCATGTTGGGCGTGTGTGTGTGCTTGCCCAAAATCGCAAGAGGAGAACGGAGAACAAGGGATTGCGGCATGGCAATTCCCCCTGGGGGTGATTTCTCTCTTCCCTGTCTTTGTCTCCAGTGAACACATGAGCCCTACAGTTAAAAAAAAAAAAAAAAAAAAAAAAAAAAAAAAAACTAGAGTAAGACACCAACTCA
Source organism: Tupaia tana (assembly GCA_026018925.1). Taxonomy (NCBI): domain Eukaryota; kingdom Metazoa; phylum Chordata; class Mammalia; order Scandentia; family Tupaiidae; genus Tupaia; species Tupaia tana. The sequence goes on from JAKSZU010000001.1 coordinate 8,396,316, forward strand.
AAAAAATTTATTTAAAACTGTATTTTTTTTTTTAAGTTTTGCTAAAGGGTATGTGTACTTACTAGAGAGAAAGAGAGAGAAAAGGAAAGTGAGAAATCACCCCCATGGGGGAAATGGCCATGCCACTATCCCTTCTCCTATTATCTTGGGATCGCCGGCACACTCATAAATGAGCTCAGTACGTTCTTCACGCCACCAGGTCTGGGACTTAAATCACACCGCTGTCCACATGGATTCCAGCTGCGTTAACCACCATGCCACTGGCTGGCCCCAAACTGTATTTTTTTTTGGAGAGGTTTTTGCTATAGGGCGTGTGCGCTCGCCAGACAGACAGAGAGAGACATAGAGACAGAAAGCGAGAAATCACCCCCCAGGGGGGATGGTCACGCTGCAATCCCTTCTCCTCCATTCTCCTCTCGGGATCTTGGGCACGCACGCACATGCGCCCGGCGTGAGTTTTAAGCCACTGGGTCCGGGACGCGAACCGCAGTCGACTACATGGGAGTCCAGCGACATAGCCATTACGCTAACTGCTGGTTCCCCCCAAACTGTATTTTAATAAAGTATGTTAATAAAAGACAACTGGCTGGGCCAGCAGGTGGCACGGAGGTTAAGGCAGCTGGATCCCAAAATCCCAAGAGGAGAACGGAGAAGGGAATGCAGCACAGCTATCCTCCCTGGGGAGTGATTTCTCACTTTCCCCCTCTCTGTCTGTCTCTGTCTCTCTCAGGCAAACACATGTGCCACACAGCAAAGAACAAAAAGACTACTGGCTAACATGTATACGTTAACTTACCTGTTAACATAGAATAACAGGTAAGTGTTAAATAATACTTCTGGGCATTATCATCATTAATCAAGCCTATGACGTCCCCAAATTTAGATTAATATATCCTAATATTTAAAAAACAGTGGTTATAGCTAACTGAATTATTTATGCCAGGATCCCATATAGCTAACCACCCCATTACCAAACGACCACACAGGTAACAGTCAGACACTGTCGGTGAGTGTAAGGAACATTCACGTGTTTCATATGTTCTCAAACATTGCTGCTCAAAGTGCAAACTAGTATCACTGCTTTGAAAGGCAATTTCTCAATGTGTATTTTAAATGAGGACCAGCAGGCGTCATAGTGGTTGGGGTACCAGACTCCCACATGGCCAACCACAGTTCGAGTCCCAGACCTGACAGCCTGCTACATCACTTTCCCTCTTTCTCGCTCTCTCTCTGTATCTCTCTGGTTCAACTGAAAAGAAATAATAATAATTGAAATTAAAGAATTCATAAAAGGGTTTTTTTTTTTAAAAAAAAAAGTATATTTGAATATCCACACCCTTTGACACAGAATTTTTGTACCTTATACTCGTTATAAACAAATAACACAACTAGAAAGATCTTCAACCACAGTACTGTTTATAAAAGCAAAAAATGGAAACCATCTAATAATCAACAAGGGCTAAATTAAATATCAAGGTTGTCTACATATTATATTCTACATAGCTGTTAAAAATAAAACGAGGCAGCTCTGTTTCCTAGGCTGAACCATATGAAACTGCTGACACCCAGCCATTTCTATCTACAAAATTGTGACTCCCGGGAACCAGCAATTAGCGTAATGGCTATGTCGCTGGACTCCCACGTAGTCGACCGCGGTTCGTGTCCCAGACCCGGTGGCTTAAAACTCACACCGGGTGCGTGTTTGTGCGTGCCCAAGATCCCGAGAGGAGAATGGAGGAGAAGGGACTGCAGCGTGACCATCCCCCCTGGGGGGTGATTTCTTGCTTTCTGTCTCTATGTCTCTCTCTGTCTGTCTGGCAAGCGCACGCATCCTATAGTGAAAACCTCTCCCAAAAAAAAGAAAAAGAAAAAAACTGTGACTTCCTATGGGGACACGTCACACAGTGGCAGTAAGGAACATGGAGAGATCCAGCAGCCTGGGACTCAATTCTGGCCCCTTTACTTTTCTTCTCCATGTCACAATCCTCATCCACGTAAATGGGCAGGGATGGTATCTGTGTGGGGACGATATCTGTATCTATCTCATAGGTTCCTACAAGCACCCAACACACTGCGTGGGTGCAAGAGAACAGAGGAGAAAGGACTGCAGCATGGCCGTCCCTGGGCAGGGGCACGGAGAATTATCCCCTACCTCTGGAGAGAGCATGAGCCCTATAGCAAAAAAAAAAAAAAAAAAAAAAAAAAAAAAAAAAAAAAAAACACTAAAAACAGTACTGACACTTTATTACCAGCTAAATAAGTATCTGTCATTCTCTACATGGATATTGAGGTGAACACAGTAAAGTGAAGAACCGTGCACACAGAATGCAATCACTCCGGGGTGGGGTGGCTTGCTGTTTAAGAAAATACATGGATAGCTGCAAATGCCTGAAATACCACTGGGAAGGAACACAAGAAAATGGAAACGGTTACTCCTGAGGAAGACAACTAGCTAGCAGAGTTTAGAGTCGTCACGAACTTGCACTTCATTACATGCGCCTTTGTAGTTCTATATACATGTGGGGACATTTCAAAAAGTTCGTGGAAAATGAAGTTTAAAAACACAAATTTGGGGGGACCAGCAGGTGGCTTAAAGGCTATGTCGCTGGACTCCCATGTAGTCAACCACAGTTCGAGTCCCAGACCCAGTCCCAGCTTAAACTCACACCAGGCGCATGTGCAACGAACCCAAGATCCCAAGAGGAGAATGGAGAAGGGACTATGTCATGCCCATCCCCCCAGGGGAGTGATTTCTTACTTTCTGTCTCTGTCTTTCTGGAGAGCACACATGTCCTACACCAAAAACCTCTCCAAAAATAATAATAATAATAATAATACAAATTTTGGGACCAGCAGATGGTGTAATAGTTACGTTGTGTAATGGACCATGGTTCAAGTGCCGGACCTGGTGGCTTAAAACTCACACTTGGGTGTGTATGCATGTGTGCCCAAAATCCCGAGAATGAAGAGAGAAGGGATTGCAATATGGCCATCCCCCCTTGGGTGAGACTTCTCACTTTCTGTCTCTCTAGCAAGTGCACATGCCCTATAGCAAAAATTTCTCCAAAAAAATTTTATTTACAACATAAGCTCCATGAAGTTTAAGATACTTCTCTAAGCAATGATACCAGTCATTAGTTCCATTCCTAAAGAAGAGATGGTCCTGGGAATTTAATCATGTCAAAGCAGTCTTTTTTACATTAGTAACTGAAGAAAATGGGTGTATTTTAAAGATTTTAAGATTAGAGGCCAACTGGTGGCTAAGTGGTTAAACCAGCTGGATCCTACATGGCCAACTCCGTGCTTTGAGTCTTGGACCCGGTGGCTTGAAAAATACGCCAGCTGCATGTATGTGCATGCCCCAAATCCCCAAGAGGAGAATGGGGAAAGGACTGAGGCATGGCTATCTCCTGCCCCTGGGGGGTCAGGAGGGAGTGATTTCCCTCTCTCTCTCTCTTCCTCTGGCAAGCACATGTAACATACAGCAAAAATAAAACAAGCAAACAAACAAAAAGACTAGAAAACAAAAATAAGTCCGAAGGAGCTAAATCGGGGCTAAAAGGTGGGTGCCTAATGATTTCCCATTGAAATTCTCACGAAACTGACTTTGTTGGATGAGAGGAATGAGCAAGAGCACTGTCCTGGTGGAGAACTCCCGTAAAGCTCTCCCAGGCAGTTTTCTGCTAAAGCTCAGAGTAACTTTCTCCAAGACTGTATTAATTAGCAGATGCTATCATTCTTTGACCCTCTAGAAAGTCAACAAGCAAAACGCCTTCGGCATCCCAAACACTGTGACCAAGACCTTTGCTCTTGACTGGCCTGCTTCTGCTTTGATGGACTACTTCCACCCCTTGGTAACCACTGCTTGGACAGAGATCTGTCTTCAGGATTCAATTAGGAAAGCCAAGTGTCATCTCCTGTACAATTCTTCAAAGACATGCTTCAGGACCTTGATCTCACTTGTTTCAAATTTCCACGGAAAGCTCTGCTCTTGTCTGAAGCTGATCTGAGCATGACAGATTTGATACCCATCAAGCAGAAAGTGTGTTCCAGGTTAACCTTTTGTCAGAACTCATAGGATGGGACCAGCAGTTAGCATAATGGCTATGTCGCTGGACTCAAATGTAGTAGAACACACGGTTCGAGTCCCAGACCCGGTGGCTTAAAACTCATGCCAGGAGCGTGTGCGTGTGTGCCCAAGATCCCGAGAGGAGAATGGAGGAGAAGGGATTGCGGCGTGGTCATCCCCCCTGGGGGGGGGGGGGTGATTTCTCGCTTTCTGTCTCTCTGTCTCTCTCTGTCTGGCAAACACATGCACCCTATAGCAAAAACCTCTCAAAAAAAAAAAAAAAAAATGAACTCATAGGCTGAACCAACTCAGACGTCTGTGATGCTAGCTACCATTTCATCAGTCTTCTTCAATTATGGTACAAACAAGATTAACTTTTTCTTTGCAAGTTAATGTGGACGGTCTGCTGTTATGGGCATCATCTCAACATCATCTCATCCCTTCTCAAAACACGTTATCCATTTGTAGTGATCTCACTGGGGCACTGTCCCCATAAACCTTTCATAAAGCATTGATGATTTCACCATTCTTCCATCCAAGCTCCACCATAAATATGGTGTTTGTCTTAAATTTTAGCAGAAATCATTTTGCGCTAATAGCAGCTCTTTTCTTTTTTATTCAGTATATACTTTTTCAATTTTCAAATGAATTTCATATTTTACATGAAGTCCCTATCATGGTGTATACTGTATATATATATATTTTTTTTTTTCAACAAAGAACTTCAAATTTTTTTGTCTGTTAAATGTCTCTTCCCTTTGCACCTCACACCCACCCTACCTACCCTTTACCACCTACTCTCTATCATTCACTCTCTACCACCCATTCACTCTCTACTCTCCTCCCTTAAGGTTTCTGGTAGCAACAATTATCCTGTCTACTTTCTTTTTTAAATTATTTTATTTACTTATTTATCTTATTTTAATTTGACCAGAGAGGGAAAGAGTGAGAGAGAAGGAAAGAAAGTGAGAAAGCAAGCTGCCAAGTCCAGGACTCGAACTGCAGTCAGCCATGTGGCAGTCCAGCACCCTTAATCACCATGCCACCTGTTGGTCCCATATCCTGTCTACTTTCATATCTTCATATCTTTTCATGTCTGCCACAGAGTGCAGATATCGATACAAATTGAGGGGGATATACAGCATGTATCTGTCAAAGACTGGCTCCCTGTGCTCAGCACTAAGTCTTCCATGTTCATCCACTCCGAATCAATAAAATAAGGTCTCACTGTGTCTTAGAACTGAACACTATACCATAGTATATAGGTGCCAGCTTTTCAACCCAGTCATCAGGTTTTGGATATTTGGGTTCCATGTTTAACAATTGTGACTAATGCTACAATAAACATAAATATGCGAGTGTCTTACCCTCTTTTGTGCCTCAAACCAGTCACTAGTGTAAACAAATCTACTGTGCTGCCAGTCATATAAAAGTACAGAACATACCATTATGGACAGTACATAATACTTGATAATGACTATAATTGACTGTGTTATCAGTTTATTTACCATAAAATAATTTTTATCTTATTTTAGAATATACATCTTTTTTTAATTGTCAGAGGGTACATTTCTCACGTAAAGTGTATTCTTGTTACTTGTGTTTAAAAGGAAAAAGTTTTTTAAGTTGGCCTAGCCATGTTAGCACTCCGCCTAGTAGGGTGAGGACACATGGGAGAACAGAATCCTATTCCTGGCCCACTCTGAAAGGCCAGGAGCACTGGCACTCGCCTTTGGTTCAAGTTATTCAGAAGGCTGATGCAGGACCACTGCAATACAAAGACCCTGTCTGAGTACTCCCCATCCACTGACACACACGCCACTAGCACCACAGGAGCTGACTGTAAAACAGTTAGCCAGACCTGCCTAGATGGTACAATCCACAGCATACTGAAGTGTTGCACACTACATAGTTGACCATGGGTTTAATCCCCAGGTCAGCCTAAAAACGCACTAGGCATACATGCAGGTAGCCAAAATCATGAAGAACTAAAGGGCTGGGGAAAAAGAATTTCAGAGTCATAAGGTAATATTTTGGGTTTTTTTTCTCCCCTCTCTCTCATAAACACACTATCATAAAGAAAAAAGACAGTATGTCATACTAGGCAGCAGCAACCTCATATGGTTCACGTTTATGTCTCTGGATTACATCATTTTCTTTTGTGCTTGATTGAATCTCATGGTGATCTGTTCATCACGGCTCTTCTGGTGGGACAGGTGCAGAGGTGGAAGATGTGATAACAATGATCCTGACCCCATGTCCTTGTGGTCTTAGTTCTTAACAGAGAAGTTTAAGAGTGAAAAGTAAAAATGAAGAAGTTTTTAAATAGACAAAGACTTACAGAGTAAGAACATAAAGAAAAAAAATGTATTTTACAGCTATACAGTATGTTTGTGTTTTAGGCTAAATGTTATTACAAATCTGCCAAAATACCTTTAAAAAATTAAAAAGGGGTGGGACCAGCAGATGGCATAATGGTTATGTTACGGGACTCCCACATAGTCGACTGTGACTCAAGACCCAGATCCGGCAACTTGAAACTCACACCAGGCGTGTGTGTAAGTGTGCCCAAAATCCCAAGAGGAGAAGGGATTGCAGCATGGCCATCCCTCCTCGGGGATGATTTCTCGTTTTCTGTCTCCATCTGTCTGACAAGCGCACACACCCTACAGCAAAAATCTCTCAAAAAATAAATAAAAAATAAATAAATAAATAAATAAATAAATAGGACCAGTAGATGGCATAATGGTTACGTCACTGGACTCCCATGTAGTTTACTGAGGTTCAAGCCCCAGACCTGACAGTTTAAAACTCACGTCGGACACATGTGCATGCATGCCCAAAATCTCAAAAGAATGGAAAAGAAGGGACTGTGGCATGGCCACCACAATGAGGAGGTGATTTCTCATTTTCTGTCTCTCTGTCTCTCCAGTGAGTACACACACCCTATAGCAAAATCTCTCTTTAAAAAAGAAAAAATTTAAAAGTTGGGGGGCCAGCAAGTGGCGTGGTAGTGGGGGCACTGGATTCCCACATGGCCGACCACAGTTGAGTCCTGGACCTGGAGGCTTGCTTTTTCATTTTTCCTCTCTCTCTCTCTCTCTCTCTCTCTCTCTCTCTCTATATATATATATATATATATATATATACATACACACACACATATACACACACACATATACATATATATCTGGTCAAATTTTTTAAATGACAGTAATAATAAGTAGAATTAAATAATTCTTTCAATAGAAAAAAATTTAAAAATTGGGCCAGCCCGTGCCATGGTGATTAAGGTGGCTGGATCCCACATGGCTGATGATGTGGTCTGAGTCTCAAACCCTCCGAACTGAAAAACACATTGGGTGCATGTGCGTATGGACCCCAAATCCCAAAAGGAAGAAGAAATGAAGGAGAACAGATTGTAGTGTGACCATGCCCCACGGGGGGTGGGGGAGGTATTTTCTCACCACTCGCCTGAACCCCAACAAGTACACACACCCTCTGGCAAAATTTTAAAACAAGCTGAAAGTTTATAAAGTTACAGTAAACTGAGGTTAAGTTACACTGAAGAAAAATGTCTTGATAAATATGGTGTAGCCTGTGTGCACGGTATTTATGAAGTCTACAGCAGTGTACAGTGGTGTCCTAGGCCTTTACAATCACTCCTCACTCACTCACTCACTCACTCACTCACTCACCCACAGCAACTTTCAGTCCTACAGGCTCCATTCATGGTAAGTGTATGATACAAGTGTACCATTTTCTAATTTTTTACACTGTACTCTTACTGTTCATTTTCTATGTTTAGAAGACAAAAGCTTATCACTGTGTGATAAGTGCCTACAGCAGTCAGTACAGTAACACAGGAAGAACGAGGTATACCACACAGTCTGGGTGTGTAGCAGGCTAAACCACCTAGGTTTATGTAACTTCACTCTATGACGTTCACACATCGACATAATCTCTAGAAATGCATTTCTCAAACTGAATCCTTGTTGTGAAGCAAATCAACGTACTTGTCTATTTAAATACTTCATAATAAAAATATTTTTAAGAAAACTTAAACAAAAATATATTTAGATGTCAATTTGATACTTAGCAGAAACTTCAGCAATCACTAGAGATAGGACCCTATCTTCCCTGAGTACACTTCACAGCACTGATCTAAAATCAATGAAAGTGTGCCTTCTAGAATCATTCTGCTTATGACTCTAGACGATATTAAGTTTCATGAAAAAAATGGAGCTAGTCTGATTTAGAAGAATCCCTATACAAAATTAAAAATAATTTATTGGGCCAGCAGGTGGTGTGGAAGTTAAGGCAGCTGAATCCCATATGACCAACTCTGCAGTTCAAGTTCCAGACCTCATGGCTTGAAAAACACCAGACACATGTATGTGCATGCCCAAAATCCCAAGAGGAGGGACCAGCAGTTAGTGTAATGGCTATGTCGCTGAACTTCCATGTAGCCAATCGCGGTTCGAGTCCCAGACCCGGTGGCTTAAAACTCACGCTGGGCGCATGTGTGTGCATGCCCAAGATCCCGAGAGGAGAACGGAGAAGGGATTGCAGCGTGGCCATCTCCCCTGGGGGGTGATTTCTCGCTTTCTGTCTCTGTCTCTCTCTGTCTATCTGGCGAGCGCACGCACCCTATAGCAAAAAGCACTCAAAAAAAAAAAAAAAAGAAAAGAAAAAAATCCCAAGAGGAGAATGGAAGGGAAGGAATTGTGTCATGGCCATCCCCCTTGTCTCTCTCAAGTGAGTGCATGTGGCCTACAGCAAACTAAAAATTTAGAAATTAATTTTTTTAAAACTTTCTTAAAGTATACTGCTGAAAGCCAGAATATTATCACACCTCTCTTAGATCTTAATACAGTTCTAATACAAAGTTGTTCTAATAAGCTTCTCTTTCCTAACAGAGAGGCTTCCCTGTGTAAAATACGACAAAAGTGTAGAAAAAACACCAAGGATTATCACAAAAGGTTATCATGAAAATGGTCTGAAATTAGTGGCAATGGTTGTACAACTCAGTGAACATACTAAAAACAAGTGGGCATTTTAAATGGGTGAATTATATGGCATGTGAATTATGTTTCAATCAAGTTTTTTTTAAAGAAAAAAGTCATTTAAAGTGGCCTTCCAGTATTTCAACAAGACTGTCGTATTTCTCCATTTTCTATAATCACCAAAACTCCTTCAAATCAGCTTTTCTTTATCTTTCAAAGGACATAGTGCCCCATAAATAGGGACAAAACAAAATTTACTACTCTGCAACTCAGGAGTTTTGGTTTCTCAAAATATCACCAAAAAAAATTGGTAACAGAAGTTTTAAGTGTATTTTGAGCTAAATATCTACATCCTTCAGTGGTAAAACACACTGGTAAGAATTCAGGTTGGCAATTCCTTCTGAAAAACTGCTTTCTGCACACACAAAAAAAAAAACACATTTCCCCTTTTCCTCCCCCAAAATAACTCCTTCCCTCTATTTCAATACATCATAAGCAATTGTTCTCGTCTTAAGGATCTAAAGACTTTCTTTTCCTTAGCTCTACATAAAATATTCCAGAATCTCAGACACTAAAGCAAAACTATCCCACTAAAAGGCACCCACACACCAGGAAATAGTAAGACCCCTGTGAGGGGCAGGGTCTAAGCAGGAGCTTCCTACTTTCAGGCCTTAGCGGGAAGGAACAAGGGTCTGCCCTGAGGCTCAGAACTTGGCACAAACCTGCTCTTCTTCTGTAAAGGGCACAAGAGCCAACGGCGGCAGGGGCTCCTCCTGCAGGATAGGCAGAAATTCTTTATCCAGAAGGTCTGAAGGTATCTGTAGACCAAACAAATGGCCATGACATTAATGCTATTCCACCAATTACAAGACAATGAAACAAAAACAAAGAAGCAAAACTCTTCTGTTTATGTATTGCTGATTATTATAGATGAACCTTGTTTGTGTGGCACGTACAGAGTTTGAAAGCCCCTGTGCCCTGCCCAGTCTCCCATCAGACGCTGCTCTCAGATTTAGCACTAGTGCTGGTATCTCAGAGCACACGTAGAGAAGTCAGAATCTCCACGTTTAACTGAAAGCAGAAAGTGACGAGGAGAGTTTTATAAGCAGCTGTACCTGCCTCAGCAACCATCACTAAAATTTAAGGTCCACGATCTCCTAACGGCAAGACCAGCTCCCAACCACGAGGCTGTGGAACTGGCCTCCTTTTATAACTGTGAACTCTTCTCCTACTTTCTCACCTTGTTGTCTTTAAGGAAAAGTGCTAACATTTCTTCTCTGCCATAACGATAATCTGCTAATTTATACTTCGGCAATGCTGGAGAAAGAGGCGGGGACGTAATACTGCCACCACTGGACAGAGCTCGGAGCCTAGAACAGGAAAGCAGAGAAGACACTGAGTGACAAATATTCTGGCACCATAGAATCTTTACGTTATGTAATACACTGGAAAAAAAATATTTTGGTTCTTTGAAGAGCAAAAATGAAGGGCCAACAGATGGTGTGGTAGTGAAGGGCACTGGACTCCCAATGGCTGACCACAGTTCGAGTCCTAGACCTGGTAGTTTGCTCTGTCACTCTCACTCAGTCTTTCTCTGCTCAAATTTAAATAAATTAATTAATTTAATTTAATTAAATAATTCTTAAGAACAGAAGAGTGAAAATGAATCTCATTATGCCAAAGTATAAAGGATTTTAACTTTAATACAACCTGTTGTCACACCACGTTAAGAATTCACTGAGTAATAAATGAGACAACCGTATGGAAAATCCTTAGCTTAAAAGGTCTCATGGTATGCCCCTGAGAAGCTTGGATATAGGGAAGAGATACGTTTTTCAAAATTATGAAAGTTACTTTTGATTGAAAGAAAAGTAAAGTACCGTCTTACATCCATTAGAGTCCTATTGAGTCTGACAGTACTAAGTATTGGTAGGATGTAAAACAATGGAAACACCAAGATAATTTTTGTGGAATTATAAATTAAAACAACCACTTTGAAGAATAATTTGGTAATAGCTATTTGGCTCTTCGGTAATAGCTAAAATTTTTTAAAAAGGCAAAATACAGAAGTTTATAATAAAGATAACCTTTTTAGTTTTTTTTTCCCCCCTCATTTGCTATAGGGCATGTGCACTCACCAGAGAGAGAGAAAGAAAAAGAGGGAGAAAGGAAAGTGAGAAAGCAAACCACCAGATCCAGGACTTGAACAGCAACCAGTCATGTGGGAGTCCAGTACCTTAACCACCACGCTACCTACTCGCCCAAAGATAACTTTTATATAAAATAAAACCTGCAAATAAGCTTACATCATTTACAGACACATACAAAATATAGCAAGATCATAAAAACAAATAATTAACAAATACAGTATTCAAAATAAGATTATATCTACAAAAAGAAGCAGAGTATAAAGGGAGTTTAACCATACCTCCAATTTTTTTTTTTTAGCTTAATGATAAGTATGTGGGTATTTATCACAATTTACCTTTTTATATGCCAGCAATATTTCATTCTATGTAGACACACATACATACATGCACAAACATATACAAGACACACATGCCCCAAATGGGACTGGGTTATTCCACAATCCTTCCTCCTTCATTCTCCATCCCATCAAGATGCTGGGCATTGGGGACCAGCAGTTAGTGTAATGGCTATGTCACTGGACTCCCATGTAGTCGACTGCGGTTCACATCCCGGACCCGGTGGCTTAAAACTTATGCCGGGCACATGTGCGTGCGTGCCCAAAATCCCGAGAGGAGAACGGAGGAGAAGGGATTGCGGCATGGCCATCCCACCGGGGGGGTTGATTTCTCGCTTTCTGTCTCTCTGTCTCTGTCTGTCTGGCGAGCGCACACGCCCTATAGCAAAAAAGAAAAAAAGATCCTGGGCATGTGTGTGGCTACCTGGCGTGTTTTTCAAGGCACCAGGGCCAGGACTCAAATCCTGACCAGTCACATGGTTTCCAACTTCCTCTGTATAGGACATAACTGCTATGCTATGGAGTCGGCCCTTTCCAAATATTTATATATATACATATAAAATAAATGTTTTATATGTATATATATATATTATATATATATTATATATATAAGAATTATTTAATTTTATTCATTTTATTTTAATTTGACCAGAGAGAGCCACAGCGACAAAAATAGAAAGTGAGAAAGCAAGCAACCAGGTCAGGGACTTGAACTATAGTCAAACATATGGGAGTGCCCAGCGCCTTAACTACCACGCCACCTGCTGGATCTTGTTTTTTTTTTTTTTTAAGAGATTTTTGCTATAGGGTGTATGCGCTGGCCAGAGAGAGACAGAGAGACAGAAAATGAGAAATCACCCCCCGGGGAGGATGGCTAAGCCACAGTCCCTTCTCCTCCATTCTCCTCATGGGATTTTGGACACGCATGCACACGCAACAGGCATGAGTTTTAAGCCATAGGGTCCAGGACTTGAACCGCAGTCAACTACATGGGAGTCCAGCGATGTAATCATTTCACCATCTGCTGGTTCCTCAATATATATATATATATATACATACATACATACATATATATATACAGGAGAGGTTTTTGCTATAGGGCGCGTGCGCTCACCAGACAGACAAAGAGAGACAGAGAGACAGAAAGAGAGAAATCACCCCCCAGGGGGGATGGCCACGCCGCAATCCCTTCTCCTCCATTCTCCCCTCGAGATCTTGGGCACACACACACATGCGCGCCCAGCGTGAGTTTAAGCCACCGGGTCCAGGAGTTGAACCACAGTCGACTACGTGGGAGTCCAGCGACATAGCCATTACACTAACTGCTGGTCCCTCCTCAAAATATATTTTCAATAAAAGTAATTAAACATCAGTATAGAGGGCCATCAGGTGGGCATGGGGCTAAGGTGTCCAGATCCCAAATGCTGACAGCACAGTTCAAGTCCCAGACCCTGCAGCTTGAAAAACACGCCAGGCATGCATGCATGCTATGCCTGCCCAAAGACTGGAGAGAAGAATAGAGAGGGACTGTGGCATGGTCATCTCCTGGGGGGGGGGGGGGGATGATTTCTCACTTTTCCTCCTTTTCTCCCTGTCTCTGTCTCTCTTTGGTGAGCCAACACACACATTCACACACACACACACACACACACACACACACACACTTGAAGCTGCTGACAAAAAGTTCCTCTAAGGAACACAACTGGAGGAAGACAAATAGCTTTAATTTTAAAATATGTATTTTTAAAAAAAATAAGTAGGACCAGCAGGTGATGTGCAGGTTAAGGCGCTGAACCACGTGGCCGACCATGGTTCGAGTACCGCGTCATACAAATTTTCTCTCTTCCTTTAGCTACATCCTCCAGCTTAGCCCCAGGTACACCTGGTCCTGAGGCTCTGGGGAGGAACCAAGCACCTCAAGCTGATTATATACATCATTTTCTAATCGGAACACAAGGCCCTCTTTGGAGAACACACCAGAAGTAAAGCACATCTTTTCAAACCCTGACATTACAGAATCAACTCCAAGAAACTTGGAAGAAACATCTAATCCATCAAATGACCAGAAACCAGCACAAAGGCACAAGAAATATGAAAAACCAAGAAAATATCTCTCCATCAAGGGAAAAGAACAACTCATCGTTCAGATAGTACAATAGAACTCATGGAAACGTCAGATAAACAATTTAGAATATTCATAGCAATAAAACTAAGTGAGATATAAGAGAGATGAGACAACAAACTCCAGGAGGTGAGGAAGTCCTTCCAGGATTTGAAAGAAATGGGTCACCAGAAAAAAAATCATCAAACACTGGAGCCAGCAGGTGGCATAGTGGGTAAGGCACTGGCCTCACATAGCCAAACAGGATCCGTGTCCCAGACATGGCAGCCTGCTTTCTACCTTTCTACCTTTCCATTTTCCATTTGGTCAAATTTTTTAAATATTGGGACCAGCAACTAGTGTAATGGCTATGTCGCTGGACTCCCATGTAGTCGACCATGGTTCGCGTCCCGGACCCAGTGGCTTAAAACTCGCGCTGGGCGCATATGTGTGCGTGCCCAAGATCCCAAGAGAACGGAGGAGAAGGGATTCCAGCGTGGCCATCCGCCCTGGGGGGTGATTTCTCACTTTCTGTCTGTCTGTCTGGTGAGCGCACACACCCTATAGCAAAAACCTCTCCAAAAAGAGGAAAAAAAACACAATTTTTAAAATATTAATAAATGAAATTAAATACTTTTAAAAGAAAAAAGAATCAAACAGAACTATTAGAGATGAAGGCTGTAATACAGGAAAATTACGCCAGCTGTGCACGCATGCATGCCCAAAATCTCGAGAGAATGGAGGACAGGGGATTGCCACATGGCATCTTTCTCACTTTCTCTTTCTGTCTCTTTCTAGTGAGCATACATGTCCAATGGCAAAAACCTAGAAACATACACACATACACCAAGTTTTAAAAAAAAAAAGCACCTGAACAAAATATAGCAATAATAAGATTCTGCCACAGCACTATACCGAAAACGAGGGGACTGAGACCCAGTACACTAACGCACTGGGAGATGCTGCTCCTGGGCAGGCTGAGGCCACAACGGGAGGCCTGGGTTCCATTTCCAGCCCACCCTAGAAGCTAGGCAAACTGGCTGGTGCTAGTGGCCCCGGCCACTAGGGAGGCTAACGCAGGAGAAGCATGACATAACAAGACCCTATCTTTTTTAAAAAAAGGTAGAGGGAAAATAATCTATTAAATTACATACTGGGACCAGCAGTTGGCATAATGGCTATGTTGCTGGACTCCCATGTAGTCGACCACGGTTCGAGTCCCAGATTTGGTAGCTTAAACTCACACCAGGAGTCTATGTGTGCGTGCCCAAGATCCCGAGAAGAAGATGGAGGAGAAGGGACTGCGGCATGGCCATACCTTCTAGAGGGTGATTTCTCGCTGTCTCTCTCTGTCTTTCTGGCGACACGTGCCCTATAGCAAAAACCTCTCCAAAAAAAAAAAAAAGATTACATATTAAAACTTAACATGGGACCAGCCCCATGGCGCAGTGGCTAAGTGCTATGCAGAGGAAACTGGATCCCACTAGCCAGCCACACTTTGAATTCTGGCCCTGGAGGCAACACTCCAGACCATGTGTGCATGTGCCCAAGATCCTGAAGGGATGGAGAAATGGAGGAAAAGGGTGACCAGATCCTGTTGGGAGTTCTCTCTCTCTGTCTCACACACAGGCGCACATATATATACTACTTGCATTCATTCATTCATTTATCTTATTTTATATATCTATGTATATATAAAAAGGCCAAATAAATAAAGCACAGTAAATACTCGTATTCATTCAAAAATGGCAGGAAAAAATTATATATGTACAGTAAACATAAAAATGTGTTTCCACATAGAAAGGAAAACTTAAAGAATATGCATTAGTTGGGGCCAAAAGACGGCATGGTGGTTAAGGCACTGGACTCCCACATGGCCAACCACGGTTGGAGTCCCAGGCCTGGAGACTTACTTTCTCATTTTCCCTTTCTCTCTTTGGTGAGCACATGTGCCCTATAGCCAATCTAAAATAATAATAAATAAAATTAAATAATGTTTTTAAAAAAGGATATACATTAGCAAAGTGAGACTACATCCTTTCTTTCAATGCTTACATCTTCCTCTCCCCTTTCCTTTTAATGTTTTCATTACGGCAGTTCTGAACGTACGTAAAAGCACCAAGAGGCACACATGCGCTCCTACGTACCAACCCCTCAGCCCCAAGGCCGGCAACCCAGACAGCCCTGCCCTTTCTACCACCCCATAGAGGCCTGCTTTGCTATTATTCTCAAAGGACGTCGGTTTATCATTTCACCTGTTCACACTTCAGAACGTCATCTAAAAGACAAGGCCAAAAGTCTAGACCTTGCTGGCCTATCCATGATGATGTCTAACAGATTTCTGTTCTCTATGCATCACACGCATCAGCAAATGGGTTCTATTTTGGGGGGGGAATACCTCATGTGTGTGGTGGTATGTCATTCCACCAGGAGGCAAATACTGCCTGGTTGGTCTTGTGATGCCTGGGTCCCTCAGCTGACTAAGGTTACATATGACTACATCCTATCATTCCTCTTCATTCATTAGCTGGTATATTTCTACGAAGAGAAACTTCCCCTTAGACTATTTGGTACAGTTACCCAATAGCATAGTTTATATAGGAAAGGAAGGAAAAAGCCTAATTCTTTTTATTTATTAGTTTTCAAAAGCATCTTCCAACAGTTACAAACTATTTTTATTTTTAAAAAAAAATTTTGGGGGGAGGTTTTGCTGGAGGGCACGTGTGCATGCCAGAAAGACAGAGAGAGACAGAGACAGAAAGTGAGAATCTCCCCACAGGAGGGATGGCCATGCTGTAATCCCTTCTCCTCCATTCTCCTCTCAGGGTCTGGGACACAGATGCATACACGGCCCAGCGTGCATTTAAGCTACCGGGTCCAAGACTCGAACCGCAGTCGACTACATGGGAGTCCAGCGATACAGTCATTACGCCAACTGCTCATCCCTTATTTAAATACTTCAATTACTGTAATTATTCTTAGCAAAGTTCAAATTACCTCATCTTTGACAAATGGAAGGCTCTTCAAGTTGGCTCCAGGGTCTTTTCTTTGACAGACCCTAGCAGTCTTTGTTTCTTTTCTGTGTGGTATGTCAACATAGTCCAGGCTCATCTTGTGTTATTTCTTGCCTAAGATCCAGAATCAACCATTTTCTCCAGGGAGCCCCGATTCTCTCTAGTAGGTAGAAAACCACAACCTGCTGCTAGGAGTGAGTGCTTAAGGCTGCTGGAGGAGCCCTTGCTTCCTTTCCAACTACTTCTGGGCTTAGCCAAATCATCGAGGTCAATACCCCGTAAGACAAGTTAAACAACCAGGTGAAAGAACAGCATGACCACCAACGGGTGCTCCAACCACTGCCTAGGACCTTCCTAGAAACCCATCAGGTGCCTGTAAAGCTGAGCTCTTTCCTAAAAGAGTCCAATTAACTTCCACCGAGAACTGAAGTTGAGGATTTTACTTGTACAGTAACTCAATCTCAAATTCCACAACAACTTCAATGTAACAGATAAGAAAAAATGAAGCTGGGGGTTAAACAACTTGCCCACAGTCACAGCAAACAGATTCAAGCTCAGCTTCTTATGACTAAAAAGATCATAATCTTTCCAACAATGAAGTCTCAAAATTACATTTAACATAGCCACAGTTAATTTGTCAAATTTTAATATGTGTGTATATATAATTAGCAATCACTTAAATCTATCTTCCTTATACTGAGCCAATATGCTTCCCCACTGCAATGCACATCTAAGCATTTTTTCCAGTGAAAACCATGCCAGTATTGCCAGATCCAGTGGGCCTACCCTCTCCTCACCTGAGTTCACACCCCAGTTTCAATCACCTGCAGTCACTGACAGTTAAATGCAGGCGAGTATAAAAGTGTATCTTGAAAGAAAAGACACGCCACACTCACACAATGTCTATTCCAGAATACTGTTATAACTGGCCTATCTTCTCAGTTACTATCGTGAGCCTCTCACTGTGCCTCATCTATTAACTACACTTCGTCATAAGTATGCGTGTATAGGAAAATCACAGCGTACTGCAGCAATACCCACAGTTCAGACACCCCTGGGGGTCTTGGAATGCAGTCCCATAACAAAGGACTACTGTAGTCACCATGTCTCATCAGAGGCTCCCTCTCTCTCGTGGCTTAATATCCTTAAATTCTTCAACTGCTCCTCACGACAAGGCTTCAAATTCATTCACCCTCCTGTGCCTTCCAGTGAACCCAGTGGCTTCGCAATGACTAGGACTGAATACTTATACTTCTTCTGGGTACCAGATCTGTTAAGAGCACCATGAGCAGAGATTCTTCCAGCCACTGTGAAGAAAAGGGACTAAGGCAAGATGACAGTAATTCATGCTAACAGAAGATGGCCACCTGAATTAGGATACTGATTATTCTCTGGCTCAACAACCAACAAATTCTACTCCAAGTCCATATATACCTACAGACACCTGGAGAAGGTAATATCCCTCCCTAAAAACCCGCAAGGGAGCTCTCTCTCTTCCACACCACCCTGTCTCTTATGAACACAACCCGCATGTGCCTGCCCCTCAGGCTCCCAGTGAGTCTCCCAGTGGTTCTCTGGGCCTCTGTTACCATAGCATCCCTTCCAGCCATGCACAGTTCACCTTTCCTCTTCATCCCAGAGCATCTCCACTTCCTCACTTTCAGCACTTTAAAACCCAGTGCAACTCGGCCTCTCCCATCACTCCACTGCTCTAGCAAAGTTCATCCAGAACCTCCGCACTGCCAGTTCCAAGGGGGATCTTCTACCCTCATCACCTTCTTCAGGGTCTGCACGCCAATGTTTGCCCAGCCTTACATGGTGAGTAATTGAGAAGTAGAGACAGCAGCCATCCCAAACTCCATGACCTTCGAGTCTTCACTTGATATGTACTGTTTAAAATCCAAACTTCAGTTTATAAAAGCAATATGGAGGGCCAGCCCCACGGCCTGGTGGTTAAGGGAGTCAGAGCCTACATAGCCGACCATGCAGTTCAAGTCCTGGTCCTGGGACTTGAAAGTTACACAGGGCATATGTGCATGTATGCTCAGAACCCCATCAGGACAGGGAAATGGAGAAGGGACTGTGGTGTGACCACGCCCACTGCAGTGTGCTTTCTCCCTTACTCTCTCCTTCCCACTGCCTCTCTTAGCAAACAGACATAGCTTCTGGAGAAAGAAAGATGTAGATAGAAAATAGATAGGGACCAGCAGTTAGCATAATGACTATGTCACTGGACTCCCACGCAGTCGACCGCGGTTCGTGTCCCGGACCCGACAGGCTTAAACTCACGCCGGGCGCGTGTGCGTCCGTGCCCAAGATCCCGAGAGGAGAATGGAGGAGAAGGGATTACGGCGTGGCCATCACCCCTGGGGGGTGATTTCTCGCTTTCTGTCTCTCTGTCTCTGTCTGTCTGTCTGGCGAGCGCACGCGCCCTATAGCGAAAAAACCTCTCCAAAAAAAAAAAAAGGAAAATAGATAGATAAAATGAAAGCAGTTTGAAATGTCTACATTCCAAACGTGTGAAAGTGTGAAGGTGTGGCAGTCAAAGAGCACTTCTGTGTAAGCTTGTGATTCTCAAGTCTCAAGTCCAGCTTTGACTTCTCCCATAGAAAGTCAGGTTTTCAAATATAATATACATCTACAGCTTTCAACATGCCCAAAACCCTATTCATTCCAACTCCTTCATCACCTGTATTCCCAAAAGTAGTTAAAGACACTGCCATCCAATCCGCCATTAAGAAACTGGGATTTCGGACCAGCAGATGGCGTAATAGTTAAATCGTTGGACTCCCATGTAGTCGACTGCAGTTTGAGTCCCAGACCTGGTGACGTAAAACTTAGCCCAGGCATGTGTGCATACGTGACCAAAATCCCAAGAGGAGAATGGAGAAGGGACTGTGGCATGGACTCACCCCGGGGCGGGGGGGGGGGGGGTGATTTCTCACTTTCCGTCTCTCTCTCTCTGTCTCTCTGGCAAGCGCATGTGCCCTATAGCAAAAACTTCTCTCAAAAATAAATAATTGTGTAAATAAAAGAAATGGATTCCTCCTCGACTCTTCACCTTCTACTGTCTCGCACACTCAGTTACTACGTCATGTTAGTTTTAAATCCTAAATCTCTGAAACCATTCCTTGAGCCAACCAACCCAGTTCTGTTCACACTTTCCTGCCTTATACTGCTACTACTACATCATAAACAATCTAATTATTGAGTCACTGGGAAAGTCATAGTATTTTCCTGTTTTTTCTATGCAAAAATGCATCATGACTTTCCTAAAGACCCAATAGTTTTATTCCATCCTCCACATTATTGTTATTTCAAATCCAAATCTGAATAAAACTCTCCCTGCTTACCAATTCTTCATTGGCACAATATAACCAAATAAAAGCCAAAGCTTCTTAAAATGGAAAAGCTGCTCCAGGCTCACCTCTCCTGCCCTCTCACTTTAGAATGACAAACATCTTGGGAACTTCCTCTTAAATCTGCTTGTCTCCTTTTCAGACCTTGTCTCCTTTTTCTGACCTTTCTCCCTAACCTTTTCACCAATTCAAAGTGTGGGGATGATGCCAGGGAGAAGAGATTAAGTGCAAAGGAGAAGAGGGAAGAGGAGAGAGGCAGACTGAGTACTGGGGGTTAGAAAGAGTGGCAGGGCAATCGAGGGCCTTGGGGCTTGCTGAGTACCTACTCAGTCTTCATGGACTAGGCTCGCAGGAGAGAAAGGTAACAGAGTCATACAAATAGACATTTAGTCACTAGAGATTTTAGGGAAGATTTGCTCCAATGTACACATTAAGATTATTCTGGCTGCTATGGGGAGAACAATTAGAAGGAAAGAATGGAAGCCAAGAAACATGAGCAGGCCACTCGACAAGAGTTTAACCCAGAGATGGTAGTGGCTTTCACTAAGATGAAGACAACAGACAGTCAGAGAAATGAGCAGATTCAAGAGATGTTCTGGTGACAGAACTGACATGACATCGTGGACTGGATGTAGGGGTGCAGAAGTAAAAGAAATGATCGAGGATTACTTCAAGAGTTTTTTTTTTTTTTTTTTTTTTTTTTGGAGAGGTTTTTTGCTAGAGGGCGCGTGCGCTCGCCAGACAGACAGAGAGACATAGAGACAGAAAGCGAGAAATCACCCCCCAGGGGGGATGGTCACGCCGCAATCCCTTCTCCTCCATTCTCCTCTCGGGATCCTGGGCACGCACGCACACGCGCCCGGCGTGAGTTGTAAGCCACCGGGTCCGAGACGCAAACCGCGGTCGACTACGTGGGAGTCCAGTGACATAGCCATTACGCTAACTGCTGGTTCCCACTTCAAGACTTTTGGCTTATGGTATTAAGAGGAAATGGGGGACCAGCAGTTGGCGTATTGGCTATGTTGCTGGACTCCCATGTAGTCGACCGCAGTTCGAGTCCTGGACCTGGTGGCTTAAACTCACACTTAGCACGTGTGTGTACATGCCCAAGATCCTGAGAGGAGAATGGAGGAGAAGGGATTGTGGTGTGGCCATCCCCCCTGGGGGGTGATTTCTCGCTGTCTCTCTGTCTCTCTCTTACTGGCGAGCGCACGCGCCCTATAGCAAAAACCTCTCCAAAAAAAAAAAAGGGGGGTGGGGACTCAAAAGGGCAAAACTTACAAGCTCAGTTTTGGAAAAGCATAAAGTACAAAATGTCTATAAGACATCTAATTGGAAAATCAGCTAAGCATCTTGATGTGCAATCTACTTCTCTCACAGAATTATAACATGATAGCGAAATCATTCAGTGTCACCGTCCCCACAAAACAATCCAAAAGTAGGTACCGTCTTTATACCCTTGTTGCCTAACTCAGGACAAAGAACACAGCAGACATCTGATAAAATGTTTTCTGAACAAATTTAATGTTCTCTTCTAAAATACACCTCTGGATAGCATCTAATTTACTATCCTTTCAGTTCACAGAGACATCTTTTCCCTTTTTGAAAAATGGGAAAGTAATGCACTCCATCTTCCAGAATTTCTCTCATTTTCCCCATGATTCCACAAGGATTACAGACAGAAAACTAGCCATCTCAGATTTGCCTTCTCCTCTCCTCGTCCCCACTGCCCAATAAGGCATTCAACAAACAGAGTAAGTGTCGGCAGCCTATGCACTAAGCTAAATGATGGGCATAACGAAAGTGGGGAAGCGGTGCCATTCTTCATGCAAAGAACTCTTTCCTAAGTAAGGCAACATACATAGAGAGATACACCACAAAGTCGTAACTATTTTGACGGAAGTATTTAAAAAGTGCTTTGGGAGAAACAGATATATGTCCCTCATCTTTTTCTGGAAGGAAAGGCCTGGGAAATATTTTTAAGACCAGGAAAATTCACAGGAGCCTCCTTTCCCCTGAAGTCAGGTAATTATCTACAACTATTCTCCTTGTAAGGAAACCTTATCTAGCCTTAATCTATCTAAATAGATTTTTGAAATTCAAAAATTTTAAAGTCCCTAAATAAAACAAATATAATTAATTTTCCGGTTTTAAATGTCTCGAGTAAATATATGCATGCAAAGGAAAGAAAACAGAATACCAGTGTTAGCAAAGGCTCTTCGGATGGCGGTACTAGAACTTAGATCTCTTCTTTTACCTTTTGTACTCTTGTTTCCTCCAGATGTTCTAAAAAGAGCACGTTAACTTTGTTTCTGCAACTAACAGCAAAAGCTTTTGTGAGACCTAAATCTAAGGGATTTAGCAATAAAAAAATTTTTTTTAAAGTTTTGTAAAGGGTGAAGTAAACACGCATGAAATGGGAACTAAATTCATAACAACCCTTCTGGTCAGCCTGTCCATAAATCCTCCAAAGCCTAGAGAATGAAACTTCTGAGGCCCCGCCACTACAGTGTGCACTGCTGTGGTGCTGGGCTCTGCAGCCTGGGCTGGTTCCTGGTCCAACCTATGGCTCCTGGTCCTAACCACAGGCGCAGCGGTGTGTGCCTATAATCCTGGCACCTTGGGGAGGTTAAAGCAGGGGGATCATGAGCTCAAGGCTGGCCTAGGCAACTGTCTGATGGAGTCAGGCACGGTGGAACCTGTGTCCCAGCTACTCAGAAGGATGAGATACGAGGAGCACCACACAGCAAGACCCTACCTTTAAAATAAAAAGAAAGAAATTTCTGAGTGAATAATTCCACTTCCAAGAAATTAATCCAAAGAAAATGATTGGCAATACAAACAAAACTATTCAAAAGTATATATACATAACATTTACAAAAGCAAAACATTAACACAACTTCTCTTCCAACAGTTCATGCATTTAACAGATATTTATTGAGTACCTAACTATGTGCCAGGCACTGGAGACACAGCAGTGAATACACTGTACAAAAATCAGAACCGAAGTACCTGCTCTCAGTGGAGCGCACAGTCTAGTGAGGGGTGAATGATGGGATATAAAGGATAAGCATGCAAAATATTTGGCCTGTTATATATGGATACTGACTATAAAGAAAAATGAGGCAAGGAAGGGAGATAGGCACTACATACACAGATGGCCAGGAAAGGTCCAAGGTGGTGGCATTAGGGAAGATTTAAAGTGACTACCGTTTTATACTAGAAATGATGTACTTCATTAAATCTACCACACCCTTTTCAATTCCTTTGGTGACTGCACAAGACGTTCCTTTACTCACAGACACCAGATATAAAGAGCTCTTAAGATCTAATGAATCCATAGACCTAAAAAAGTCTAAGCTCACAGCCCACGGTCTGTTCCTGCTATAATTTCAATGCTATCCCAACTTCCTGCCCCCCAGGTACATAAAAACTCTTCATTTTATGCACCTTATTGAACATGATGCTTTAAATTGATATTAAATTATAAAAACAGAGTTCCACTCGATGTTTCTGTATGGTTCAGAGTTACACATGACTCGATTTAAGAATTATTCCAAACCCTAATTTTCAGGGTACACTGGACACAGCTCCTCAAGTTTTACAATGAATGTACTGTTGCATGCATTTACTAAAAGCATGGCAGCAGGCTTAGTTACACTGCCACTTTCTAGCGCAGGGTTACAGGGCCTCAGATACTCCCATTTACCAGGAGGAATTTTGATGGATGATACAAGTAAGACCACGTGTCGTTCCTCAGCTGATCAGCATTTCAGATGACAGGGAAAGCGCCTAACTCCAATGCCCACGGGGCGGTAACAAGCCAGTGAAGCTGCTGCATGTGGACTGAGATGGCGACCACCCTCTGCTACAGCTACCTCATTCAAATTCTGTATAAACACTGGGATGATCGAATAAACACTAGCAAACACAACTTCGGAGTACCAAGGAAGAGGAGTATGTGTAGGACCCTATTAACAGACTAGATCAATGACACACTGGGGTAACTCTGGGAACCTGGTGTAGAGGCAAGAGCCAGCAAACGTTTTCTGTAAGGGGCCAGCGAGGAAATACTTAAGCTCTGGGAACCAGATGGACTCTGAGGTAACTGCTCAACCCTACCACTGGAGCATGAGGATTCTCAGATAATACAGAAATAAATGGGCGTGGCTGTCTGCCAATAAACCTTTACTCACAAAAACCTTATTTATTGTCCTACTAGCCACAGTTTGCCGATCCACTGTGTAGGACATCAAGGTAAATGTGTACTGATTCTAGAATACCACTGGTTTTCTGTTCTCTTGTTTGAGCTAAATTCCTGGTATTTTGTTAACGTATACAGTGGAAAACTGGGGGCGGGGGGCAAACTTTCTTAAGTTAGCTGACAATTGTAATCATGTTTTTACAAAGCAACATGAAGATATGTAAATATAAGAGAGAAGCTGCTAAAATTTTACATGCAAGCAGAACAGCTGCACACAAAACAGCTTACAAAGTGAGCTGTAGGAACTTAAATCTGCCTGGCCAAGAGTTAACAAGGAGTGAATAACGATTAAGCTAGAAAAATAGACATTAAAAATATTTCTATAATAATAAAAAATGGAAAACAGCCTCTACATGCTACATCTAGAGGACTAATTAAATAAATGATGGTACATCCATACAGTGCAACCATTTAATAGAACAGAAAATATTTATTGATAAAAAAGATGTTTTTGATTTTTTTTAAAAAAAAAACAGGTTACAAAATTGAATGTACAGTATGATCTCATTTTTCTGAAAATAAATGTACATATACACAAACAAGTATACATAAAACCACCTACAAGATACACCAAGGTAATTACAGTGGTACCATGAATGGATGGTGACAGCTTCTTCTGGCTTAACTGCAATTGCTAATCTTTCAAGAAACAAATAACTGATTTGATAATAAGAAAAAAATCTGACATATAAAATAATCACTAAAACAGGTGCAACATTATTTAGGTCAACATGTTCAAAATACGCTCTCAAAGTACAAAAGTTATACCAGTTCTCAAAATTTCAAACAGCAATCTCTCCTAGTCTCCAAATGCTAGCTATAAAGATTAAGAAAATTTAGAAATTACACATAAAAAGAAATGTATATGGTAGAATAAATTAATCAGAAGCCTCAAGTGGGGAATGACTATAGGAAGTAGGCATCATTTATCAAACCACCACCACTTGAACAATCCAAAATGTTTGACACTCATCCAATTTATCTACTTTAATACTGCCTCTGACATTACCAAAGGGTTCGACTGAGGTTTGAATAAAAAAAGTTAACTATCATTAACTGACGCCACCGAAGAGAGGATCTTCAATCACCAACTTTGGGGAAAAGGAAGAAGGGGGGGAAAAGTCACACTACAATGTGATGGATCTCAAAATTCCATGAGAATTCCATATTCGGGTCCAAACACATCTGTAAGAGACTCAAAGGTCAATTAATTGTTATTATGGCGAAGGCTCACTCAATCCTAGTGGGCTACTGCTAATAGCCAGTATAATTCTGGACCACTTGCCTAGCCCACCAATAAAATACAATGTAAATAGTACTTTGATAAAAACTATTTTTCGAATGAGTCTAAGAGTAGTGATCACAAAACACTGTAGCAGGGAAAACTTCAACATAAAAATGTTACAATTATACTTACATAAAATTGTATATGCACCTAGACAAGGACTCAAAGGAAAAGTAAATAATTTTCTAGAGTGGTGGGACCATAGGGAATTTTAATTCTATTATCATTACATAATCAGACCAAGAACATATTTTTAAACAGAGTAGAGAAGATGGTAATTTATCAAATGTAATTTATTCCTGAACTAGCTACATTATTTTCAACTAGGCACATAAAGCCAAATCTCAAAAACATGCACATCTATACACCACCCAACACCTGCACAAATACCCTTCTATAACGTAGAACAGGAGATTTCACGACTTACCATTCAGGCCCAAAGTTCAGGGTCTGCGTTTCCGCTGCCATTCTTTTCCGTATTTTTACAATGGATTTTTACACGTGAAGAAATCTGTTAGAGAGAGCAATATTTCCATTCATTAGTCAAGAGTAAATGCAAATTCCAAGGCCAGAAAATATGCTGAGAAAGCATGTTTTGCTTACGTTCCTCTCAATTAGTCACGATAATCGGATTTTGAATTCTTATTTATAACAGGTAAAGTAAAATGAATAAACCCACACTTACATTCCAACGCATCACTTTTTTCATCTATCTGGGGAAAGGAGGCATGGTATAGTCTAAGAAGACACTTAAGAAGGGGGAAGCAGACCATGGAGGGCACCTGGTTCCACATTAAGCCTTTGGCCTTCTGCCTTAGTGCAATGGGGTTGGAACAAAGGACAATACCTACATCATAGTTTCTATTACTCCCTTGCAATGGCTCCCCCATCACCAGAAGAGTGCATCAAAGAGTCTTAAAAATAATGTCTCCCCATTCTACTTCACACTTTACACCCTTTTAAAAATCGCATTGGGGGACCAGCAGATGGTATAATGGTTACATCACCGGACTCCTGTGTAGTTGACCACAGGTCGAGTCCTGGACCTGGTGGCTTGAAATTCACACCGTGCATGTGTGCATGCATGACCAAAATCCCAAGAGGAGAACGGAGGAGAAGGGATTGTGGCGTGGCCATACACCCTGGGGGGTGATTTCTCACTTTCTGTCTCTCTGGTGAGTGCACGTGTCCTATAAATAAATAAATAAAAATCACCTTGGATCAATCAAGTTTAAAATAAACTAGTGAATTTCACGGGTGACATCTCAAAAGCTATCTTATTCAGATATTAGAAATAATAAATAAAAAGTAATAAACTAGGCCCAGCCACAATGGCTCTTATGATAGAGCACCACTGTGCAATATCGGAGCACACAGGAAGCTCAAGTTCCAATCTGGGGTCAACCTATTCATGGAGGGCATGCTCATAAGCACCTATAATCCTGAGTGGCTAAAAGGCAAGACTGTGGCATTGGAGACCCAGGTAAGGGTGATCTATCTGTCTCTGTCTCTCATGAGAGAAACAACTGGGTCTGGGACTGGAACCATGCAGTTGGCCATGTGGGACCCAGTCATCTCAACCTCTACCCTACCTGGTAGCCTCCCCCTCCTCACTGCTTAAGCAACTGGTGATTCAAAGAAAATTTAAGACTCACCCAATCACTGAATTTTAAATTGATTTTTAAAAAAATGAGGGCCAGTTAGTGGTTAAGGCAGATGGATTCCACATGTCATCCAAGCAATTTGAGCCCTGGATCCAGCAGCTTGAAACACATCGGGCACCTGTGTGTTTGTGCCCATTATCCCAAGAGAAGGGACTGCAATGTTATCTTCCCCCCTGGAATTGCTTTCTTACTTTCTCTCTTTCAACCTGAATGACATGACCCTACACTGGTAGGAAGAATGAGGAAGAAAATTTCTACAATGCCAAGTTGAAATGTGATTTAAAGAGTTACTAATAAGTGAGTTAGAAGAGTCTTGACTCTGAATACCTAGAACTCCTAGGATTATAAGGACATGTAACAGAGAACACAGGACAGGGAGAAAGCACACCCCCCCAATGGGATGAGGTCACAGCGTAACTCCCCTTCTTTCACCTCTCCACCCTCTCGGTACCTTGGCACATATGCACACATACCACACGTGTCCCCCAAGCCAAGGGGCTAGTATTTGAACCATGCAGTCAGTCATGAGGGATCTGACTCCCTCAATCAGGCCTCAGGGCTAGCCTGCCATTTTCCTTTAAATATATGCACAAAAATTATGCACTCTATAATAAAAATCTACCAGACTCATTTACTAAGTTTAAATGAACTCTTTTCTTAAATGTACAATAAAAATTATAAGTAATAGAAAAGTATATACTGGACTTAACTTGGCAATAGATTTTTTTAGTAATGTATGAAAGGAAGACTCGCACAAGCTACACATTTATACATGATTTAAAAATTATGGTTTATCCCAAATGAAATTACTTGTCACAGTAGTGATGATCAGATCTCAGGTAAGGTGCCCCCTGTTAAATTAGGACAGGTATCCTGCTTGTAGATCAGCCACGAGGCCTTATTTAGCATAAATCAATTCAGAGTGCTTTTCAAAGGTACAGACCTATAACTTAGCCATCAGAGCTATGGAGTCTACACAACCAACTGTAAAACTTTCCACAATACAAAACATCTTAAGGAAGTGTTTTTGCCACTATTTATTTTTCATTTTTAATAACTTACTTACATTTAATCGTTATTATTTAAAACCCCACGCTGCTAAATGTTTGAAACTCAAGCCCCAAGGGGACTGCTGATGATTGGGAAATGATTCTGACTTTATAAAGCAAGTCAGGATTTATACCAGACTGAGTTTTTGTTTTGTTTTGTTTTTTAATATGGGGAGCATGTGCTCAGAGACAGAAAGACAGCTCAAGTGAGAAAGTGCACACCAAGGAGAACAGCCACACTGAATCCCTACTCCCTCACTGATTTGGGGCATGCCCAGTGTGATTTTTAAGCCTCCAGGTCCAGGATTCAAACCATGATTGACCATCTGGAAGCCCAGCATCTTAATCACTCTACCTGCTGGCCCCAGGAAAACTAATTTCTACTGTAAAGATTTCTGAGGACCAGCAGTTAGCGTAATGGCTATGTCACTGGACTCCCATGTAGTCGACCGCGGTTCGCGTCCCAGACCCGGTGGCTTAAAACTCACGCTGGACGCATGTGCGTGCGTGCCCAAGATCCCAAGAGGAGAATGGAGGAGAAGGGACTGCGCAGTGGCCATCCTCCTTGGGGGGTGATTTCTTGCTTTCTGTCTCTCTGTCTCTCTCTGTCGGTCTGGCGAGCGCACGCACCCTATAGCATAAAACCTCTCCAAAAAAAAAAAAAAAAAAAAAAAGATTTCTGAAGAACTCTTAAGAATCTGGGAACCAGCAGTTAGCGTAATGGCTATGTCGCTGGACTCCCACGTAGTCGACCACGGTTCGCGTCCCGGACCCGG
The DNA here is from genome assembly GCA_026018925.1 of Tupaia tana. Taxonomy (NCBI): domain Eukaryota; kingdom Metazoa; phylum Chordata; class Mammalia; order Scandentia; family Tupaiidae; genus Tupaia; species Tupaia tana. The sequence continues at coordinate 8,425,388 of JAKSZU010000001.1, forward strand.
TGGTTTAAAACTCACGCCGGGCGCGTGTGCGTCCGTGTCCAAGATCCCGAGAGGAGAATGGAGGAGAAGGGATTGCGGCGTGACCATCCCCCCCGGGGGGGGGGGGGGTGATTTCTCGCTTTCTGTCTCTATGTCTCTCTATGTCTGTCTGGCAAGCGCACGCGACTTATAGTGAAAAACCTCTCCAATAAATAAATTAATAAATAATAAAAGAACTCTTAAGAATCTAGAAATAATAATCCAAGTAATTTAATTATCAAGGACGGAGACCTACATTAATTAGAATGGTGTTCTGCTCATTCTCCACTTTGAATTAAAACCAGAAATCCAAGCAGTATGCCTACTAAAGAAATCTAATGCAGAGCTAGCAGGTGGCATGGTGGTTAAGGCACTGGACTCCCACATGGTTGACTACAGCTCAAGTCCTGGATCTGGAGGTTTGCCTTCTCACTTTTCCTCTCTCTTTCATTTACTCTCTCTCTGTAGTGAGTACATGTGTCCTATAGCAAATTTAAAAGTAACAATAATGATAAATAAAATGAAATAAATATTTAAAAAAGAAATCTAACTCAAGGTACTTTAAATACTGTACTCTCTTAATTCGGAGTTCCCCACCCCAGATTGCTCCTTCCAAATCAACTTAAATGAACCAGGGTTAGGTACATTTATTTATATGTACTGGAGGGATGGTCTTACACTGCACTTCTAAATTATAAATTACTTGGAAGGAAAAGTGGGCCTTATTTCTGAATAGTCTTTTATAAGAATGCAGTGAGATACTAAAATGAGTACACATTTCACCACCATCTTAATCCCCACACGGCCAAATGTTTTCAACTCAAGATCCTAAAAGAATTGTGACCTCTAGAAAACAGCTTAAATTTATAAAGCAAGGGGCCAGCAAGTGGCATGGTGGTTAAAGGCGCTGGACTCCCACATGGCCGACCGTGGTTCAAGTCTTAGACCTGGTGGCTTGCTTTCTCGCTTTCCCTCTCTGATCGAACTGAAAAATAATAATAATAAATAAAGTTAGATAAAATAATTCTTTAAAAAAAAATTTATAAAGCAATTCAGTAATTGAACTAGAACTGGAACAGACATCTGGATGTTATGCCCCACCATTCTACTCTGCCTTTTTCCTTTTTGTTTTTTCCTTTTTATTTTTAATTTGCCACAAGCCACATACACTAGCCAAAGAGAGACAGAGAGGGAACGAGAGGGGGAGAAAGCATCCTCCAGTGTGGTATAGTCATGCTGCAATCCCTTCTCCATTTCTCCATCCTTTTGAGATCTAGGGTGCGCGCGCGCACACACACACACACACCTGCCAGGACTGGAATGCAAACTGCACAGCTGGCCATGCAAGATTTAGCTCCCTTAACCAACAGACCATCGGGTCAGCCCTAGATTGCTTGCTCTTCAAACTACAACTATTTCCTCCTTTTCCCTTCATGGTATTTTTTTTTTTCTATCTTTATGTTCTATTAAGTCAGCACTGTCCAAATTTTTCTTCTTTTCTATCTTTCCTCAGAGTACCCACAGTTTATTTAACTACAAATTCTGCTCAGATACTGCCTTGAACTTTTTATCATTTCTGGGGTTTTTATTACTTTTTTTTTTTTTTTTTTAGTTTTGCCAGATGGTGCATGCACTTACCATAGAAAAAAAAAGAAAGTGAGAAAGCACACCATGGGGAATGGTCAGGCCACAATCTTTTTTCCTCTGATTCACCCTCCTTTCAAGATTTTAGGCACGTGCACACACATGCCTGACTAAAAACTCACAATCAGCCATGTGGGATACAGCCACCTTAATCACGGAGCCACAGGCTGACCCTTGAACTTTTTATCTACTGGGCTGTTGGAAAAGTCATGACGCTTTTTTGCATAGAAAATTATGTCATGGCTTTCCTGATGACCTAATATATTCTCTATAAACCTTGTGGATAGAACTCTACCTACTAAACAGTGGCAAAGAAGACATGCAGGGAGTGGAGATGTCATTATAATAACAGCAATATAGAATTCTGCCACCAATTTCCAAATGATCCCTTGGGAGGAGAGGAGAATCCCGCTCCTGCCGTGAACTGATTCTTCTCCTCCTGGACAGTGTGGCCCCTCTCACCGCCTGCTCCTTCAGGACATCCGCCTCGTCACTACTGCTCAGGGTGCCACGGCCCACAGTTCACTGGCAGCCAAAGTCAAACTCCTTCCCCGTTTTCCTCTCACCTCTAGTCATTTGGTCTCGAACTCTGTCAACTCTTCCTCCAGGATTCCCCTCAGATTCTTCTTTCATTATGGTCTGAATTCTTACTAAGTCACATCCAGATTACTATAATAACTTGCTTCCCTGACTTAGTCTCAAGATCAATTTTCCTAAAGCACCATTCTGGTCATGGCCTACCCACTCTTTAAAAACAAACAGGGCTGGCTGGTGGCCTGGTGGTTAAGGTGAGTGGAACCCACATGGTCAACTGTGCAGTTCTAGATCAGACCCAGAGGCTTGGAAAACATGCCAAAAGCGTGTGCGTAAATGCCGAAAATCCAGAGAGGAAAATGAAGAAAAGATTAAGCCATGATCATCCTCCACTTGGGGCAGGGAGAATTCTCACATTCCCCCTCTCTCTCTGTGTCTCCCTCTATCAATCACATATACCCTGTAGCAATTTTTTTAAAAATAATACACTTTTAAAATAAAAACAAATTTATCATGTAGGAGCAAAGCTCCTAGTATTTCAAATATTCCAAATTCCTCCATAAAACTTTTCCCAAAGCATTATTTCCCCTAGAAAGAAAAATTTAATACAGAGGATCCGGAAAGAGAACGGAATCTATACGATTCAATACTAGGAGTGGCGTACTCTCCCAATCTGTATTATAAAGCTTAAAAGGAAACAAAAAAATAAAAAAGAAATGAATTTTGGGAAAGGACACTGATTATGGTTTTGGACAAAAATAACGTGGGGTGCCTGAGGCGCTATCCAAAAAACTGTTAACTCCGGAGCAAGATTCAGGATAGGCAGACACAGATTTGGAAGTGACACCATAGCTACAACCAAAAACTAAATAAGGTCACCGCAATGCACACATCAAGAGGGGACAGGAAGGAAGCCTCGGCAGGCTCTGTACGAGGGTACTGGAAAGAGGAGCGGAGCACAGGAAGCTGTCTCAAGCCCAAGCCTGTCACCAACTCCAACTCCCTCACTCTGCCTTTATCCCCTGGAGGTACTAGTGTCACCACATTCAATATCTCAAACAGAACTCACATCAACTCCAAAAAATTACCAATCGCTCCCACGTGCCCTCCATTCCCACTTCCTGAGGTAACATGTGACAGCCAGCCGGCGTGTACCCTGCATACCTCTCTTCACATGAGGGCAAACATCTCGTGACACATGTGGAAGGACAGGCGCTACGAAACTACGTCGTACTAAACACACACACACTTTGCTCTGAAATATGCATTTCTCCCAATATATGTACATGGACGAACCACTGGTAAACAAAAACAGAAGTCGTGTTTTTTGTTTGTTTTTTTAAGAGAGGTTTTTGTTTAAGGCATGTATGCTCGCCAAAGAGACAGAGAGAGAGAGGGAAAAAATCACGCCCCAGGGGAGGGCCGCACTGCAATTCCTTCTCCATCATTCTCTTGGGATTTGGGCATGAACGTATACATGCCCAGCTTGAGTTTCAAGCAACCAGGCCGAGGACTCACGGTTGGCCATATGGGAGTCCAGCACCTTAACCAGTATACAACCTGCTGGCCCCACAGGTCACAGTTCTTTTTTTTTTTTTTTTTTTTTTTTTGAGAGGTTTTCGCTATAGGGCGCATGCGCTCGCCAGACAGAGAGACATAGAGACAGAAAGCGAGAAATCACCCCCCAGAAGGGATGGTCACGCCGCAATCCCTTCTCCTCCATTCTCCTCTCGGGATCTTGGGCACGCATGCACCCGGCATGAGATTTAAGCCACCGGGTCGGACTACGTGGGAGTCCAGCGACATAGCCATTATGCTAACTGCTGGTTCCCCAGGTCACAGTTCTTAATGCTGCATAATGTTCCATGGAAACGAAATTTCCATTTTTTTTTTTTTTTTAAGGTTTTGTGCCATAGGGCACATGCACTCACCAGAGAGTGAAAACAAGAAATCCCCCCGCCCTGCACCAGGGAGATGGCCACACTGCAATCCCTTCTCCTCCATTCTCCTCCTGGTATTTTGAACACACATGCACACAGCGTGATTTTCAAGCCACCAGGGTCCAGGACCAAAACTGTGGTCAAGCAGGTGGGAGTCCATCTCCTTAACCACCACACCACCTGCTGGCCCCAGAATTTTCCGTTTTTTGCCACCATGAATGCTGCTGCAAAAAACAAATCCGCTATACTTCTGCCTCTTGGACAGATTTCCAAAATCACAGCTGTTTACTTAAAGTAAATTAGGATTAAAAGAAAGCTATTTCCAGTCCACTACAGTGCGATCAGTGTCACACTTCATTTTTAACATAAAACCTAATTATGTTTTATATATTTTTATTACCTTTTCACTTAAATATATTGATAATTTGACAACCAGCTACATTTTAAGTTTTTTAAAAGACAGAGCATCCAGGGGCCAGCAGGTAGAATAGTGGTTAAGGTGCTAGTTAACATGGCTAACCATGGTTCAAGTCCCAGATTCAGCAGCTTAAAAATCACTCCAAGCATGTGTGTGTGTGTGTGCCTAAAATTCCAAGAGAATGGAAAAGGGAATGTGGCATGGACATCTCTTCTGGAGGTGATTTCTCACTTTCTCTCTCCCTGTCTCTCTGTCTCTCTCCAGGGAGCGCAAGCACCCTATGGCAAAACCTGAAAACAAAAAAGACAGGGGTGCCATACTACCTTTTTTTTTTAACCTGTAGAGTAAGTTTGGCTACATACAGCAACCCCTAAAATATACGGTAGATGAAGTTTTGACCTGGACTATGAGAATACACGGAAAGTTTAAAAAGGAGGGGAATAACTATTATCAAAACCAATTTGGTGTTCCAAAGTTTGCTGATGCAACCAAAGTTCTAAACCACACGTGAACAAATCAGTTCCCAGCAGTACGTGGTTTGGTGCTATTCATTTGTCCAGAGTCTGAAAGAATGTCCAATAGCTTAATGAAGAATACTGCATAGAAGCTAAAACAAGAAAGACATGTATACTGCAAAACTGCTTCAGTATGCAAACAAAAATAATACATTTATCGAATGCCTACAAAGTGCCAGTTTCTGCTAAGCTCTGGGGATACAGGGCCACTGCACTCAAGAAACTCAAGAATTCACAGGAAGAAACGAAATCCGTAACAAAGGAGCGAGCAGCTGGTCATGAGGGCCAGGAAAGGAAGCTGGTGGAGAGCAGGACAGCAAGTCTGGGACGCAGGCAGCCTACTGGCTGGGGTCGAGGAGTGCACACACCTCACTCCTGCTGCTGCCTGAAAGAACAAGCTCCAGGGATCGCAGAGGTCTGTGGTAGGGGACCCAGGCTTCAGGTTTCCCTTCAGTTTATCTACACCCACAATCTACATGGAGAAGGTTCACACAACATAGGTATTGTTTTGTTCTGAGGGCACTTCAAAAAGTCTGTGGAAAAATGAAATTAAAGTATGACTTTATTTTGGTACAAAAAAAAACTCTGAAAGCCATGCATATTTTTGTTGTTGTTGTTTGTATGTTTTATTTAGGGCAGAAGCACCTGCCAGAGACAGACAGACAAAGAGAAGAGAACGAGTACAAACGCACAACCCATTGGAGGATGACCACACTACAATCCCTTTTCCTCCATTCTCCGCTCAGATGTGGGGCACGCATATACACACTCACACCATGTGTTTTTTTCAAGCTGCAGATCTGGGACTAAAAATGGTCAGCCATGTGGGATCCAGCCCGCTTAACCACCATGCCACCTGACTGGCCCCCATGTTAGTTTTTCCACAAACTTTTTGAAGATTCCCTCATATGTATCATCAACATTAACAGGTTTAATCCTCACTAATATGCAGGACATTGTAAGAATAGTTAGATAAGAGCTAATGTATCTATTTTACATCTAGGAACTTTCTAAATAGAAGACCAACCTAACAACATTTTACCTTGAAAACATTAAATACAGAGAAGTTTTCTTAAAAGCACATACGCTCATGTTCTAAAATGCCCAAAAATTTTATGAAAGAGTACACAAGAAACATAAATGGTAGTCCTCCAGGAAGAGGAACTGGGGACGGAGTGGACAAGATCTGTTTTCCACTACTTATCTTCTTGTAACTTAGAGCGCTGTATCACATGTATTTTCGATTGAATTTTAAATTAGTAAAATTCCATTGATATTACTAATTTTTAAAGAAACACAAACAGCCCAACTGATTTGTTGTAGAGAAATCTTACCAAGCTTAAATGTTATTAAAGATCAGACAACTTGCAGCCCAGTCAGTGCCTTCGGCAGCTGGATCCCACAAGGCTGACCGTGCAGACTGACAGGCAGACGAAGCGGCCCAGGAGAAAGGAGGAGAAAGGATTGCTGCATGGCCATTCCCCCGGGAGTGCTTTTGCACTTTCACTCTCCCTCTCTCTGTCTCTGGCAAGCACACATGCCCACTAGTAAAAAAGAAAAAATAAATAAATAAACTATTTTGTTAAGACCCCAAATCTTGAAGGATTATGAGACCTCTTTATTTTCTTTATCCTCTGCTCTTTTTCCAATTTTCAACGAAGGACATTTGAGAGGAAAAGAAATATTGTCTCATCTGAATTATTTTTTAAACTCCAAACTGAAAATAGCTGAAAGCCATTAATACTACTGGTCACCTGAAGGGACAGGATTCCTGTCCTGAGCACTCCTAGTCCCCAAACATTTACTATGCCCAAATTTGTCTACAGAACACAGCTTACGTACATAAATACATAAAATTAGGTTTTCTAAAGAAAATTCTATGGAATATTTTCTTTAATCAAATATAAAACTCTCCAGGATTCTGATATCAACCGGAAATCCTAACCAGACTACCTGAATGCACTACTAAGGGAGTACTGAGCACCCCAGCCTCAAGGCACCAGTCTAATAAAAACACAATTGAGTAAAAAAGGCACTGACAATTACATTGTGATAAGGACTATCCTGAAGCATGCAAAGTAAGCTCTGGAAACACTGGGAAATGGTCCTAAATGAAAGGGAATATCAGTAAAGAGCTGTGAGATTCTAACGGCTGCTGGCATTTATTGAGAGCCATCTGTGTGCGAAGAGTTCCCAGTGCTTTACATGTATTCTCTTAATTTGAGACAGATCCTTGAGTCCTTATTTGGTAGAGGAGAAAATGGGGCAAAGAGAAGTTAAGCAGCTTACCTAAGCCCAGACCCACCCGAGGATTCCAAAAACTGAAGCTATGAAGAATGAGGCAAAGTCCATAAGGGTGAGAGAGGAGCAAGGGAGGCCGAGGGCACGCTAATGCACAGAGCGAGGTTCTTTGGGGAGATTGCCAATTTGTCCAATAAGGCTAAAAACTAAAGTTAAGAAAAGGTAAAGCAGTGACTGCATCACAGAAGTCTTTGTGTTTCATATCCCAAAGGCAATGAAAGGTTATGAAAAGATTTGGTAGGAAAGTATTCAGGATAAAATCTGTACTTGAGAACGATCACTGAGGATGCCTGGAGAATGAATTAGCAAGAAGAGCCAAAGGGAAGGAAGTATTGCTTACAGAAATCCAAACCAGTAGGAAGAGAAAGTGTTGGTGTAACTAAGCTTCCCGATAAGGAAAGAGACCAATATGTTAATTGTTCAAAGCAAGTTACAGAATACAGAAAACATGTTTACATTCAACACTTTTCAAACATATATTTTTAAAGATTTGGGGTGGTTGGGACGCTGGACTCCCACAAGCCGACCACGGTTCAAGTTCTGGACACAGCAGCTTGCTTTCTCTCTCTCTCTGGTCAAATTAAAAAGTGATGGTAACAAAGTAATAATAAAGTTAAGTAAATAAATGATTCTTTAATAAAAGATTTATTTAATTTTATTTATTATTATTAATTTAACCAGAGAGACACGGAAAAAAAGGCAAAGTGAGAAAGCAAGCTGCCAAGTCCAGGACTCAAAGAGCAGTCGGCCATATGGGAGTCCAGCGTGCCAACCATCATGCCACCTGCCGAGCCTATACTCAATACATTTTAAAATACACTGGGTGTATATACAGATATACCTCAATGTATATGAAATATTGGTGTTTACTTATTTTTCTTTGTAATTTTCTAGAGGGCATATACACTTGCCAGACACAGAGAGGGAGGAAGGGAGAGGGAGAAAGCATCCTTGCCCTCTGGGGTGTGGTCATGCCACAAACACTCCATTTCTCCTTCCTTTTGGGATTTTGGGCCTGTATGCATACACATGCCTGGCATGTTTTTCAAGCTGCCAGGGTCAGGATTCGAACCATATGGTTGGTCACATTGGATTCAGCTTCTTTAAACACCAGGCTATACGGGGTCCCAGTATTCATTTCTGAATGGTAGAATTAAGAGTATTTTCCAAGTAAGTTTCTTTTCTATTTTAAAAAAAGAATTATGTATATACTACCAAGAATTTGGGAAGCCTGGATGGGTCATCTACATGGAGTCCGCAGTCATCTCAGGACAATGGTGGAAAGGAGAGAAGAAACTGAATCACAAGGCAAGACCACAAGGGCTACAGCTGGTAAAGAGGGGAACAGCAGCAGTATCAGCATAAACTTCACAAGAAAAGGGGTTTTGCACAAAGATGGAAGACTAATAGCTAGGATGACTATATATAAGCTACCATGTAACCCACAAAATGTTAGTATGAAAAAGTATTAATAACTACAGAAAGACAATAGGAGCAAACCCGACCAAATGGCCACCCCAGAGAGTAACAGAGGAGGCGCGTAAATGGCATCAGAGGAAAATCCTGACTCTGCCTCCTGACAGATCTGTCACTGTTCAGGAAAATGTGGAGGTAGCATCGACAAGCTAAAGAGACGTACGATTACCAGACAAAATGGACTTGCACTTCAGTTTCTAAGATGGTCAGAAATCTTACGAAGTCTAACATAATGAAGAGGTTTAACACAAAAAGAACATTTCAGAGATTTCAGTAGAAAAGTCTCAGAAAGGAATGAAACCATGAGGGATTGGGTCAAGGGAAGAAGATCTCTTAAGTATAAAGATGAGATTACAAAAAAAGGACAAGTAGCCAGAAAGACTTTCACTCTGGACAATGACAGATGATGACAGAAACACATGACATACTGTCCTTAACACGCCTCAAGAATTCTTAGAGGGGGACCAGCACGTGGCGTGGTGGTAAAGGTGCTGGACTCCAACATGGCCAACCACAGTTCCAGTCCCAGATCTGATGGCTTCTTTTCTCACTCCACCCTCCACTCCCCTCGTGAGCACATGTGCCATATAGCAAATTATAATAATAACATGGGCCAGGGACCAGCAGGTCGCCTGGTGGTTAAGGCGCTGGGCTCCCACAAGGCCAACCATGGTTCAAGTTCCAGAACTAGCAGTTTGCTTTCTCACTTTGCCTTTCTCTCTGTGTCTCTCTGGTCAAATTTTAATAATAATAATAATAAATGAAATAAATTCTTTAAAGGCAATAATAATAATAATGATTAACAAAATTTAAAGTAATTCTTTTAAAAAAAGAAAGAGAATTCTTAGAGGGGAGCCAGCCCTATAGCACAGGGGTAAGTGCATATTAGACCAGTTCCCATGTAGCTGGCCCTAGTTAGAATCCTGGGCTTGGAGTCTTGAAAAAAAATACCAGGAATGTATGTTTGTATGCCCCAACATCCTCTAAGGATGGAAAAATGGAGTTAAGAGACTTGTGTCATGACCACCTCCCACTTGCAAGCATATGCATCATCCTCTGGCAATAAGGAAAATAAATTTGGGGACCAGCAGTTAGCATAATGACTACATCGCTGGACTCCCATGTAGTTGACTACAGTTCAAGTCCCAGACCCAGTGGCTTAAACTCACACTGGGCACATGTGCGTTCATGCCCAAGATCCCAAGAGGAGAATGGAGGAGAAGGGATTGCAGCGTGGCCATCTCCCTGAGGGGGTGGGGGGGATTTCTCGGTTTCTGTCTCTGTCTTTCTGGTGAGCGCATGCGCCCTATAGCAAAAACTTCTCCAAAAAAAAAAAAAAAAAGAAATTTTAAAAAGAATACAAGTTACTAAACCAGCCCATGGGGTGGTGGTTAAGGGAGTGTCTCACCACACAGTTCAAGCACATGCCAAGTGCATGGGGATGTGTGACCCCCATCCCGACAGGGCAGAAAATGAAAAGAAGGTATTGCCATCAACCATGCCCCAATGGAGAGACCTTTCACCCTCTGCCCCCCTCTGGAAAGCTCACAGGCCGATGGATGGATGGAAGAATGGATGGATGGATAGATGAAAGAATGAATGAAAATAAATTCTCCACTTAGAAACAATTCTTAGAGAACTGGTGCTTGCATCTCTGAAAGACAGGCACACAAAACTCTGAGAAAGGAGTTAGATAAGGACCTAAACTGCTTCTGAGGGAATGCAAGCAAAATGCTGTCAAGTCAGACCCCTCGTATCAGCTGAAAGGAACGGTGACAGAGCCATGATGGGTTCTCTCTCTCTCCTGCTCACTCTCTTCTTCGGCAATTCCAGTTCCAAAGGACTCAAAACAAAGGTATACCCACAAGTTCTAAAGAGAGTTGACATTTTAAAAAGCTGAAAGCATATTTCTACATAACTAGTATTTCAGAGCTCAAAATTCTCATTACTCAAAATTCCTTATAAGTAAATTTAAGTAATACATTCCTCATGCAATTGACACTAGGAAGTCTATCTTGTTCAACAAACTACATCCCTGTACTTGATAATAAATGTTTTATAATCTGGCTTTTTCAACTTCTAATAAATTTGGCCTTTACTACTAATTATTTTACCTGTGATGATTAGCATACTCATTTCTTTTTATATACATTTTTTTCTATAGTTTCCCTGGCTTCCCCATACCTTCTTGTATTCCTTTATTTTTTTTTTTTTTTTATAATTTGCTGTAGGGCACATGTACTCACCAGAGAGATACAGACAGAGAGAGAGACAGAGAATGAAAAATCATCCCCAAGGAAATAGCCAGGCTTGAATCCGCTCTCCTCCATTCTCCTCTAGAAATTTTGGGCATGCACACAGCATGATTTTCAAGCTACGGGGTCTGGGACATGAACACCACATTCACTCAAGTGGGCCAAGCTGCCTTAGGCACTATGCCACCTAGCAAGCCTTATTCCTTTATTTTAACTATTCAGCTCCTCTTTAGGATCTCATCTATCCTTCTATCTGTATGTGAGTGCACAGTCAAAAAAGACAAAAAGAAACCAATCTAGCACTTTTTTACTGCTGGGTTTGCAATGAAGAAAAGGTAGACTCTGGCCTCTCGCTCACCATCTACCAAATGCTTATAACCTACCTCCGCCTAGAGAAGCCACATGACTTCTGGGCTCAGGTAATCGCTACCACATGAGGGAACTGCAGATCTTTGTGGTACGCCCCAGGCAGATGTGAACACAGCATGGAGACACCACAGCAGATGCAGAGGAAGAATTCAGCACAGTAGGCCAGCAGGTGGTGTGGAGGTTAGGGTGCTGGATAGCACGGGGCCTACTCCATGGTTCCAGTTCTGGATCCAGTGGCTTGAAAATCACTCTGGGCATGCCAAAAATCCCAAGGGGAGAATGGAACAGAAGGGACTAAAGTGAGGCCATCCCCCCTGGGGGGTTATTTCTTACTTTCCCTTTCTCTCTCTCCCCATCTCTCCCTGGTGAGTGCACACACCCTATAAAAGGATCTAAAACAATACAAAACAAAAATTCAGCATAGCATATGGCAGTTCAGCTCTAAAAGTGTTCCTCAGTACTGCTTCCCAGGGGACACCTTTTTTTTTTTTTAAAGACAGATTTTTGCTATAGTGTGTTATGTACTTGCCAGAGAGACAATGAGAATCACGCCCCAGGGAGATGTCCACACCACTCTTCATTCTCCTCCTGGGATTTGGGGAATGCATGCACACATGCCCAGCCTGAGTTTCAAGCCACCAGGTTCAGGACTTAAACCACTGTCGGCCATGTGGGAGTCTAGCACCTAAACTACTGTGCCACCTGTTGCTGCTGTCCTCCCCCACAAGACATCTTTTTTTTGGAGAGGTATTTTGCTATAGGGTGAGTGTGCTCGCCAGAAAGACAGAGAGAGACAGAGAGACAGAAAGTGAGAAATCACCACCCAGGAGGGATGGCCACGCCACAATCCCTTCTCCTCCATTCTCCTCTCAGGATCTTGGGCACGCACGCACACATGCCCGGCATGAGTTTAAGCCACCAAGTCTCAGATTTGAACTGCAGTCAACTACATGGGAGTCCAGCGACGTAACCATTACGCCAACTGCTGGTCCCTGCCCACAAGACATCTTAATAAACTGATTAGCTGCAACTAACAATTCAAAACATATATATTCCTTTGAAACCTCTGAATCTTTCTTATAAAAATCATCTTCTGGGACCAGCAGGTGGTGGTTAAGGTGCTGGACATTCCCACATGGTCAACTACAGTTCAAGTCCCCAAAATGGTGGCTTGCTTTCTCACTTTCTCTCTCTCTTTCTCTGTGTCTCTCTCTGGTCAAATTTAAATAAATGGATAAATAAACAAAATTAAATAATTCTTAAAAAAAAATCATCTGCTACTGCAAACCTGTATTTCCTGGGGTGTGCAAACCTCACCTAGAAATAACTAAGGTAAAATCTGGGGAGGAGTCCAGCCAGTACTATGCACAGTCTACCAACAAGATGAACACAGAATGAATGGTAAGATACCTTAATCTGCCTCCATTCCCAACCTCCATTTTCCAAAAAGCAAAAAGAACACCTAATTCCCTAGCACTCTTCACATATACTAAATAAATGAACAGTTGTCCCCTCGCCAGCAGTCAGCAATCTTTACTTTAGTCAGATCTGGATTAAGATAACACAGATTGGGCCAAGAGATGGTGTGGAGGTAAAGGCAGCTGGATCCCACATGGCTGGCTGTGTGGTTCAAATCCCGTACCCAGCAGCTTGAAAAGCACGCCAAACATGTATGTGTGCATACAGAGGAGAATAAAGGAGAAGGAACTGTAGCATGGCCACGCCTCCAGGGTGCCTTCTCTCTCTCTATCGCCAGGGAGTACATGTGCCCTATAGTAAAAATTATTTTTTAAGAGAAAAAAAGGATAACACAGATTAATAACTTCATTAGTGCAAATTAGTTCAACCACTTCAAAAAAATTTGGCAATATCTACTGAATCTAAATATACGCCGGAACCAGCAGATGGCATAATGGCTACGTCGCTGGACTCCCATGTGGTCAACCACGGTTCGAGCCCTGGACCCAGTGGCTTAAACCCACGCCAGGTGCATGTGCACGCATGCCCAAGATCCCAAGAGGAGGATGGAGGAGAAGGGATTGTGACATGGCCATCCTCCAAGGGGGGTGATATCTTGCTTTCTGTCTCTCTGTCTCTATCTTTCTAGCAAGCGCACATGCCCCATACAAAAAAAAAAAAAAACTCTCAAATAAATAAATAAATGAATAAATATATGCCTATCCCGGGTCCCATAATCCACCGCTAAACATTTACCTAAAGGAAAGAAATTCTTATTTCTGCCAAAAGATAAGGGACTAAGAGTAGCTTTATTTATAACTGCCAAAAATTGACATTTGGCTATTATGTACATCAATGCAAATTTCAATAGGTGAATGATTAAACTACAGTGTATTCATTTAATAAACTACTACTCAGCAACAGAGAGAGAAAAAGAGAAAGAAGCATTTATTGATACTTCGAACAATATTGCATGTCTTTCCCAGACATGTTTAACAAAAACAACTGGTCACAAAAGAATATATAATGTGGGCCAGCAGATGGCAAGGTAGCTAAGGCACCGGACTCCCACTTAGCCGACCACAGTTGAGTCCTAGACCTGTCAGCTTGCTTTCTCTCTTTCTCTCTCTCTCTCTCTCTCTCTCTCTGTGTGTGTGTGTGTGTGTGTGTGTGTGTGTGTGTGTGTGTGTGTGTCTGTCTCTGGTGAGAGTAGGTGCCCTGTAGCAAACTGAAAAAAAAAAAAAATAATAAATAAAAGTAAATGAATAATCCTTTAAAAACAAGAATACATCAGGTATGCTTCCTCTTAAATGTTGTCCAAGGACAGGTAAAATAAACAACAGCAACAGATGTCAGGAAAAGTGCTCACCACGGTTAAGTGAGGATGGCTGACTAGGACGAAGAGAGACCCTTTTGGAGTGCTGGAAATGAAATGTTCACTATCTTGATCTAAGTGGTGATTAAAGAAGTTCAGGGGGGACCAGCAGATGGCACAGTGGTTACATCGCTGGACTCCAACATGGCTGACAGCAATTTGAGTACTGGACCCAGTAGCTTGAAAATCAAGCCGGGGGTGTGTGTGTGTGTGTGTGTGTGTGTGTGTGTACGCGTGCGCGCGCGCAAGTCCACGATCCTGGAAAGAAAAGGGACTGCGGCATGGCCATCCCCTGGGGAGGTGATTTCTCACTTTCCTTCTGACTATCTCTGTCTGTCTCTTTCTGGTAAGTGCACACACACTAAGGCAAAAACATCTACTGCAGGGACCAGCAGTTAGCGTAATGGCTATGTCACTGAACTCCCATGTAGTCGACCTTGGTTTGAGTCCTGGACCCGGTAGCTTAAAACTCACGCCAGGGATGGAAAAAAAAAAAAAAAAAAAAAAAAAAACTCACGCCAGGGGGACCAGCAGTTAGCATCACGGCTATGTCGCTGGACTCAAATGTAGTTGATCGCAGTTCGCGTCCTGGACCCGTTGGCTTAAAACTCACGCCGGGCATAAGTGCATGCATGCCCAAGATCCCAAGAGGAGAATGGAGGAGAAGGGACTGCGGTGTGGCCATCCCCCCCAGGGGGTGATTTCTCGCTTTCTGTCTCTTTCTGGCGAGCGCACATGCCCTATAGCAAAAACCTCTCCAAAAAAACCTCTACTGAAAAAATTTAAGAAGTACAGCGGTCTTCAAAAAGGTCATGAGAGGGACTAGTAGTTAGTGTAATGGCTATGTCGCTGGACTCCCACATAGTCGACCACGGTTCGCGTCCCAGACCGGGTGGCTTAAAACTCACGCCGGGCGCGTGTGCGTGCGTGCCCAAGATCCCGAGAGGAGAACGGAGGAGAGGGGATTGCGGTGTGGCCATCCCCCCGGGGGATGATTTCTCACTTTCTATCTCTCTGTCTCTCTCTCTCTGACTGTCTGTCTGGCGAGCGAGTGCACACGTCCTATAGCGAAAACCTCTCCAAAAAAAAAAAAAAAAAAAAAAAAGGTCATGAGAAATGTCTATTACAGGGACCAGCAGTTAGCATAATGACTGTGTCACTGAACTCCCATGTGGTCGACCGCAGTTTGAGTTCCGGACCCGATGGCTTGAACTCATGCCAGGCGCGTGTGCGAGCGTGCCCAGGATCCTGAAAGGAGAGGGGACTGACTGCAGCATGGCGATCACCCCTAGGGCGTGATTTCTCGCTTTCTGTCTCTCTGTCTCTCTCTGTCTTTCTGGCAAGTGCATGCACACTATAGTAAAAACCTCTCCTCACCCCACCCCCCCAAAAAATGTCTATTACAAAAAAAAAAAAAAAAAAAAAAAAAAAGCACAGATTTCAAAATTCAATGCACCAGGGACCAGCAGTTAGCGTAATGGCTATGTCGCTGGACTCCCATGTAGTCGACCGGGGTTCACATCCTGGACCCAGGGGCTTAAAACTCACACCGGGCACATGTGCATGCGTGCCCAAGGTCCCGAGAGAAGAATGGAGGAGAAGGGATTGCGCTGTGGCCATCCCCCCTGGGGGGTGATTTCTCACTTTCTGTCTCTGTTTCTCTTTGTCTGGCAAGCGCACGCGCCCTATAGCAAAAACCTCTCCCCAAAAAAAAAAAAATTTTTAAAAATAAAAAATAAATAAAATTCAATGCACCAAAATGAAGTCATACATTTTTTAGAGGTTTTTTTTTTTTTTTTTGTAGTTTGCTAAAAGGCATATGCGTTCATTAGAGAGAGAGAGAGAGAGAAATACAGAGAAAGTGAGAAATCACCCCCCCACATGCAAAGAAGAATGGCCAGGCTGCAATCCCTTCTCCTCCATTTTCATCTCAGGATTCGAGGCATCTGGCCTGCTTCTCAAGCCACTGGGTCTGGGACTCAACCCACTCAGTTAGCCATGTGGGATCCAGCTGCCTTAACCTCCGCACCACTTGCTGACCCAATAAACTCATACTTTAGTTCCATATTTTCACAAATATTTGAAGTCTTCTCATATATCTACCTACTGAGTCCCAATCACAGTGGAGCAAGTGTTGGGCACTCCTACACAACGCTGGAGCCACACGGGGACACCTCAACTCTCAGACCAAGCTGAATCCACACTGGGTACACGTGCTTTCATGCTCAAAATCCCAGAAACATAGAAACTGTATGATGGCACACCTATGATCCTGAGTGGCTGTGGGCTGAGGCAGAAGGGTCACAGTGAGGGAAGAGTCTCTGGCATCAATGACTTTCTCAAAATAAATAAACAAACAAACTTAAGGAAAAAGTAAATACCTAAGTAAAAAATATATCAAATCCAGCCATGGTGGCTTAGCGGTAATGCAACACTCTATGACACTGACGCCACATGGGAAGGTCTGTGTCCCAAGGTCTGCATTTCATGCCAGACGTACACGCCTGTGATCCTGGTTGGTTCGGGCTGGGGTGCATCATGATGTGAAGACTCCACTGAGGGTGATTCATTGTTTTTTGCTCTTTCTTTCAAAACAAACTTTCTTTTTTAATTTATCTAAGTTTACACTTCAGATTTATATACATATTTTTATACTTTACACCTACATTTTTTTTTTTTTTTTGGAGAGGTTTTTGCTATAGGGCGTGTGCGCTTGCCAGAAAGACAGAGAGAGTCAAAGAGATAGAAAGAGAGAAATCACCCCCAGGGGGGATGGCCACACCGCAATCCCTTCTCCTCCATTCTCCTCTCGGGATCTTGGGCACACACGCACACGCGCCCGGCGTGAGTTTAAGCCGCCGGGTCCAGGACTTGAACCGCGGTCGACTACATGGGAATCCAGCGACATAGCCATTACGCTAACTGCTGGTCCCATACACCTAAATTATTTTTTAAAAAGATTAAGATTATCTACAAAGAGCTGAACTAGAAAAACTGGTATAGGGCCGGGGCCAGTAGGTAGTGTGGTGACTGAGGCACTGACTACCACATGACTAACCACAGTTCGAGTCCAGGACCTAGCAGCTTGCTTTCTCACTTTCTCCCTCTCCATCCCTCCCTCCCTCTCTCTGTCTCTCTATCTCTGTCTCTCTGTGGTGAGTGCATGTGCCCTATAGCAAATTTTTTAAAAATTGGGACCAGCAGTTGGCATAATGGCTATGCCGCTAGACTCCCATGTAATTGACCACAGTTCGAGTCCCAGACCCAGAGGCTTAAACTCACACCAGGCATGTGTGCATGTGTACCCAGGATTCCAAGAAGAGAATGGAGAAGGGATTGTGGCGTGGCCATCCCCCTGGAGCGGTGATTTCTCACTGTCTGTCTCTCTCTCTTTCTGGTGAGCACATGTGCCCTACAGTATAAACCTCTCCAAAAAATTAAGTAAATTAAATAATAACAAATAAAAGTAAAACAGTATAATTAAAAATTGTCAGTGATGGGGTCACCAGGTGGCACAGTGTGGTTAAAGCACTGGACTCCCGACTACAGTTCAAGTCCCAGATCCAGCAGCTTGAAGCTCACTGGGTACACATGCTTCCATGCCCAAAATCCCAGGAGAAGATAGAGGAAAAGGAACTGTGGCATGGCCAACCCCCTCCAGAGGGGTGATTTTCACTTTCCCTCTCATTCTCTGTGTCTCTACGGCAAGTACATCTGCCCTACAGCAAAAAAACAACAACAACAAATTTTAATTAAAAATAAACATGTCAGTGAGAATAAAGCAAAATTATTTTAAGTCCAGTTTCTGATAAAACATATTAAATGAATTCATTATTCAAATTTTTGCCATAAAAAAAGAAAACTTATACCATTACCTTGATAAATAACCTACATATTTGTGAGCTCTTTAAGAGTGTTAACAGGTCTACACACTTTCCAATGAAGTAAGGTTCAGTCACTAGGCTAAAATAATAGGTCTCAAAATACATTTTTTCAAACTTCAGAAAACAGGCTAAGTGAAAACATGAGAAGGAAAAATCCAAACATGAAAGGGAATCACACACACTTTATCTAAATGGTAAGGGACTGATAGCAGCCTTGTAAAAGTGACACGTTCACTCGACAGAACACAGGTGTTATGTCTGTACATAAGCGTGTAATTATATACGTCTCTAAAATAAACAGAGAACACAGTATGGAAAAGTATTAGTACACCTGAGATGATTTTTTTCCTCTATTTTTCATACCTTATAATAATATTCTTAAATTACTTAATGACAGAATATATTTTAATTACCTCAAGAAGTGTGTGCCTGGCCTATCTAAAATACCTTTACAACCTTAACATAAATGTCACAGAATGTCAACATCCAACATTAACTTAGATTAATAACTAAGTTTAAAGACCAGCAGTTGGCGTAATGGCTATGTCACTGGGCTCCCATGTAGTTGACCGCGGTTCGAGTCCTAGACCCGGTGGCTTAAACTCACACCGGGCACGTGTGCATGCCTGTCCAAGATCCCAAGAGGAGACTGGAGAAGAAGGGATTGTGGCATGGCCATCCTCCCTGGGGGGTGATTTCTCGCTTTCGGTCTCTCTGTCTCTCTGTCTCTCTCTGTCTTTCCGGCAAGTACACACGCCCTGTAGCAAAAAAAAAAAAAAAAAAAAAACATTAAAAACTAAATTTAAGGTAACAAACTTCTCCCATCATCAGAGAGAGCACTTGATCCTTCTGGACCCATCTCAAGGGACAATACTAGATCTCTTCATTACTAAACTTGCAAACATCTTTAAGTAGCTTTAAAAAATACAATCCGTTGGGCCCAGCAGGTTTTGTAATGGTTAAGGCACTGAACTACCATGTGGCCAACTGTGATTCGAGTCTCGGACCCAGCAGCTTGAAGCTCATCCCAGGTGCGCATGCATGAGTGCCCAAAAATCCAAAAACCTCCAGAGGAGAATGGAGAAGGGACTTAGGTGTGATCCTCCCCATGGATGAGCAGTGCTTTCTCAATTTCTCTCTCTCTCTCTCTCTCTCTCTCATATGAACACACTTTATAGCAAATTAACCCGCATACACACACATAGCATGTATGTATGCAAGCCCAAAATCCCAACAGGGTAGAAAGAAGGAGGAAAAGCAATTGTGGCATAGCCATGTCCCAGCAGGGAGCACGTTTCCCCTCTCCCTTCCTCTCTGGGAAGTGCTGGTACCCCAGGCAAATTTTAAAATGTGTAAGTACAGTTCCTCTGTGGTACTAGCCATATCTCAAGTGCTCAGCAGACACACATGGTTAGTAGCCACAATACCGGGCAATGGGGGTTTACACAACACTTCCATCAGAACAGAAAACTCTGTTGTACAGTGCAGATGTAGAAAACTATTTTAAAAGAAACTAATCACAACTTATGAACAAATTTATTCTCTCCAATACAGAAAACTCCCTGGTAATATCTAAAATCCCTCAATGATATGTTTATTTAAATTTCAATTACAAACAATTTTTTTTTCCAGAGGTTTTCGCTATAGGGCGTGTGCGCTCGCCAGACAGAGAGAGACATAGAGAAAGAAAGCGAGAAATCATCCCCCAGAGAGGATGGTCACGCCGCAATCCCTTCTCCTCCATTCTCCTCTCGGGATTTTGGGCACGCACACACACGCGCCCGGCGTGAGTTTTAAGCCACCGGGTCCGGAACGCGAACCGCGGTCGACTACGTGGGAGTCCAGCGACATAGCCATTACGCTAACCGCTGGTTCCCTCGAACAATTTTTTTGGGGGAGAGGTTTTTGCCATAGGGTGTGTGTACTCACCAGAAAGACAGAGAGAGACAGAGAGACAGAAAGCAAGACATCAGCCCACAGGGGGGATTACCACACAGCAATCCTCTCTCCTCCAGTCTCCTCTCGGGATCTTGGGCATGCATGCATACACACGCGGCGTGAGTTTAAGCCACTGGGTCCAGAACTCGAACCGCAGTCAACTACACAGGAGTCCAACAATATAGCCATTTTGTTAACTGCTGCTCCCAATTTCAAACAATTTTTAAAAATTATTTTTAAATATCAACATGGTACCAGTAGGGCCTAGTGGTTAAGATGCTGGACTCCCACAAGACTGACGCCAGCTGCAGTCCCAGACCCGGCGGCTTGAAACCCACACTAGGTGTGTATACATGCGTGCCCAAAATCCCAAGAGGAGAATGGAGAAGGGATTGCATCCCCTGAGGGATGATTTCTCACTTTGTGCCTTTGTCTCTCCAGCAAGTGCACACACCTTATAGCAAAAATCTATAAATAAATAAATAAATAACATATATTGGGTTGTATGAAAAGTTCTGACATGTTTTTCTGTTTTTTGTTTTTTATTTTTTTGAGAGGTTTTTCGCTATAGTGCGCGTACGCTCGCCAGACAGACAGAGAGAGACATAGAGACAGAAAGCGAGAAATCACCCCCCAGGGGGGATGGTCACGCCACAATCCCTTCTCCTCCATTCTCCCCTCGGGATCTTGGGCACGCACACACACGCGCCCGGCGTGAGTTGTAAGCCACCGGGTCCGAGACGCGAACCGCGGTCGACTACGTGGGAGTCCAGCGACATAGCCATTACGCTAACTGCTGGTTCCCATGTTTTTCTGTTTTTCAATGCAAAAATGCATCATGACTTTTCCAACAACCCAATATATAAATGTAACACTGAAAATTATGCCACTCCTCAAAGCATTGGTACACAAAGTAAGGTCTATCGCCCTCAAATTGTTTCTGGGCAACTGTGATGGCAAAACTATTTTCATAATACTATTAAAATATTAATTGCAGGACCAGCAGGTGTGTGGAGGTTAAAGTGGCTGGATTCCACAGCGGCTGTGTAGTTCAAGTACCAGACCCAGAGGCTTGAAAAACACTCCAGGTGCATGTACCTGTGTGCCTGAAATCCCAAGAGGAGAATGAAGGAGGAGGGACAGGTGTGGCCATAACCCCTGGGGAAGTTATTTCTCACTCTGTCTCTTTCTTCAAAAAGCACATGGGCCCTAGAGCAAACTAACAAAGAAAAAAAAAAGCAGCTATTTTCATTCTTCACTGTGGTGGCACTTAACTGACGGTGTGGGATGCACATAACTGCTAGTGCCTTAGCATCATTCCAGGTAACGGCACCAGGTCATATCAGTAGTCATATATTCTTCACTGCCATCTGCCACATACTCACAGCAGGAAGAAGTGGGGGGACTTATACTTAAAACTGCCCCAACGGGCCAGTAGGTAGAGTGGTGGTTGAGGCACTGGACACTCCCACATGGCTGACCACGGTTCTAGTCCTGGACCTCGTGGCTTGCTTTCTCACTTTCCCTCTCTCTCTGTGTCTCCCTCTGATCAAATTTAAATAAATGAATGAATAAATCAAATTAAAGTAAGTAATTCTTTTTAAAAAAAAACTGCCCGACAAAGCAGTAAAAACCATTCATTGTATTCATCTTGGTCCCTGAACACATGGGTTTTTTTTTTTTTTTTTTTTTTTAAAGAATTATTTTATTTTAACTTTATTTATTATTATTATCATTATTACTTTCCAGTTTGATCAGAGAGAGACAGAGAGAGAAAGAGAGAGGAAGTGAGAAAGCAAGCCACCAGGTCCGAGACTTGAACCATGGTCGGCCATGTGGGAGTCCAGCGCCTTTAACCACCATGCCACTTGCCAGCCCCATGGGTTTTTTTTTTTTTAACTTTTTTTTTTTTTTTTTTTTTTTTTAATTTTACCAAAGAGGGACAGAATGAGAGAGAACAAGAGAGAGGGAAAGTGAGAAAGCAAGTCACCAGGTCCAGGACTTGAAATATGGTCGGCCATGTGAGATTCCAGTGCCCCTAACCACCATGCAACTTGCCGGCCCCATTTTTTTAAAAAAACTCTATGTGATGAAATGGGCACTATATTGGGTCATGGAAAAGTCATGATGCATTTTTACATAGGAAAACAAAGAAAAATATTTCATGACTTTCCCAATGATCTAATGTACCAAACACTTATACTGCATAACAAAGTCATGAAGAAAGACATTTATGCAGCTGTTCTGGGTTGAAAACTCAACTAGCTGGGACCAGCAGCTAGCGTAATGGCTATGTCGCTGGACCGTCATGTAGTCGACTGTGGTTCGGGTACTGGACCTGGTGGCTTAAAACTCATGCAAGGCGCGTGTGCGTGCATGCCCAAGATTCCGAGAGGAGAATGGAGGAGAAGGGATTGTGGTGTGGCCATCCCCCCGGGGGGTGATTTCTCGCTTTCTGTCTCTCTGTTTCTCTTTGTCTGTCTGGCGAGCGCACACGCCCTATAGCAAAAACCTCTCCCAAAAAAAAAAAAAAAAAAAAAAAAAAAAAGAAAAGAAAAGAAAACTCAACTAGCTACGTTTTCCATGAATATCATTTTACCATGAAAGAAGAAAAGACACACAGGTTATATAGACTTAGGTATTCAGCAGACTTACTTTCTTTTTTTTTTTTTTGGAGAGGTTTTTCGCTATAGGGCGCATACGCTCGCCAGACAGACAGAGAGAGACAGAGAGACAGAAAGCGAGAAATCACCCCCCAGGGGGGATGGTCACGCCACAATCCCTTCTCCTCCATTCTCCTCTCGGGATCTTGGGCACGCATGCACACGCACCCAGCGTGAGTTTTAAGCCTCCGGGTCCGGGACGCGAACCGCAGTCAACTACGTGGGAGTCCAGCAACATAGCCATTATGCTAACTGCTGCTTCCCCAGCAGACTTTCTTTCTAAATTGAATGAAGTAAAATTGTCATTTCAAGAAACAAATGAGGGCCAGCAGGTGGTGTAGTAGTTAAGGCACTGGACACTCACATGGCCAACCACAGTTTTGAGTCCCGAATATGGTGGCTTGAGAAAAAAAAAAAATCATGCTGGGCCAATGTGCATGTGTGCCCAAACTCCTGAAATGAGAATGGAAGACAAAAGACTGTAGCATGACCATCCCCCCTGGGGAGTGACTTCTCATTTCCCCTCTCTGTCTCTCTCTGTCAAGCGTACCCACCCTATGGCAAAACCTTTAAAAAAAAAGAAAAGAAAAGAAAAAAGAAAGAAAAACAAATGAAAGTGCTTGTTGCCAATTATAAAATTTCAGCTTTCTTGCAAAACTCAGTATTTTGGAAAATTTCTATTGACTACCACAAATTTAATGGTTTTTCAATACTTAAAGGATCTCCTGACAGGTGATATTCAATGATATAATTCGGATTTCATATTGTTTAAGTAACCTTAGAATTAACTGACAGCGGGCCAGCAGATGGCATAGCAGTTACACTGCTGGACTTCGACATGGTCAACCATATCAAGCCCCAGACCCAGCGGTTTGAAACTCAGGTTGGGCACGTGTGCATGCATGCCCAGGATCCCAGGAACGGAGAAGGGACTGCAGTGTGGCCATACCCCTGGGGAGTGATTTCTCACTTTCCCTCTCACTGTCTATCTGTCTGTCTCTCCCCCACCCCAGCCCCGTGAGTGCACACACAAAGGCAAAAACCTCTATAAGAAAAAAAAAAAAAAACCTACTTGTGAGGGACCAGCAGTTAGCGTAATGGCTATGTCGCTGGACTCCCATGTAGTCGACAGCGGATCGAGTCCCGGACCCGGTGGCTTAAAACTCATGCCAGGCACGTGTGTGTACGCCCTATAGCAAAAATCTCTCCAAAAAAAAAAAAATTTATTTTCACATACAATGAATTTAATTATTTTTAAATAATTTTTCTAATTTTAATTTTAAGGTTTTGTCATAGGGCACATACACTCACCAGGAGACAGAAAGAGAGGAAATAAGAGAGAAAGTACCCGCCCCAGGGGGTATGGCCATGCCACAGTCCCATCTCTTCGATTCTCCAATCAGCATTTTGGGCACAAAGCATGTGTAGTCAGTGTGAGTTTCAAGCTGCCAGGTCTGGGACTAAAGCTGCACTCAACCATGTGGGAGTCTAGGCCTTAACTACCACACCATCTGTTGACCCGTTTAAATATTTCTTTTTAATTTCTCAACTACTAATACAAATAGGTATGACTAAACAATCAAAATCTCTTTGGGTTTTTTACTTTTTTAAACTTTTTTTTTTTAACTTTTAAAAGGATAAAGGGGGCTTTTTTGGTTTCTTTTTTTGGGAGAGGTTTTTGCTACAGGACGCGTGCGCTCGCCAGACAGACAGAGAGAGACAGAGAGACAGAAAGCGAGAAATCACCCCCCATGGGGGATGGCCACGCCGCAATCCCTTCTCCTCCATTCTCCTCTCAGGATCTTGGGCACGCACATACACACGCCCAGCGCTTTAAGCCATCAGGTCCGGGACGCGAATCGTGGTCGACTACATGGGAGTCCAGCGACATAGCCATTACGCTAACTGCTGGTCCCCTAGGGGGCTTTCTTGGGAGAAGACACGGTGACAGGTGGCACAGAGCGCCAGCCAGCCTGCTCTTGCTCCTGACTCACAGCTGTTTAGTTCAGTCTCTCCAAGAAACATGTCCTCCAGGAAGCCACATTACCATCCTGGCTTTTAAAGTTACCAGAAAAGGGGGCCAGCAGCGGTGGTTAAGATGCTGACTACCACACGGCAGACCACGGTTTACGTCCCAGATCTGGAAGCTTGAAAATCACTCCAGGTGCTTGTGCATGTATGTCCAACATCTCAGGAGGTGAATAAAGAAGGAACTGTGGCATAGCTATCCCCGCTAGGTGATTTCTCACTTCCTCTCTTACTGTCTCTCTCTCTCTCCGGCAGCTGCATCTACCCTATGCAAAAACCTTTTCAATTAAAAAAAAAAAAAAAAAAGAGTTTAGGTAAAGGGATCCCAAGTTCCAAAAGTTGAAAATAACTACCTCAGAGAAAGAGGAAAAAAATGATAAAAGAAACACATAAATAAGTTTAAAACAAGAACGCATAAACAACTAAGAAAGCCTACCAAGGGGCATAAAATATCTGTGACAAGAACACCAAGATCCAAAATGTGACACTTGTTCAAAAGTACCTAGGGTTGGGACCAGCAGTTGGCATAATGGCTATGTCACTGAACTCCCATGTAGTCGACCGCAGTTCGAGTCTGGGACCTGGTGGCTTAAACTCATGGCGAGAACGTGTACATGCATGCCCGAGATCCGGAGAGAAGGATGGAGAAGGGACTGTGGTGTGGACATCCCCCCTGGGGGGTGATTTCTCACTTTCTGTCTGTCTCTTTCTGGCGAGCACATGCGCCCTATAGCAAAAACCTCTCAAAAAAAATAAATAAATAAATAAAATTTTAAAAAGTACCTAGGGTTTTATGGAACCAGCAGAAGGCCTAATGGCTACATCACTGGACTCCCATGTAGTAGACCACAGTTCGAGTCCCGGATCCAGTGGCTTAAACTCACACCAGGAGTATGTGCATGCATGCCCAAGATCCCATGAGGAGAATAGAGGAGAAGGGATTGCAACATGGCCATCCCACCTGGGGAAGGGGAGGGGTGATTTCTCGCTTTCTGTGTCTCTGTTTCTCTCTGTCTTCCTAGCTAGTGCACATGCCCTATAGCAAAAAAAAAAAAAAAAAAAAAAAAAAAAAAAAAAAAAAATCTAAAAAAAAAACATACCCAGGGTTTTAAATCTATCTTTTGCAATAACAGAAAGACTTCTCACATTTTGGAATTTACTTCTACCATTGTTTGACCGCCTCTCCCACTAGGCTGTAAGCCCCACGAAGATAGGCAGTATGTCTTTAGCATTGGCTCAACATCTGACGTGATATAACCATTCAAATATTTGTTGGATTCTTTTTTGAGAGGTTTTTGCTACAGGGTGCATGCACTCGCCAGAAAGACAGACAGTGAGACAGAAAGTGAGAAATTATCCCCCATGGGAGATGTCCACACCGCAATCCCTTCTCCTCCATTCTCCCCTCGGGATCTTGGGCACACACGCACGCGCGCCCAGTGTAAGATTAAGCCACAGGGCCCAGGACTCAAACCGTGGTCAACTATATGGGAGTCCATTGACATAGCCAATATGCCAACTGCTGGTTCTGGATTTTTTTTTTTTTTTAATTTAAAGACAAAAAGACCTGCAAACAAAACCCACTGACATGTCTATTTAAAACTTACAAAAATGGGACAAGACAGCAGTGCAGTGGTAAAACATCATGTTCTGCAAAGCTGACTCACATGGGAAAGTTCATATCCAGAGATGTTCCTGAACAAGACAGGTACAGGTATACCCATGGTCCAAGGTTGAGTGGAGCTAGAAGCCCACTATAACATCAAAACTCTTGCTCAGGAGCCAGCAGGTGGTATGGTGATTGAGATGCTGGACTCCCACATGGTCGACCGCAGTCTGAGTCCCAGACCAGGCAGCTTGCTTTCTCGCTCGCTCTTTCTCACTCTTTCTCTCTTGCTTCTCTCTCTGGTGAGTGCATGCACACTATAGCAAATTTTAAAAATAAATTAATAATTCTTTAATGAAAAAAAGCTCTGAGGTGTTAGAATCTGTCTCCCTGTCTCTCTTACTAGTGAGAAAAGTAAATAAGCTTTTCATTTTTACAATCAATATATATATATTTACATAGTAATAACGATCACAAAAGCTACCACTCACTGAGGGCCTACTCACTACTATATGCTGGGCACTGTACTGGGGATTTCAGATGTTTAATTCCCGCAACCATGGGCTGCACTTTACTGGTAAGGAAAGCACCACTCCAAGAGCTTTGCCTGTCTACAGTTATAGGCAGTGAGTAATAGAAAATTAAACCCATCTCTTTGCACAAAAGTCCACAAGCTTTTCACTATATTTTGATATGGTGCTCAACACTTGAGTTGGTTACCCTTTGTTTTAACCATTTCCTTGTTTTTTCAGAGGAATTCATTTGGTGGAGTCATTTACTTTCCTCCTTTTCCCAATCTCTCATTTTCTTTTTTGGAGAGTTTTTTTTTTTTCGCTATAGGGCGCGTGTGCTCGCCAGACAGAGAGAGACAGAGAGACAGAAAGAGAGAAATCACCTCCCAGGGGGGAATGGTCACGCCGCAATCCCTTCTCCTCCATTCTCCTCTCAGGATCTTGGGCACGCATGCACACGTGCCCGGTGTGAGTTTTAAGCCACCGGGTCTGGGACGCGAACCACGGTCGACTATGTGGGAGTCCAGCGACATAGCCATTACGCCAACTGCTGGTTCCCCCAATCTCTCATTTGATTCCACTGTCCTCAAACTCCCACTCCTTACATCACTAATTAAGCAATATGGTAAGCCCCCTTCTAGGGAAGAGTTTATGTTCTCATCACACACTACAGGAACCTTCACGGAAGTGGCATGAAAGGCTAAAGAGGAGTATCAGATTCCAGAACGCAAATTAAAGCTCTCTGACTCACTGATCTTGCAAAATGGCTTCCCATCCGGTTATATACGAAGTACACCTGGCCACGGTTTGGACAGCACCACATCAATTGCCAAGGAACTGACCATGAGAACCCCTGGATGTGGCCACATCTTCAAGGCCCTAGCCAGGACTTCACAATCAGAAAGTACTAAGACAATATTTCTGTCAATTCCTTGTCAATCTCTACAACCAAAGGACCAACATTGAAGAGAAGAAGGATCTCAAGACTTTCTCCAGGACCAAGACAAACTTGAACAAAAGGAGAGCTATTCCCAAAGAATGTCCTGGCCAAAAACTCATTAGAAGAGATAAGGGTATTACTTACTGTTAGGTATCCTTAATACCCTCCCCACTTCTAAATGTTATATAAACATTTCTATTCCTTCTTTTGCTTAAAGGGTAATAAAATTAGCAAAATTTTTTCAAAAAAACATGTCAGTATCATAAACACTGCTAGTTCATTTGTTTTGGGGTTTTTTCCTAAGAGGGTTTTTGGTGGTAGTTGTTGTTTGGTTTTGGTTTTTGGTGTACGACGTGTGCGCTCTCTGAAGACAGACAAAGGGAAAGTGAGAAATCAGCCCCAGGGCGGATGGCCATACCCCTATCCCTTTTCCATCATTCTCCTCCCAGGATTTTGGGGCACACATGCACACAAGCCCAGCATGAGTTTCAAGTCACAGAGTCTGGGACTCAAACCTCAGTTGGCCATGGGAGTCCAGCAACATAACCACTACACCATCTGCTGGTCCCTATTTTGAGGTTTTTGTTAGTTTGCTATGGGGTGTGCACACTCACAGGGCAGGAGGGTGTTGTGGAGGAGAAAGTGAGATAACAGCCACCCAGAGAGGATGGCCACACTGCAATCCCTTCTCCCCTGTTCTTCTTTTGGGATTTTTGGCACACGAGCACATGTGCCCGGCATGATTCTCAAGCTGCCATGTCTAAGACTCAAACAGCTCTGTCTGTCAAAGTGAGATCCAGACACTGGAGCCTCTGTACCACCTGCTGGCCCAAGTCCAGGTCATTTGAAAAATCTCACAAGCCAACGTTTTCCAAAGAGAGAGATTCCCCAGAGCCTGTAGTTTTACAGATTATGCAGAAAGCTTTTAAAATCTCACAAGGCCCTGAATATGTCTTACCTCAACATCCAGACTTAAGAAAAGGTAGAACAAAAAAGGCCTCTTCTCCCTTAAAAATGAATTCAGTTCAAGCTGCTGAAAAAAATGTTGACTCAAAAAAATATCGTAAGTCACATCTGTGGCCTATCATTAGATTTATCACTCTATATCATATTATCGTTCTTATTATTAATTCCTAGATTTTGCATTAAAAATCTAGATATACTAATATAACAAAATTTAAGTAATAAAAAATTTCTTAAATGTCACCAAATATATATATCAGGTACAAATAAAATTGAATGGGACTTCAAAATACTGCATGTAAAAAAAAAACCTCAGTATTACCTAATAATTCTACAACACATAAACATTTTTTTCAAAACTTTATGCTATCTCATGATTCCTTCCCAACAGTAAAGGTCTGTACTGCCACTCATTCTAATACTGTGAACATAGAATCTATGAAACACCAATGTTTTAATTCTACATACACAAATATCTAATATTCAAGTGTTGCTTAATATTATAAAAAGCTAAAATTTATTAAAAAAAAATCAATGAAAAAATAATCAATGAAATTTTTTCAGAAATAAGCCTTTCAGGGACCAGCAGTTAGCATAATGGTTATGTCGCTGGACTCCCACGTAGTTGACCGCAGTTCGAGTCCCGGACCCGGTGGCTTAAACTCACGCCAGGCACGTGTGCGTGCGTGCCCAAGATCCCGAGAGGAGAATGGAGGAGAGGGGATTGCGGCGTGGCCATCCCCCCTGGGGGGTGATTTCCTGCTTTCTATCTCTCTGTCTCTCTCTGTCTGGTGAGCGCACACGCCCTATGGCAAAAACCTCTCCCAAAAAAAGAAAAATAAATAAATAAATAAATAAATAAGCCTTTCATGCAAGTATGTTCATTTGTTAAACCTTTATCCCAAGCACTCTTCGGAAAGCTCCAATCAAGAACTTTGGTTCATAAATTAACTAAACTAGGGGCCAGTCTGTGGCATAGTGGTTTAGGTAGTCTGATATAATACGGCCAACCTCGTGGTTCAAATCTTGAACTGGCAGCTTGAGAGAAACACACTAGGCATGTGTATGTGCGTGCCCAAAACCCCAGAAGAGGGAAGAGATAGAGGAGAAAGGAATGCAGCATGACCATTCTCCATAGGGGTGCTTTCCACCTCTCTCTCTCTCTTCCCCACTTGCGTCCCCTCTCTCTCCCTCCCATTCACTCTCGCCCTCTCCTCCCTCCTTATCCCCCTCACCCTGCTATGAGCACATGCACCCTTTAGCAAGTTTTTTTTAAAAAATAAAAACTACACTGAGTTCCAACAAGGATTCTTGGTGAGCCCTACTGAGCTTCATTCAGCAAAAAACATGCATATATATTAACACTCCAGGACACATAAATTCAAACTCCAGAGCTACACACAGGAAATTTTTTCGGACACTAGAAAAGGAAAAATATCTAATTTCTGTAGTAGTCTGCCTAGAAGAGCCACCATTCTACCTTTTTGACACCCACCCCCACTTTTAGGGGTAGGTTGCCCTTCAAGATCCTTAATCCCAAGGCCATAACTAATCAGACCAATGATAGAAAACTAAACCAAGCTCAACCAATCAAATTTCTCCTCCCGGGAATCTGTAATTTGGACACTACACCAATAATCAGTTGGCCAGTGGTATCAGAGTTCGAGTTTTACATGGCTCCAAGAATAAAGTGGCCATATTCTTCCATGTGTTTGTTAAAGCAGAAAAGGCCAGACAGCAGAAAGATAACAAAAACAGGACTAAGAGAGACAGGAAAAGACACTGCTTTGGCAGCTGGGAGAAAAGTGCCATGCAGTCCACCATGGCTCCTGAGTGCTTCCAGTCTCTGCTTCTGTCTCTCATGAACCCAATGCTCTTGGGTTCATCAAGGTACCTCAGCACCCCTACCCTCCCCAAACCATTCCTCTTCTCTCTTTTTTTTATGATCATTAGAACAGCTTAAAATCCAACCTTACACCAGGATCAATACATAAAGGGTATCTTAGTCTTATAAAGACTCTGAGAGGCACCAGAGAAGTTTCTACTCAGTATCCATAACCTCAGAAGAAAGGATAGGACAGAAATAACTAAAACCTAAAAGCAAAAATCACCCATTAGAATAAATCCTGAGCTTTGTACGTCCCTCCCACACTTACCTGTTTGTAAGTTCTGCTGGTTCACAGCAGGAGGTTAGAGCAGACTTTGTTCAGGTCCTTTTAACACTGTAAATAATAAAAGTATTAATAAAAATTATCCAACAATCTCTTAGGAAACTTTCAAAGCATTTTTCATTATGAATATACTGTACAGGAAGTGGTTTCCACACCTAGTTAAAATATTAGACTCACCTGGTATGTTTATTAACTAAATTCCCCAACATCTAGAGTCTCACCAGCTCTATGATAATGTTGAAAAAAAATTTTTTAACAAAAATACCAAGTGATTCTGATGAAACTGACAAATGAATACCATTATAAAGTCCCAGAGAAGTGATTGAGTTTTTATTCAAAATCACATTATAGGCATTGGTATTAACTTTTAAAACCTATCTGATTAAAAAAAAAAGGACAGCCAGCATTACAACACTATGCCTCCTGTGGAAATAATCACTGAGCCCCTAGAAATATGACCACTGCCAGAATGTCCAAGAAGCAAAGCTCCAGGTGTGATTTCAATTGCAAAATCACAACCTGCTTCTGATGAGACACTTTCTTAAAGACCCACAGGACGGTGATATTTCAAGGAACAACAAGTGGGATAATATACAATAGCTTCAAGTGGTTTCTTAGCTAAAATTAAATGACACTCTAAACATTGCCACTAGCAAATCACAAAAATAATTAAAAACCAAGGCCAGACAATGGAGAAGCAAGAACGCAAGACCCACACAGGAAGGTTCTGGGTAACTGTCCCAGTGCTGTCCTGTACACACATGGCACATGCATCCATGTCCATGATCTGGACTAGATAAGGCTAGGGGCAGAGTGTAACCCGAGGACCCAACTGGGGACGCTCTCTTTCCATCCCTTTCTCTCTTATGAGAAAAATAAACTTTTTTTTTTATGGAAAGGTTTTTGCTATAGGGTGCATGTGCTCGCCAGAATGACAGAGAGAGACAGAAAGCAAGAAATCACCCCCCAAGGGGGATGGCCATGCCACAATCCCTTCTCCTCCATTCCCCTCTCAGGATCTTGGGTGTGCTCGGCGTGAGTTTAAGTCAGTGGGTCTGGGACTCAAACCGTGTTTGACTACGTGGGAGTCCAGTGACGTAGCCATTACACCAACGGCTGGTCCTGAAAAAAAATAAACTTTTAAAAAATAATCAAGGGTGACAACTTTATTAAGAGTAACCTGAGAAAGCCACTTTGTCTGATTTAATTTTGCAAAAAGACAGCCATGTTTTAATGCACAAAAGGTCATCTAACTTCACCCTCTACATTCCACTTTTGTTTACGAGCAGAAGAAAAAGAAGGGAAAACCAGATAAAACAAATTGTTCTATAGGCCTAACTCAAGAGAATAAGCTCCAAAGTGTCTCCTGTTGTAAGTCCAAATTAAATCCAAATTAATGAAACTGTGTAGTTAACAAGAAAATATTGTTTCTTGCTTAATTACTTGAAATCAGTTAATAATTTGGAAATATTTTTATAAAACGAGGTTTGGCCACACAGGGAACACTAAATTGTTCTCCTCCCTCAATCTCACACAAAATGATAGGTTAGCAAAGGTATCATTCTACATTGCTACGTAATTAATCTAGTATATTTCCCATTCATGTGAGAGCACAACGAAATGAAAAACCAAAATCTGGTCAAGAATACTGGGATTCTGTGCTGGCCCGTAGCCCAGTGGTTAAGCCAAATCCTACATGGTTAGCCAGTCTGAATTGCAGTCCCAGCAACTCAAAACACAGCAGGTGCATGTGCATGCATGTCCAAAATCTCGTCTGGATGGAGCGATGGGAGAGAAAAAGATTATGGTATGATCACAACCCTCTGGCGGGGGGGAGGGGAGGGAAGGTGCCTTCTCCCACTCTTTCTTACTAGCAAGTGTGCTCGCCCTCTGACAACTAAAAAAAAGAAAAAGAAAAAAAGAACCAGCCAGTGGTGTGATGGTTACAGCAGCTAGATGCCACATAGCTATGAGGTTCAAGTCCCAGCCCTGGCAGCTTGAAAAATATGCCAGGTGTGTGGGCTTACCAGCCCAAAATCCCAAGAGGAAAATGGAGAAGGGATTATGGTGTTGCCATCCTCTGCAAGGGGGTGCTCTCACTTTCTCTCTCCTCCTGGCAAGCACACACACCCTGTAGCAAATTTTAAAAATACTGAGAATCTAACTATATATAAAATTAAAATTACTCATGAAAATTAAACCTCCTTATAAAGAGAGGTAATGGAAACCCTAACGCTTCATTACCATAAAACCCTAGTGGGAGCAGGTTCAGACTTTTACAATGACCAAAGAATGTTAAGGCAATTCAAACTGTTGAAATAAAATGGATACTTTTTTTTTTGGAGAAAGATTTTTGGTATAGGGTGTGTGCAAACACCATAGAGATAGAGACACACAGAGAGACAGAAAGCAAGAAATCACCCCCAGGAGGGATGGCCATGCAACAATTCCTCCTCCCCCATTCTCCTCTCAGGATTCTGGGCATGCACCAGCATGAGTTTCAAACTTCCAGGTCTGGGATTCAAACCACATTGAACTATGTGGGAGTCCAGCAACATAATCATTACATCATCTACTGGTCCCAAAGTAAAACAGACATTTAACTTGCCTCTAAGATACCAGGATTAACACCCACATAGACTGTAGATGCAACCTAGTGAGACTGGTCCCACTGTAATCTATAAGAAATAAAATAAAACAGAAAGTATGGAAATTTAACCAGCAGGGGCTAATAAAGAATTGCAAACCAAGTCAGCATTTGAAAATAGCACAAATCAGGCCAGCAGAGGGCGTGGAGGTTAGGGCACTGGATCCCACACGGCCAACTGCATAGTCTTCGACCTGTTATCTGAAAGATCACATGGGGCACATGTGTATATGTGCCCCAAATCCCAAGAGACTGGAGGACAAGGTTCTGCAGCATGTTCATCCCCCCTCCCGGGAGTGACTTCTCTCTCTCTCTCTTTCTCTATCTCAATGAGCACATAGAATATATACCAAACCAAAAACAAACACATACAAATTTTTTAAAAAGCACATATCAAAGATCATTGAAAAAGATAAGGGTAATAGGAACAGTGGTAGAACCAGCAGATCAGCAGGTAGCATGGTGGTTAAGGCGCTGGACTCCCACATGGCCAACGATAGTTCAAGTCCCAAACTCAACAACTTGAAATTCAAGCCAGGCGCATGTATGTGCATGCCCAAAATCCCAAGAGAAGAGTAGAAGAGAGGGG
Organism: Tupaia tana; assembly: GCA_026018925.1. Taxonomy (NCBI): domain Eukaryota; kingdom Metazoa; phylum Chordata; class Mammalia; order Scandentia; family Tupaiidae; genus Tupaia; species Tupaia tana. The sequence goes on from JAKSZU010000001.1 coordinate 8,459,632, forward strand.
ACTAAAATACGGCCATCCCTTCTGAGGGATGATTTCTTATGTCCCCTCTCTCTGTCTCTTTCTAGTGCACACACGCTCTATAGCAAAAACCTGGGGGGGGGGGGGGGGGGGGGAAAAAAAAAAAAAGGAACGGTGATGATTTTTACACCCAAAACAGTTTTCACTCAGATAACAATCACTGTTGACAGTGTCATCTTCTAATATGAAAGTCAGCAAAAAGAGATGTGTGGAGAATTAAAATGCAGTCTTAAAAACAAATGAGCTGATAGGACTTCAAAGACATTATAATTTGGGATTGTCATTTCAAAAATTCAACAAATGAATAGAGAAGAAAGGCAACTGGTTAAAACACTACCTAATCACACCCAGCACTGCCTCCTTTCAGCCAAGGAGTCCCATTCACATCCTGACCCTGCCACTTTTATTGTGTCATGATTTTGAGGCAAATATTTTTCATATATGCAACTCATGAGCAAAAGCATTTCAAGATCAAAATATGAGATACCTCAGGTGAACCAAACTGCCAGAAGACATCTATGAAAACTCAGAATGAGAGTACCGGCCCGGCCATGGCAGTGCACGCTGGATACTGCTGCTGGGCAGGCTGAGGCCACGTGAGAGCCAGACTGGACTCAAAGATCGCCCTAAAAAGCCAAGCACAGTGGCACGTGCCTACAGCCCCACTACCCAGGAGGCTGAGAGGGGAATTAAGAGCTCTCAGCCAGCTCACAGCCCAGCTATTCAGAAGCTAAGGCAGAAGGATTGAGAGCGCTTGGCCAGCGTGGGAAATGAAGCAAAATCCGGTCTGAATGAGCCAGGCCTGGTGCCACAGGCCTGCGGTCCCAGCCAGTAAGGAGGCTTAGGCAAGAGAGTGAGACATAGGGAGACTTTGTCTAAAGGACTACCACACACACACATGAACACATATGTGAGCACACACATACACAGAAAAGCATATGGAAATAAACTGGAAGAAAATCAGTAATTTTTCCTTTTTTTTTTTTTTTGGGGGGGGGGGCCTTTTGCTATAGGGCACTTGCTCTTGCCAGAAAGACAGAGACAGAAAGCAAGAAATCACCCCCCCAGGGGAGATGGCCACACCGCAATCCCTTCTCCTTCATTCTCCTCTTGGGATCCTGAGCACACACGCACACATGCCCAGCATTGAATTTAAAAAACACCGGGTCTGGGACTCAAACCATGGTCGACTACCTGGGAGTCCAGCAACAGAGCCATTACGCCAACTGCTGGTCCCAGAAAATTTTCATTTAAAAAAAAAATAGTTTAAATATATTAGAAAACCAGTCTGAGAGACAGAAATGGAGGGAAAAAAAGCTCAGCGCAAAAATTAAAATGCTATAAGGAATACCATATAAACATAAGTTGGTTTAAGAGTCCCTAAAGTATTTAAAACTAGGCCATGGGCCCACCACATAGGATAACAGTTAGGAACTATAGAGAGAGCCTGATTGCATACAGGTGACCACTGTTCGAATCCCAGCTCCAGAGGCCTGAAAAATACCAGGTACAAGCACAAAATAGTAGTGAAACATGACCATGCCCCATGGGGGGGGCCTCACTCTCACTGGCTTTCTCACACCCTCACTGTCCCTCTCTCACACACCCAATGTATGAGCTCATGCACCCTCCAGCATTCAGTGGAAAAATAACCAGGCTGTTGCCTAGTGGTTATAGGAGCTGGATCCTACATGGATGACAAAGTGGTTTGAATCCTGGCCCCAGCCACTTGAAAAATACACAGGGTGTGTGTGCATACATGTCCCAAATCCCCCCCACAGGATGAAGAAATGGAGAAGGAAGAGCAGCTCCCACTGGGGAGCACGCTCTTCTCCCGCGTACACTCATTCAACCTTTTCCCAGAATATATTCCTTAATCATCTGTGTCTAAACCTGAAAGGATATTCCTCATTTTCCCATATTTTCAAATACTCTGAAATTTCCTAAGATCACCTTCTTTAAATGCCACAACTTTTTGGGAAATGCTTTCAGGCAGCTAGCATCAATCACATTTTTAAGTTTTGGCATTTGTTTTCTTTTTGGTAGACTAGATACATGCACTCATGAGTATACACACGGGAGAGAAAGCAGCACCCTCAACCAGGTCTGGTCCTGCTGTGACCCTTGGCCCCAGCCCTCCGGCTCCTCAGGGTCCTGGGTGCCTTTGTGCCCATGTGCGTTTTCAAGCCCAAATGGAGATCCAAACCTGCAGCCAGCCTTATGCTTTCCAGCTGTGTAGCACACTTTGGTTCCTGCTGCGTCCCAGCAGCTGGGCCAACTTCTAGTTTTAAGAAAGATAATTTTTTCTGGGACCAGCAATTAGCATAATGGCTATGTCACTGGACTCCCATGTAGTTGACCGCAGTTCAAGTCCCGGACCCGGTGGCTTAAACTCACACCGGGTGCGTGTGCATGCATGCCCAAGATCCCAAGAGGAGAATGGAGAAGAAGGGATTGCGGCGTAGCCATCCCACCTGGGGGTGATTTCTCGCTTTCTGTCTCTCTGTCTCTCTCTGTCTTTCTGGCAAGCACACACACCCTACAGCAAAAACCTCTCAAAAAATAAAAATAAAAAGATAATTGTTCTAATGCCCAGGGAATACAATTTTCTAAAACATATATAAGCATCCTGAATTTTTTTTTCCAAACTGGAGATGAAGAGGAGGGTCACGTATAGGGCAAGGGGGCTGGGGATGCTGGCCAAATCTGCTCAGAAATCTGACTTCCTAAGAGTCACAAGAGAGAAGGAAAAAGATTCCAGGAAAGGGAATAATCTGCCTTCCTAGTACCAAGGAGACAGGTACACATTGCCTACCAGTCTCCCTCTCACCCTTGCTTCCCTGCCTTATGCTGACCTCACGCTTTTCCTAGCCTATATCTAAGCATACCTAAGCACTCCTTTATTTTTTTTTTAAGAGATTTTTGCTATGGGGTACCCACGCTCTCTGGAGAGACAAAAAGTGAGAAATCGTCCCCAAGCGGGAATGGCCACACCACAATCCCTTCTCGTCCATTCTCCTCTCAGGATCTTGGGCACCGATAGACACACGCGCCCGGCGTCAGTTTTAAGCCACTGGGTCTGGGATTCAAACTGCAGTAGACTATGTGGGAGTCCAGCGACGTAACCATTACGCCATCTGCTGGTCCCCCTCGACACTCCTAACTCCGTTTTTGTCTCAATATTTTTGCCCATGCTGCGCCCTAGCCTGGAGCACTCATCCCCATACAGCTGGAGGAACAGAACCTTTATCTGTCACGTCTTTCCTTCAATGTTAGCTTTTCTATAAGGCCTTCTCAGGACACTGAACTTCAAATTAACCATTAACCCCTCCATCCGACTTGCTATTTTCTTCTCTCATCCCATTTCCCCCCATGTTACTTACCACTGCACTACACAACTGACCTAAGTATTTACCTGCCTCGAAATGAGCTTGAGACAGGAATTTTTGTTTTTTTCTCCGTGTTGTAAGAGCTCAGTATATGTCAAATAGATGAATGCATGGCTGAATGAACAAATAAATCAATGCAAACGCATGGTCTCTTCTCCCTCCCCAGCCTAGAAAGTCTAAAATATCTTGTCAAGAATCAAAAAAGTGTGAACCTTTTCCTTTCCAGGGAATCACTACCACCATCAGTGTACTGCTGGGTGTTGCATGTCAAGGAAGGATCAATGAGACATTTTTGCAGATACATGCCTTTTTCATTTTTTCCTAGTGTCCTCTTCTGATGTAACAGAAAGTACATATTACAGTTTGAGCACCCCCAAAACTGCACACTAATTGGTAAGATACATAAAAATATGAGTAAGAGAAAGCATTGTATTCGAACCGCAATGGACAAACTCCGTAAGGCCCATTGCGTATATCAGAAAGATGACAGTGAACCTACAGAGAGAAAGATCAAAAAAATTTTCCAGATGGGAAGTTATTCACAGGTTACTCAATTTATTCCAAGTTTAGAGGGAATACTTACCTTTCTTAGAGACTAGATGTGTTTAAGTGCTTTGACTTTCAGGGAAATGGAAGAAAAAAAGAAGTACTAGGTAAACTGTAAAGGCTACTGCTTCCCAAACACGGTCCCACAACCTGCTCCTCATACACACCCTGCCCTGCCCGGTGACTTATGTTCCAGACACAAAACTGAACTATTTGGAGTGCTTCGTGGGAAACTGCTGACTGAAGGCTCATGGCCATTTCAACCTGATGTGAACGTTGGGGTCCCCAGGTTTCCAAGGCTCCACCTGCCCAGCCACGGTCCTCGGTTCCGATCACGGCTGCACCTTGTCTCGGGCCTGGTCCAGACCCAGTCCTCTCGCCAGGAAGGAGTCTCCCCCGTCCAGATGCTCCGCGGGGAAGGCAAGGGCGCACCTCCCAGGGGCCAGCTGTGGGCAGCAGGGCCCGCAGGCGCAGCTGTCTGAATGCAGCAGCTGTTCCCCGGGGCACCCCGAGCTGGCCGGGGGCAGACCCCGCCACCCGAGAGGCAGGGAGCGGAAGGCGAGCCTCTGGCCCCGAGCGGCCGGTCTGACATGCCCACCCCACCATCCTCCTCCCGTCCTCGGCTCCCCCAGGAAAGCCACAGGCCCCGGGTGGAGCGCGCTCCCCGAACCCGCGGCCGAGACGCGCCCGGGCCCGCCGTGCCCCTGGCCCAGGAGCAGGCTCCCCCCAACCCTGCACCTGACCTGTCCCCTCGCCTGACGCCCGGAGCCGGCCGCGGCCGCTGCCGGGGCGGCCTGTGCGGTCCATGCGGCCGGGCCGGGTCGGGCCGGAGCGGCCGGGACGCGAGCGCGGACGAGAGGCCCGGATGGCCCTCGGCGCGGAGGCTGGCCCAGGCCGTGGAGCAGAGCTGGGCAGGGGAGCGAGACGGAGTGGCAGGTTACCTGCGGTCCGGGACCCGGAGCCTCTCGGAACCCAAGTCAGTCCTCAGCCTCAACAACATAAGATGGCCGACACGTCGCCACGCACGTCACGTGACAGCCCGCTCGCCCCGCCACGCCCCCCACCACGCCCTCGCCCCGCCCCGGCCTCGCCTCCCTCCCCGCTCCCCAGCCTCCCACGACATCCTTCCTCTCCGCCGCCTCCGGCCCCTCTGCCCGGACACGCCCGTGCCCGAGACCCGGATGTCGGGCTGGACGAGGGCGGGGCCGCGGCAGTGCGCAGGCGCGAGCTAGGACACTTGGCCGTGGCTCCCAATCTGCCCTTGAGTTGGGCAGTTCGCGTCCAGAGTTGGCTCCGGCCCAGATTCAGTGTGACTCACTGTCCTAGGCACCCAATCCAGAGTCCGTTTGCAATTCAAAAATCTCTGCATCGCTCACGAGCTGATTTCCCAAACCAGAACTGTTCACAGCTCTTCGTCCAGGGTGTTTCCTGGCGGAGCAGATACGAAGTGACAAAAGCTGAAACTCAGCAGTTTCTCTACTTTTTAGCAGCTGTGGCTGGACCAGGAGTTTATTCTCTAATGCTGGAATGTGACAGCTGGGAAGGTCCTTGGAGCCCGACTCTCTCCTAGTGCAACCAGGGCTATACCCCTTGACCTAAAGATCTCCCATTTTAGGGCCGCACTTAAGGCACGACAGGATGTTCATTAATATTGGGGACATAACCCTAAACAACGAATCTTTGTTTTTCTGAATTTCAAATTTAACTGGGTATTCAGGACTGTATTTTTTGTGTGTGTGCTAAATATGGCAACTACCCTTAGGTCATCCTATTCTTTCGGAGCTTTCAATTTCTGCCTTTTTAAAGAGTCTTTCCCATCAGCTTAAAAAAAGATACTCAAGTGGGACTCAGCCCATAGCCAGTGGTTAAGGGAATGCTATCCCACATGCTCAACCCCTTTTCAAAACCTTGTCCCAGCCGCCTAAATAGCATGTGTGTGGGTGCCCAAAATCCAGACAGGAGGGAAAGATAGAGGAGAAGAGATTGAAGGATGGGCAGGTCTTACTGGGAATGCTCCCTTCTCCCTCTCTCCCTCTGGCCTCACACATCCTCTTTAAACAAATAAATTTTTTTTTTTTTTTTGAGAGGTTTTTCGCTATAGGGCCTCTCGCCAGACAGACAGAGAGAGACAGAGAGACAGAAAGCGAGCAAGCAATCCCTTCTCCTCCATTCTCCTCTCGGGATCTTCACCGGGTCCTAGACGCGAACCGCGGTCGACTACTCCAGCGACATAGCCATTACGCTAACTGCTGGTTCCCTATTAAACAAATAAAATTTAAAAATAATAATAATGATAAACCCTCGAATGTCTTCCATCTTAAAATTTAATGCTGAAAACTGCAATTCTCTCTCTACTACTTTCCTGTGTCTCTGCTTCCTTTCAAAGCCAAAATACACTTTCTGAGTCTCCACATCTGCCGTGCAATCGTCAGCCCCCCCCCCCCCCCCCAATGCTGCTCCTGTTCTTATCTACGCACCTATTAGTTGCCAGGTTGACAACTGGAGTTTTCATCCTAACTTACTACTTCCCTGTCTTCAACGTGGTTGAGCCCTTCCTGTTTTCTGAAACATTTTCTTCCCTTGACCTTTCTACTACTGCCACTCAAAGTGGCCCACCAGCCCCAGCACCACCTGAAACCTTGTTAGAAATGCGGAAACTCACTTCCGGCCCAACTCCTAGTAAAATAAGAATCCATGTGCATCTGAGGTGGGCCTAGCTCTGCCCCTTTAATCAGAAAGCCTACCCCTCTACCCCAAGCTCTCCTTCCAGACCAACTCCTAGCAAAGTGAAATAGGCTGGTCTCTGTCTTCTTTCTGTCTCTGTCTCTCTCTCTCTCTCCCTCTCCCTTTCTCTTGATATATATGTATATATTATATCTGTAACTACTGTCTCTTGTCTCTAACCTCTCCTTTCTCTTGCTAATTTCAGAATCCATGTGCATCTGAGGTGGGCCCAGCTCTGCCCCTTTCACACGGCGCTCTGTACTGCATGGTTTTCTTTTTTTTTAACCATTTTTAAGAAAAAAATTTTTTTCTCTATTTATTGTTTGGTTGTGTGTTTGTTTTGCCTTTTTTTCTTTTCTTCTTTTCTTTTATTCAACTTTCTCACCTTGCTTCTCAGTTTCCACACTTTGAATGTCTATCAAGCGTAGGTGCACAGTACTAAAACATCTGAATACTTTGAGGGTCATAGAAAAGCTCAACCCCAGGACCAGCAGTTAGCATAATGGCTATGTCGCTGGACTCCCATGTAGTCGACCATGGTTCGAGTCCTGGACCCGGTGGCTAAAACTCACGCCAGGCTCATGTGCGTGCGTGCCCAAGATCCCGAGAGAAGAATGGAGGAGAAGGGATTGCGGTGTGGCCAACCCTCCTGGGGGGGGTGATTTCTCGCTTTCTGTCAGTCTGTCTCTGTCTTTCTAGTGAGCACATGCACCCTATAGCAAAAAACTCTCCCCAAAAAAAGAAAAAACCTCCACTCAACTGCTACAGAAAGGGAGGAACTCTTCTTCATAAATCTGAATTTGAATCTCTTTCTGTGGATTCCTCATTGCAAAACACAGTAGTAGAGGCAAAATAGGCATAGAAGTACCTCACAGTTAAGTGAAGCATATGAGCTTACAGTAGCAGAAATCTCCAACAAATTAGCCAAAATGAATAGACCACCAAATGGCTAAATGACAGAGAAGAGAGACTACAAAGTTAGCAGCAGGGAGAAACATGGAGCTGCAGAGAGCACAGCTCATCTCCTCCCACACTCCTCTGAATTCGTAGTGGAAACCCTGCAGCTCAGCCCTGGTGCACCTATTCCCTAGGAGCTCTGAGGCCTTTGTAATATCCAGTTACATTGACAAAAGTGCAGATTGCTTGATGAGGATCAGGGAAACGAAACTGTAGAAATATTGCAGGTCATCTCCTCCCACCCACCTATAACACTCAGAAAGTAGGGAGTAATGTATAATCCATCAATGACCAGAAATCACAACAGATCCATAAGAAAAAAGGGAATCCAAGAAAATACCTCTCCCCCAAGGGGAAAGAACAGTCCTTCATCTTCCACAGACAGTACAATGGGACTCATGGAAATGTCAGGTAAAGAATTTAAAATATTCACAGTAGCAAAGCTAACAGAGATGCAATAGAAGAGAGACAACAAACTCCAGAAGATGCAGGAGAAAAGAGACAATGAGTTCCAGGAGGTAAGAAACTTCTTGCATAATCTGAAAGAGGAAATATATACCATAAGAAAGAATCAAATGGAACTGTTGATGAAGGCTGTAATACAGAAAATCAAAACCTCTCTTGAAAGTATTAAAAGCAGATTAGATCATGCAGAAGATTGAATTTCAGATGTAGAAGACAGAATCTCTGATCTAGAAAAATTCACCAAAAAGAATGAGTAAAGAACCACAAAATGAGAATAATATACAAATAATACTAGATACCATTAGATGCCCAAACATCCGAACCATTGGTATCCCGGAAAGCGAAGAAGCTAATAAGGGCATTGATAATCTATTCCATGAAATCCTGGGAGAAAACTCTCCAAACCTAGAGAGGCACGCAAATATCCAGATCCAAGAAGTACAAATGACCCCATGTAGATTCAACCCAAGAAGATCTTCTCCAAGGGACATCATAACCAGATTGAACAAACCACAGACAGAGTCAAGGCACTAAAATTGGCAAGAGAGAAACGTCAAGTTACTTTCAAAGGATATCTCATCAGGCTAACATAGGACCTCTCTTCAGAAACATTTCAAGCAAGGAAAGAATGAGAATTTTAGCAAGACAGAAACATTCTCAATAAGAGAACAGCTCTTTGAAAGTTCTTCACCAAGATATAGGCCAACTTAATGGTAGGGACAAGTTCGGATCTATCAATAATAATGTTGAATGTTAACTTCTAGGATTTAAACAGAAAGATCAGACCACAGTAACACTGCAAACTCAACAAAAGAAAGATTACAGGAGACTGAAATGGTGAAATAGATTTCTATGACTTCTGTCTAAAAGAATACTGATTTTTTTCTATGCTTTGTCTTCCAGATTTAAGGATTTGGGATCTCTTGTGAGTTGTTGATAGGTTCAGCAATTTGTTAAATTTTTTAATTGAAGCATAAACTTTTCTCTCTTTCTGACCCCTTTGCAATTGGAAAATAATGGTGAGCATTCTTATTTTGTGACAGAATGGTTATTTGCATAAATTCAGTAATACAGTAGTATTTGTTGTCTTGTATCAGAAATTGAATTCTTTTTTTTTTTTTTTTTTTTTTTGAGGGGTTTTTTTGGTTTGTTTGTTTGTTTGTTTATTTATTTATTTATTTTTGCTATAGGGTGCGTGCACTCGCCAGAAAGACAGAGAGAGACAGAGAGACAGCGAGAAATCACTCCCCAGGGGAGATGGCCATGCTGCAATCCCTTCTCCTAGATTCTCCTCTCGGGATCTTGGGCACGCACGCATACGCACCCAGCATGAGTTTAAGCCACCAGTGTCCCGATCCGGGGAGACAGTCGAACAGGTTTCCTGAGGGAAGGAGTGAGAGCCGGGACAAGCGGCACAGTGTCACAGCACGGAGACGACACAGTGTCTTCAGTGTTGTCTGTTTATTGTGGGCAGCACAGTACAGCACGGAGACTATGCAGTGTTACAACTCTTCAGGGTCACATTGTCTGTTGTGAGCAGCACGGAGACCACACGGTGTCACAGCTCTTCAGGGTCGTCCAGAGACGATGTAGTGTTACAACTCTTCAGGGTCTTCAGGGTCATCTGGAGACTGTGCGGTGTTTCAGCTCTTCAGGCTCTCCAGGGTCGTCTTCATTGTCTTCCTGGTCGTCTGGCTATTGTAGGCCAGGCATCGTGGTTATATACACCTGGTGGGCCGTGATTGGTTGAATGAAGGATCGTAAAAGGTGGGTTATGATTGGTTGTAAACGGTGGGCAGTGATTGGTTGTAAATGGTGGGCCGTGATTGGTTGTAAACAGTGGGTTATGATTGTTGCAAATTATGATTGGTTGCTTTAGGACCAATCATGAGGTGCCAGATATGCAAATCTGAGGGATTCTAGTGGCCAATCAGAGCAAGGTTTGGAAGGTCAGGTTTTTTTGAGGGAACCAATCATGGCAATTGTTTGCTCTCTGAGAAACCTCGGCAGACTTGCTGGTGCGCAGCCTCCCACACACCAGGTTCAGGATGGGAGTCCAGTGATATAGCCATTATGCTAACTGCTGGTCCCAGAAATTGAATTCTTATTGGACTTTGTGCAAATAACAGATCAAATTAAGATTAACCTAATTTTTTTTGCAGATAAGTTAGTTTATACCTCTATTTAGTAAAAGAAGGAATGGAGAGAGAAAAAAAATGTTTCAGAAGAAAATTACAGTGTACTTGTCACTAGATTCTAGCTTTGTTCATATTTTTAGTTTAAGATATTTTGTGAATCAATAAAATGTGAAAAAAAGTTTACTATGGAAGGGAGGGAGGGGGAAGGGGGAAGAAAGCACAAGTAAAAGTATGCTTAACTGACAAAAAAAAGAAAAGCTATTTGCTGATGATAAGGTAGAGAGTAGTATCTTTGTCTTGACTGACATGCAAGTATGTCATGCGCTGGAAAAAGAAACGTTGAACACTGTAAAGACTTGTGATTCAATGTGAATAAATAAATAAATAAATAAATAAACAGAATCTCAGGCCTAGGATACAGTTTGATTACCAGGCCCAGCAGTACAGGCAGGAAGTCATCACTGTGTGTTCCTAGTGCTCTGTTGAAGCCCCAGGTTTGGATTCTGGGTTGACTTGAACATAGTGGGCTCTCCAAAGGATGTGTCTGTGTTCCTGGCTTCCGAAAGGCTGGTGGGAGGATCATGGTGTGGTGAGATTTTGTCAGGGGTGTAGTTTTCTGTCTCTCAAGAAATAAATAAATTTTAGGGGCCAGCATTGTGGCATGATAGTTAAGGCCACTGGACTCCCACATAGCTGACCATGGTTCGAGTTCCAGACCAAGTGGCTTGCTTTCTCACCTTCTCTCTCTCTCTCTCATATGTGTGCTCTTTCTGTCCCTCTCTAGTAAAATTAAAAGAAGTAAATAAATAAATGTTAAATAAAATAATTCTTTAAAAAAAATAAACAAACTTGGGACTAGCAGTTGGCATAATGGCTATGTCACTGGATTCCCATGTAGTCGACTGCTGTTCGAGTCCCGGACCTGGTGGCTTAAACTCATGCTGGGTGCATGTGCGTGTGTGCCCAAGATCCCAGAGATGCCCCTTTTGAAGGGGCGTCAGACACGCCATTCTGTTTTTGCCTTTGCACAATTTGTTTTCTCTGTTACAGTGTTATTTCCAACAATCACCCTATTTCTGGATGTGTACAACTGCTGCTCATCTTTCAAAGCTGAAATTATATGTTACTGCCTCCTCCTTTAGGTTTCTTTAATATCCTCCATTAGACCAAATTACCACTCTAACTTGTATCATTTTGTTTTTTAGAGAGAGATTCTTGCTATAGGGCATGTGTACTTGCCAGAGAGACAGAGACAGACAAATAGAAAGTGAGAAATAACCCCCCAGGGGGGATGGCCGAACTGCAACAATCCCTTCTCCATTTGCCTCTTGGGATTTTGGGCACATATGCACACATGCCCGGCGTGAGTTGGAAGCCACTGGGTCTGGGACTCGAACCATGGTCAGGTTTGTGGGAGTCCAGCAACATAACCATTATGCCATCTGTTGGTTCCCTAACTTTAATTTTAAGGGGAAAAAATAATACTAAATTAATACTTCTGTGGCAGCCACCTCATTAAGTGCTTCATTTACAGTTTCTCTACAATCCTGGGGAGAGCACCAAGAAAGCCACCCAGGAGCTATGGCTTGAATGTGTCCCCCCAGATTCACGTGTTGATAATTGGTTGCTATCATAACAGTATTAAAAGGTTGGGAGCTCGGGGCCAGCAGGTGGCATAGTGGTTAAGGCACGTGACTCTGGGCTGACCGCAGTTTGAGTCCTGGACCCAGTGGCTTGAAACTTACACTGGGCATGTGTGCATGTGTGCCTAAAATCCCAGGAGGAGAATGGAGGAGAAGGGATTGTGCCATGGCCATGCCCCCTGGGGGATGATTTCTCACTTTCTGTCCGTCTCTCAGGTGAACGCACACATCCCATAGCAAAAATTCCTCAAAAAAATAGGTTGAGAATCAAAAGTGACTGCAGGATTGGTAGGTGTTGGGATGAGAGAACATGACGGGGTGGGGCTCCCGTAATTGAATACCGGTGGCTTTATAAGAAGAGGGAGCAGAATCGGAGCTGGGGAGGTGCTCTGGCCCTCTCACCGAGCAAGGCCCTCTCACTTGCACCCACTCAGGACTCTGCTGAGGCCAGATGCAGCCCCTTGACGGTAGAGCTCCAGAGCTGTCAGCTGAATAAAGCTTTCCTCCTCCTTGCCCAGATTAGAGTATCCAGTCGTGGTAAAAGAAAAACCTCTGAGGGAATTGCTTTCTCCTCCAAAGCTCAGCCAGGAAGCCTGGGCCCAGGCTGACGACTGCAGCGTGAATGAACTTTTTTTTAACATAGGGAGATCAAATGGTGGCACAGCAACACTCTATCCAGGTGACCCACATGGGAAGGTTCCAGGTTCATGTCTGGAGACCTCCCCGAGTACGCCAGGCATGCTTCTGACCATATCCAGGGGTAACTGAGGCCAGGCTGGACTGTGGTGTCAAGCCCTGGTGGGGGTGCTATCTTTCTTTCCCTATCTCTTTCTGTTTCTCTTGTTCATGAAAGAAATCAATCAATAAATTTTAAGTACATTTAAATGTATTTTAAATCTAAAATTCCACAGTAAACTGATACATGCTCTAGTTAGGGATAATAAAGTTACAGATTTATTGTATTATTAAAAAAAAACCAGAAACTGAATAATCATTTGGAGATGGGGCTAAGGAGTTTAATTGAAAAGTTTAATTTGTAATGTTCATCACCTGTGATAGATGGTATTTTTCTTTTCCTTACAATTATTTACTTAATTTTGTTCATCATCATTATTATTTTCTAATATGCTACAGAGCATGTGCACACACTAGAGAGAGAGAAAGGAAACACGAGAAAGCAAGCCGCCAGACTCCAGCACCTCAACCACCATGCCGCCCACGGGCCCCCAGATTGTACTCTTGTAAAGATCGCTGCAATAATATCTTCCCTTCCACATACTCTCCCGAGCCCTTCACTACCTTTCCTAGAGGCAGAGTCTACTTCCGAGGCAGAGTCTCAGTCCCCTCCCCTGTGCCCGGATGACCAGCACAATGTGGTAGAAGCGAAACCACGTGGCTTTCAGTTCTAGCTCATAGAGCCGATACAGCTTCCACCTGGCTTGCTGAAGCGTCTCTTTTGAAGCAAAAGCTACACTTAATGCATCCGAATGTCCTGAGTCTGCCTGTTCTCAGACCACAAGCAGAGGCTCATGTAATTGCCCTATCCACAGCCCGGACTGAAGTCCCAGCCAACAGCCGGCATCAGCAGCAACAGTGAAAAATGCATCCAGCCCAGAGCGTCTGGTCACCCCCAGGCGTCAGAGCCCAAGGCATGAAGCAGGAACAAGCTTCCCTGCAGTGCTTTGTCTCAATTCCTGATCTACTGAACATCAACATAATAAAATCATCGCTTTAAGCCACTAAATTTTGGGTAATTTGTTCACAGCACTAAGGACTGAGACATTGCTGTTAGGGATTGGCTCTCCCATCCCCAAAAGATAATCACATCCTTAGAATGTGACCTTAGAATGTGACCTTCCAAAAGGTGCTCAAGTTAACACACAAAGAGGTCGTTAGGATGGGCTCCAGGCCAGCATGAATAGTGTTTTTATAGAAAAGGATAAATGAGGGCTGACCCATGCCGGAAGGTTCTGGAGTCACATCTGAGACCTCCCTAAGCATGCCAGGAAGCCCATGATATGGGGCTGGTGGAAGCTGGGGGTGCAGGGTAGAGGGAGACCCTACGGGGGTGTTCTCTCTGTGTCTCGCTTACAGAAGAAATAAACTTTAAGGTGGGGAACGGCAGTAATATAGACTCAGGTGCACAGGGAGAACGCTGTGTGGAAATGACGCAGAGATCAGAATGGTGCTTCTATAAGCCAAGGAATCCCACATTTTGCCAGAAAGCCACCAGAAACCAGGAGAGAGGCCCAGAACAGCCTCTCCCTCCCAGCCTCAGAAGTAACCTACCTGAAACACAGGCTTGATCTCAAGAGAGGTCAACCTTCAGAACCGTGGACAGTGAGCTTTTGCTGTTTATGACCCCCAGTTTGTGGAACTTTGTTTTGGCAGCCCCAGAAAAATAATATGGTCATCAAAAAGGAATAAGAGGCCACCAAAAGGAACAAGGTCAGAGGTTCAGAGCGCCCAGACCTGCGAATCACCCACAGAGAGGGGACATTGGGGGCCAGCAGTTGGCATAATGGCTATGTCACTGGACTCCCATGTAGTCAACCATGGTTTGAGTCCTGCACCTGGCGGCTTAAACTCATGCCAGGAGCATGTGCGTGCATGCCCAAAATCCCGAGAGGCGAATGGAGGGGAAGGGATTAAGGCGAGGCAATCACACCCCTGGGCGGGGTGATTTCTCGCTTTCTGTCTCTCTGTCTCTCGCTGTCTGGCAAGCGCACACGCACTCTAGCAGAAATCTAATTTAGAAAAAGAAAAGGGGGTGGGGACACTGAATTCCTGGGGAATCGTCTATGCCAGCAACTGCAGAGGCGCGTGTGGAGCTCAGAAGCTCTGGGAGGAGCAGGTGTGGCTGGAGGACAGAGCAGTCCCGGTGGGACCAGGCTAGAGGCAGGTGCTCAGAGCAGAAGAGGAAAGCCCTGGTGACAGTGCCAGTCACGGAGGTGGCAGGAGGACGGGCTGGCAAAATGGTCCTGGGTTTGGTGCCCAGATATGTCCACAGAGCAGGGAGAACAGAGCGTTAGGAGAGGGGGCGAAGGCGAGGAAGAGAGGATGTGGAAGGTTGGGAGTGGGTGAAATGGGAGGATGGGATGGTTAGAGCACAGGGCGGTGGCCACCTAGATCAGGACCCACCTGAGAGGGTGAGAGAGACACAACTGAAAACCAGAAACATGGGACGGCGGCTGAAGACACCATGCCAGGCAGATGAGCAAACACCAAGGAAGGCCACGCAGATGCCAACTACAGAAACAAATGTGTGTGTGTGTGTGTGTGTGTGAGAGAGAGAGAGAGAGAGAGATACAGAGCACGTGCACGCACATGTGAGAGAGAGAGGGAGAAACCGAGAGACACAGAAGCACACCCTATGGGGTCTTGTCGGGTTGCAATCCGCTCTCCCCAGCCCTCCAGCTCCTCAGGATCATGGGCACCCAGGACTATGCCTGGCATACTTTCAAGCTGACTTTAGGTCCCAATCCATGGTCAGCCATAAGGCTTATAACCCTGCAGGGCACTCAGGTCACCATGGTGCCACAATGGTGAAGCCCCCAAATTCCTTTTATGTTGGTTAAACTTCTCTCTCGATCTTTTTTTTTTTTATTTAAAAAGTGCTCACATATTGCCTTTTTTTTTTTTTTTTTTTTTTTTGACAGAGAGATGTTCACTATAGGGTGTGTGGACTCACTGGAGAGACAGGGAGAGACAGAGAGACAGAAAGCAAGAAATCACCCCCCCCCTCCCCGGGAAGTCGCCACGCCACAATCCCTTCTCTTCCATTATCCTCCTGGGGTTTGGGGAACGCACACACACGCACCCAACATGATTTTCAAGCCACCAGGTCCGGGACTTGAACTGTGATTGGCCATGTCAAGTGCCTTAACCAGTACACCACCTGCTGGCTCCAAAAGTGTTCGCGTATTTTCAATTCTTTTCTCACTTTCAATCTCCGGATGAACACGACAATTAAATCATTAAGCAAAATCTTAGAATATGATAAACAGGACCAGCTGGTGGCATGGTGGTTGGGGCAGCTGCATCTCACACGGCTGGCTACACGGCTCAAGTCCCACACCAAGCAGCTTGAGAAACAATCAGGTGCACGTGTGTGAGAGCCCAAAATCCCCCAAAGGACAGAGAAAGAAGGGATTCAGTGCGACTCTTCCCCGTGAGAAGCGCTTTCTCACTTCCCCCATCTCTCACCAGCAAGCACATATACCCTATAGCAATTTTTTGTAAATAATTACTTATTTAATTCTATTTTTTTTTTTTAAATTTTCTATAGGGCACATGCACTCACCAGCGAGAGACAGAGAGAGAGAGGGAAAGTAAGAGAGCAGGCCACCTTGTCTGGAACTCAAACTGCTGTTGGCTGTGAGGAGTCCCGCACCTTAGTCACCATGCCACCTGCTGCCCCCCCCCAGGAATTTTTCTAAAAAGAATTTAAGAAGTGAATTCTTTTACATAATACCCCATAGTGTGCCCAGAAATGGTGCTCATTTTCTCTTTTGCATATTTAGGGTTTGACATTCTGCTGCCCAGAGGGTTCCCGCATCCATATTCAATGTCTCTCTTCATTTTCTTTGCCATCAGAGATCCCCCCTCTTCATGAACTGTTATTACTATTTTTTTGGAGAGGTTTTGACTATAGGGCACATGTGCTTGCCAGAAAGACAGAGAGAGACAGAGACAGAAAGCGAGAAATCACACACACACACACACACACACACACACACACACACACCGGGGGGGGGGGGGGGATGGCCACAGCACAATCCCTTCTCCTCCATTCTCCTCTTAGGATCTTGGGCATGCACGCACACACACCCGGCGTGAGTTTTAGGCCACCGGGTCCTAGACTCGAACCACAGTCGACTACATGGGAGTTCATCTACATAGCCATTACGCTAACTACTGATCTCCATTGGCTGTTATTAATGATAGCAGTGGCAATGGTAGTAGCAGTCATTATTGTCATAGTAAAGTCACACAAGTTTATGGTTTTAACATTTGTAGAGTTCAAAAACTTATAAAGAGTATAGCCTAGGTGGCTAGTGGTTAAGGGAATCAGATCCCACGTAACCAACCACGTGATCTGAGTCCTAGGGCTGGCAGCCTGAAAAACATGCTGGGCGTATGCATGTGTGTGCCCCCAAACCCAACAGAATGAAGAAACGGAGGAGAAAGGATTGCGATGTGCCCACGCCTCACTGAGGGGTGCTTTCTCTCCTTCACTCACTCTCTGCCTCTGTCACTCTCTGGAGAGCACCCCTCTAGCCAAAAATAAAATACGTATATTTATATATAAAGGAAAAATGTTTAATCCTCCCAGACCTTCCCGGGACCTTCAGGGTCTTCTCCCCTGGGCTCCCCGGGTAGTTTTCCCACAAGTCGCGTGCACAGACAAGCGTGGCGTGCTCCTTCACTCCCAGGACCACCCGGTACTGGAGAGACGATGCTTGCCCCCAGACCCCGTGGTCACTGACCTCATGAAGCTTACAGTGTACCCGGGCAGAGACATGGCTCGATGCCTGCCCTCTGAACAAACAGACACACACCTGCATGTGACTGCGCACCTGCTCCACGCCTGGCCTTTTCCGGCAGTACGCCTCAGAGGCTCCCTCGCAGTGCTCATCTCTGTGCATGCCCCATACTAAACCACCCCTGCTGATAGACCTCCTGATTCTTCCGGTATTTTCTATTACAGACAATGCAGATACGAGGACGCCCTCAAATACTACAATATAACCTTGCTCATTTTCATATTTACCTATGGGATAAATTCTTGGGTCAAAGCTCATGAGAACTTCTGCAGTGGACACCTGCCACTCTTTCAAGACTGTCCTGCACCAAAATCCTTCCCCACGTTTGGGAAAATGAGAGTCTTAATAAGAGGCAGAACCTGCCTCCTTTTACAGAAGACGAAATAGCCATGAGCTGGCCCCATAGCCCAGTGTTTAAGGCAGCCAGGTTCCAGGTTCCACATGAGTGACTGGTTGGAAGCCCAGCCCCAGCGGCCTGAAAAACATGCCAGGTATGAGTGCACGCATGCCCCAAATCCCATGTGACGGAGAAATGCTGGAGAAAGGTGGGGCATGATAATGCCCCATCAGGGAAGTGCTTTTGCTTTTTCTTTGGGAGAGGTTTTTGCTGTAGGGCACATGCACTCGCCAGAAGGACAGAGAGAGACAAAGTGAGAAATCACCCCCCAGGGGGGATGGTCACACCACAATCCCTTCTCCTCCATTCTCCTCTCGGGATCTTGGGCACACATGCACACGCGCCCAGTGTGAGTTTAAGCCACTGGGTCCGGGACTCGAACTGTGATCGACTACGTGGGAGTTCAGCAACACAGCCATTACGCTAACTGCTGGTCCTGGGACGTGCTTTTTCTCTCTCCCTCTCCCTGTCCTTCTCTGTTGAGTGCGCGCACTTTCCAGAAATTGGAAGGGGGGTGGGGAGAAAAAGAAGATGAAGATGAAGAATTCAAAATGTCCAGACAGGGCCAGGAGATGGCTTGGAGGTTAAGGCTCTGGATCCCGCACAGCCAGTCTCGTAGTTGGAGTCCCAGACCCAGTGGCTTGAGAATCACGCCAGGCCCATGTGCGTGCCCAAAATTCCAAGAGGAGAATGGAGGAGAAGGGATTGCAGCATGGTCACCCCCCTTGGGGGATGATTTCTCACTTTCTCTCTCTCTCTCTGTCTCTCTGGTGAGCTCATACACCCTATAGCAAACAAACACACAAATAAGTTCAAATATTACTTGCTATGGTTGGAATGTATCTCCCAAGGTTATGTATTGGAAACGTAATCCTTTTTTAAAGAATTATCTTATTTATTTATTTATTTGTTTTTAATTTAACCAGAGAAAGAGAGAGAGAAAGAGAGAAGGTGAGAAAGCAAGCTGCCAGATCCGGGACTCAAACCTTGGTCAGTCATGTGAGAGTTCAGTGCCCTTAATGACCATACCACCTGCCGGCCCTGAAAACTTAATCCTTAATGCAGTAGTGTTGAGAGATGGGACCTTTAGCAAGTAATTAGGTCCTAAGGGTTCTTCCATCACCAATAGATTAATGTCATTATTAGGGGAGTGAATTTTTTTTTAAAATTTTGCCAGAAAGTGTGTGTGCTTGCCTGAGGAAGACACGGGGAGAGAGTGAGAGAGACACAAAGGGAGAGAGAAAGTGAGAAAGCACCCCTTGTGGGGACAGTCACGCTGCGATCTTTGCTCCCCCAGCTCTCCCTCCTCTGAGGATTTTGGGCACGCACACAGTACACCCAGAGTGTTTTTGAATCGCTGGGCCGGGGGCTCAAACTGCGTGGACGGCGGCGTGGTATCCAGCTGCCGTGGGCTGGCCCAGTGACGTCTGTATGAAGGACGAGTCGGGGCCCTTTCTCTCTCTCCTCGCTCTTTCCTGCACGTGCCCACACACGTGATGCCTCCTGCTATGGTATGACACAGCGAGACGGCCCCTTGATCTTGAGTTCCTAGCCTGCCTTAGGAGTCGGGCGGTCTGTGGGATTCTGGGATAGCAGCACGGAACAAGCTAAGACACTGCCCTCCCCACCCGCACACGCCCCTGATCTGGAGTAAATGACCTGGGGAGACAACACGCCGCAGAGCCCCAGTCACGCAGGCAGGGCAGCGGCGCCAGCCCCGGCTGGTTCCCGCAGCGTGCTTTTGCTGCTGTCCCGGCCACCTGGTCTCTTCCCCGTTTCCTTAGCTTGGCCCCCCCGTCTGGCTAGTGATGCTAGGAGCTAGTGATTAAGTGTCTTCACAATCAATTCCTGTCTTCTTACACCAGTCCGGCTTAGCGGTGACACAACTGGCCCCGGGTGGGAGTCCGCAGCCTGTCTCTGAGCACTGCCCTGAACGTGCCAGGTGCACACATGTGTGCCCTTGACCCAGGGTGGCTGAGGCCGGGGATGGATTGACGCGTACAGACACCATCGGGTGCCCCTCTCCTGTGTGTGTGCATCTGTTTGTCTCAGGAGAAATAAATCAACTTAAAAAAATATCTGGTTTAGGGACCAGCAGTTAGCATAATGGTTATGTCGCTGAACTCCCATGTAGTCGACCACAGTTCGAGTCCCAAACTCAGTGGCTTAAACTCATGCCGGGTGTGTGTGCGTGTGTGCCCAAGATCCCGAGAGGAGAATGGAGGAGAAGGGATTGCGAAGGGATTGTGGCGTGGTTATGCCCCCTGGGGGGTGATTTCTCGCTTTCTGTCTCTCTTGTCTTTCTGGCAAGCTCACACACCCTATAGCAAAAACCTCTCAAAAAAAAAAAAAAAATCTGTTTTAGATTCTGTTACCTGTAAATAAGAACCTTGACTGGGGGATGTGGCCAGCAGGTGGTGTGGTGGTTAAGGTGCTGGACTCCCGCATGACTGTGGTATGAGCACCGGACCTGGCGGCTCGCTTTCTGTCTCACTCTCTCTCTTTCTTTCTCTCTCTCTGCCTCTCTCTGGTAAGCACATGTGCCCTATAGCAAATGTTAAATACGGGACCAGCAGGTGGTGTGGTGGTTAAGGTGCTGGACACTCCCACATGGCTGACCACGGTTCAAGTCCTGGACCTGGTGGCTTGCTTTCTCACTTTCTCTCTCTCTCTATTTCCATCTGGTAAAATTTAAAAATAAATGAGGGAACCAGCAGTTAGCGTAATGGCTAAAATAAATGAATGAATAAATAAAATAAAATAATTCTCTTGGCGAGCGCAAAAAAACTAATAATAAAAAAATAATAAAAATTAAAAAAAAATTTAAAACAGAAAAAGACACTAGACTGGGACCAGCAGATGGCAGGGTGATTAAAGCAACAGGACTCCACCTGATGAGTGGTGTGGTTTGAGCACTAGAAATAGGCTAAGAAATAGGTCTAAGAAATAGGCTGGGCGGGACCAGCAGTTAGCATAATGGCTATGTCGCTGGACTCCCATGTAGTCGACCGCGGTTCGCATCCCGGACCCGGTGGCTTAAACTCACACCGGGTGCGTGTGCGTGTGTGCCCAAGATCCCGAGAGGAGAATGGAGGAGAAGGGATTATGGCGTGGCCATCCCCCCTGGGAGGTGATTTCTCTCTGTCTCTCTCTGTCTGTCTGGCGAGCGCACGCACCCTATAGCAAAAAAAAAAAAAAAAAAAAAAGAAAGAAAAGAAAAAGAAATAGGCTGGGCATCCCTGTGAGTGTCCAAAATCCTGAAAGATAGGGAAAATGGAGGAGAAGGATTGTGGTATGGTCATCCTCCACGGGGAGGGGGGGTTTTCTTACTTTTCTTCTCCCTCTCTCTTTCTCTCTCTCCCCCCTCTGGTGACTGCACACCCCCTCTAGCATATATAAAGAAAGAAAAAAGAGAAAGAAGAAGGGACCAGCAGGTAGCACAATGGCTATGTCATTGGACTCCCACATAGTAGACCCATGGTTCGAGTCTTGGACCTGGCAGCTTAAAACTCATACTGGGTGATGTGCATGTGTGCCCAAGATCCCAAGAGGAGAATGAGGTGAAGGGATTATGGTGTGGCCTTGTGGGAGGCTGCGCAACAGCGAGTCTGCCGAGGTTTCTCAGAGAGCAAACAATTGCCATGATTGGCCACTAGAAATCCCTCAGATTTGCATATCTGGCACCTCATGATTGGTCCAAAAGCAACCAATCGTAACCCACCATTTACAACCAATCACGGCCCACCGTTTACAACCAATCACGGCCCACCATTTGCAACCAATCATAACCCACCTTTGCGATCCACCAATGTGTATATAAGCACCATGCCTGGCCCACAATAGCCAGACGACCAGGAAGACAACAAAGACAACACAGAAGACCAGGAAGACAACGACCCTGGAGAGCCTGCAGAGCTGAAACACCGCACAGTCTCCAGACAACCCTGAAGAGCTGTAACACTACATCGTCTCCAGACGAGCCTGAAGAGCTGTGACACCGCGTCGTCTCCGTGCTGCTCACAACAGACGACACGACCCTAAAGAGTTGTAACACTGCGTCATCTCCGTGCTGTACCGTGCTGCCCACAATAAACAGACGACACTGTGTCGTCTCCGAGCTGTGACACTGTGCCGCTTGTTCCGGCTCTCACTCCTTCCCTCAGGAAACCTGTTCGACTGTCCCACCGGGTCGGGACACGTGGCGCCCGAACCGGGTCGGGACATGGCCTTTCCCCTTAGGGGGTGATTTCTTGCTTTCTGTCTCTCTATCTCTCTCTGTCTCTCTGAGGAGCACATGTGCCCTATAGCAAAAATCTCTCTTAATTAAAAAAATATTTGTGGTATTGTTTTAAGCCACTAAATTGTGGGATGACTTTTTTATGTTAAAAATAAGTAACTAATTAGACACACATTTTAATTTTAACAGTCTACCAATTTGCCCTTCAAAGAAGCAATTGCAGGGAACCAGCAGTTAGCGTAATGGCTATGTCGCTGGACTCCCACTTAGTCGACCGCGGTTCACGTCCCGGACCCAGTGGCTTAAAACTCACGCCGGGTGCGTGTGCGTGCGTGCCCAAGATCCCGAGAGGAGAATGGAGGAGAAGGGATTGCGGCGTGACCATCCCCCCTGGGGGGTGATTTCTCGCTTTCTCTCTCTATGTCTCTCTCTGTCTGTCTGGCGAGCGCACATGCCCTATAGTGAAAACCTCTCCAAAAAAAAAAAAAGAAGCAATTTCAGTGTGCACGCCCATCAATACCAAAAGAGACTGGTTTGGGAAAGGAGAAGGGAGCAGGGGGCCCAGCCCATGGTAAGACCTGCCCTCAGCAGCTCCCAGGACCCTTCCACCATGGCGCCCAGAGGGTGGCTCCAGAACCATCCATCTTCCCGCACAGTGATGCAGGGGTACGCCAGGATCTGGTCTGTGGACAGGCAGAGTTGGCAGGCGGAATCTGAGCAGGGACAGGTCACTGGTGTCGGATCACTCGTCAGGCCCAGAGAGCTCAGCCTGCCAGCTGCAGGGGCGTGGCTGGTGACAGGATGATAGGCAGGAGTCTCCTGGGTTAGCTGGGAATGGGACCTCGAAAGAACAGAGAAGTAATGTGGGCGCCTACTCTTAGGGCCGAGACGGCAGGCAGGTGTGGGCGTTTCTGAGCTGTCCGAGCCTGGGAGCCCTCGGACCTAACCTTTCTTTCATGACAGAGCACACGTGTGTGGCTCAGAGGACATGGAGCACCCTCCAAGGAGCCCGGTCACGCTGCAATCGTCCTCCTCCAATCCTCCCCCTCCTCAGGAGCCTGCTGGGCGCTTGCTTACCTGGTGTGTTTGCAGGCCGCGCCCAGGGGCTCAGCTGGCCACACGGCTGCGGGCTCCGCAGCCTGGCATCCTGTGAACTACGGGCAGAGGCTGGCCCTTGCCCTGACTTTAAAGACCCAGGGCTCAGGAGGCAACAAAGTTGCAGTAGCTGAGGGGGAGGGGAGACGGAGGACCATGTGTCCTGAGCACTAAATACATGCCAGGCACGGAGTCTGCCCGGTAGGCAGTCGTCATCCCCATTTTACAGGTGGGGAAATTGAGGCTCAGAGAGGGCAAGTTACATGCCTAGTGTCTGAGTCCAAACCCCATGACGTCACACAGCCTCCAGGCTGGTTGCATGGTGGTTTTCCCCACTGCTCAGCCTAACGAGGGCCTCTGGGAAGCGGTCTCGTCACTCTCCCAGCGAGAAAAGTCTCTGCACTGGAAACACGGCGCGGGCTCTGTGTGCAGACAGCACGCCCGTGAACCCGGCGAAGGTCCCTTCTACCCGCCAGACTTTCCGTAAGCGTGGCAAGCGCCAGCCTCACACAGCGACAGAGAAAGACAAGGACTCTCGTTGCGCAGGGAAAGTGGAGTTCCGACAGGAAGCAGGGCGGCTGCGGTGGACAGACCAAGCCCACTTTGCAGAGAAAGGCCCAGACTACGAAGCAGATCGTGCTGAGGCTGGAATGCATAGAGCCCAGCTGCAGAAATGCTGGCCAGTTACACATGTGAGCAGGGTCGGCAGGGGGCATGATGGTTAGGACCACCACGTGGACTGTGTCCCCACATGGTCAACCACAGTTCAAGTCCCGGACCTGGTGGCTTGCTTTCTCACTTTCCCTTTCTCTCCCTCTGTCTATCTCTGGTCAAATTTGAAAATAAAATAAATAATTCTTAAAAAAAAAAAAAAAAAAAAAAAAAGCCATGCGAGCATTTTGAATTGGGAGGAGACAAGAAGAGAGAGAGTCAAGCGATCCAGTTCCCAGCTGCATCTTTTGTTTTATTATGGAGACAGTAACAGCTAGAGGTGAATGTTCCCTCACTTGATTACAGTTGGTTTTTTTGTGAGAGAATAAAGTAACCATTAAAATTCCCCTTGTGGGGAAATTTGATTCATGGAAAAACAAAAACCAAAAAAACCCATGATGCTCTGTGAGGCTGACCCACATGGGACCGTTCCGGGTTCACATCCGGAGACCTGAACATGCTGGGCAGGCACGTCCCAGACCTAAGACCGGCTGGAGCTGGGGTGAACAGTGGTGTGAAGAGCCTAGAGGGGGCTTCGCTCCGTCTCTCTCGTTCATGGAAGAAATACTTGAATAAACTGTTTTGCGGTCTCTCCACCATCTCAGCTGTTCTCCCTTTCAGAGCTGTGCCCTCAGGCCAGGCAGCTGTAGGTGCCGAGGAGGCGGCCGGGATTAAGGTGTCTCCACCTGCTCCAACCAGCCCTGCTGTCCCTGTGATGCAGACATGCACGGGCCGCCTGTCCCATGCCAGGCAGCATGTCAGGCCTGTAACAGTAGGCAAGGCAGGGTGCCTGCCCTTCGAAGAGCTCACAGTCCAAACGGAAAGGCAGAGCAATTAAGAGGCTGCTGCAGGTGCCCTGGGCTTACAACAGGGAGCGCTCAGGGCGAGAGGGGAACCTGAGAAGGACTCCTCACCTAGCCTGGGCATCAGGAAACGTCCTGAAGATAACATCTGAGCTGCCCAGATGTCAACCATTAGTGTGCCAGCCAAGGGGAGGGAGTGCGGGCGCAGGAAACACTGTGTACGAGAGCTGAGAGGCGTGGCACTTTCTAGGAACTCTTCAGCCGTGCCTACACCTGGAGCACAGCAGCGTGAAGGAAAGAGGAGAGGAGAGGAGGGGCAGGGATGGCAGGAGGATGAGCAGAGGCCAGATCCGGACAGTGGGGCTTCAGATTGGAAGGGAAGGTGTGAAGAGCATGTGGCATCGTGTAGAGATTATGCCAGGCCAACCAGGTGGTGCAGTGGCAGCTAACTGAACTGCGCGCTGGAGGCCAGGCGGCTTGACACCGTGTGCATGCGGAGGTGCCCCAGGCACTGAGGAGCTGAGGGCTGCGGAGGGAGAGCGCAGCGCTGCGGAGGGAGAGCGCAGCGCTGCGGGTCTGCCCAAGGTGCTTCCCCCCCTTTCCCTCATATACACATGCTGTCATGGACAATATAAATACACTTTTTGTTTTTAGAGTGTTTTGCCTTACGGCACATGCGCTTGCCAGAGAGAGAGAGACAGGCACAGGGAGAGGGAAAGTGAGAAATCACCCCCCTCCCAGGAGGATGGTCATACCACAGTCCCTTCTCCTCCCAGGATCTTGGGCATGCACATACACAAGCCCAGTGTGATTTTCAAGCTACCGGGTCTGGGACTCGAACTGGGGTTGGCTATGCTAGTCCCAATAAATACACTTTTGGAAAAAGTTTATCTAGCTACCAGGCAGACAGGGCAGTGAGGAAGTAGAAAACTAGTTAGGAGGCCACCGTGGAGACCCAGGGCGGGAGACAGAGGGTGGGAATGAGATGAGAAGCACAGACGGAGCAGCATCTGCAGGACTGCACCACCAGGGCAGCCACGGCCCTCACCAGGTCTTTGCTGGCTACTGGGCCAATCTGCGTCCTCTTCCGTCTCAGGCCCTTTCATGTTACCTTTTTTTTTTTTTCTTTTAATCTAGAGGGCACGTGTACTCACTAGAGAGGGACAGAGGGACAGAGGGAGAAAGAAAGCACTCCTCCTGGGCGATGGTCACACTGCAATCCCTTCCCCTCCACCTCTCCTTTCCGAATTTGGGCAGGCACATGTACCCAGTGTGTTTCTCAAGCTGCTCGGGTCAGGACTCGAACCACAGAGTCTGCCATGCAAGATCTAGCTGCCTTAACCACCATGTTGCAGAGCCAGCCCAATATCCTTTATTTTTTAGAATAGTTTTAGGTTTATAGAGAAACTGAGCCAAAAGTCGTGCTCCCACATACCTGCCCTCTTCACTGCCAGCTCCCGCAGGCTCCCCATGACTGACTGACAGGCACGCGATGCCATTGTGACGACTGGCGAGCCCACGTTGATACAATGCCCATAGTCTCCAGGGGGCCATCCTGTGTTGTATGTTTTATGGGTTTTGACAAATGTATAATGACTTGTTTATTTTTTTCAAAAAATTCTTCTTTTATTTTATTTATTTTATTATTATTATTATTATTATTATTTAATTTGGCCAGAGAGAGAGAGAGAGCAAGAGAAAGTGAGAAAGCAAGCTGCCAGGTCCAGGACTTGAACCATGGTCAGCTACGTGGGAGTCTAGCACCCCAACCACCATGCTACCTGCCGGCCCCATATAATGGCATGTTTCTACCATTATATTCTCAGAGAAGAGTAAGTTCCCCAGCCCTGAAAGTCGCGTGCTCCATTCTCCCCTCTCGGCCTTCCCCAACCACTGATGACTTATTTATCGTTTTCCAGGATGTCTTATAGCTGGAATCAGAGTATGAAGCCTTTCCAGACTGGCTTCTTCAAACCTGAGCCTTCCATGTAGCCTCAGCTTAACCCCTGTAGCAAGGGGGTTCTTTCTTTCTTTTTGTAAATGTAATATTACCTATCATTATTTAATTTGACCAGAGAGAGAGACAGGGAAAGTGAGAATGCCAGTTGCCAGGTCTGGGACTCGAGTGTCAGTCAGCTATGAGGGAGTCCAGCGCCCCAACCACCACGCCACGTGCTAGCCCCCAGATTTGACTTTTCTCCATTTAGCAATGTACACTTACATTTCCTCTATGTTTTTTGGTGACTTGACAACTAGTTTCTTTCTCCTGCTGAGTATGTTCATTGCTGAATGTACTCCATGGTCTTGTCTATCTACTCCCCTACTTAAGAACATCTAGATTGGTTCTAAGTTTTTGCAATTACAAATAAAGCTGCTATAAACATTCACTCGCAGGTTTTTATGTGGACATAAGTACTCAGCTCATTTGGATAAATATAAAGGAGGACAGTCACCAGATGTGGTAAGAATCGGTCCGGCCCACTTTCATGCCTGTCTCAAGTGAGGAGATGGGAGGATGACCCTACCTAGAAAAATGATGCCTGAGAATCATAGACCTTGGGTTTGTGCAGAGGGAAAAAATATCTTCCTTGGGAAGCAAGGGAGGTATTCTCTTAGAAAAGAAGTCTTTATATGGGCCCCCCCAAATACCCTGGATTGTATGTGGGGGGGTAGGAACATTGGCCCTCCCCAGAATTTCAAGTAGTCTAGGAAGCAAGAGAAATTAAGGTACAAATTTTACCGAAAGCTGGAAGCACCTTCCCTGAGGAGAGCAGCTGCCCTCGGGAGTCTGAATGCTAGAGTGAAAGCCAACCCACTGTTCCCGTTTTCAGAAAAGTTTATTTCTTGGGACCAGCAGATAGCGTAATGGCTATATTGCTGGACTCCCATGTAGTTGATCGCAGTTCAAGTCCCAGACCCAGTGGGATTCTGGTGTGGACATCTCCCCCCCCCCCGGGGGGGGTTGATTTCTCGCTTTCTGTCTGTCTATCTCTCTTTCTGGTGAGCATGCACCCTCCTATAGCAAAAACCTCTCCAAAAAAAAAAAAAGAGAGACAGAAAATGAGAAATCACCCCCCCCGGGGGGGGGGGGGATGGCCATGCCGCAATCCCTTCTCCTCCATTCTCTTCTCAGGATCTTGGGCACGCACGCACACAGGCCACCGGGTCCAGGACGCAAACTGCAGTCAACTACATGGGAGTCCAGCGACATAGCCATTACACTAACTGCTGGTCCCAGAAGTTTATTTCTTATAAGGTAGGAGGCAGGCCCTCCAAAAAGGTCTTCATGCTGCCATCGACACTCCACCTCAGCCAGCTTGGACCCCAGCATGCACTCGTGCACCCACCAGAGTGAGAGAGCGAGAGATCACTCCCTCCCCATGAGGCATGATCATGCTGTAACCCCTTCTCTATTTCTCCATCCTGTCAAGATTCGGGGCACACGTGCACACATGCTGAGTGAGTTTTTATTCAGTGCTCCAGGTTCGGGATTCAAACTGAGCTATCAGTCTTGTGGGATCTGGCTCCCTAACCAGCGGACCATACAACCGGACCCTCATTTCTAATTGTACTTTAGTGACTCAAGATAAACAGAAGCCCTGGGCTGGTCTTGGCCCCTACAGAGAACACTCCTCTCTCCCCTGATTCAAAAAAGACCAGAGGCACACTGACGTGAGGGCCAAGTTCATTTGCATAGTTTATTTGAAAAGAAATAGTTGTAAGGTAGGAAGGTAGATCTTTTTTTATTATCAAGACAGCCTATAATAAAGAGATGTAATAAATACGATAATAGGAATTTTTTTTAAAAAAGTACATGGAACTCCTGCTATTTGTGAACAATCCCAAGAACTTACAAGATATAAAAACTTGGGCGGAGGATGAGGCGTCTTCACCTCAGTACCTTCGGGGGCAGACGCTGGAAACTAGTAGATGGTAACGGTGGCCATGACCTTGGGGGTGCGGGAAGGCCCTTGGACTTGCCACTGGGAACGTGAGGGTTCTACTGGACCGCACTTTGCGTGGAGTCGGAGTTGACGCGCATCCTCCTGCTCATCACTATTCTAATCGTTCTTTCCTCCTTACAGTTACATAGCAGAGTGCCGGACAGTGGGAAACGACAGCAGTGGGACCGCACGGACGGAGGGCCACGGAGAGGGTGGGCCTTGGGCTGATGCCGAGGGGTCAGAAGAGCGACGTGAGGAAAGAGCTCCCTATCTGTACCTTGCGCGACCTCGCTGGGCGCTGCACCCCGGATGGAGATGAGGCGGGCCATGGTCCACCCTGGCCTCCCTTAGGGCCACCGTCACCAAAGGGCGGCAGAAGATGCCGAAGCAACTGAGAGAATCTGGCGGAGAATGAGAACAGGAAGCCGGGGAAGCAGGGCAGGAGTGCAGAGAATTATCCAGCAGGTGGGCAATGGCCCCTCTGAGGACAGGAGGGAAAGAAGAAATGTCTACACAAATCAACAAGAAAGGCTACTCTGACGTGGACAGGGGAGGGATGGGGGAAAGTAGAGGCTGCCCACAAGAGGCCAGCTCCAGCTCCGGGCGACAGAGGAGCCCAGGCAGGGGAGGGGCCAGCAGGGCACTGGGCCAAGCCCGGGACCCTCGCAGAGGAACTTGGACAGTAGGACAAGAGAGTGCCCCTGGCCCCCTGGGACTTGGTGGCGAGTGGGCGTGGAAGCTGGTTCAGGAGGGGCCGGCAGGGCGTGGGGGTGACGGGGCATCAGTGAGGCACAGTGGTGGACGGGGCTCAAGGGCACCCAGACTATGTGCTGAAGGTGGCCTTGAGCTCCCGGAAGGCCGCCTGGCGGAGCTGCCTCTCCTCCTCCTCCCGCTTCCGCTCTTCTTGCTCGGCTTTTAACTCCGCTTCGAACTTGCTGGACGATGACAAGGCTTGTGCCTGCAGAGAAACAGGAAAAACAGGCCAACGCGTCAGGGAGGGCAAGAGGCCCTCAGAGACGCTGACGCCGATGCCCTGGCTAGCAGATGGTCGAGCAGACCTGGCGACAAGGGCAGCTGGCCCTGCAGAAGGCAGGGTGCACGCCCCCACACCTTTGGTATTCACAGCCTTGCTTGTTTGTTCATTGTTGTTGTTTTTTAAGGTTTTTGCCCCCAGGTCCAGGACTCGAACCTCAGTCGGCCATGTAGGAGTCCAGCACCTTAACCACTACGCCATCTGCTGGTCCCAGAAGCTTGTTTTGTTAGTGCAGACCCCATCATGATGCCTGTGGTGCCACACAAGCTTGTCTGCTAGGCTGGTCTTTCCGTGTCCCTCCTTTTTCAGGATACCGTTTAACATCCCGTTTACCGCACACTTTTCCACCCCTGCAATTTCACAATAATAAGTATTTGGTTCTAGGGAAAAACAAAGTGAAATGAAGCCACCCACGAGAGCTGGACTGAGAGCATCACCCGCCCGTGACAGAGCCGTGCCTTTACCACACACTGTTTTCCTCAAAGGCCACAGTTTTCTTTTCTTTTCCTTTTTGGAAAGTTTTTTGCTATAGGGTGTGTGTGCTCACCAGAAAGACAGAGAGAGACAGAAAGCAAGAAATCACCCCCCAGGGGGGATGAAGGCCACAGTTTTCAGTCGATACTACTGTTTAATTGCCCACTGAAATGTTCATTTTCTCAAAAGAAGTCATTTTAAGTTTAATTCTAAATATGACATGTTTTTGTTGGTACTGCATACGGGATTTGGTGCCTTTTTTTTTTTTTTAAATTTTAGAGATATTTTTCCTATAGGGCTCATGTGCTCACTTGAGGAACAGAAAGCGAGAAATCGCCCCCCAGGGGGGATGGCCAAGCCGCAATCCCTTCTCCGTCCATCTCCCCTCCGGATCTTGGGCACACACGCACACGCACTTGGAACGAGTTTTAGGCTGTGGGGTGCGGGACTTGAACTCCGGTTGACTATGTGGGAGTCCAGCGACATAACCATTACACCATCTGCTTGTCCCAACCTTTAGTGTTTTTTTTTTTTTTTTTTTTTGTTTTTTTTTTTTTAACCTAACGATTTGTCTTCATCAGTCATATCAGACAAATCTACCGAAGTCCTCTCTGTTCTACAACTAATTATTTCTTTGTGTCTCATTAACTTGGTAAAGTTTGTAAATACCACACTGGGCACGTTCATTATGTTAATTAAGACTATTGAACTGCTGGCCAAATGGGGTTGTTTGGAAGTACACCCCCATCATCACATGCGAAGTACCCATTCCCCACACCCTTGCCAATACTTAGCATTAATGCTTGTCCTGTATGCAAATCAGGCCAAAACATGACCACCTTTTAAAATTTCCCCTTTGGTTAACTGCCCAATTGCATCTTTTGCCCATTTTTCTATTCAGCTATTTTTTTGTTTTGTTTTGCAGATCTTTACATAAGTTAGACATTAGTTTCTCTCTCTCTCTTTTTAGATTTTTGCCAAAGGGCTTGTGTACTCACCAGAGAGAGAGAGAGAGAGAAATCACCCACAGTCCCTTTTCCTCCATTCTCTTCTTGGAATTGTGGGCACACACTCATCTGGCATATTTTTCAAGCTGCTGGGTCCAAGACTGAAACAGCATAGTTGGCCACATGGGATCCAGCTGCCTTAACTATCATGCTACCTGGTTGGTCCCCTAAATCTTTATAAATCATCATATTTTCTTTTTTTTTTGGAGAGGTTTTTGCTATAGGGCGTGTGCGCTCGCCAGACAGACAGAGAGAGACAGAGAGACAGAAAGTGAGAAATCACCCCCTGGGGGGATGACCATGCCGCAATCCCTTCTCCTCCATTCTCTTCTTGGGATCTTGGGCACGCACGCACCCGCGCCCAGCATGAGTTTAAGCCACCAGGTCCAGGACTCGAACCGCGTTGACTACATGGGAGTCGAGCGACATAGCCATTATGCCAACTGCTGGTCCCAAATCATCATATTTTCTACTTACTGTCTCAAATTTTGTAGGAAAGCATCCCCTCTGTTGAGCTTTAGATGACTCTACAATGATGTATCATAAGATCTCATTATTTTTTTAAAAAAGACTTTGCCATGGGGTGTGAGTGCTTGCCAGAGAAAGACAGAGAAAGTGAGAAATCACCCCCTGGGGGGATGGCCATGCCACAGTCCCTTCTCCTCAATTCTCCTCCTGGAATTTGGAGCATGTATGCACACATGCCCAACATGATTTTCAAGTAGCTGGGTCTGGGACTCAAACCATTGTCAGCCATATGGGGGTTCAACACCTTAACTACCATGCCATCTTCTAGCCCCTCTTTCATTATTCTTTTTTTAAAATTTTTTTGGAGAGGTTTTTGCTATAGAGTACATGTGGTTGCCGGAAGGATAGAGAGACAGAAAGCAAGAAATCACCCCCAGGGGGGATGGCATGCTGCAATCCCTTCTCTTCCATTCTCCTCTCAGGATCTTGGGCACACACGCACCTGCACCCGGCGTGAGTTTAAGCCACCGGGTCCGGGACTCGAACCGCAGTTGACTACATGGGAGCAACATAGCCATTATGCCATTATAGCAACATAGCCATTACGCCAACTGCTGGTCCCAACTCTCTCATTATTATTATTATTATTATTTTTTGCTATAGGGCGTGTGCGCTCGCCAGACAGAGACAGAAAGCGAGAAATCACCCCCCGGGGGGATGGCCACGCTGCAATCCCTTCTCCTCCATTCTCCTCCTGGGATCTTGGGCGCGCCCGGCGTGAGTTTTAAGCCACCGGGTCCAGGATGCGAACCGCGGTCGACTACATGGGAGTACAGCAACACAGCCATTTACACTAACTGCTGGTCCCTCTCTCATTATTTTTAAGTTTACTTATTTATTTCTTCCATGATCAAGAGGGACAGAGACAGCATCTCCAGTGTGGTCCTGATGCCACGAACATCCCAGCCTCAGCCAGTCCCAGATCACGGGCACACATGCCAGGTGTACTCAGGGAGGTCTCTAGACAAGGGCTTGGAACCTCCCCACGCGTCCGGCTCTCAGAGCATTGCATTTTATTGCTGGGCCACTGGATGGCTCCCCTTCGTTATATGTATGTTTTCACTATGTTTTTAATTTGCTATAAGGCACATGCACTTGCCAGAGAGAGATGGGAAAAGTGAGAAATCACCTCCAGAGGAGATGGCCACATCACAATCCCTTCTCTTCCATTATCCTCAGAATTTGGGGCATATACACACATGAGTTTGCTGAGTGTTTCAAGTCAGTGGGTCCAGGACTTGAACCGTGCAGTCAGCCATGTGGGAAGCAGCCACCTAACCACCACGCCACCGGCTGGCTCCCTCTTCATTAATTTTGAACCAGCCCGTCCCTGTGTTTCTCTCAAACTGTCTCATTCCTTCTCTTGATTAGCGTCCACGTTTTGGTGTCCCTTTGGCCAGTTGTGACTCACTCACACACTCATCTGCAGTTTGGCAGCTGAGATCTGCCGTCTCAGGCACTGCTCTTTACTCCCTGATTTTCAATTAGTTGTGCTCTCAGTAGCCCAATACAGATGCTTGCATTTTCATGAAACATCACGACATGCATTTCCTTTTTTTAAGAAAGATTTTTGCTATAGGGCACTTATGCTCACTAGAGACACAGAGAGACAGAGAGACAGAAAATGAAAAACCACCACCACCACCCCAGCGCCCTGCCAGGGAGGGATGGCCACACCACAGTCCCTTCTCCTCTGGTCTCTCAGGATCTTGGGCATGCACGCACACGTATCCGGCATGCAGTTTAAGCCATCAGGTCGAGAACTTGAGCTGTGGTCAACGACATGGGAGTCCAGCAACATAACCATTACACCATCTGCTGGTCCCCGCTATATGGATATTTTTCCAAGTTCTCTTACATTACACAGGGGTCCATGCCTGAAGATAGCCTAACTCAGCACAGCAGCAGCAAGTGGTGTTCTCACTCTTGCGGAATCAAGGGGCAGCGGCTGAGAAACTGAGTTTCCCAAATGTCCCACGTGCTCCCTAGGCACTCGGGCCCCTGCCTGGCCTGCAGCCTTGCATGGCACCGTCCCCCAGCCCAGCAGTTCTTGCCCTGCGTGAGCTTTGCAGCCTATCCCTCTCCCTCTGGTCCCACCTGGGGGCAAACGCCTTGAGCCCTTCCGTCTCTGCTCTTCAGCCAGCCTCCGAGAACTCCCAGTCTCCCTTCACCAACGCCTCAAGCTCCTCTTCCCTGGGGGCCGGCCCTGGCTTACCTTCCAGCCCAGCGTCCATTGTCACAGTATCCTTGACACCTCAACCCGCACTTCTGCCTCACACTGTCGCCCCACGAGGCCCTCACATGGATGCCCGTGTGTGCTGCGTGCTTTCGGGCTGAGAACACACTTCCCCTCGAAGTCTCAAGAGGATAGTATGTGGGTCCACTGTGATGCCAGGGCCTCTAGTTTGGGCAGAGTCTGCAATGGGGCTCAGCCTCCTCCCTGCATCTCCTTCCCCAGAGCCCTCACCAGCCACCACAGCCCTCTGCGGACCTCGTCCCCTCCTTGTCCCCCCTTATTTGTGGGGAAAACAGGGGAATACTTCCACACTGGGCTCCCCTCTCACTGTGCTTCCAGGTACGGGGCTGGGGGAGTGAGACCCTGGGCAGTTCACTGAACAGCTCTGAGCCCAGAGGTATCCGAGAGCTGGCTTATACCTGCTCAAAAGCCAGTCATGGAATTTTGGAAACTTTGTGAGTTGGTTATTAAGTAAAGCTATTATTAAAAATTAAATTAAGTATAGTAAATGCAAAAGTAATAAATGTGAGTAAGCCGGGCTGGCAGGCAGCATGGACGTTCCAGTGCTGGATCGCACACAGCCAGCTGTGCAGTTCTGCGTCCTGGACCCAGCAGTCGAAAATCACGCCGGGCTCTTGTGTGTGGGTGCCCAAAATCCCGGGAGGAAAGTGGAGAAGAAGGGGTTTGGCATGGCCATCCCCAAGGGGGTGATTTCTCACGTTCCCTCTCTCTCTAGTTCTCTCTTTCTCTGATGAGCACGTGTGTTCTAGAACAAAAGAAAAAAACTTTAAAAGAGTAGGAGTAAGTCATGCTTCCTGATGATTTCAGTGCAAGGCCTCTGAGGCTGCCTACGTCTGCTGTATCTTAAAGGCAGAGGCATGAGTGGCAACGTCCTGCTGTGAGTCTTTCTCAGGGGAGAGACTCCGCAACCATCCGGGTCACATCGTAGCCTGACAGCAATCTCATGGGAAATCAAGAAATGCTACCACTTAGGGCTTGATTTATTGTTTCATTAACTATATAAACAATCTGGGTTTTAAAATTTTGTTTTACTTTGTTTTTAGTTTGCTACAGGGCGTGTGTGCACCCCAGAGAGAGACAGAGAGAAGAGAGAGAAAGTGAGAAAGCACCCCCTGGGGAGGATGGACACACTGCAATCCCTTTTCCTCCATTCTCTCAGGATTTGGGGCGCACATGCCTGGTGTGGTTTTCAAGCTGCTGGGTCTGGGACTCAAGCCGCACAATTGGCCATGTAGGATCCACCTGCTTAAGCACTACACCACCTGGCTGACCAACAACCTTTTATTCCTATTTTTAAGTTTTATTTCTCCCATGAGAGAGGGGAAAGTACCCCAAACAGGGTCATCCTGCTGCCACCCACGCCGGTCTCAGCCATCCCAGGTCACAGGCACATGTGTGCACCCAGCGTGCTCAGGGAGGTCCTAGGACATAAACCCAGGACCTTGGCCTCTGGTCCAGGTGTGTCACTGCATCACCACCTGGCCCTGACTTTTCCTAACTGTATCTTTTTAATGTTTTCTGCATGTTGGGACCAGCAGTTGGTGTAATGGCTATGTCGCTGGAATCCTGTGTAGTCGACCGTGGTTCGAGTCCCGGACTCGGTGGCTTAAACTCACACCAGGCACGTGTGCGTGCGTGCCCAAGATCCCGAAAAGAGAATGGAGGAGAAGGGACTGCAGCGTGGCCATCCCCCCTGGAGGGTGATTTCTCGCTTTCTGTCTCTGTCTCTCTCTGTCTTTCTGGCGTGCACATGTGCCCTATAGCAAAAATTTCTCCAAAAAAATTTTTTTTCTGCACATTGGGAAAATGTTAAAAATGCAGATTAAACTTCAAAATGTGTGGTGTCTATAGCCTTTCCATTATGAATAGCTCCAAAATATTGAGAGACTATTCTTCCATTATTTGAAAACCACCATCAAATTCAGCCAAAAGTTCCTCAAATTGTTGAAGAATAAAGTTCAAACATATGTCCTTTTACTCTTCTTTTACAAATTGACTTACACAAAATATCACTCAACATTTGCACTGGAACTGTTTTAATTTTTTTTTTAATCTTTTGCTGCAGCGTGTGTGTGCTTGCTAGAGAGGTGGGGGGTGGGGAAAGTGAGCAATCGTCCCCCCCAGGGAGTGGGGGAAGACACTTCAATTCCTTCTCCTCCATTCTTCTCCCAGGATTTTGGGCACCAACGTACATGCATCTAGCATGTTTTTCAAGTTGCTGGGTCTGGGACTCAAACCATGTACTTGGCCATGTTGGAATCCAGCTGACTTAACCACCATGCCACTGGCTGGCCCCTGAACTGTATTCATCATAGGCTGGCTCCAACAACTGAGCAAAAATCAAAGAATGCATTCTCAGAGAATCAGGAAGGCTATGTGGAATCCACAACAAAGGTAAGGCATTTTTTTAATCATGTACTGCATATTCTTTATACGATTTCTAATAACTTTTATGTGTGTACATATGAAGATGCTGTTCAGAGAGCCAGTTGCTAAACATTTGCCAACAAAGCCCTGCCTCAGGGGCCAGACAGAGCACAGTGATGAGACACGACACCGACACCGTGAGGCTGACTCACTCGAGAAGGTTCTGGATTCACACATGGAGATCTCCCTCCACCCACCAGGCAAACGTGTGCCCACAGTCAGGGGCTGGGTGAAGCTGGGGGTGGATCGCAGCGTGAAGGCCCCGTTTGAGTGATGTCTCTGTCTCTCTCTCCTCCTCATGGAAGAATATATTATTGAAAAGGAAAAAGGAAATCACCATCTAAGCCTCAATTTCCTCATCTGCAAAAAGGGGCAATAACACCTACCTCCAGAGGGTTTGTGTAAGTGACAGGTGATGCACGGATTTGAAATGGCCGTCACCAACACTCAGGTGTGCTCGTCGCCGTGCCTCCCAGTTCCCGGCCAGGCTGGGGAAGGCCTTGGTAACCCGTTTGCACGGGCTCTCCTTGTCCACTGTCAACACCCTCTCTCCTCTGGGTCCTACGAGCTCCCCGGCAACCACTCTTCCTTGACGTTCAGGTGTCTTTTCCCACAACTATCTCTCTGTGACCCAAAAGTATGCCGATGTCTTCTCTGAGCTAAAAACAACCCCCTGATTCTTCTAGCACAAGCTACCCTCCCACCTGCACCAGGTGGTCTCTAGACAGAAGAGGCAGCCATGGGGGCTCTTCCTCCCCAGGCCCTGCGATCTGGCCCCACGGTGATCCTGGTGACTCAACAAGCTCTGCTTACCCATCTGCTGGGCCCAAGGCTGCTATTCTGGCCTCGTCGTTATTGGATTTCATCTCTTCTCCTCCTCCTCCTTTAAACATTTATTTATTTATTTGCTGTTATTTTCAAACTGTCCAATCTGAGACTTGAACTGCAGTCAACCATGTGAGAACCCAGCACCTTAACCACCACATCACCTGCTGGTCCATCTTCTTTTTAAATTTTGCTATATAGGGCATGTGTGCTCACCGAAGAGAGACAGAGCAGTGGGGAGAGTGAGAAATCACCTCCCAAGGGGGACGGCCACGCTGCAATCCCTTCCCCTCCATTCTCCTCTCAGGACTTTGGGCACGCACAGGTGCTTGACGTGTTTTCAAGCCTCCAGGTACAGAACTTGAACCACGTATGGGATCCACCACCTTAACCACTATGGTACTGGCTGGCCCCTGATTGATCTCTTCTGAAAACTGCTCCTATCCTTCCCAGGGTCTCCTTACATCTTCGATAATGCCATTTTCTCTGAAGGCCTAAATGCCGGCCTTCGAGTCGCCATTCTGATCCACCATTGATCAATCTCTAGCTCTCAGATTTCAACTTGTAGCTTGTTGAGAACAGCTCCTGTGGCCGGTGTTGCGTGACTGTAGGGGCCAGCAGGCAGCATAGTGGTTAAGGTACTAGACTCCCACATGGCCGACTGAAGTTCCAGTCCTGGACTCAGTGGCTTGAAACTCACACCAGGCACCTGTGCATGCATGCCTAAAATCC
Organism: Tupaia tana; assembly: GCA_026018925.1. Taxonomy (NCBI): domain Eukaryota; kingdom Metazoa; phylum Chordata; class Mammalia; order Scandentia; family Tupaiidae; genus Tupaia; species Tupaia tana. The sequence continues at coordinate 8,497,528 of JAKSZU010000001.1, forward strand.
CAAGAGAAGAATGGAGAAGGGCCTTGGTCATCCCCCCGGAGGGGTGCTGATTTCTCATTTTCTCTCTCTCTGTCTCTCTGTCTCTGTCTCTCTCTAGTAAGTACTGTGGCCTATGAAAAGAACCCTTAAAAACAAACAAATCAACAACAAGAACAACAACAAAAATGCATTTCCTTCTTTCTTCCTATGAATATAAAGAACTCACCTGGCACATTGCCTTGGGCCTACGGGAGACCGCCCCACCCCTGGCTCCTGCAAAGCCCAAAGGGTAATGATATTCCAGGCCTCACCAATGGTTGGTCAGGCATGGATGTGGTAGGAGAGTCACGCCTTGACCCTCAGTATCTCTCCTAGCAGTGTGGTGACAGCGAGGCACACAGAGGCCCAGGACAGCAGCCGCCCATGCAGCCGGCTGTGGCCAGTTCTGTCCAACAGGACACCATCGGAAACGATGCTCTTCCGAAGGAGGGCCGTGCCTTTTCCGTGCCTGGTCACCTTACACCTGATGCCCAAACCAAGTTTATGACTCTTCCTCCTCAGAACATTCCCATTCTCGGGGGAGGGAGCCCTCTCTTGATTAAAAATATTATTAACAGGGCCAGCAGGTGGTGTGGTGGTTAAGGGTGCTGGACTTCCACATGGCCAGCTGAGGTTTGAGTCCCCGACCTGGCGGCTTGCTTTCTCATATTTCATATCTCTCTCTCTCTCTTTCTCTCTGTCCCCCTCTGGTCAAATTAAAATAAATAAATAAAGTTAAATAAAAGACTTCTTTAAAAAAAAGATCATCAACAACTTTCCCCAAAGTTCTACAACCTCAGGGCCCTTCCCGCCCCTCAATCATGTGCTCATGAACACAAAGTCCGGAGAGCTCTCAGTCCAGCCCCACCTCCCCGCTAGCCCCCTTGTCACAACCCTCACCGGACAGAGACCTGTGCTCCAGATAACTCTGGAAGCTGCGGAGTCCAGCCCCTCCCCAGGCAAGTCCATCCTGGCTGTGCCACCGCCCCACATCAAGGCCCGGCTCCAACAGCGTCACAGGCTCCCCAGCGCCCACAGCGGTGCTTCCCAAGCCTGGCTGCCCATTACCCAAGCTCGGCCATACTCGCTCTCCAGGCTCCACCCTAGAGAAATCCCGGGTATGTCAGAATGGGGCCCGGGAAACTGGTCCGCAGGTGGATCTGGTACTCAGCAAGGTCCGACCTCTCCAACCCTGTGTCCAGAGAGGTTGCCCTGAGCCTTGGGGAGGCCACAGCCCCCCGTCTGTCATGTACAGTGCGTCCAGGGCCACCCCATCTCAGAGCCACCTCTGCATGCGTGTGGAGAGCCAAAGGGTGGGGAGGCTGGCCCAGTCCCTGATCTCCATGCTTTCCTCCTGGCTTCCACTCCCAGCCGCGTCACCAGCCCTGCCTCCTCCCGGGGACACCTCCCAGCTATGACAGCCTTGCCCTCCAGGCCTCCGAGCCTTCCTCCTGCATTCCCACGGTGGCAACGCCCTCCCTCTCCTGATTACTAGGTGAATCCCCATTCATCTCTGCACATCGGCCACACCGGCAGCTGCTTTATGGCCGGCTCCCAGGTTCATGGGGCCATGTGCTCCAGGAGCTGCCCAGGCAAGTGTTGATGAGGGCCATTACAGCCAGGCTGCCACTACACAGACAACGCCCACCTGCCTCAGGGGCTGGGCGGGACAGACAGATGGGCAGGACTGGGTGAGCCCATTTTTATTGTTACTCTTTTCATCTTTTCTCCTGGCTATAGAAGTAATGTGCACATATTATAAAACATTACAGAAACATAAAACAAGTCCCTCGGACATAATTATTACTAATACTTTGACATATAATTATCTAGGATGTATTTTGGGGGAGGGTTTGCAATAGGGTGTGTGCCCTCACTGGAGAGACAGAGAAGGCCAGAGAGAAGGCCAATGAGAAATCAGCCCCGGGGGATGGTCACACCACAATCCCTTCTCCTCCATTTTCTTCTCAGGAGTTTTGGGCACACACACACACGTCTGTCATCATTTTTAAGCTGTTGGACCCGTGGCTCAAACCACGGTCAGCCGTGTGCGAGTCCAGCACCTCAGACACTATGTTACCTGCTGGCCCCTTGGTCCGTGGTGTATTTAACATTTAACCAAACTGGGTTTCGAACATACCGCATGCGACATTTACTTTGGACATCTGTCATACACACACGCAGCTGCAGCTTGGTTCGAGTCCTGGACCCTGTGGCTTAAACTCACGCCGAGTGTGTGTGCGTGCATGCCCAAGATACTGAGAGAAGGGATTGCGGCATGGCCATCCCCCCGGGGGGTGATTTCTCGCTTTCTGTCTCTCTGTCTCTCTCTGTCTTTCTGGCAAGTGCACACGCCCTACGGCAAAAACCTCGCCAAATAAAAAAGAAAGAAATAGTTGAGGCAGCAGGTGGCATGGAGGTTAAGTCTGGATCCCACATGGCCAGCTCCACGGTTCAAGTCTCAGTCCTGGAGGCTTCAAAATTACACATGGCATATGCATGTGTGTGCATGCCCAAAACCCCGAAAGGAGGATGGAGGTGTGGCCATCCCCCAGGAGTGCTCTCTCGTGCTACTTCTTCTCTGTTTATCTCTGGAGCATGCACAACCTTATAGCAAAAACTGAAAGAAAAAAAATGAAAGGAAAAAAAACTAAAAAAGATTTTTTTTTTAGAGAAGTTTTACATCCCCGGGGGAATGGCCACACCACAATCCCTTCTCCATTCTCCTCTGAGGATCTTGGGCACACACACACACACATACATCCAGCGTGAGTTTAAGCCACCAGGTCCACAGTCAACTACGTGGGAGTCCAGCTACATAGCCATTACGCCAACTGCTGGTCCCCCTAAAAAATAATTTTAAAAATAGTTAACAACTTTCCAAACTGCTCTATAAAATGTTGGGTCAATTTAGACTCTTACCGAAAGCGTCCAAGAGTATCTTGAAGAGGTAAATTGGGCCAGTCAGTGACATGGTGGTTAACGAGGCTGGATCCTACAGGGCTGACTCCACAGTTTGAGTCCTGGACCTGGAGGCTTGAAAAACCAGGCCCATGTGTGTGCATGCCCAAAGTCTCAAGAAGGGGCCAGCAGGTGGCGTGATGGTTAAGGTGCTAAACTCCTATATAGCCAACCACAGTTCGAGTTCCAGACCCAGCAGCTTGAAAATCATGGCAGGCATGTGTGCGTGTGTTCTCAAAATCCCAAGAGGAGGGATCAGAAGTTAGCATAATGGCTATGTCGCTGGACTCCCACGTAGTTGACCACGGTTCGAGTCCCGGACCTGGTGGCTTGAACTCACGCCAGGCGCGTGTACGTGCGTGCCCGCCCAAGATCCCGAGAGGAGAATGGAGGAGAAGGGATTGCGGCGTGGTCATTCCCCCTGGGGGGTGATTTCTCGCTTTCTTTCTCTCTGTCTCTCTCTGTCTTTCTGGTGAGTGCACGCACCCAGTAAGAAAAAAAAAATCCCAAGAGGAGAATGGAAGAGACGGGATTGCAGCATGGCTATGCCCCCTGGGGGTGATTTCTCACTTCCCTCTCTCCTTAACTCTCTCCAAGGAGCACACACACCATATGGCAAAAACCTAAAAAAAATGAATAATCTCGAGAAGAATGGAGAAGGGACTGAGGCGCAGCCATCTCCCTCGGGGAGTGCTCTCATTCTCTCCCCACTCCCGTCTCTCTCCAGCTAGCGCACGTGCCCTGTACCAAGTTGTTTTTGTTTGTTTGTTTGTTTTAAGGGGAAAAATTTTCATTTCCACGTGTAATCAAGGCCAGCAGAAGAGGACGGGCTTTACCGACCTGGCAGTCAGGGAGAGCGGCCAGAGGAGGCAACTCCTTCGTGTGAGTCTGAGGCGGTTTTCAAACAGAGGCATTTGGGCATTTCCAGCAGGTACGAAGGGCCAGTGTGAAAAGGCGTGGTAGCATTTGAAGGGGCTGGATGAAGCTAGATGGGGGGCAGAGTCGGATTATAACAGGCCCTGAGTGCTCATATAAAACATTCCAGAGACTCATCCACATTTCTACTAGAGAATGTGACACGCCGCCCTCAGAGTGCACAGATGACTGCGTCCTCCTGACCTCGGGTCTCAGTCCCCGGGCCTTCCCCAGGACATCACGGGAGACGTGCAAACGCCGACTCGGTTCATGAATGGAGAGGCCCCATCCCACCAGGACTAAGCCTTCCGGGGAAAGGCCTGGGACGCACGTGCAGGTGTCCCGGGTGCAGGGAGTGGTCGGCCTGGTGCTGACACTGTCAGACGGGAGCACGAGGAATTCAGGCGCGGTCATGGCAGGATGATGGACTCTGTCTCTGAGCAGCTTCCCAAGAAGTGAGAACAGGGTCCTCCTTAGGGCCGACATATGTGCCCAAGGACACCTTATCTCTGGGCAAGAACCTAGAACAAGATACCACTCCACAAGAGGCTGGCTCCTGCCTGGAGCGAGGGACGGCCCCAACTTCTCACTTCATACCGAGGCTCACCGTAAACCAAGTATTTGCTAAATGCTCTGCACACAAACTCATTCAACCCTCCAAGCCATCCTATGGTCACGCCCATGGTCTAGATAATCTGAGGCACAAGGAAGCAACGGGGTAAGGAGGTGGTGCGGTCTGAATGGGAGCTGTCTCTGACCCACTGCACCCCCGATGCTTCAGTCAATCAGGGATTTGGAGGACTCTCCCGGTCTCTTTCTCCAGGCGGACTCTGCAGAGATGAAAACGACAGTGGCTGGCTGTGGGTGGGCTCACTGAGGGTCTGTGGCGCATGAGGACACGAAGGAATAGAAGCACCCAGCGGGCTCTGGGACGGGTGCTGGAGGTCCCTTCCAAACTCCCAGCACTGCCAACGGAGCACTTGCCCATGCCAACCATGCCCGCCTCCTCTGGCCCCGCTGCCCACCTGCTTACAACATCAGTGTTTAAGCTGCGAAGTGAAAGAGCTATCAAAGCATCTCAGCTGTGCTTTGGGGTAGAAAGGAGTTCTTCAGGGGCTGGCAGGTGACGTGGTGGTGAAGGGCACGGGACTCCCATATAGCAGTCTGAGTCCCAGATCTGGTGGCTTTCTCTCCCTCTCTCTCTCTCTCTCTCTCTCTCTCTCTCTCTCTTTCTCACTCTGTCCTTCTCTGGTCAAAATGAAAGGAAGGAAGGAAGGAAGGAAGGAAGGAAGGAAGGAAGGAAGGAAGGTTGGTTTTTTAAGAAAGGAAGAAGAAAGGAGTTCTTTAGGAAAGTGGATCAGGAGTCGACCTTGGGACTAACCCCATAGTACAGCAGTTAAATACTGTGTAGAGGAAGCCAGATTCCATATGGATAACCAGGGTTTGAGTTCCTGCCCTGGCAGCTTGAAAAATACATTGGGTGCAAGGGAATGTTCCCAGGATCCCGACAGGATGGAGACTCGGAGGAAGAGGGATTACAGCATGACCAGGCTGTGGTGGTCTCTCTCTCTCTCTCTCTCTGTCCCTTGTGGGAGGCTGCGCACCAGCGAATATTGCCGGAGGCTACAATTGGTTCCCTTCAAAAAACCTGACCTTCGAAACCTTGCTCTGATTGGCCACTAGAATCCCTCAGATTTGCATATCTGGCACCTCATGATTGGTCCAAAAGTAACCAATCATAACCCACCTTTTACAACCAATCACAGCCCACCAGCATGTATATAACCACAATGCCTGGCCCACAATTGCCAGACGACCCTGAAGACCCTGAAGAGCTGACACCGCATCGTCTCCAGACGACCCGGAAGACCCTGAAGAGTTGTAACACTGCGTTGTCTCCGTGCTCTACCGTGCTGCCCACAATAAACGGACGACCCTGAAGACACTGTGTTGTCTCCGTGTTGTAACACTGTGCCGCTTGTCCCGGCTCTCACTCCTTCCCTCAGGAAACCTGTTCGACTGTCCCCCCGGGTCCGGACAGTTCCTCTCTCTTGTACACACATGCACACTTGTGTACCTGCCCTCTGGCATTGGCCTTAGAGCACAATACCAGCAAAGCTGTTTGAATCTCGTCAGGATCCAACATATTTGCCATTTGGTTGTTTTTCTGGTTTGTATTTATTTTTCTCTTTCTTCCTTTGTTTAGTTTTTGCCATAGGGTACATGCACTCACTAGAGAGAGACAGACGGGGTGAGGGGGTAAAAAGTCACCCCAGGGAAATGGTCATGCCGCAATCCCTTCTCCTCTATTTTCCTCTCAGGATTTTGGGCACTCAAGCACACCATGATTTTGTACCTGCCAGGTGTGAGACTTGAACCATGGAGTCAGCCATGTGGGATCTAGCCCCTTTAACCTCCACACCACCTGCTGGCTCGCAGACACACTCTGATTACCTAGCAAATGTACATGTTCTATAGACAATTCTCAACTCACGACGCTTGGACTTATGATTTCTTCGCTTTCCCATGGTGCAAAAGTGAGACAGAGTCAGGAGAAACTGCTCCAGGTCCCCATACAACCTTTCTGCTTTTCGCTTCCCGTACAGTAATCAATAAATTCCATGAGATATTCAATATCTTGTCACAAAGGAGGCTTTGTGTTAGACAACTCACCCAGCAGGTGTTCTGAGCATGTTCGTGTAGGCTAGGTGAGGCTACAGCATTTGGTAAGGCAAGCGTGTCCCTCACATTTCAACTTAGAGATAGTTTTGACTTAGGCTTTTACGTGGATGTAACCCTCTCATAAATCACGCAGCTCTGTACACACTTCAGGCGTGGCTGTCCCAGCGTCCCGAGTGAGCTAATGTGACAGTCACCGGGCTGGACGAGGGCGGTCCTGATGGCAGGGTGGGAGAGAGCAACAGCTCCACACAGCAGGAACGAAGCACCTACCTTGGCTTCGAAGAAGTGCTTGGCACCTTTGACACCCTCCAGGGCAACGTCGATCTCGGAGAGCTTTGCCAGCGCCATCAGCCCGCTGTCCTCCTGGAGCTCCCCGGCTGCAGCCTTGTGGAAAATGAGCAGGAACTAGAGGAGGAAGAAAGGCAGAGGGTGAGCAGGGCCAAGCCTCTGAGTCACAGGAAGCCCCTCAGGCTCAAACGCAAGGCAGTTTTGCCAGACACTTAAAAAGGGTAGTTGTGTTGGGACCAGCAGTTAGCGTAAGGGCTATGCACCCTATAGCAAAAAATCTCTCTCTGAAATAATATTGATGACAAAATAAAATAAATAATTATTTAAAAATCTATGTGGGCTTAAAACTCACGCCAGGTGCGTGTGCATGCGTGCCCAAGATCCCGAGAGGAGAATGGAGGAGAAGGGATTGCGGTATGGCCATCCCCCCTCGGGGGTGATTTGTCACTTTCTGTCTCTGTCTCTCTCTGTCTGTCTGGCGAGCACACGCGCCCTATAGCGAAAACCTCTCAAAAAAAAAAAAAAAAAAAAAAAAAAAAAAAAATTTGACCAGAGAAAGACAGAGAGAGAAAAAAGGAAAGTGAGAAAGTAAAGTAGCCAGGTCGAGGACTCGAACTGCAGTAGGCCATATGGAAGTTCAGTGCTTTAACTACCATGCTACCTGCTGGCTACATTCACATAATAGTTTAAGTATTATCTAGAAAAGCAAAAACTTAGGGACCAGCAGTTAGCATAAGGGCTATGTCGCTGGACTCCCATGTAGTCAACCACAGTTTGAGTCCTAGACCCGGTGACTTAAACTCACGCCAGGCGTGTGTGTGTGCGTGATCAAGATCCCAAGAGGAGAACGAAGGAGAAGGGATTGCGATGTGGCTATTCCCCCACGGAGGGTGGGGGGGGTGATTTCTCGCTTTCTTTCTCTCTGTCTCTCTCCGTCATTCTGGTGAGCGCACACACCCTATAGAAAAAAACTCTCCAAAAAAAGGAAAAAAAGAAAAGCACCCAAAACTTGGAAATGTTTATAGCCATGAAAGAAAAATCAAATAAACCTTATAGATCACTTTTTTTTTTTTTTAATTTAGGGGACAGCTGGTGGTGCGATTGTTAAGGTGGCTGGATCCTACATGCCCAACTGTGTGGTTCACTCAGTGGCTTAAAGACACACCAGGTGCATGTGCATGCATGCCCACAGTTCCAAGAGGAGAATGGAAGAGAAGGGACTGCAGAATGCCCATGCCTTTGGGGGGTACTTCCTCACTTTCCCTTTCTCTCTTTTTCCCTACAGCAAATTACAAAAAATAATAATAAAATAAAATAACTAAGAATTTAGGGGCCAGGTGGTGGTACAACAGTAACACAACAGGACTCACATAGGGAAGGTCCTAGGTTCAATTCCTGGGACCACCTGAGCAAACCAGCCTGGGACTGTTGGTAGAACACAGCACAGAGACCCTGTTGCCTCTCTCTTTCATGGAAGAAATATATTAACTTGGAGGAAAAAAAAAAAAAACCTAAGTAATTTTATTTTTTAAAAAAGAATTATTTATTTATTTATTTATTATTATTATTGTCAATATTATTTTTCACATGAGTTTTGCCAGAGAAAGGCAAGGAGAGAGGGAGAGTGAGAAAGCAAGCTGCCAGGTCCAGGACTCAAACCACGGCCAGCCATGTGGGAATTCCAGCACTTTAACCACCATGCCACCTGCTGGCCCCAACCTAAGCAATTTTAAATCTTCAATATTTTTTGTTTGTTTTTGAGGTTTTTTTTACAGATGGGGTTTTGCTATTTTGCCCAGGATGGCCTTGAACTCATGATCCTCTTGCCTCAGCTTCCTGAGGAGCGGAGGCTACAGGTGTGCACCACCCCATCCACCTTTAATGTCTTTTCACCACTTACATTTTTCTTGGGTCTCCTTTCTTTTCTTAAATCGAGCCAGCGGGCACCACCACAGAGACGGGGGTGGGGGTGGGGGGGAGATGGGCAAAGGGGTGGTCACACCACAGCCTCCTCCATTTCCCCGGCCTGTCAGGATCTGGGGCACTCACACACACAAGTGCACTGTTTCTTACGCAGCCAGGCCAATCTGAACCGTGTGGTCGGCCATGTGGAGCCCAATTAACTACCAGGCTGCAGGGCAGCCCTTTGGAGTCCCATTTTTGCATTATTTATCTTTCTTATCATGTGCTAGAGAGCTTCACAGAATCTGTCATTGTGTTTATGGTAATTACATTTTCAAAAGTCTCATATATCAAACCAGCAGGTGGTACAGAGGTTAAGGCAGCGGGGTCCCAAGTGGCCGACCATGTGGTTCGAGTCCCAGAGCCAGCAACCGTGTGTACATGCATGCCCCAAAACCCAAGTGAAGAATGGAGCAGAAGGGATGTGGCATGGCCAGCCCCCCAGGGGTGATTTCTCACTTTCCATCTCTCTATCGCTGTCTCTTTCCAGAGAGCACACATGCTCTATAAACAGTAACAATTTTACATAATCTAGCTTTTTCTTTTCTCTCATCATGTTATGCTTAGAAAAATCTTCCTGTGCCAGCCCCATCGCATACCAGTTAAGTGCCGCACAGATCCCACATGGCTGGCCAGAGTGCAAGTCCCAGACCCAGCAGCTGAAAATCACATCGGCAAGTGTGCGCACCCGGGGTTCCGACGGACGGAGAACTGGAGGACAGATTATTGCAGTGCGATGAGGCCTCACGGCGGGGAGGGGCCCTCTCCCCCTTTCTGTCACATACACACGCATGTGCCCTCTGGCATTTCCAGAAAGAGGAAAAAGTGTTTCTCCCCGCCAAGGTTATGTAAATAATCTTCCATGTTTTTGTCTACTACTTTTATAGCTCTGCTTTTAATGTGTAAATATTTAATCTCTGTCATTTATTCTGATTTATCTTGTGAGGTTAATTGTTAACCTTACTTTCTGCCAAATGGTTAGTTAGTAACTCCCACATCATTTATTGAATAATCCATCCTCTTCATCCAGTTTCAAAATGTGACTTGGACAAATGCGTCTATGAAGGTTACTTGTGCTGAGACTGCCACGGAATGCATTTTTCAGTAAATGAAGTGGCCACACCGATGGCAGCTCCTTCATCTTCCCATCCCTCTCTCCCAAGGCAACTGTGACGTTTTGGTTCCTCTCTTTAAATAATTTTTATGAGTTTACTTGTCAAATAGCTGCTATCCATCTTCCAGGACTTATTTCTCTACTTGGGAGGAACAGAAACTGATATGTTTCAAGTCATCATTGAAAGAGGGTTTGTGGGGCCAGCAGGTGGCACAGAGGCTAAGGTGGCTGGATCCCATATGGCTGACAAGGAGGTTTGAGTCCTGGACCCGGCGGCCTGCAGCTTGAGAACCATGCTGGACAAGTGTACATGCATGCCCAAGGGGGAATGGGTGAGAAAGGATTGTGTGATGGCCATCCTCCCCGCACCCCACCTCCACGCTAGGATGATTTCTCACTTTCTCTCTCTTACTATCTCTCTCTCCAGTGAGTACTTGTGCCTTATAGCAAGAAGAAAGAGAGAGAGAGGAAAGAGAAAAAAGAGAAAGAAAGGAAAGAAAGAAAGAAAGAAAGAAAGAAAGAAAGAAAGAGAAGAAAAAAGAAAAGAAAAGAAAAGAAAAGAAAAGAAAAGAAAAGAAAAGAAAAGAAAGAAAAGAGAGAGAGAAAGAAAGAGAGAAAGAAAGAGAGAAAGAAAGAGAGAGAAAAAGAGGGTTTGGGTCTACCTAAATACAACCACCTTCCCTAAAAAATGCCTTTCCCAGGGGAAAAGGAGCCTGACCTAAAGTGGAGCCATAGGTTAAACAGCTCTGTCAGGCTTTGCAAATTCCAGTTCAGGTGTCTTTTACTGCCAAGGCTCTGGTGCCAACCCAGAAGTAGGTTTCATTCTAGGGAGAGTCTGGCTAATAAATTGTGTTTGCATTTCTCATTTCATTTTCTAATTGTACTGTGACAATTTCAAGTACAAATCAAGGGAAGAAGCAAGATGCCCAAGGACTGAGAGCTTCGCTGAGGCTGCCGTGGTCAGCGGGGATCCGCAGAATCTCGCCACGAGCATCTGCCTGCAGCTTCAAACTCTCTCACTAGAGGCCGGCAAAGACTGTGTGCTGCCAACGATCAGGGCCAAAACATCGGTCTGAAAGAAAAGGAGCCTGTTAAAGGAGGCCAAGCTCCAGTAGGACCGGGGCCAAGGACAGTTGGGGAGCAGAGGACAAGCTCTCATGGAGGCCAGAGCTGCAAACCCTCCCCAACCTCCCAGCATTCGGTTTAAGGAGGCCCTCACCTCATTGCTCCCGGGAGCAAGCGTGGAGCAGGAACAGGTGGCCCCTCCGGCCCAGCCATGCTCCTGGGCCCAGGGGACAGTGCAGAAAGCAGGGGGCACACCCAGAGCCCAGCACCAGCCCAACTGCCTTCAGTGGCCCCTCTTTCTGTCCCCAGAACCAGGTTTTCTCACACCCAAAGCCAAGGGGACAGTGTATTGATGTTTACAGAAGGGCTTTGTGGACTGGAAACCTTAAGGTCTTCCCCAAGGCTGTTCCCTCTGAACACTCTGGGCTAATTCTGATCCACTGCCAGCACAGTTGATTACTAACCTCAGCCACTCTGTCCTAACTAGGGGGTCCCCCAACCCGAACCAAGTTAAAGAAAAAAATTCAGCTCGACCTGGAAATGTTCTGCCTTCCATTTCATCTTATGACAATCACTAACGCCCTGAATGACAACTTCTCCAACTGCCCGGCCTTGTTTGTCCTCCTATTTATAGCCCACAAAGCCTGGCATGCTGCAGAAGAATTGGAAAACGTCCTGGAGTGACTATGGGGGCAGGGGGCGGGTGGAAAACAAAGAGACAGAGAGGGGCCTGCCAGAGCTGAAAGGCTCTTTCAGACCCAGCGATCCTTGCTCCTGATACGCTTTTCCCTGCTTTGCTTAGAGCTCCCAGATTGCAAGAGACAGAAATCAACTTGTTGGTTTAAGCAAAAAAGGAGGTCTTCAGGCCAGCCTGTGGCCTGGCGGGTAAGGTGGCTGGATCCCACATGGGTGACTGCAGGTTCAAGTCACATAATGGACGCATGTGCATGTGTGCCCAAGTCCCTGCACGAGGGAGGCACAGAGAGGAGCTTGCAGTGTGGCCATCTCCACGGGGGTACTTTCTCACTTTCCCTCTTATTCTCTATTTTTGGCAAGTGCACATGCCCTTTGCCAATTTTTTTAAAGGAGGCATTCATTATAGTAAAAGGATATCTCAGAAACCTTAGGAGGGGCCAGGCAGAGGCAGTGGTAAAACAACGCTCTGCAAGGCCCACTCACACGGGAGAATTCTGGATTCAGGTCTGGAGACCTCCCTGAGAACATCAGCCACGTGTGCCCAAGAACTGGGGCAGAAACGGGGTCGATCGCAGCACCGGGGGTTGGGGGTGCTGCCTCTCTTTCTCATGGAAGAAAGAAAGAAAGATGGAAACTTTAAAAATACATGAGGACAGCCCCTTAGCATAGTGGTTAAGCACTGTGCACAGAAAGCCGCATCCCACATAGCCAGCTGCTGTTCAAATCCCAGCCCCAGCAGCTTGAAAAACATGCCCAGGCTCCTGGTAGGATGGGATATGGAGGAAAAGGACTGTGGGATGCCCATACCCCATGGTGGGGGTGGGGTTTCTCCCTCCCTCTCTTTCTCTCTCTGGCAAGCACACATACCCTCTGGCAATAAAATAAATATAAGATATATAAATGTTAAAATGTTAGCCTATAAAAAAGTACAACATTGCGGGACCAGCAAGTGACATGATAGTTAAGGCGCTAGACATTCCCACGTGGCCAGCTATGGTTCAAGTCCTGGACCCAGTGGTTTGCTTTCTCACTTCCTCTCTGTCTCTCATCATATTAAAATAAATGAATAATAAAATAATATATATTTTTTTTAAAGTACAACATCGGGACCAGCAGTTGGCATAATGGCTATGTTGCTGGACTCCCATGTAGTTGACCACAGTTCAAGTCCCGGACCTGGTGGCTTAAACTCACGCCGGGCATGTGTGCATGCATGCCCAAGATCCCGAGAGGAGAATGAAGGAGAAGAGACTGCGGCGTGGCCATCCCCCCTGGGGGGTGATTTCTCGCTTTCTGTCTCTCTGTCTCTCTCTTTCTGGTGAGCGCACGCGCCCTATAGCAAAAACCTCTCCAAAAAAAACCAAAACCAAACAAAACAAAAGAAGTACCACATCATGAAACCACCGAAACTTTGCACCCACAACGCCCACTGTGACTGTCTTGGTGGACATGGGCCCAGCTTTCTCGCCGTGTGCCCATCGAAGCTCTGTTACCCACACTGCTTTTCACTGGCTTGCTGAGCGTTTCCCCAGGCCAGCACTGTGGCTCCCTAGCTCCTTAAAAATATGTTTTTTAGGGAGAATTGTAGGTTGACTGTCCAAGTTGTGCTCGCGAGAGGCAAATGCACTGCACTCCAGGAGACTGTGGGTCTGCAGGTCCCCTTGGGTTCTCCCAGGGGCTCGGTACCTCCCGGAAGCTGAGTTTGCCGTCGAAGTCCTCGTCCACTTCCCTGATCATGCTCTTCAGGCCCAGGTGGGTCTGGGGGGCCCCCAGCTTCTCCATCATCAGCTTCAGCTCCATCAGGTCAATGAAGCCGTCCCGTCCAGCGTCATACCTGCGGGGTCCAGGATGAGGGGCACTTGTCAGTCTCCCACATGTGGAATTCTTTGGGTCTCAAGATTGAAAAGTGACTTAAATACCTCCTCCTACACAACAGCAATGCCCACCGAGGCCACCTCATCAGAAGGGACCTCTCTCTCCTCGAAATGCCTTTGCACAACTCTAAGTGGACCTCACAGCATGTGGGTTTATCTTCTCAGTTAGGCCGGAAGTTTTTCAACGGTGAAAACATGCCCGGTTAGGATCAGCAGTTGGCGTAATGGCTATGTCGCTGGACTCCCATGTAGTCTACCACGGTTCGAGTTCTAGACCCGGTGGCTTAAACTCACGCCAGGCACATGTGCATGTGTGCCCAAGATCCCAAGAGGAGAATGGAGGAGAAGGGATTGCGGCGTGGCCATCCCCCAGGGGGTGATTTCTCGCTGTTCTCTGTCTCTCTGTCTCTCTCTGTCTTTCTGGTGAGTGCACGCCCTATAGCAAAAACCTCTCAAAAAAAAAAAAAAAAAAAGAAAAGAAAACAGAAAACATGCCTGGTTTATCCCACATGGGCCAACCAGCATCAACTGAGCATCCCCAATGCGGGGCCCGAGAGGAGGAGGAGCAGGGATACCTTCACCAGCGTGGATGAATCCAGGATCCCCCTCTTGGTCACTGCTCACACCCACTTCTGACAACCCTCCTGCCCTCTGCTCTGTCCCTGATTCCAGCTCTGGTTCCGTGCTCCGCCCTCTGGTCACAACTGATGTCCAGGTCTGAGCAGTCACATCTGTGTAGTGACGGTCGACTGGCACCTGGCTCTGTCCTCATAGCCACCCCCAGCCTCTCGCCTGGAAACAAACCCAGCCTCACCAGGTGTAGGGTCTAGTCCTGGCCCCTTCTCCCAGAGACAAATGTCCTCTGCTTCTCAGTCTCTGCTCACCCATACCCTAACCCCATCCCCTCCTACACACCTGGCCCACTGCAGGGTTTTCTCACAGACTTGGCTCACCTTCCTCCAAGTCCCCCTACTTTCTGCTACCCAGAGACCCTTGTTGCTTGGGAACAAACACCTGGCTTCAAAACACAAACCAGTTAACAACAGCCAAAAGGTGGAAACAATCCAAGTGTTCACAGATGAACGGATAGACAGATGGCTCTGTCCACACAACAGACATGGTGTGTGGATGCGGTGGAATATTACTCAGCCTCAGAAGGACGAAGTAGGCCACACAACAGGACATGGTGTGTGGATGCGATGGACCACCACTCAGCCTCAGAAGGGTGGGGTGGGCCAGACAGATGGACAGACGGCTCTGTCCACACAACGGGATGTGGTGTGGGGATGCGGTGGAATATTACTCAGTCTCAGAAGGACAGGGTGGGCCAGACAGATGGACAGATGGCTCTGTTCACACAATGGGACGTGGTGTGTGGATGCGATGGACGACTACTCAGTCTCAGAAGGACAGAGTGGGCCAGACAGTGGTGCCATGCTGACACAACACTGGGCCACATGAGAAAGTCCCATGTTTGTGTCCTGGGACCTACTCAGACATGCCAGGTGCATGTACACGTGTGCCCGAAATCCAGGCTGGTTGAGACTGGGCATGGATGGTGGCGTGAATATGCTGTTGGGAGTATTTCTCTCTCTCTCTCTCAGAAGAAAGAAATAAACTCTGTTTTTAAAAAGGGGAAGGTAGAAATTCCGACTTATGCTACAACATGGGTAAACCTTGAGGACCTATGCTAAGCGAAGAAAGCCAATCATAAAAGGAAAAATACTGCAGGATTCCACTCATCTCAGGTCCCTAGAGTGGTCGATTTCACAGACAGCAAGTAAAAGAGTGGTTACCAGGTGCCAGAAGAGGGGGAAATAGGGAATTAGCATTTAATGGATAGAGGTTCAGCTTGGGATGACATGATTCTACCGATGACAAGCTGGATAGGGTTGGATGGTAGTGATGGGTGGATGGGGTTGGATGGTAATGATGATGATGACAGTTGGATGCCATTGAGTGAGGGTGATAGTGGTGATGGCTCGGTGGGTTGAGTAGTGGTTTTGGTGAAGATGGTTGGATGGTGACAATAGTAGCAACAGTGATGACGGTTGGATGCAGTTCAATGGTGGTGATGATTTGATGTTAGATGGTGTTGATGGTGGCTATGGTGGTAATAGTCGAATGGGGTTGGATGCAGTTCAATGGTGGTGATGATTTGATGTTGGATGGTGTTGATGGTGGCTATGGTGGTAATAGTTGAATGGGGTTGGATGGTGGTAATGGTGGTGATGGTTGGGTGTGGTTGGATGGTGTTGATGGTGGCTATGGTGGTAATAGTTGAATGGGGTTGGATGCAGTTCAATGGTGGTGATGATTTGATGTTGGATGGTGTTGATGGTGGCTATGGTGGTAATAGTTGAATGGGGTTGGATGCAGTTCAATGGTGGTGATGATTTGATGTTGGATGGTGTTGATGGTGGCTATGGTGGTAATAGTTGAATGGGGTTGGATGGTGGTAATGGTGGTGATGGTTGGGTATAGTTGAATGGTGTTGATGGTGGCTATGGTGGTAATAGTCGAATGGGGTTGGATGGTGGTAATGGTGGTGATGGTTGGGTGTGGTTGGATGGTGTTGATGGTGGCTATGGTGGTAATAGTCGAATGGGGTTGGATGCAGTTCAATGGTGGTGATGATTTGATGTGGTTGGATGGTGTTGATGGTAGCTATGGTGGTAATAGTCGAATGGGGTTGGATGGTGGTAATGGTGGTGATGGTTGGGTGTGGTTGGATGGTGGTGACAGCTGAATGGAGTTGAATGGTGGTGATGGTGGCAATGGTGGTGATGATGGTGATGGTTAAATGGGGTTGAATGGTGGTGATGATAGTGACAGTTGGATATAGGGACATGTTTGGAGAGAGGCCCTGAGGATGTGGGGACATGCTCTGTGCAAACACCACCTGTCTCTTTTGGCTATGACAGAACCTTGCAGCTTGTCCTTTCCTTGACCTTTGCTGCAGGCAGAGCAAAGGGTGGAAATTGCTAGGGGTCTTCCAATAGACACATCTGATGGAATTCAGGAAACATCCTGACCCCAATTAGCAAAGTCCAAACCCTGCTCTGTGTCTATAAGATTCTTTAGCCCTATCAATACGCCTTTGAGGGAACCAGCAGTTAGCGTAATGGCTATGTTGCTGGACTCCCATGTAGTCGACCGCGGTTCACGTCCCGGACCCGGTGGCTTAAAACTCACGCCGGGCGCGTGTGTGTGCGTGCCCAAGATCCCGAGAGGAGAATGGAGGAGAAGGGATTGCGGCGTGACATCCCCCTAGGGGGTGATTTCTCGCTTTCTGTTTCTATGTCTCTGTCTGTCTAGCGAGCGCACATGCCCTATAACGAAAAAAAAAAAAAAAACCTCTCCAAAAAAAAAAATATATACCCCTTTGATGTTTTAAGTATCCTCCCCACACCTGCAGCCAGGCTTCTCTCCACTAGATAAGAAGGTTATGGGGATTTCTCTTTGATATGGAGGTATCACTACACCTGGCCCAGTATGTCTAAGCCCTTACATATTTGTTACCTGCTTTTTATTGCATGTAACATGTCAACGTATCTATGGAATGTCGTGAAATACACGATGTAGTGTTGCCTTGCCCTGTAAATAAAGGCACCCAGTTTGTGTGGGTGGCACAAGTTGCTCGGGCTACCTAGACTCAGGCCACCTGTGTCCGCTGCTACTCTGTCTCTTTGTCTCTCTCTCTGCTTCCTCTTAGATCGAGCTAAGCCCAGGGCAGATGCTGACAGCTGGATGGAGTTGGACGGTGGTGATGCTGGTGGTAGGAGACAGCAACGCGAGTGTGCTCAGCATTACTGAACTGTACCCTTCAAGGGTTAAATGATCTTTTCTATGTTATGCGTATTTTACCACAATTTTTACAAAACAATTTTTATAAAACTAATTAAATAAGCAAGTCAGGCTTCTTCGCTATCCATCTCCACCCATCACACACCTCAATTACAAAAACCCATCATTGTTGGGAACACTACCACTACCTGCCACCCACCATCCACAAGAAATGTAGCCAGTGGGCGGCGGGAGACCCAGCGCTGTGGGCCGGTGGTATGTAAGACCCACAAAGCCATGCTGGAGAGGAGGCCCAGTGACCCTGACAGGCTCCATTCCAGCCACGGGCCAGCTCATGCCATTCTGCCCACCCAGCATGCCCCTGCCTGCTTGTTCACTGTGGCTGTCCTGTGCCCCTGAGCTCAGGGAGCCACTCCTGCCCCCACCCTCCCACGGCAGCTGTGCGTGCTCTGCTCTGGCACTCGGCGCTGGCCGCCTTCCTCTGCTGGGGAGTTTTCACTGGAGCAGCTCTGCGTGCCCACAGGGTACAGCCTCCTTGCAGGAGGAGTTACACTTCAAGGTACTAAGGGACACAAGCGAGATCCCTGGGTGGGGGGTGGGGAGCAGCTTTAAGGAGCCCTAGAGGGTGAGACAAGTGTCCCAGGTCTGGAAACAAGTTAAGTGCTTCTGGGCTCCCAGGAAGTGGACAGAACACGAGAGTCACAATGGACCAGCCCACAACTACATAGTCAAAGGGTGGTTAGTGAGCTCTTTATAAAAGGAAGCAATGATTTCCGTAAGTTTGCTAAAAATGACTCGGTGATAGATCCCAATTACCTGCTGTTTTACTTTAAAAAGGAGGGGACAAGCAGCAAATGGTCTGGAGGTTAAGGCACTGGATCCCACATGGCCACTCTGTGGTTCGAGACCCAGACTCAGCAGGGCATGTGTGCACGCACGCCCCAAATCCCAAGAAGACATTGGAGGAAAAGGGACTATGCATGGCTGTACCCCTGAAGGGTGATTTCTCGCTCTCACTCTCGCTGTCTTTGTCTCTGGTGAGTGCACGTACCCTTAGCAAAAACTTAAAAAATAACGGTTGGGCCAGCGAGGTGCCATGGTGGTTAAGACAACTGGATCCCATATGGTTAGCGGTGCAGTTTAAGTCCTGGACCCAGAGGCCTGAAAAACACACCTGGCACATGTGCATGTGTGTCCAAAATCTAAAGAGGAGCATGGAGGAGAAGGGGCTGCATTGTGGCCATTCCCCCTGGGGGTGATTTCCCACTTTCCCTCTCATTGTCTCATTCTTCAGCAAGCACATGTGCCCTGGCAAAAACCCTAAAAAAAAAAAAAAAAGAATTGTGCATTTTACTGGCTTTTAGGATATTTGTGAATATCCTAAAAGCTGTGCAACCATCATCACTAGCTGATTCCAGAACATTTTCCTCACCCCAAAAAGAACTGCGGAGTGGTTAGCAGTCACTCCCCATCCCTCTCTTCCCCTCTGCCAGCCCAGAGAAACTACTGACCTTTCTGTCTCTGTGGGTTTGCCTCCTGGTGTTGCATGTAAACACACGGATCTTACAGGAAGGCCTTTCTGTCTGGTTTCTTTCTCCTGGCATGGTATTTGCAAAGTTCATTCATTTGTAGCATTATAATCAGACTTTATCCTTCTTTATTGCCAAGGACACTCAACTACATAAATACGCTATATTTTGTACCCATTCATCAGATGATGGCCATTGGAGTAGGCCCTCAACCCCCCCCTTCTTGTTAAGATTTTTGCTGGGGCCAGCAGGTGGCATGACGGTTAAGACCCCGGACTCTCACATGAACGACCGTGATCCCAGATTTTGGGGCTTAGGTTTCTCACTCCCTCCCCCACCCCCCACTATGAGTGCATATGTTATACAGCAAATTTTAAAATAATAATAATAATAAAATTAAATAGATAATTCTTAAAAAAAAAAAAAGACTTTTGCCATAAGGCACTCATCTGAGAGAGACAGAGACAGAGAGAGAAGGAAAGTGAGAAATCAGCCCCCAGGGAGATGACCATGCTACATTCTTTGTTTTTTTGTTTTTGTTTTTGTTTTCTGAGAGAGATTTTTTTGCTATAGGGTATGTGTACTCACTAGATGGAACAGAGAGAGACAGGGAGACAGAAAGTGAAAAATCACCCCATCCAGGGAAATGGCCATGCCGCAGTCCCTTCTCCTCCATTCTCCTCTCGGGATTTTGGGCATGCATGCACAAGTGCCTAGCGTGAGTTTTAAGCTGCTGGGTCCAGGACTCAAATTGCAGCGTTGGCCATGTGGGGTCCATCCCTTAACTTCACACCACCTGCTGGCCCCATTTTGTGGCTATTAGGATAATGCTGCCTTTTTTTTTTTTTTTTTTTTTGGACAGTTTTTGTTTTGCTATAGGGCGCATGTGCTTGCCAAAAAGACAGAGAAGCAGAGATAGAAAGCAAGAAATCACCCCCCAGGAAGCTGCAATCCCTTCTCTTCCACTCTCCTCTCGGGATCTTGAGCACGCACACATACGTGCCCAGCATGAGTTTAAGCCACCAGGTCCAGGACTCGAACTGTAGTCGACTACATGGGATTCCAGCGACATAGCCATTACGCCAACCGCTGGTCCCAGATAATGCTGCTTTAATCATTCATATACAAGTGTTTTTAGAGTGCATGTGTATGCATGTGAGAGAGAGGCAGAGAGAAAGAGAGAGAGAGAGAGGCAGAAAGAGAAAGAGAGAGAAAGAGAGAGGGAGGGAGAGAGAGGCAGAGGAGCCCGGCCATGCTGCAGTCCCGTTCCTCCATCCTCCAGCCCATCAGAACTGGAGCACTTGAACACATGTTCTGGTGTAGTTCAGGCTGAGCAGGCTGGGGATTCAAACCACAGTCACCAAGTGGATCCAGCTTCTCTCGAGCAGCCTGTTGCCACTGGACCAAGAAGCCAGCCCCGTGCACAGGTTTGTGTGAACAAATGTTCCAGCCTTCTGGGGTGTGTTCCCGAGGGCAGGGCTGCCGGATCATAGGCTCACCGACTTGTGTGTGTGTGAGAGAGGTACCAGGGTCTCTGACAGGGTCTCAGCATGTCGCGACCCTGCTGCCCCAGCCTCCTGGCTCACTAGGACCGCAGTGCGGACCACACGCCCAGTCTATGCCTGTGTATCGTAGGCCGGGCAGGAACTGAACTGGGCTTCCCACACGGCCTCAGCCACCACGCCGCGGCACTCTCCAGCTGGCGCCATTGCTGCTGGGCCTCATTTACTTTTGAAACGTGGTTGTCAGGGCCAACAGGTGCCGACATGGGTAAGGCGCTGGACTCCCACGTGGCTGGCAGTGGCTTGAGTCCCAGGCCTGGTGGCTTGAAACTCACGCCAGACACATATGTGTGTGTGTGCCCAAAACCCCAGGAGGAGAATGGAGAAGGGATTGTGGTATGGCCATCCCCCCAGGGGATGGGGCGGATTTCTCACTTTTTGTCTCTGTCTCTCTCTGGTGAGCACACACACCCTATGGCAAAAACCTAAAAAAAAAAAAAAAAAAGAAAAAGAAAAAGAAAAAGAAAGAAAGAAAGAAAGATAGAAAGAAAGAAAGAAAAGAAAAAGAAAAAGAAATTTGGCTGTCAAGCTGGTCCTACGAAAGTCATGGCCAACCTGATGGACCGCTCGGTTGAGCAAGGCTTTTGTCAGGCCTCGGGGAGAGGACGGCAGGGGCCAGAGCCTGTACAATTAGTTGGAATAGCTGTTAGCTACAAAGCCACCCAGAAAGGACGTGGACAATCAGTTTTGCTGGTGACACAAAACTGGGACAGATCCTCAGCCCAAAGACCTCAGAAGATGGTATGAAATCCAAGGACAAAACAGAGCAAGGAAGAACGCAAGTTCCTACCACGGGCTGGATCACGGTGTGTCCCCAGTTCCGTGCTTTGGAATTTGATGTCAGGAGGTGGTGACCGGCTCGTGGTGACTGCATCACGGAAGCAACACTCCAGAAGAGATCAATAATGGCTCCCGAGACCCAGGGAGCCCTCACTGGGAGGGAGCTGATCGCTGTGCGAGAGAGGCCACCATCTGCCACATCTGCCACCCCGTCTGCTTTTGTCGGCCATGTTGTAGGCCTGCCACCTTTGGGCTTTCCAGAACTTTGAGTCAAAAAGCTTTCGTTTCTTTATAAATCACCTAGTCTCAGGTATCTCTGTAGGCAACACAGTGACAAGCCAAGGCCAGTCCTAAACAGAATGACCACATGATCTCACAATCCCCCTTCTGGGTGTGTCCCTGTGGAGATTGACAGCAGGGACTCAGATGAGATTTGCACATGGTCTCATAGCAGAGCTTTTCAGAGCAGCCACGGCGGAGACAACCCAAGTGTCCCCCAGTGAATGAATGGGTAAATGGAGTGCTTTATGGGTATGGTGGGATATTATACAGCAGTAAAAAAGAGGGAGATTCTTTTTTTTTTTAAAGAATTATTTTATCTAACTTCATTTTTATTATTATTTTCCAGTTCATTCAGAGAGAGACAGAGAGGGAAAGCGAGAAAGCAAGCCGCCAGGTCCAGGACTTGAACCATGGTCAGTCATGTGGGAGGCCAGCGCCTTTAACCACCACGCCATCTGCTGGCCCCGAAAAGAAGGAAATGCTGACACATGCGACAACACGGACCAACTGTGAAGAATTAAGTCAGGTGAAATGAACCAGTCACAGAAGGATGCACACTGAATGATTTCATCACATGAAGC
This sequence comes from Tupaia tana, assembly GCA_026018925.1. Taxonomy (NCBI): domain Eukaryota; kingdom Metazoa; phylum Chordata; class Mammalia; order Scandentia; family Tupaiidae; genus Tupaia; species Tupaia tana. The sequence continues at coordinate 8,519,644 of JAKSZU010000001.1, forward strand.
GTCGTGAGTCACCGTCACACAGAATGGTGGTTGCCAGGGGCTGGGGACGGGGCAGTGCGGAGTTATTGGTAAAGGAGGACGGAGTTCCAGTTTAGGGAGATGAAGGCGTTTTGAAGCCGGACGGCTGCACATTAGTGCACACGTACTTAATGCCATTGTACCGTACTCTAAAAACAGCTAAAAATGCTAAAATTTTATCACGTACATCTCATCACAATACGAGTAACTGCAAAGCCCTGAAACAAAAACCTCCTGACACTTCCAGCACATTTTACAATCCACGACGCATAGCTTTTTCATAATGTGAACTCGGAGGACTCCTTGCAAACGTCGGCAGTGTACAGACCACACCTCTGGAGATCCAGTGATGCTACAATGAGCCAAGGAGGCTGCTGGAAAACTCATGGGTGGGGATCAGCAGATGGCGCAATGGTTATGTTGCTAGACTCCCACATGGCCAACCACGGCTCAAGTCCTGGACTCGGAGGCTTAAAACTCATGTTAAGTGTGTGTGCTTGTGTGCCCCAAATCCTGAGGAGAATGGAGAAGGGATCATCCCCCTGGGGATGATTTCTTGCTTTCTGTCTCTCTGTCTCTCTCCATGTCTCTGGCAAGCACATGCACCCTGTAGCAAAAATCTCTCTTAAAAAAAAGAAGAAGAAGAAGGAGGAGGAGGAGGAGGAGGAGGAGGAGGAGGAGGAGGAGGAGGAGGAGGAGGGGGAAAAGAAAAAGTTATAGAGCAAAATAATGATGGCAAGAAGGAAACAGCCCAAATCCCGAAAGAGGAGCCACAATTTGACCCACTTCCGACTGTTCTTCACTCCTCTCAGACCCCATGCTTCAGCGAGGCCGAGGGCTGGTCAGGGGAGGTACCCAAGAAGCGCATGGACCCCCGAGGACAGGCAGAGAGACACCAGGGGCATCTGGCTTGGGAGAGAAAGTTTCAGATGCTGATGGCTTTAGCTAGAGGCAAGGAAGACGATTCTGGCAAAACAGACGATTAGAACTAGACCCGAAGGGACCAGCAACTGGCATAACGACTATGTCACTGGACTCCCACGGTTTGAGTCCTGGACCTGGTGACTTAAACTCACGCCGGGCACACGTGCGTGCGTGCCCAAGATCCCAAGAGGAGAATGGAGGAGAAGGGATTGTGGCATGGCCATCCCCCCGGGGGATGATTTCTCACTTTCTGTCTCTCTCTGTCTTTCCAGTGAGCGCAAGTGCCCTATAGCAAAAACCTCTCCAAAAAAAAGAACTAGACCTGAGAAGTAAGGAGAGCTTCTTACAAACAGGCTGGGAGAGGCGGTCTCTGTTACACGGAGTCCTAGTCAAAGTAAACAGGTTTCTTCAGCACGGAACTTTCCAGAGCATTCCATACTGTCACATGTCCAAAAGTGACAAAAGGGAAACAGACACAGACTCACCTAACCACAGGCCCCTGCATTTAGGGACTTTCCACTGGAGAAGGCGCTCTCTGTGATCCAGGACGCACCTCGGGAAGGGCTTCTCTGGGCAACTCAGTGTGGGAAAGTGTGGCCCAGTTAAATGACCACCGAGGTCCCCTCAATGCTGAGATTTTTAATATTTTTTTAATGTGTGGAAAAGTAGCTGTATGTTTTCTCTTTTTATATTTTTCTTTCTTCTTTTAAAATTTGTTATAGGGCACATGCACTCACCAGAAAGAGAGAGAAATCACCTTTCAGGGGGGATAACTACACCCCAATCCCTTTTCCTCCACTCTCTTCTCAGGATTCTGGGCATGCACACACATGTGCCCGGTGTGTTTCTCACGTCACCGAGTTCAGGACTTGAACAGCTCAGTAGGCCACGTGGGATCCAGTGCCCCAACCACCACACCACATGGCTGGCTCTCTCTCTCTCTCTCTCTCTTTTTAAAGAATTATTTTATTTAACTTCATTTCTTTCTTTCTTTCAATTTGACCAGAGAGAGAGACACAGTGAGAGAGAGAGAGAGAGAAAGTGAGAAAGCAAGCCACCAGGTCCAGGACTTGAACCGCGGTCAGCCATGTGGGAGTCCAGCGCCCTTAAGCACCACACGGCCTGTCGGCTCCTTAAGTCTATTTCTTCCATGAGCAAGAACAGAGAACACCCCCAGCAGGGTCCCAGTGGGGTGGTCCACCTCCCTCCGCAGCCAGCCCAGACCTTGAGCACACGTGCCCAGCGAGTTCAGGGGCGAGCTCAGGGTCGTTTCTAGATGGGAGCTGACCTCCCACGCAGGTCAGCTCCTCAGTGTCCCATGTACCCCCGTGCCTCCATCGGACCCCAGTGCTGAGATTCTGGGTAAACTGCCCTGCTCAGCACGGCGTTCCAACAGTTTGAGGGACGACTAATGCATTGTCCCCCACCCCATAGCACAGTGGCTAAGTCCTGTGCATGGGGAGCGGGATCCCACATGGCTGACCATAGTTCAAATCCCAGCCCTGGCAATTTGAAACGCCTGTGCGTATATGCCCCAAATCCTGAAGGGATGGAGGGAGGAAAAAGAACTGCAGCATGACATGCCCTACGGGGTGTGTGTGTGTGTGTGTGTGTGTGCTTTCTCACCCCCCACCCCCGTTTCTCTTTCTCTGGTGCGCACACACATCTTCTAGCAATTAAAAAAAAAACTTTTGAAATAGAAAAGATAAAACATTGAAGACTGAAGACAGGGCCGTTTGGGGCAGAGTGCTAGCAGACTGGTTTAGCAGAGAAGGGGAGGCGAGGCCAGGGAAGGGAAGAGCCGGAAAGCTCCAGCTCAGAGAGGGGAGCGCCCCAGGCACAGAGGACCTGGGCTGGAGGATGGGGGAGATAAGCAAAGGTCAGGGAACAGGCAGGGACTGTTCTCAGCTCTGGGACAGGAAGGGCAGGGTCCACAGTCCCCAGCTCACCCAGCCTGGAGACGGCACGGCCTCACCTGGCCGCACGGGCTGCCCAGTCCGAGGCCTGCACGGTGAGGGGCTGGGAGAAATCGCCCTCTCATTCTCTGAGGGAGAAAAATCTCTCTTTTAGGCCCTCAAGCCCAGAACATTCTTTAGGCCAAAAAAAGCCACATACGCCAGAAAGGGCGTCAGTAAGCCGTGAGCAAGGAGTTTACGAAATCCCAATTTCCTTAAATGGGTGAGAAAATGTAGTTCAATCGCTTTAGAGAGCACAGCCTGGAGGCTAAAGCCACAGCCCCGGAGGGCAAATCCCGGCAGGGGAGAGAGCAGAGGGGCAGCCAGAGAGGCCGTGCCTGGCACAGGGACAGTGTGCAGCTGTGACCGCGAGGACGTGGAGGGCATTTCAAAGGCCGAGAGGGGCAGGGAAGGCAGGAGCCCTTTCACTCCCAGGTGCTCAGTAGAAGCTGCTTTCTTCGGTTCCTGCCGGAAGCATCAGCCAGTGCCACCCTTCGGTCCTGGCAGGGCCATAAAGCGACCACATCAGTGGCATCCCCCCGCCCCCCCACCCCCGCACAGCTGGGATTTGTAACCCAGAAGCGCATCCTTCTTTCATCACGGTGACCTGCCACCATTTGTGCGCACTCACTTCCTCCGGGGCCTGGAGAAAACCCACTCGTCCCCTTCATCGTCTTACTGCTTTCCCCGCTTCTCTCAAACACCCGGAGACCACGAAGTGCAGCGTACACGACAGGTTCGAAACACCTCAGGACCACCACGGGTCGGCCCGCCGCTTACACGCACGGTCGATGCGCCCGCCGCTTTGATCTCTGCGGCATCGTGTGAAGAACTAATAACAGCCGCCTGCCCTCTGCGTTTATTGAGTTTACGAGGTGCCGGGCACTGTGTCAGCGTTTAATTCGACGGTGCTGGAAAGCGGTCATCCGAGTCGCACTCCACACAAACCGGGTAGGTGGCCAAGCCCATTCCTGTGGGTCACAGCTAACCTGGGGCTGGGAGTCAGCACAGGGCTTTCTGCGGGAGCGGGGAAGGCAAGAGTGGTCATTTACCGAGTCTACACTGCCGGCCCTTCCACCGCAGGGGTTAGAGGCGGTGGAGCGGATGCTGTGTCCCGACAGGCAGGTCCCTATTGTAGCTGACACTTCCACCTTTCACAAGTTACGTCTAAAGACTTTGGCAGAAATGAGAGGAGCCCCAGGGGCCAGCAGGTGTGTGGTGGTTAAGGGACTGGGAACCTTCCCACATGGCCTACCACGGTTTGAGTCCCAGATCCGGCAGCTTGAAAATCATACTAGGCTGTGGCCGGCAGGAGGCGTGGTGGCTAGGGTGCTGGATTCCCACATGCCCAACCACAGTTCAAGTCCTGGACCTGGCGGCTTGCTTTCTCACTTTCCCTCTCTGTCTCTCTCTGGTCAAATTAAAAAATAATCATAATAAATAAAAATAAATAATTCTTTAAGTTAAGAAAGAAAACCACTCCAGGCACATGTGCATGTGTGCTCAAATCCTGAGCGAATGGAGAAGGGATTTCAGTGTGGCCATCCTCTCTAGGGGTGTGACTTCACACTTCCCCCTCTCTCTGGCAAGCGCAAGCACTCTAATGGTAAAAATCTAAGAAAAAAGTGAAGAGCTCCATTTCTGAGTCCTGACTTTCCGTGGATTGTGATTTTGGCATTGGGATGGTGCTGTGGACTACCAATATACACCAAATAATAAAAGTTTTTTAGAGAGAGATGTTTGCTATAGGGCACATGCACTTGCTGGAGAGACAGAGAGACAGAAAGAGAGAAATCACCCTCGGGGGAAGATGGCCATGCCACAATCCCTTCTTCTCCTTCTCGGGATTTTGTACACATCCACGCCCCACCCAGTGTAAGTTTCAAGCTGCCAGGTTCGGAACTCGAACTGTGCTTGGCCATGTGGGAGTCCAGCACCTTAACCACTATGACACCTGCTGCCCCACCAAGTAATAAATTTGTAGCCAAGAGAATGTCAATCCTGTTATCTTACAAAGTCTCACTAGCCAAGCCCTTCAGAGAGATTGCATCCGACTTAATCCTTCAACACTCCTGAGGGCTATGGTGCTGTTTGGTTGATAGAGAAACTGGGGCCTCTGAGATTATCAGTCCAAGATCACCAGGCCCAGCAAGGTTAAGTGGGACGACCCCCAGCCTCCTTCCCAAAGCCACCAGGAGCTGAGCGACAGAGCCATCAGAGAAGGGAAATTTGGTGTTCAGGTCAGTAGCCAGCATGCCAAGGTTGACCCTCCAGGAACAGTTAATAAAGACAGAAACAAGGGAGTGGGGTATTTATAAGCATATAGAGCACCTCTTAAAACGGCCCTCCTATGCTGAGCACCCAGCACCACAGCCTTCACAACACACTTTGACAAACACGCTTCACTGACTGCGTTCACAGACCTTTCTAACAGCCAGGCTGCTTTTGCAGGCCTGGGTAAACGGCCTGCTTGAACCACTCAGATAAACCGCCATGGCCAGAAGCCACAACAGGCTGATAACCAAACTGGTCACAAAGATAAGAACGCGTGGCACAGGGCGCGGCCTGGTAAAGGGCGTACAAGCTGGGCTCTGGGCCGGCCCGTGCGATCGCTCTCAGACATTTCCCAAGTGCGAACACCCGGCGGCTGTGCTGGAGCACTCACTCTGGGGCTCTCCTCGCTGAGATCCGGAGGCTCTGGGGCACTGGCAAGAGCGAATCGGACCGGCCCTCTCTGCAGCAGCTTGAGGGCCGCCCGCCCGGCCCAGAACCTGCAGAGATGCCTCATCGCTAAGGTGTTCGATGGAGCATTCGTGCTGACGGCTCCACCCCGGTGATGGCCGGCCTTCGAGGGACGCTGGCAGCAGAGCTCTCTCAGCAGCTCACACCTGCCGTGTGTGCCTGGTTAGGACGCGGGATGTGAGTCAAGCCTGGACACTGTGTTTTTTGTTTTCGCTTTTTTTTATTTTGAGAATTTTTTGTCTCCCTCAGGGAGAATGGCCATGCCACAATCCCTTCTCATCCATTCTCCTCTTGGGATTTTGGACATGCACGCACATGTGCCTGGCATGATTTTCAAGTCACCAGGTCAGGGACTTGAACCACGGTTGGCCATATGGGAATCCAGTGCCTTAACCTCTACACCACCTGCTCCCCCCACCCCATTTCAAAACATCAAAACATTTCCCTTCCCTCCCCACAGTGTACTTCTTTCAAATGCTTTCAGGTTCTTGGGCTTGCTGGGGTTCCCTAAACCCCTGACTTCTCCTCTACCAACATCTTAGTGCCTTTTTTCCCCGTAATCTAAATTTTTTTTTTTCTTTTTTTTGGAGAGGTTTTTGCTATAGGGCGCGTGCGCTCGCCAGACAGACAGAGAGAGACAGAGAGATAGAAAGCAGGAAATCACCCCCCAGGGGGGATGGCCACGCCGCAATCCCTTCTCCTCCATTCTCCTCTCGGGATCTTGGGCACGCACGCACACGCGCCCGGCGTGAGTTTAAGTCGCCGGGTCCGGGACTCGAACCGCAGTCGACTACGTGGGAGTCCAGCGACATAGCCATTATGCTAACTGCTGGTCCCCCCGTAATCTAAATTTTAACCCAGATTTTTCTTATTGAATACAACCCAGGAAAACAGAGAATCTAGCCATAATCCCCAAACCATGTGCTATTGGGTGAGACCTGACCCCATCTGTACAGTGAGGACAGCTGGAGCCTGCGTGCCTCGTTCGGTCCTGAAGGGGCCAGATGAGGTGACACTTCTACACTAAGCTCCGCCTCTAGCAAACAGCCACTGAGTTGTCACTGAGTGACTCAGTCACTGAGAGGGACTATTTTTAAAAGTAGCACTAGGCCATCCCTGGGACCAAACGGTTAAGGAAGCCAGATCCCACATGGCTGACCGTGTGGTTAGAATCCTAGCCCTGGCAGCTCAAAAAGCATGCCAGGTATGTGTGTGGGCGCCAGGCACCCAAAATCCCGACAGGATGGAGAAGTGGAGAAAGGGGCCCACCCCACAGCCAGTGGTTAAGGGAGCATGATCCCACATGGCCAACCGTGGTTTGAATCCCAGCCTCAATGGCTTTAAAGATACACCAGTGGGGCCAGCCAGGGGCATGGTGGTTAAGGCAGCTGGATCCCACATGGCTGGTGGTGTGGTTCAAGTCCCAGGACTAGTGGCTTGAAAAACATACTGAGGGCACGTGTGTGTGTGCTCAAAATCCTGAGAGGAGAATGGAAGAGAAGAGACTGTGACACGGTCATCCCCCAGGGGGTGCTTTCTCACATTCTCCCACTCTCTCTCCAGCAAGCACACGCAAAAAACTTTTGATATGTTGGGTCGTCGGAAAAGGCATGATGTAATTTTTTATGTGTTTCTATGCAAAAATGTGTCAGGGCTGGCAGGTAGTGCAATGGTTAAGGTGCTGGACTCCCACATGGCCGACCATGGTTTGAGTCTCAGACTCAGTGGCTTGGTTTCTCACTTTCCCTTTCTCTCTCTCTCTCTGGCCAAATTAATAATAATAATAATAATTAATAAATAATATAAAATAAAAATAAATAATTCTTAAGAAAAGAAAATGTGTCATGACTTTTCCAATGACCCAATAAGAAAAAAAGATACACCGGGCACCAATGTACACATGGGTGCCCAAGGTCCTGCAAGGATGGAGAAAGAGAAGGGATAGAGCACATCTACACCCCACTGGTGGGTGCTTTCTTCCTCTCCCTGACTCTGGCAGGTGCACTTGGTCCCTGGAAATTTCAAAAAAATTAAGTAGCGCCTGCCTGCAGTCGGGAGGAAGCAGACAGCGTCCAGGGCCTCTGCTCTGAAGAGTGGCCTTGCCCAGTCACCGTCAACATCTCGGAGGAGCCCCCAGCCGTCCATCTCCACGGTCGCTGTGCTGAAGCCCCATAAAGCCCCGAGCGCCTCTCGTGCCCCAGCCCTCCCCTGGTCCGATTTCATGGCTGTTGGAGACAACCCCGAACAGGGACAAGGAGAGACAGGCTGTGACCCCCAGCCCCCACCCACAGCTACCTGCCTATCGCCCAGGAAGGCCCCCCAGGGGCCCCTAACCCTAAGCCCTCACCACCACAGGCCAGGGGGCACAGGGCTGGTTCCCAGTCCATCTAATTTCTGACCCTCCTCAGTCGTTGAATACCAGTTTCTGGCTTCCACAGTGCAGAGCCCCCTGGGTTTCCTCCGTTTTCATCAGAATAATCTTTCTATCAGGACCAGCAGTTAGCGTAATGGCTATGTCGCTGGACTCCCACGTAGTCGACCACGGTTTGAGTCCCGGAACCAGTGGCTTAAAACTCACGCCGGGCGCGTGTGCGTGCGTGCCCAAGATCCCGAGAGGATAATGAAGGAGAAGGGATTGCGGCGTGACCATCCCCCCTGGGGGGGGGGGGGAGATTTCTCGCTTTCTGTCTCTCTGTCTCTGTCTGGCGAGCGCACGCACCCTATAGCAAAAAACTCTCTCAAAAAAAAAAAAAAAAAAAAAAAAGAATCCTCCTATTAACAAAGCAGCTGGCAGCTTTGCCTGCCTGAGCCTCAGCCTCAGAAACCCCCAGGGATGCTCGGACAGGGGCCTCTCTGGAGGGGGAGGTGCCCAGAAAATCCTGTGTTGGGCAGGTACCTACCCCTCAGAGACCACCAGGATACTGGCAGACCCCTGCTCCCCTGTACACAGAAAGGCCTTGATAGCAATCAGGCACTTTCTTTCTTTTCTAAAAGCTCACTTATTTCTCACAGGAGAACGAGACGGATAGGCAATTGCCCCAGCAGGGCCTTCACACTGAAACCCCTAGCCAGTCCAGGTCATGGGAATGTGTGCATGGTCGGCCTATACAGGGGACCCTGGGACCCGAAGCCCACACCTTCCCATGTGGCCCGGGCACTACTGTTTCAAAGAGCCAGGTGCTGGCTACTCCGGGTGTGGTCCCGAGCAGACATCATGGTCACCCAGGACTGGCAGCAGGGCAGGACCGCTGACTCAGAATCCAGACTTTGACAAGCTGTCCCACGGGTCCCAGCCACCTTCAAGTCAAAGAAGGCCACTACAGACTACAGCCCCCAGCAGGTGGGCTTTTCAGGGCTCCTCCTGGACTCCCCCTGTCTAGATGAGTCTCGGGGACTCCCCAGGGTTGTAGGGCTGTGGCCCCTCCTCACTATCTGCCGACCCAGTTCTCTGAGTTTCTGGTTTCCAGTCCTTCATGTGGGTCCCCCCGGCTGTCACGTCACCTGCTCCCCTTCCTTCCTTTTGCTGCAGGCTGGAAAACCGGCGCCCCAGAAGGTTGTGGTCACGTGCACAGTGGGAGTAAGCAGGCTCCGAGGAGGGCAGGGGCCTGCAGCCCAAAGCTTAGACTCCAGGCTGCTCACTGCCTCTTTGTCTGCCGAGTTCCCAGCTCGGGTCGTGCTCCAAATACTTGGTTCACTCACTCATTCACTCACCACCTGGCTCAGGTCTACCTGGGGCCTCTCCAGCACGGAGGGAAAGCACAAAGACCAGTCCCAGTGGGGAGGCAGGTTACAGAGAGACAGTGAGCCTGGATAGGGCCCAGACCGAGGAGGAGGAACTGACAGAACCAAATGCCGTGGGAAGAGGCCACTGCCACAGTTCAGGTGCAGGATGTCCCAGGGGATGGAGCTGGCCACCTGTCCTGTCCAGGCACAGGATGTCCTGGGGGAGGCAGGTGGAAGTGACCCCTGTCCAGGTGCGGGATGTCCTGGGGGGGGAGGTGCAGCTGGCCACTAGCCCTGTCCAGGCACAAGATGTCCCAGGGAAGGATGGCAGAACCAGCTCACATATTCTGGGAGAGTCATGTCTTCCTTAGGTCAACAGGGGCAACCCCCAAGCACGCGAAGCCAACGTCAAATGACTGTCAAACAGAGGCCACTAGGCGAGTGCATCACGGTCCCAGACACAGATGGGCAGGGAGGGCGAGGGGAGGTGGGTGCCCTGGGCACGAGCTGGCCCCGGCCTCGTCAGTTCAGTGAAGAGGCCACGTCAGGGCCCACTTTGGACAAACTCCCTTCTTTTTCTGGTAAGAGGCTAGTCCTTCTGCAGGCGGCAGGAGACAGGGGACGAGCTCTTCACAGTGAGCCACAGCACCCTGGATCTCCACACGGTGTGCCTGGGCATTCATGAAGGATGCCAGGAGGCCAGGCAGCGCCAGAGGGCCCCTCCAGTAGCCCAGGGCCCCACGGTGTGCTCTGCGCCTTGCAAGACACAGAGGGAGGCCAAGCCTCAAGACAGACAGTTCTGAACCCGGCTCTGTCCCTAATACATGCAGTAGGAGGACTGTCACGTAGATCCATAGGCAGGACAACGGGTGACCACATGGGATGGCCCTCACTACACCAACCTCCCCTGGTCTCTTGCTATCTAACTGGCTGCCCTTGCTCAAGTAGAGGGAAGGCCTCAGACAAGGGGGTCTCGGCAGCTTGCCAATTGGCAGTGTGAGGTGGCAGCAGCTCGGGGTAGGACTGAGCAAACAGCCCCCATGACAGCCTCAAGGGGATAGACCAACGACAAGGGGGTAGCAGGCCACCAGTGCACGGAGCTTTGCCCAAATGCCAAGAGGCCTCTGATGAAGGATGGCCACGTGGAGAGGGAGCTACCCAGGAAGCTGCTGACCCAGAACACAGCACAACAGGAAGCAATGCTGAATCGCAGAGCCTCGATAGTTGGACACGTGCTGGCTTTCAGCCCCAGCACCATCACGTGCTACTTGAACTCTCTGGGCTCCAATTCCTCCTGTCCAGTTGTTGCCAAGATCAAAGGCAAGGCAAAGAAGCTCTCAGTAGAGAGCCGGGCTCAAAGCAAGGCTCACGTTTTAGCTCTGGCTAATATTACACATTGAGAGAAAGATCGTGGCCTTGCTTCAGTGGCATGCACTGTTAAGACACTGTGCTCTGCAGGCGGGGACCACATGGGAGTCCCAGGTTCAATTCCTGGTCCAATCTAAAGGTCAGGTGGGGTGGTATGCACCTGTAATTCCAGCAACTCAAGGGACTGAGCCTGGCCTGGGTAACCCTGCCTGTAAAAAAAAAAAAAAAAGACCCTGGGGCCAGCAGGTGGTGTGGTGGTTAAGGCATTGGATACTCCCACATAGCCAACCACGGTTTGAGTCCCGGACCTGATAGCTTGCTTTCTCACTTTCCTTCTCTCTCTGTGTCTGTCTTTGTCTGGTCAAATTAAAATAAATGAATGAATAAAGTCAAATAAATTTTTTTTAACAAAAGGCCCAAATTCTGGGGTCTCTCCTTAGTCCTTGTGAAATGAAGCACCTTGCTGAGTTCAGGTAAGTCAGGTGGGCTGGGGACTAGTTTGGAACAGGGGATGGAATGAGCAGACCCTGGGATTTAGGGTTCCAGGCTGTCTGTTCAAAAGGAAGGGAAGAAGAACAGGATGAGGCAGAGAGGACCCCGGGCCCATGGGCAGCCTGGCCCAAGCAACCCCGATGGTGGGAGGGCGGGGACGTAAATGAGCTGACTCCTGCTCTCTGCGGTGAAGGTGCAGATGCCGGGTGCTCCCCTGAACTCAGACACTTCCCATAAAGTTCTGTCGGAGAAGCCTAAGGGGCAGGACACCAGCTGAAAGCGCCCTGGAAGCCTTGTTCTCCTGGAACGCCCAGGAGCCCTGGGGCTCAGGAACCGGTGCCCCCAAATAACACGGTTCCTACACACAAACTCCATAAGGGCAGTGACTCCCAAGGCAAGGCAGGAAAAAACGGCCCAGGGATGCCCTGGAGGAGGGCGCAGGCCCCGGGACAGGCCAAGGGTCCAAGCCCAGCTCAGGGGGAGTGTGGGGGGCTGGGCCATCACACCCGATGGGGAGAAAGCCTCCTGAGCTGCACCCTCTCGGCCTCAGCCTCCTCCCTGTCCACTCCAGCCCTCCCTGCCAGAGACCTGTTCTGTGTCTACCCCAGGGCTCTCACCACCTTAAATCTAGCAGCCCTCGGTGGACAGAACCTCGGCTGGAACCCAAGTGACCTAATTAAGGCCACGATTGCACACCACGTGGTCACACGATCTTGGGGACAACCTGAGATGGTGGTCACGTACCTTTTTCCACATCTCACTTACAGGCGTGTGCCGTGTGGGTCAGTGGCCCTGCTGGAGGGAGCTGCAGTACCCAGCTGAAGGCTCACGTTACGGCCACCCACAGGAGCTGGGGTCCCCCTCAGCAGTAATTAGGGCCTCGAGAACTGCAGCCTGAGGAGCTCAGAAACCATCAAACACACTCCGAAAGGCTGAGCCACGGGAAGGTTCTCTGTTCTTACTCAGAGACCTCTCTGAGTAGGCCAGGCACACACGCCCATGGTCCTGCCAAAAGCTAACTCTTGGCATCCAGACTGTTGGGAATGTTGTCCGTCTGTCTGTCTATCTGTCTGTCTCTCTGTCTCACTTATGGAAGAAATAAATAAAAGAAAAACAAAAAATATGAATCCACTGTGGAGGTCAAGGTGGCAGCTGTGGCCACGATCCTGGGGTGGACATGAGGACTGCAGGAGGGGCTAACCACACTCAACCACAGAGACCCATCTCTGCTTTCCCAGGGCAAGCTCTGGAGGAGAAGGGAACCTCACAACAACCAATGATCATTGACAGACCGAAGTGTGGTTGATGGAAATGAGAAGGTATGGGAGAGACTGGGGGGGCATCAGAGCAGGGAGTGGGGACCCAGGCGGGGAGCCAGGCCGGGCGAACTCAGCAGCTGGCACGGCTGAGCTGGCGGGTCAATGCGGGCAGTCTGGACTTCCGTGCGCTGTAAGGAGCCGCGCCACCTACTGGCCCCAGTTCAGTTTAAGTTGCAAGCGTCATCTCTCTCATTTGCCTCCAGACCAGAGGCTCTCACCTTCTTCTGGAGCATGGGACCATGGCCTCCTTGAGAAGCTAGGTCTCCTAGCAAACGTGTATGCAATTCCAAACATGGTTTTGAACTCTGACCTCGAGTTTTTGAACGGCTGCCCGTTAGGGTGAAGGCCCAAGGGAGACACAGGCCAAGGTCCGTGTGCCACCCAAATAGTTTTCATTTTTCCCTTTCATCTGGAGCTGCTAAACACACCTCCAACCTCAGCGAGGTCCGAAGCTACCCTTTGTATTATCAGGGCCACTCTTCGGAGGAGGCAGGCATGGCACCAGGAATCCCAGCCGGGCCGCCCTTGGCAGGAGGAGCAGAGGCAGCCTGGCTCCTGCTCCAGAGCTGAACCGCCCATAGCACCTCTGGGAGCCTGGAACTTGGCTTTGCTACGCTGCCCAACCATGGGGCGGGAGTCCAGGGCTCCACGGGGCTTCTGCTGCTTTTCCCTGAGGGCCTGGGGTCTGCCCAACGAGTGACACCCCAGGCCGCCACTGGAAAGAAGGCCAAGAAGCAGAAGGGATAAATGACCCCATGCACAGATACACAGGGCTGGGGTTCAGAAGATTCCAAAGGTATGGCCTCACACAGGGGCCAGCGAGGTGCGCCTGCCTGAGTACCGTGCTCAGCAGGTCTCCCTGGGACGGCCATCCTGAGACGTCCACGTTGTCTGCACAAAGGCTGAGCCGCCATGGCAGGGGAACCCCGCGGCCGGCAAGCCAAACACATCGACTGTTTGGCCTTCCACAGAGTGAGGCTGCCTGCTCCTGGCCTGGGAGGTCATGACCCAGTTCCTGGCCCCCCATAGCTTCCAACCACTCCTTCTGGCACACCCCTCACACCCGGGAGCCAGTTACACTGCCGCCCTTCCAGTGAAATCCAGAGAAAGGAGCTCACCACCTCGTCAGATGGGTCTTTCCATGGCTCGGCCACTCCAGCTATAAGAAAGCTCTTCCTGGGACCAGTAGTTGATGTAATGGCTATGTTGCTAGACTCCCAGGGTTGACCAGGGTTCGAGTCCCGGACCCAGTAGCTTAAACTCACACCAGGCTCGTGTGTGTGCGTGCCCAAGATCCCAAGAGGAGAATGAAGGAGAAGGGATTGCGGCGTGGCCATCCCCCTGGGGGGTGATTTCTCGCTTTCTGTCTCTCTCTGCCTTTCTGGCAAGTGCACACGCCCTATAGCAAAAACTTCTCAAAAAAAAAAAAAAAAAAAAGAAAAAAGAAAGCTCTTCCTTCCCTATACCTGTGGCTCCCTTCTCCTGAGCCCTCGCCCCGCCTTCTGCCTTCTGCCACTGAGGCCAAGCCGGTCACCACCACAGACCCCATCCCCAGGGCCTGAATCCCGTCTCAGTCCTGGCTGGCTGCTCCCCTGGCTGTCTCCACAATGACCAGGACCCCAGCCATCTTGAACGCAGCACCTGAGGTCAGGTCGGTCCCCACAGTCCCCGCTGAGCTACACAGAGAGCCCTGTGCATGGGGGGCAGGTGGCGTGAGGGGAGCCACATTGCTGTCTGGCAGGCAGCATCAGGTCAAATCCAGCTCACAGTCAGGAACGGGCTGAGCTTCTCAGGGTGGGCACCCTCCCAGGGTCAGTCTGTGCAATCAGACCATGAAGAGCTCACGATCAGCAGGAAACTGCGCGGCCCCACAGGAGCAGACATAGCAGACACGAGGCAGCCAGGGGATTGCAGAGCTGGGAGCGCTGTGGGGGCTCACAGCAGGTCTCTGCAGCCCTGGAGCAAGGAGGCCGTGCAGGTGTGCTGGCTTTGAGGTGACTGGCAGGACAGGCCTGGCAGTTGCAGGCTCCAGAGACCCGATTCTTGGACCCTCAGGTCACCCAGCACATCCTTGAAGACGCTCTAGCCCAGCAACACCATGAAACCACGCGGAAAGTAACCCCATGGAAGTCAAACCCCCAAACCCAGTGGGGGAGGAACTCCTGTTTACCAGGTGGACCAGGACTACCAGAGCCGAGGCTACCGAGTCAGAGTCAGAGCACCCGGTGCCACCCCTTTAAGTCAGGCACTTTTTTTTTTTTTTTTTTTTTGAGAGGTTTTTCGCTATAGGGCGCGTGCGCTCGCCAGACAGACAGAGAGAGACATAGAGACAGAAAGCGAGAAATCACCCCCCAGGGGGGATGGTCACGCCGCAATCCCTTCTCCTCCATTCTCCTCTCGGGATCTTGGGCACGCACGCACACGCGCCCGGCGTGAGTTGTAAGCCACCGGGTCCGAGACGCGAACCGCAGTCGACTACGTGGAGTCCAGCGACATAGCCATTACGCTAACTGCTGGTTCCCAAGTCAGGCACTTTTGAGTTCATCTTGCAAGGCAGAGGGGAGAGGACTGCGTTTGTCCTTTTTGTGGAATGTAAGCCTTTTCATAATTCAACCTCGAATTCTCGTCATTCAAATCCTCCTAACAAGTGATGGTCTGTAACAAGGAGAGTGGAGAAGGCATCCCAGAGCCAGGGGACAGGGAGGTAGGGAGCGAGGAATGAGGAGGAAGCAGAATCGCCCCAGGACAGTGAAACTGCTGGTGAAACCACCCAGTGCTTACCCAGGGTAGATCTTCCTACTTTTCCGGAATCAGTCCCAAAACAGAGGCCAGCCTGCGGCCACTGGCCTCTCAGGAATTCAGACAAGCCCTGGGTCCTCCTGCCCCACCCCTCGGTTCAAAACAGTCAAAGGTGCAAAATGCAGCCCCCGTGTGGGAATTTCAAGCAAAAGTGAATGGCTGTTGCCTGAGGCTACAGCCAGGAAGTGTCTCCCAGAGGAAAACAGGCACTTCTCTTCCATTTATTTCCCCACTTCTGGCCTTTAAAGTCAATTCACTTAGATGAGGCCAGCAGCTGACACATGGTTACATCACTGAACTCACACACGGTCGACCACATGGTCGACTGTGGTTCGAGTCCCAGACCCGGCGGCTTCAGACTCACGCCCGGCTTGTATGTGCCCAAAATCCCAAGAGGAGACTGGAGAAGGGACTGTAGCATGGCTATCCCCCCAAGGGGGGTGATTTCTTGCTTTCGGGGGATGATTTCTCGCTTTCTCTCTCTGTGTGTCTCTCCGGCAAGTGCACACGCCGTATAGCAAAAATTTATCTTCAAAAAGACAGTCAATTCACTCAGAAGATCAGGGCGCACAGTGGGCGGGCTGTCTCCCCTTCACCTCCCCATAGCCCTCTCAGGAGGACTCGCCACACCTCTCTGGTAAATTCCCAGCCCCCCAAATCTGTCCCTCAGAGACAAGACTAGGGAGGAGAGAAAGAAACTGGGGGAAAACGGGGATGAGAAATGAAGAATTCCAGGACAACCTTTTTGGGTTTCATGGGTACGTGGTGATGTGGAATCTGGTGCTGGCAGGGTGTCCATGACATCACCATTTTGGATTCTTAATAAAAAGCCAACTTTCCCAGAGCAAAACGCGCCCCTTCCCACCCTCTCTTCGGGGAATTGAAACACAAGCTTTTTCGAAGGCTGCAAACCATCGCAGTTGCATTTTCAGACATTGCATTTGGGTCCTGCTTTAAGCGGCTGCTTTCATTACCTCCCTTTGAAAGCGGCCTCTGGATACATCCGGGGTAGTTAAAATGTCCTGCCTAACCTTGACCGCCCCGCCATCTCCATTACACGCTACTCCGTGGAGTCGGTTTCTTCTGGGCCTTCTCTCTCTTCTGTTCAAATCAGGCCATTATTCTCTTGGCTCGGGCTACCCAATGACACGCTGTAAATGGAGAGGGAACTTTCTCTGGCCAGGCCGAAGACCCTCGGGCTTTCCACACTTATGAGGAAAATCTCTTCCTTCTGCAAGGTACTAGGTAGGAGGCGGCTCAAGGATTGCAGGGCCTAGAGGCACAAAGACAAAGACACCCACCCCACAAGCACAGGCAGGAAAAGACCCAGTTTCTTTACCACTGGAAATGTAAGAGAGCCCTAAGCCAAATACTTTTAAATAGGAAAACTGAATTAGAGAAGAAAGCCAGCTTCACACTATCGCTATGAATCATCTGGCCCCCAACACAAAGAATGGTGGGCTTTTTGGTGGACGCCTCGGGTTACACCCTGTGCTGACATCGGAATGTGAATCTAGGAAGGGCCTCGGAGTGAAATTCCTACTGCGCGTGCGCTGTCCTGTCTCCGTGGGCAGGTCCAAGGAGTCAGAGATAGGCTTTGGGAAGACTGATGTCCTGACGGGGATGGGCATCCCACCGGCTTCGGACAAGTCCGACATTGTGATCCTCTTAAATCCGAGGTCGTCGCTGCAAGTGTCCCCATCTCCAGAGATGGTGCCGCCACGATTGGGTGTCTTTTCTGAGTTGCTATACTGGGTTGAATGGTGACCCCCAACATCCATGACACCCCGACTTCAGAACGTGACCTTACTTGGAAATAGGGTCATTGCAGATGTAAATTAAAGGAAGATGCAATCACACAGGATTGGGGTGGACCCTCGATCCAAGGACTGCTGTCCTTATAAGATCAGGGGATGATGCAGAGACACACAGGGAGCATGCCAGGTGACAACGAGGCAGACGTTAGAGAGATGTGTCTAAACCAAGGCGGGCTGGCCCTGTGGCCTACTGGTTAAGGGAGCTGGACCACATACGCCTGACCATGTGATTGGAATCCCAGCGAAGGAGGCTTGAACAACACCCTGGGTACTTAGTGTGCGCGCCCCAAATTCCAGCAGGATGGAGAAATGAAGGAGTAGGAGAGAGGGCGGTGGTGTGACCACCCCCGTGGGGGTGCTTTCTCCCTCTCTCTGTCCATCTTGGGCAAGCACTCGTGCTTTCTGGCAATTATTTTAAAATTCAAAAAAAAAAACATTACATAAATAAAAGCCCAGGAATGCCACGGATTGCCAGCAGCACCAGAAGCCAGGAGAGGGGCGATGTAGGGATCTTGTCCAGAGCCTTGGAGCAAGCACGGCCCTGTCCACGCCTAGATTCAGACTTCCCGGAGCTGGGAGGGAACGCTGCCGCTGCCTGATGCCGTCCGATTTGGGGCGCTTTGTTCTGCAGCCCCGGGGAGCAATAACGCACCTGGTGCCGGGGTGGGTGGGCTAACATGCAGGTCCCCGAGGGCCAGCAACGCACCAAGCAGCGGGCCACCACTCAGCGTCAGAGGAGAAAGCAGACTTGGGGGCCGCGTGGTGGCACGGTGTAACCCAAATGTACCCACATGGGAGAGGTCCAGGGTCAAGTGGGACCGTCCTGAGCAAGCCAGTGCACACCTGAGTTCTGTGATCCCGGCTGGCCACGAGTGGGGGTGAATCTCTGCGTGGAGGACCTGCTTTCGGGGTCTGCAGACCTGCCCTGGCCTGGCTATCTCTCTGTCTCTCTCTCTTTCTCTCACATGGAAGAAACAAACTTTAAAAAAAAGAATCCAGGCCAGTCCAGTCCTGCGGCTCAGTTGTTAAGGCAGCCAGATCTCACACGCCGGCCCCCACAGTCTGAAATACATGCTGGGCACATGTGCACGCCCCAAACCCCGATGGATAGAGAAATGGAGAAGGGATTACAGTGTGACCACACCCACCGGGGGTACGCTTCCTCCCTCTCCCTGTCTCTCTCCTCCTGGGGAGCACACTTGTCCTCTGGCAGTAGGGTCAGCCTGTGGCCTAGGGGTTAAAGAAGCCAGATTTGGGGGCCGGCAGGTAGCGTGGTGATCAAAGGCGCTGGACTCCCACATGGCCAACTGCAGTTTGAGTCCTGGACCTGGCAGCTTACTTTCTCACTTTCCCTTTCTCTCTCTCTCTCTCTCTCTCTCTCTCTCTCTCCCTGGTCAAATTAAAAATAATAACAACAACAAATGGAATTAATTAAATCATTCTTTCAAAAAAAGAAGAAGAAGATAGCAAGAAAAAGAAGAAGAAGAGAAGCCAGATTTGACTGCATGGTTCAAATCTCAGCCCCAGTGGCTTGAAAACCATGCCGGGTGCATGGGCGTGTGTACCCCAAATCCTGACAGGATGGAGAAATGAAGAAGAAGGGATTGTGGCGTGACCACACCCACGGGGGAGTACTTTCTCCTTCTGTCTGTCTGTTTCTCTGGCAAGCCCAGGCACCCTCTGACAAAAACAATTTTTAAAAATTAGACTTGGCAAAGTAAATTATTAGACAAAAAAGAACAGCACAAAATTTGCACACCCACCAAAATTACAGCTATGTGGTCATCTGGAAACGTGACGGTGACTAAAACCTCCTGGGCCTTCGCCACAGGCCAAGCACTGAGCCAAGTGCTTCACATCCATCCGTGTCTTTAGTCCCCAGATAACCCCACAAGGTAGGGCCTATCTGTTTCCACATGACAGGAGAGGAGATGGAAGGCACGGAGCCGCCCAGGGAAACTTCCAGGTGGAGGAGTCAGGTGTGAAGCCAGGAAGCCTGACTCTCCGCTCACGCTTCACAGCCCACATGGTGGTAGAAGAAAGCAAACTGACCTGCGAGACGTTCTTCAGGAGCTTTTTGGTCTGTTTTAGGTTTTTGCCATAGAGTATGTGCACTTGCCAGAGAGAGACAGGGAGGGAAAGTGAGAAAGCACCCCCCAGGGAATGGCCGTACACCCTTCTCCTTCATTCGCCTCTTGAGATTTGGGGCAAGCACACACGTTCACCCAGGATGATTGTCAAGCCACCAGGTCTGGGACTCGAACTGTGGTTGGCCATGGGAATCCAGCGCTTTAACCACCACACCACCTGCTGGCCCCTCTTTAGAATTTTTTTTTTTTTTTTGAGAGGTTTTTGCTATAGGGCGCGTGCGCTCGCCAGACAGACAGAGAGAGACAGAGAGACAGAAAGCGAGAAATCCCCCCCCAGGGGGGATGGCCACGCCGCAATCCCTTCTCCTCCATTCTCCTCTCGGGATCTTGGGCACGCACGCACACATGCCTGGCGTGAGTTTTAAGCCACCGGGTCCGGGACGTGAACCGCGGTCGACTACGTGGGAGTCCAGCGACATAGCCATTACACTAACTGCTGGTCCCTAGAATTTTTTTTTTGAGAGGTTTTTGCTATAGGGTGCGTGTGCTTGCCAGACAGAAACAGAGAGATAGAAAGCGAGAAATCACCCCCCAGGGGGGATGGTCACGCCGCAATCCCTTCTCCTCCATTCTCCTCTCAGGATCTTGGGCACGCATGCACACGCACCCGGCGTGAGTTTTAAGCCACCGGGTCTGGGATACGAACCATGGTAGACTACATGGGAGTCCAGCGACATAGCCATTACGCTAATTGCTGGTCCCCAAACTACACTCTTTAGAATTTTTAACATGCTTTTTTTAAAATGTATTTAAGCATAGAAACCAAAGGTGCCCAAACTCCCGAGAGGAGAATAGATTGTGGGAGGCCATACCCCTTGGGATAATGTCTCACTTTCTCTCTCCCCCAGTATGCGTACGTGTCCCTGTAGCAAAACTAAACAACAACAAAAAAAGAAACCAATGGAAAAAGAAAAACAGCTAGAACCAAGGGAACAACCAGCTGGCTGGACGATCCCAGCCCAGATCCCACCACATAGTCAGAGGAGCGGAGAAGGGCCCGCTGCCTGGCCTGCGGGGGTGCACAGCAGAGGAACACGGGAGGCCCCAGGAGGGCGTTTGCTGGCCCAGCTCTCAGCCTGTAGCCAAGGCGGCTGCCGATGGGGCAGTGCACGAGTGTGGGTGCAGCAAGGCAGGAGCGCATGGCAACTGGAGACACCTTCAAGGCTTTCAAGAACACTTAGCCAGTTTTTAAAACACCTTTTCGGTCATGCAGTTTAGAAATATAAAAAGTCCTCCATGCAGGACAAAAGCAAAGGAAGAAAAATAGCGAACAGGATTCTCTGCTGGGGAAGGAGCAAACCGGGGACCCAGGAGCCCGTGGGCAAGCCGAGGTCAGCCACAGCCAGGCCAGAATAAGTCTGCAGGCCCCGGATGCCTTCCCTGGTGGGAAGGGAGTGAGGCCCATCCAGGCTGGGCAGGGGCAGAGGAGCAGACCAGCTGGCTTGCAGGGGGGGCAGCTCAAGGTGGAGGAAGGCCGGGGAGCGGGTGTGACCTGGGGATCACAGGTCACCGTGATCAGGACCCTTTCATAAGACGAGGGGTTTGTCCACCACCTGTGGAAAAGAGGCTGGCGCCACGTAAAACCAGAGACGCGGGCAGAGCTGCAGAAATTCCCAGACCAGGGAATCCCTGTGGGCTGGGGTAGGGAGAGGGAGAGGTTTCAGTGGAGGAAACCGGGTAAAAGCACCCCGAAGGGAAAACCAGCCGGCTCAGTTGGACACCGAATTTGATGGAAGATTCACAGGGATCAGGTCCAAGGAATCCCTGTTTTTTCTTTTTTTTTTTTTTTTTTTTTTTTTTTCTTTTTTTGGAGAGGTTTTTGCTATAGGGCGCGTGCGCTTGCCAGACAGACAGAGAGAGACAGAGAGATAGAAAGCAGGAAATCATCCCCCAGGGGGGATGGCCACGCCGCAATCCCTTCTCCTCCATTCTCCTCTCGGGATCTTGGGCACGCACGCACACGCGCCCGGCGTGAGTTTAAGCCGCCAGGTCCGGGACTCGAACCGCGGTCGACTACGTGGGAGTCCAGCGACATAGCCATTACGCTAACTGCTGGTCCCCCAGGAATCCCTGTTTTGACAGGACATGGGCAGCCTGAGGGTGAGCAGGAAAGGGCGGCGGGAGGTCAGACGGGCCCATCAGACCCCCCACGCCCCAGTCGCAGGACCTGGTTAAGGACCAGTAGGAGACAACAGTGAGACCCTCCCCAAGGCCTCTCCCATGGCTGCTTTTTCCCACTGGCCTTACTGGAGTTGCTGGGGCCACCATCAGGGATGAGCCACCTGAGAAGGGGGACAACACAGAGAGGGAGTTGTCTTAGGAAAATGAGACACTAAGCATTGATGGCATCATCCACGCTCCTAGATCCAGCCATTCCCGAACTCAGTAATGGCTTTTTCGTTTCATGAGCCACACAATTTCCTTTGTAGAAATGCCGATTTTGGATGAAAGTGACAGAAAACCCAACCTAGGATTCTGACTGGCTCAAGAGAAAAAAAAAAATACCAAGCACAGGTTGGACTGCAGCTTTGCCAGGACCCCACACCACACAGGACTCCCCTAGCTCGGCCCTGTTTCGTCCCAGAGGCCACCTTCTTGGTCACGCAAGACCTGACTCTGAGCTCCCTTCAGTACTCTCAGGCAGCCAGTTAACGCATTTCTTCCAGAGACTGTTTTGCAGGAAAGAGCGAAAGAAGCCGAGTGACCATGAAGCGATCTGAGGGTGCAGGGCCACCCCCGGTGCCCTCCCGAACCCCGGGAATAACTCTCCCTGGAAGGCTCAAGCCAAGGGGGTCTGACTAGCACTGCCTTGTGGTCCCTCTTCCATCTTGCCCCATGTGCCATTCTTTGGCCCAACTAGAACTTCCAGAGCCGCCCAATTAGACGCATGAGTGCCAGAGAGCAGTCCTGGAAGCCAGCGATGGGGAACCAGGGTGTCCAGAGAGCAGAGGGGGCGACCGGGTGCCAGATCTGCAGCCCACAAGGCAGGGGCCGAGCGTGACAGTCCAGCTTCGGTCCTAGTGTGGGTCATACTGCGCGGCCACAGCGCCTTTAAATAGAACCTCCGTGCAGAGGACAAACACATTCCATGGGCTTTTAAAAACGCTCCAAGCGTGACCTGGCCGGAGGCCTCCGCTCCCCCAGGCATTTTTCCGGCCTCGACTCAATTCTGGAAGTATTAATAGCTCGGTTAGGAACTTACGGTGTGCCAACTGTACTTTCTGGTCATGAAGGGCAGGGGCTACTGCTCGCACTATCCAGAGGGGGAAACCGAAGCCCAGGAGGTCCCACCAGTGAGTCTCCACATTCCTGCGTCTTTGGCCGAGGGCTGGGGCGCGCCAGCCCCTCCAGGCCGCCCAGGTGAGCAGCTCCAGGCTACTTGGGGGCTTACAGGACAGGACAGGACAGGAAGGAGCCCCCACGGGACCCGCACCAACCATCAGGTGCTGCCCAAGAGCCTGGAAAGTGGGAAACGGACAAGGCCACGCCCCCAGAAGGGCCGGCCACGCCCTCTCCCGACGCCCCGCGACTCTTACCGGAGTTCCTCTGACAGCCAGTTCTCAGCCTCTGGCCATCCGTCGGCCCTGCGCGGCAGCCAAGGATTAACTTTCCCCTTTTGTTTTAAAAGATAAAAGGACACCGGGGGCTAATTTCTCCCCTGGGGATAGAGTCAGAGCCCGCAGGCGAGGCGCGAAGGCTACCTTTCCTGGAAGCTGCGCTCCGAGCAACAGAGAACCTGCCGGAGGATGGGGCGGGCCCCGCCGTCCAACCGAGAGCCGGGCCCTCGGGCTCCGCAGGCGCGGGGACCGTGTGGACTCGGTCCGAGAGGGTCGCGGCTGGAGCTCCCGGCTGCGCAGCCGGGTCCCCGCACCGTGCAGGGATAGACTGGGACGCAGGATAAGGCTGCGGAGGGACAGGTGCTGCAGGACCTGCAACCGCGCACCTCCTCCCGGTCCCGTCCCACCGCAGCGGGCCCGGGAGTCGGGTGGGGAGCCCTCCGCCCCTGCGTCCTTCCCCTCCCTCGGCCGTCGGGGCGCGGGCGCTCACAGTTTGAACATGCTCTCCAGGTCCTTGATGAGGCGGCGGCTGAACTCGGGGAACTCGGTGTAGGGGTTGAAGACCTTGCAGCGGCGGGGCCGCGCGGCGCCCTGGTTGATGTCCAGGCGCCGGCTCAGCTGGGCGCTCAGCTCGGCGTCGGCGCTCGGCGTGGGCGCGGCGCAGGGCGGCGAGGGCGCGGGGGCGGCGGGGGGTGCCGGCGGGGGGTCGCCCCCCTCGGCCTCCTCGCGCTGCAGTCGGCGTTGCAGCTTGCGCGCCAGCTCCTCGCTGGCCATGGCGGCGGGTCGCGGACGCCGGGACGCGGGACTCGGCGGCGGCGCGCTCCTCGCAGGCTCGTGGCTCTGGGACACTCCGCCGAGGCGACGGGGACCTGGCGGCTGGGAGGGACCGCGGGCGGGTGGGCGGGGCCGGCTGGGCGGAGCCGCGGCTTTAAGGAGGCGCAGGGCCTCGGGGACCGCTCTCCGGGCGGGAGGCCGCGGGCGACTGCGCTGCCTGGGGACGCGGGCCCGCTCCCGCTCCCGCGGCTCAGGACCCGAGGCTGCACCCTAGGATCAGCTTGGCCTTGCGGCCGTCATCCGCTGACCCGGATCCTGCGAACCCTGCGGAACCCGGGAAAACCGTGCCGAAAAAGTTTCCCCGACCGTTTGCGCGATTCCGTTTTAGTCCCCCGAGGTGCCCTAACTGGAGGCGCTCGCGGCCCGGGACAGGCTGGGGGAGGGCGGCGAGCGCCCCCGGGTGACCCCACGCGCCCCCATGTCTGGGGTGGCACCCACTGCCCCAGGGTCCTGGATGGGAGGCTCCGGCAGGGAGCGCCGGGCGTGGGGAGCTGCTTTTCAAACACTCATTGAAACGAAATGTTTCCAAAACATGCTAAAAATACTAAAACCAAATAAACAACAAAAAAGGGAGAGCCAGGAACTAGAAAAAGTACCCCCTCCCCCATTCCCACGGAGACCAGGGACCCGCGCGGGGGCTCCAGCTTTTTTCTGAGAAACACGAGAAGGAAAAGAAAAAGAAGAAAAAGAAGCTTGAAAATAAAGACATCAGCATTTTTAACAAGAGGATAAAAACAAATACAGTCATCCTCCCTAAGGAAGGCTGAGGTCGACGCCTGTTACATCAGCCTGGCTTGGAGAGGAGTCTCGTAAACACGCGCGGCTCTGCCCCTGCCCCTGCCCGGACCGCCGCTCTGACCCGCCTGGGCGCTCTGACCACCAGGGCGTGTCTGTGGCCCTGCCCGACGAGGGCGCCTGACACCGGGGACCAGACTTTAGCACGCAGAGGACCTGGGGGGGCATTCAGGTTTCAGGGCCCCCCAGCTCTTACAGAAAATAAGTTGCTCCCTCCCCCCCAGAAAAACACACAAATCTAGTTTTTTAAAAATGCATATGTTAAATTGTCCCTGTATTTTTACTCTGCTGTGAGACATTATAGCAAATACTATCAATTATTTACCTTAAAGGGAGGGACTGTTCAAAAAAAGTCTCCAATTACCCACCTATGTGAAATAGTAATAACTAGTTGATATCAGATAAAATTGACCTTCTGTGGGGAAGGGCTCGCTCTCCTCGCAGGGAAAGTACAGCACTTTTTTTTTAGATGACTGTGGTCCTCCGACCCATGGCAGAGGGCTTTCTGTCTGTTTTACACCCATCACACCAGGGCCAGCAGCTGAAGAGGAAAGTGGAGGAGAGGGCATTTCTGGATAGCCATCCCCCTGGGGAGTGATTTCTCACTCTGCTCTTTGCCTCTCCCTGGAGAGCCAGCACACAGGCCTACAGTACAAACCTAAAAGAGAGAGAGAGAGTAAAGATGTATACTCGAGGACCAAAATGTAATTTAAAAATTCATTTTTTTCTTGCTTCATCAGGAACATTCTTAAGTAAAACTGCCTTGGTTCAGTTTACCCACCATTCCTTTGCATCGTTGATCAAATGTCAGCACAGTGGACCTGACGCCTCAGAATGCCGAAACTCCCCCTGCAGGTGTGTGGACCACACCTCTGTAAAACTAGGGCCACCTCCAAGGTGTGGATCCTACATGGCTGGCCCAGCACTTAGAGTTCCCAACCAGGTGGTTTGAGAAACACATGAGGCACGTGTGCATGTGCGGCCAACTCCCCAAAAGGAGGGAGAGATGGAGAAGGGATTGCAGGGTGCCCACTCCCCACGGGGGTGTGCTTTCTTCTCTCCCCCTCTCCCTGTCTCTCTCCGGCAAGTACATGCACTCTCCTGCAAACAAACCAAAACAAAACACAATCTCGAATATACTTTCTTTCTTTTACTGGGGGCTGAGAAGCCTAGTCTCTGAGGAACCTGTCCCCTGCAGGTGGACAGGTGGCTTCATCTTGCTATCCACACTGTCTCGTGGTGAGCAGAAGGTGGACTCTCCTCTCACACAGCTGTGGGTGAAGAGCTGGACAGCCTGGCCCAGCCGTTGCGGTGTGGCACCAACGCAATGGCCCGTAGTGCCAGAAGCCATATGGAAGACCAGGGTTTGATTCCCAGATGGACCTGTACACACCAGGCCCCCAGGCCTGTGCCTGTGATCCTGTCTGGAAAAAGGCCAGGGTGAGGGTGGTTTGTTAAGGGTGCTTGTCCTTCTCCCTGTCTCTCATCTCTGACTCAGGAAAGAAGAAAACTTGAAAAAAAATAAAAAACTTGAAAACCTTCTTTCATTCATTCGTTGAATAAATAAAACCCCAATACAGCCCTGTTCTAGGTGTCTGGGGGTAGCCCAAAACCAAACAAAGCTCCTGACTTCATGACCCACATGCTAGTCAGGGTCAATTAGGTCAATAAAAATCTACAGGGGTCAGCTGGTCTGTGGTGGTTAAGGTGGCTGGATCCCACGTGGCCAATTGCTCAGGGCCCAATGGCTTGAGAAACACGTCGGGTGTATGTGCGTGCGTGCCCAAAATCCCGAAAAAAAGGAGATAAAGAGAAGAAGGGATTGCAGTGTGACTATCTGGGGGGGAGGGGTGCTTTCTCGCTTTCTCTCTCTGTCTCTGTCTCTGTCTCTCTCTGGTTGATATATGTATCCTCTGGCAACTTTTTTATTTTTGGAGAGGTGGTTTTTTTTTTTTTTTTTTTTTTTTTTTTTTTTTTTGTTTTTTTTTTTTTTTTTTTGCTATAGGGTGCGTGCACTCGTCAGAAAGAGAGAAACAGAGAGACAGAAAGTGAGAAATCAACCCCCCAGGGAGGATAGCCACACCGCAATCCCTTGTCCTCCATTCTCCTCTCGGGATCTTGGGCACGCACGCACACACGCCCGGTGTGAGTTTAAGCCACCGGATCCGGGACTTGAACCGTGGTCTACTATATGGGAGTCCAGTGACATAGCCATTATGCCAACTGCTGGTCCCCCTCTGGCAATTTTTAAAAATAATTGTGTTTAACTTTATGTATTTTTTTATTTTAATTTGACCAGAGAGGGAGGGAGGGAGAGAGGGAAAGTGAGAAAGCAAGTCTCTAGGTCCAGGACTTGAACCACAGTCAGCCATGTGGGAGTTTAGTGCCCTTAACCACCATGCTACCTAGCAGCCCCCTCTGGCAAATCAGTATATTAGATGATGGTATGTACTGAGACAAAATTAAAGTTAGGAAGGTTCTAAAGAGTGGGGACAGGAGGCAGCAAGTTACCCGGGGTTGTAGGTAAAGTGGCCGTGGAAAGGTAACATTTAAATGATGACCGGCAGGGGACCAGCAGATGGCCTAATGGCTCTGTCGCTGGACTACCATGTAGTCGACCGTGGTTTGAGTCCTGGACCCAGTGGCTTAAACTCACGCCAGGCAGGTCTACGTGCCCAGGATCCCAAGAGGAGAATGGAAAAGGGGTTGTGGTGTGGCCTTTCCCCCCAGGGGGTGATTTCTCGCTTCCTGTCTCTCTGTCTCTGTCTTTCTGGCGAGCGCACACGCCCTATAGTGAAAACCTCTCCAAAAAAAACCGATGACCAGCAGAAGCGAGGGCACCTACCAGCGACTTGGGCTCAGAACGTGTGTCAGAGGCTGCGTTGTGGGTGTCCTCCCTCCGTGGCCGCACCTTCCTCTTCGTCCTCACTTGTACCCTTCCCCAATTTCCCTTGTAGATGTTTCCAGAGGGCCTGCCTGGCTTCTTCCTTCTCTCCAAGGATGTCACCTCAGGGCAAGTTCCAGGGCCTTGTTTACCTTCCTTCCCAGCCGGGAAGCCCGGGCCTCACCTGAGTGGTGTCTCTCCTTCTCCATGGAGAAACGGACCCCTGTGCCTGGCACGGCCCTGGAACCCTGTGCGGGCACAGCAGCAGGAGACAGTCCTGGCAGAGAAGGCAGAATCTAGGAGCAAAGGGGTTGGCAGGTGGTATGGTGGTTAAAGGCGCTGGATTCCCACGTGGCCGACCACAGGACGACCACGGTTCAAGTCCTGGACCTGGCAGCTTGCTTTCTCACTATCTCTCTCTCTCCCACTCTGTCCCTCTCTGGTCAAATTAAAAAAAAAAATAAATAAATAAAGAAAGAAAGAAAGAAAGAAAGAAAGAAAGAAAGAAAGAATCCAGGAACAAGAGCTTAGAGAGCTGTTGTTAATGTTTATGTGTCCTTCCTATTATATTTTTATTTAAAAACAAAAAATTTTTCTTTTCTTTTTTAGAAGTTTTTTTTTTTTTTTTTGCCTTAGGGCATATGTGTTTGCCAGAGAGACAGAGACAGCCAGAAGGAAAGTGAGAAATCACCCCCCTTCTCCACTCTCCTCCTGGGCTCTTACGCACACGTGACTGGTGTGATTTTCCAGTCACCAGGTCCAGGACCCAAACAGCAGTCAGCGAAGTGGGAGTTCAGTGACGTAACTGCTACACCAATTGTTGGGCCTCGAAAAAAAAATTTTAACAACAAAAAAGAAAACCACCCTGTGTTTCTTCCAAACATGTGGCAAGGCGCAGTGCGGGTTCTGCCCGGTTCCCCTGCCGCAGCCTGGCACGCCGGCTAACAGACCTCAGACCAGGCCTCAGACCAGACCTTGGTAGAGGCTCTGTCCTCCATGTTTGTGGTCAGTGGGGCAGGCAGGGCCTGGGGACCTCAGGGCCTTCCGGGAGAGCCTCCAGGTAACTGAATTCCAGGTTCCCTGCGTGGCCTTGGCTCCCCGTGGGCTCAGAACAGAGACTCCAAACCCGAGGCTGCTGAGAGAGAGAAGTGACTCCCACAGGCTGGAGGGAGGGGCTGGCCCTTCTCTCCACCCCACCTCCCCCCGCCCCGGGGTCCCACCTCCAATCCGCCAGCTGTGCGTGGTCCCCCCACTGCAGTTCCGTGCTGTGCCTGCATCTGCGCTTTTCATCCAGAAAGGAAACTGCTATAGAAAACCTAGAAAGGAGGGCCAGAGAGCTTCGAGGCAGACCAGCCGACCAGCCCACCAGCCTGCTTACCGGGCAGGACTCCCCACTGGCCTCCAGACTGCTGCCCCCACACCTTCCTCCTCAGGGTCCTTCCCAGGTGGGGACTCCCTCAGCAGGCCCCGCACCTGACTGCAGGAACGTCGGAGCACTGCTTCGGCCCTCCTGCCGGTGGGCTTCCACCCACTCCTGTGCCCACCACCCCACAGGGCCCTCGTCCTTGTAAACTCTTTCCAACAACCCCCACGTACATCCGCACACCTGCCCCTCTCACCAGTACCGAAGCCCCCTGCTGTTCAGTGGGGGGGGGGGCGGGGCCTGGTGCCACTTTGACCCTGCTGCTGGTGGCTCTGACCGCGTGGCCCACGGTCTGATCCTTATCTGCTGCTAGCTTGGGGAGAGCAACAAACTCCCTCAGTCCTTTTCCTCTTCAGTCTCCCTCGGGCTTCACGAGGGCTTAGTCCTCTGCCACCCTCCATCCTCCACTCACTCGGGGAGACGTGGGCCAAGACAGAGCGTCCCGCAGAGATAGACGGCATCTTTTCGTTTGTAACTTTGTTCTTGGGGTTTTCTAGTAGCCATGTTTCAGAGGAAAAGACCCCTGTTGCACAGTGGTTAAGCACAGTGCATCAAGGGCCAGACTCTATATGGCTGACCACGGTTTGAATCCCAGCCCCAGATGCTTGAAAAACACGCCAGAGTGCAAGCATGCCCAACGTCCCAACAGGACAGAGACATGGAGGACACGGTCTCAGCGTGACGGCGCGCCATGAGACGGAGTGCTCGCTCGCTCGCTCGCTCGCTCTCGTGAGCGCACATGCCCTCTGGCAATTAAAGACCAAAAGTCAAA
The DNA here is from genome assembly GCA_026018925.1 of Tupaia tana. Taxonomy (NCBI): domain Eukaryota; kingdom Metazoa; phylum Chordata; class Mammalia; order Scandentia; family Tupaiidae; genus Tupaia; species Tupaia tana. The sequence continues at coordinate 8,549,216 of JAKSZU010000001.1, forward strand.
GCAGTAAATGAGGACCGCAGTGGATACGGAGGCGGGCTGGGTGTCAGCTGCCTCTCCGATGCAGTTACCCCGTCACTGGGAAAGCCATCCAGCTTCTGATGCATGTGTCTGCCTAGGGTGCCGCGGCACAGAAAAGCAGAAGAGTTTGGGGGACCAAGGCCGAGGACGGTTTCCAGGGTGCCACAGTGTTAAAGTTGTCCTGAGTAACATGCACTGAAGTCTTTCTTTTTAATTATTTACTTAAATGTATTTATTCATTCATTTATTATTTTACGGGGGGGGGGGGGGGATGAGAAAGCAAGCCACCAGGTCTGGGACTCAAACCGTGATCAGCCATGTGGGAGTGTCCAGCACCTTAACCACCATGTTACCTGCTGGTCCCCTGCACTGAAGTCTTATAAAATGATTTTTTTTTAATTTTTTATTTTAGGTTTTTGCCATAAAGCTCATGTACTCGGTGGAGGGAGACACAGACAGGGAGAGGGGAAATGAGAAATCACCCGCCAGGGAGGGTGGCCACATCGCAATCCCTTCTTCAATCTCCTCCTGGGATGTTGTATACACACACACACACACACTCGCAGCCAGTGTGATTTTGAAGCCACCAGTTCTAGGACTCAAACTGTGGTCGACAATGTGTTGTCCAGTGCTATAAGCACTATGCCACCTGCTGGCCCCTGATTTTTTTAAAGGCAAAAGTCACAGGGCCAGCAGGTGGTGTGGTAGTTAAGGAGGCTGACCACTGTTTGAGCCCTGGACCTGGCAGCTTGAAAATCAAGCCAGACTCATGTGGACACATGCTCAAAATCCCAGAAGGAGAATGAAGGAGAAGAGATTGTGGCATGGCCACCCCCGGGGGTGGTTTCTCACTTTCCCTCTCTGTCCGTCTCCTGCAAGTGCGCATGCCCTGTGGTAAAAACCTATGTATATAAAAAAGGCAAAAGTCACAAATAGGAAACAGGATTACGTAATTGTCTATGAAGACTTTAAATTGGTTGAAAAGTCATAGCAAGGGGTCTGCACAGCAGTGAGGGGCTAAATGTTTTCTTTTGGGAGAGGTTCTTTTTTTTTTGAGAGGTTTTTGTTATAGGGCGCGTGTGCTCGCCAGACAGACAGAGAGAGACAGAGAGACAGAAAGCAGGAAATCACCCCCCAGGGGGGATGGCCACGCCGCAATCCCTTCTCCTCCATTCTCCTCTCGGGATCTTGGGCACGCACGCACATGTGCCCGGCGTGAGTTTAAGCCACCGGGTCCAGGACTCGAACCGCAGTTGACTACGTGGGAGTCCAGCGACATAGCCATTACACTAACTGCTGGTCCCGTGGGGAGGTTTTTGCTATAGGGTGCATGCGCTCCCCAGAAAGACAGAGAGAGACAGAGAGACAGAAAGTGAGAAATCACCCCCCAGGGGGGATGGCCACGCCGCAATCCCTTCTCCTCCATTCTCCTCAGGATCTTGGGCACACACGCACACGCGCCCGGCGTGAGTATAAGCCACCTGGTCCAGAAGTCGAACTGCAGTCAGCTACATGGAGTCCAGCAACATAGCCAGTATGCCAACTGCTGGTCCCAATGAGGGGCTAGATTCTATGGTAGAGGTGGGTATCCTCGTGGTGCCAGGAGTCACTGTTCTTAATTAGAGTGCAGAGCCAGTGGGAGTGGCACGCTGTTGTAACTACAGAGAAACAGAGGTTTCTTTCTTTCTTCTTTTTTTTTTTTTGGGGGGGGGGGGTGGTTGCTATAGAGCACTTGCACTCACCAGGGAGAAGAAAAGTGAGAAAGCACCCCAAGGTGGATGGCCATGGCAGCCCTTTCTCCTCCATGCTCCTCTCAGGATTTCAGGCACACGTATGTACGTGCTCTGTGCATTTTTCCAGCTGCCAGGTCCAGGACTCAAACAGAGTCAGCTCTGCGGGATCTGGAACCTTAACCACCACGTCACCTGCTAGCCCAGAAGTAGAAATATCTTGAAGGTTATAGGTGGTAGATGTGACTGATGGAAGGGGAAAGAGGGACGTATTGGGCCAGAGTGACGTTAATGAACAAAACCCTCAGCACCTGGGTAGCATTTTGAACCATTGCAGGTGCCTGAGCTTGGAGGCCTGTGCCACAGGGCTCCAGGGGAGCGTGCTCAGAGCACAGTCTGAAGTTGTCCACCTTCTCTGTCCTGAGCTCAGTTTTCCCAGTGACCTCTTAGGTCCATTTTGAAAAAAAAAAAAACACCTATACTCCCTTTCTCACACATACATCATTTATTAAACCAGTGTTCCTGACAAACAGACATGAAACAGTTGTATACAACCTATTCTGTGTGTGTGTGTTTAAGATCTGCCATGCGCGTGTGTGCTCACGAGGAGAGACAGGGAGAGGAAGCGAGAAAGCACCCTCGAGGACGGATGGCCACGCTGCACTCCCTTCTCCTGCGTTGTCTCCTTGAGACTTTGAGCAGGCACGCACATGCACCCTATATGGTTTTCAAGCCACTGACCGGGAACTTGAACCACAAAGTTGGCCACATGGGATCCAGCCACCTTAACCACGCCAATGGCCGGGCCCCCATTCTGTGGGTTGCATGAAATCTCAAGTCCTGGCATTGGGCCCTTTTGGACAACCTACCACAGCCTTTGTCAGAGGCACAGCCCACATATGGATTCCCTGCCTCATTGTGATCAACGTTAAATACCGGAAATCCTCTTAGACCAATGGCTGAAAGAAGTCCATTAAAGAGTAAGATTTCGGGGCAGGTTTACAGCCTTGTCGGACTCCAATGTCCAGTGCAGTGTGGGTGGAGAGTGATTTTTTTTTTTTTTGAGAGGTTTTTGCAATAGAGCACATGTGTTCGCCAGAAAGGCAGAGAGACAGAGAGACAGAAAGTGAGAAATCATCCCCCAGGGGGAATGGCCACGCCACAATCCCTTCTCCTCTCAGGATCTTGGGCACGCACGCACACGCACCCAGCGTGAGTTTTAAGCCACTGGGTCCGGGACGGTCCGGGATGCAAACCGCGGTCAACTACCTGGGAGTCCAGCAACATAGCCATTATGCTAACGGCTGGTCCCAGAATTATTTTATTTTTATTCACTGTCATTATTTTATTTTTTTGAAGTTGACCAGAGAAAGACAGAGAGAGAAAAGGAAAGTGAGAAAGCAAGCTGCCAGGTCCAGGACTTGAACCATGGTCAGCCATGTGGGAGTCCAGCCACCTTAACCACCACACCACCTGCAGGCCCCATCATTTTATTTTTATTTATTTATTTATTTATTTGAAGAGAGATTTTTGCTATAGGGCACGTACGTTCAATAGAGAGACAGAGAGACAGAAAGTGAGAAATCAGCTCCCAGGGGGGATAGTCACACCATAATCCCTTCTCCTCCTTTCTCCTCTTGGCATTTTGGGCACTCACGCATATACACCTGGCATGAGTTTTAAGCCGCTGGGTCTGGGACTTGAACCGTGTTCACCTACGTGGGAGTCCAGAGGCATAACCATTACACCAGCTGCTGGGCCCTGTGCCTGCTTCTTTGTAGACATTTGAGTTCCTTTCTCTTGGCTCTATACCTAGGAGTGGAATTTAATTACTATGCACTGCGGTAATTTTTATGTTTGACCTTTTTTGTTTATCATTATTTTTATGTATTTATTTATTTTAGATTTTTGCTATAGGGTGCATGTGCTCTCCATAAAGAGACAGAGAGAGATATAAAAAGAGGGAGAGTGAGAAGTCACTGAGCTAGGGGCCATGGCCACACCTCAATCCTGCTCCAGGCTCCGCTCAGAATCTTAGGCATGTATTCGTGCCCGGTGTGATTCCCGAGCTCCGGGGCCCCATGACCCCACGGGAACCCAGCGCTGTCTTCTTTTACTTTTACTCTCCCTTCCTTCCTTCCTTCCTTCCTTCCTTCCTTCCTTCCTTCCTTCCTTCCTTCCTTCCTTTCTTTCTTTCTTTCTTCTTTCTTTCTTTCTTCTTTCTTTCTTTCTTCCTTTCTTCTTTTCTTTCTTTCTTTCTTCCTTTCTTTCTTTCTTTCTTTCTTTCTTTCTTTCTTTCTTTCTTTCTTTCTTTCTTTCTTTCTTTCTTTCTCTCTCTCTTTCTTTCTCTCTCTCTCTCTCTCTCTCTCTCTCTCTCTTTCTTTTTCTTTTTCTTTTTTTAAGGTTTTTTCCATAGAGTGAGTGCATGTACTTGCTTGAGAGAGAAAGTGAGAAATCAGCCCCTGGGGGATGGTCACACCACAATCCCTTTTCCTCCATTCTCCTCTTGGAATTTTGGGCACATACTCACACGCGCCTGGTATGAGTTTCAAGTCATCGGGTTCAGGACTCAAACTGCAGTCAACCATGTGGGAATCCAGCACCCTAACCACACACCACCTGATGGCCCCGGAATCCAGTGCCTTAACCCCTGCCGTGCCTCATCCAGCTCTCCGTCTTTGGGTACTTTACCGACAGAAAACAAGCACGAGCTTTGAAAGACCAACAGGAAAATGGGAGAGCGAGCCACACGGCCTGGACAGTGGCACGTGGTAAAGCTCAGCCCCCCCGAAGTCATCCCACGTGGCAAGGTTGCAAGTTCGAGGCCAGCCACCTCCCTGAGTGTGCTGCGTAGACCGAGCAAGCCTGCATGCATGTCCTGTCTCCAACCCTGGGCTTTGGAGACCTGAGCCAAGTGGACCTGAAGCACCCAGGGGGACAGACACCCTGCCCCAGCCCTCTGTTTGTTTATTTCCAGCTGCCAGGTCTGAGACTTAAACCGTGCATCTAGCTATGTGGATCCAGCTGCCATATCTACAATGCCACTGGCTGGTCCTCTATTTTTTTTTTTTTTTTTTTTAATTTGCCATAGAGTGCGTGCACTCACTGGAGAGAAAGAGAGGGAGAGTGAGCAGGTACCCCCAAGGGCAGTGGCCATGCTACAATCCTTTCTCTCCACCTCGCCTTCCTCTTTGAGATTTTGGGCATATACGCACACACGCCTGGCATGTTTCTCAAGCTGCCAGGTCTCAACCATGCAGTTGGCCATATGGGATTCAGTTGCCTTTACCACCAAGCCATTTTCATTTTAAAATAAATATATTTATTTATCTTACCTATTATCATCATCATTATTATTAAATTTGCTATAGGACATGTGCACTCACCAGAGAGAGACAGAGAGAAAGAGTGAGAGAAAGTGAGAAAGTAAGACACCAGGTCCGGGACTCAAACTGCAGTCAACCGTGTGGGAGTCCAGCACCTTAAGCATCACACCACCTGCTGCCCTCCCACCCACCCCCACCTGCACCCCCACCCTCACCCCATTTCGAGAGCTTGAGCAGCTCATGATTTTTTAAGTCTTTGTCTTATAATAGAAGAGTTTAACTCATTCAAATGTTCTTTGTCATCGCACTTTCTGCTTTTATTCTGAAACTACCCTTGGGGCCGGCAGGTGGCGTGGTGGTTATTCTGAAACCACCCTGCAGTTCTCTTTTCCTCTCTTTTGCTATGTTAGTCAAGTGCTTTGTTTTGTTTTGTTTTGTTTTGTTTTGTTTTTCCTCAAGAAATGCAATGTTATTCTATTGGTGGTTACCTTACATTTTAAAAAGAATTGAGACTAGGGGTCAGCAGATGACATGGTGGTTAAAGCTCTCGACTCCCACATGATGGAAGTGGTTAGAGTCCCAGACCCTGCAGCTTAAAAATCACATCAAGCGTGTGTGTGTGTGTGCCCAAAATCCCAAGAGGAGAATAGAGAAGGGACTGCACATGGGCATTCCCTCTGGGGACAGGACATGCATTCTATGGCAAAAACCTAAAAAAGAAATTGAACCTATACTTTTAATTTTTAAATTTTTATGCATTGGCTTGGGAGAGACGGAGAAGGAAAGTGAGAGAGCACCCTCCATTGGGAACGTCACTCTGTAACCCTCCTCCGTGCCACCCTCTGGGATTGTGGGCACACAGTAGTCAGACCAGCATGTTTCTCAGACCATGGGGGCCTGGGGTTCACACCACATAGTCAGCTCTGTGGGGTCTAGTTGCCGTAACCACCACACCACTGACTGGTCTAACCTTATTAATTTAGAATGTCAGGAATAAACGTTTCTAGCTGCCCCACTGGCTGTGAAACTTGAACAATCTAATGCACCTGGCTTTCTCTTCCGGTGTGGTCCCCCAAACTGTTTACTTACTCAGTAATATCATCTGGGCATCCTGGCGTGCGGGCACCGACCGGGCATCCCCAGCATGCGGGCACCAACCAGGCATCCCAGTGTGTTGGCCCCGACCGGGCATCCCAGTGTGCGGGCACCGACCGGGCATCCCCAGCATGCGGGCACCAACCAGGCATCCCAGTGTGTTGGCCCCGACCGGGCATCCCAGTGTGCGGGCACCGACCGGGCATCCCCGGCATGCTGGCACCAACCGGGCATCCCCGGCGTGCGGGCACTTACTGGGCATCCCCGGCGTGCGGGCACTTAATGGGCACGGCCAGTGTGCAGGCACCGACCGGGCACCGCCAGCGTGCGAGCACCGACTGCTCACAGTGTAAGGGTCCAGAGATCGGTCCAACTGATGGAGACACAGAAAAGACAACGACAATGCAACTGCAAAAGAGGCTTTTATTTTTCCAGCTAGCTGGGGTCCAAGTTCCTGCCCGTCACAGCGGGCCTTCACAAGGACCCCGTACCTAAGAGAAAGTGATCTTTTATAGTTCAGGATGTTTTCTAAAATGTAACATAAACAAAGGAAAAGGAGGGGTATGAGAAGCGAGGGTCCAGCCTGCTCAGGTCTAGATAAGGGCTCTCAGCTAGGGGTTTGGATGACCTTGCCTCGGAGGTGCTGGGCCCTCCCGTTTTCCACTTATCTGAGAGTTCCCAGACTCCTGGTTCCCGTCCTTGAGGCCCTAACAAAGTGGGCTCCGTCCTTGAAGACTTAACAGGGTAGCAATTAAGCTAACTTGCCCCAGCATTCCCTAACATGGCGGTGATTATGCTAACTCGGCCTAACAACAGCAGTAACGACAAGCTCCTGTGGTGAAGGGATTCCTGCGTGCCCCACGCGGTATTAGGAGTGTTACACATACCTCGACGCGTAATTCCCCCAAATCCTACACACTGGGCTTTATCTAATCTTCCCAGTAACCTGGCAAATAGCTCGGAAGGAATCCGATCTCAGGGGCGCTGAGCTCGGACTCCTGCCTTTGAAACAAGATGTTCTGGGCCAGCCACAGGGAGCGGCAGGAGCGACAGGCAGGCAAAGTTCGGTTCTGGTCCCGCCTAAACACCAAGGAGCAGCAGGTGCCTTCGATCACAGCCTTGGGAGATGACGTAGGAGCGCCCCCTGCAGGGAGCCTGGGCCGCCCAGGAGACCCTGCCCCAACCAGAGCAGGGTGGGGCCAGCAGATGGGGAGGCAGAGAAGGCGCTGGACTCCCACATGGCTGACAAGGTTCCAGGGGCCTGGCAGCTCACTTTCGCGCTCTCTCTCTCTGGTGTCCTATAGCATGTTTAATACTAATAATAATGAGTAGTTTTAAACAAGAGCAGAGCAAGCACCACCTAGGTGCGGGCTGCGAGGCTGAGGCAGGAGGACCACAGCGTAGTGAGATGCTGTTTTGTTTTGTTTTGAACCCCCAGGTGGGGCTTTACCACTGATACACGACATTAAAGATGGGGCGGAGAGTGTAGAGAAGGGAAGCAGGAGGAAATGGAGAGGCATGACGTTTGTGGGGCTCAGAAATGGTTTGTTACCTGGTGGTGGCGACGCGTGTAGTGTTCTCGACTGGACTGGTCTGGGAAGTGTTTCAGGTTGGGCAAATTCTCTTTGCCGGCCAAGTGATGTATAGTAATTGAATGTTTAAAAAATAATGAGAACAGGGAACCAGCAGTTAGCGTAATGGCTATGTCGCTGGACTCCCACGTAGTCGACCGCGGTTCGCGTCCTGGACCCGGTGGCTTAAAACTCATGCCGGGCACATGTGTGTGCGCGTGCCCAAGATCCCGAGAGGAGAACGGAGGAGAAGGGATCGTGGCGTGACCATCCCCCCGGGGGGTGATTTCTCGCTTTCTGTCTCTATGTCTCTCTCCGTCTGTCTGCCGAGCGCACGCGCCCTATAGCGAAAACCTCTCCAAAATAATAATAATAATAATAATAATGAGAATAAAACAATAATAATGATAAACTGAAAAAAAGAAAAGCTATTTGATGGTGATACAAATAGTAAGGTCTTTGCCTTGTCTGATATGCACGGTAATCGAGCTGGAAGGAGAAATGTTATACTGTAAAGCTATATGTGATTAAATGTAGTAATAATAAAAAGATGAAGGTCAGTGTGATGTGGAACTTGAGGGTCCCCAGCCCGACCCCTGACTACCCAGCAACGCCCCCTGGAAGAGAGGGTGAAGTCGAGGTGTTTCCCATTCCCTGACGTCCCAGGAGTCCCACTGTGTCCTCAGCACACAGCCGGGGTTGCTGGAGCCCGCGGCATCTCCCCAAGCGTTTAGGTTTCAGATGCTCCCCACCAAGACAGGTGGAAGCAGAGCCGGATTTAGGAACCGAAAGGTTTGCAAACCTCCCCGGCCGGGGCCTTAGACCTGGGAGCGCCACCTCGTGGCCGCAGTGAGAGTGACCGGGTATCTATCTGGGCGAGATCAGTCTCTTGGTTCAGGTCCAGCTGGAAATCATAGACTTGCAAGGTTGAAAGAGGCTTTGAAGAGCGTTTATTGCCACCCTCCCAGTTTAAGTCTGGGACTCACCCTTAAGGCGACGCTCCCGACGTTACAGATCATCATCTGTTTTTTTGAGACTGTGACTCTCCGGAGAAAGGCTGCTGTAGATAAGAGTGAGGGCTCTTCCGAGGCGCACCTGCGGCTGGCCCTGCCGGTTCCAGGTCGTCAGGACTAGTGCCTGCCGCCTGGAGCGCCCTCTTCAGGACGCCATGGGTCTGTCAGGAGCCGTTTTTTTTTTTTTGCTATAGGACACGTGTGCTAGCCAGAGAGAGTAAGAAGGCGAGAAATCACCCCCCAGGGTGGATGGCCACACCGCAGTCCCTTCTCCTCCATTCTCCTCTCAGGAGCTTGGGCACGCACACACACGCGCCTGGCATGATAAGCCGCCGGGTCCGGGACTCGAACAGCAGTCGTCTACATGGAAACCAGTGACGTAGCCATTACTCCATCTGCTGGTCCCCCAAGCCTCTTCAAACTCACTTCCTGCTGGGGATTAAGGACGCACGGGCCCAGTCCCTGGGCTCAGGGAAGACTATGAAATACTCACGTTCAGTGGACCACGCGAAACGGCCCAGATGGTAAGACAAGGCCTGGCAGCCAGGTGGCGCGGTGGTGAAGGTGACTGAGTCCCACACGGCCGACTGCTGGGTGAGTCCCAGAACTGGCAGCTTGAAAAACATGCTGGGGGGGACCAGTAGTTAGCGTAATGGCTATGTTGCTGGACTCCCACGTAGTCGACCACGGTTCGCGTCCCGGACCCAGTGGCTTAAAACACGCCGGGTGCGTGTGCGTGTGTGCCCAAGATCCCGAGAGGAGAATGGAGGAGAAGGGATTGCGGCGTGACCATCCCCCCTGGGGGGGTGATTTCTTGCTTTCTGTCTCTATATCTCTGTCTGGCGAGCGCACGCGCCCTATAGCGAAAACCTTTCCAAAAAAGAAAAAAAGAAAAACATGCTGGGCATGTGTCCACGATGCCACACCACCAAATTGGGAGAATGGAGGTGTGGTCATCCCCCTGGTGGCTGCTTTCTCATTTTCCCTCTCTGTGACTCTGACAAGTATGTAGCAAAAGAAAATATAACAGTGGGAACACATTACAGGGGACCTGACCTGGTCAGGGAGGGCTTCCTGTAGGAGGTGGCATTGTCCTGACAAGGAAGTTTGGAATTAAAATGTCAGGCAGGAAGTCCAGTGTGTTTAGGGTCCATCTACCAGCATCCTAAGGTCACTACAGCCTCTTGTCCACTGTCTAGTCCCTGGTGTGGCTACTATTAGAAATACCTACGTGTTCATAATTTACACAAGTAGAAGTTTATCCCGTTCATGGTTCGGAGGGTCAAGGTCCAGGGGCCACATCTGGGGAGGGTTTTCCAGCTGTGAGCCCTCTTCACCGAGTCCGAAAGCAGCTCGGGGCATCGCGTGGCGAGCAGGGCAAGAGCGTCTGTCCACATCTGAGTCTCTCGTAAAGCCAGGGTGGGGGCCCGGCCTGATCCTCACCTCCTTCCAAAAGCCCCCAGAGGCATAGATTCAATCCCACCCTCTGCACCAGTGGCTCGCTGACTCTCAGCACGTGAATTTTGTGGGGGACAGTCACAGCAAAGCACCCACTGAGGGGGAGCCGGCCACAGAGCTGTTAGGTGCCAACGGTTTATCAAGAGGGGCGCGACGCAGGGGCCCGTTGTGAAAGTTCATCCTGGAGTTAACTGGAGGCTGCTTCGTAAAGGAAATCTGAAGTATTCTATCATCTTTGCTGTTGCCAGGTCAGTTTACATTGTCTAATTTTTCTTCAGGCTGAAGGTTGCCCTTTCCTTTTTCCTATGTCAAGTAATCTCTTTTTTTCTCTGAGAGATTTTTGCCTAGGGTGCCTGTGCTCTCCAGGGTGAGAGACAGAGACATGAGAGAGAAAGTGAGAAATCACCCCCCAGGGAGGATAACCACACCACAATCCCTTCTCCTCCGTTCTCCTCCTGGGATCTTGGGCACGCACGCACATGTGCTCTGTGTGAGTTTCAAGCCACCAAGTTCGGGACTAGAACTGCATTCATCCATGTGGGAGTCCAGAGATGTAACCACGACGCCACCTGCTGGCCCCTCAAGTGATTTTTTTATTAATGTCAGCTGTGAAATTTATGTTTCAGGATGCTGGATTTTGTTGTGTTTTTTTCTAAAGACCATTGGAGTTTTCATGGCAGGCAGTTCATTTACTTACAGAAAACTTTGATCTTTTTATTTATTTATTTTGCTAGAGGACATGTGCACTAGACAGAGAGAGTGAGAGACCAGCAGATGGTGCAATGGTTACATCGCTGGACTCCCACGTAGTCAACGGTGGTTCAAGTCTCAGACCCGGTGGCTTAAAACTCACACCGGGCGTGTGTGTGTGTGTGCCCAAAATTCAAGAAGAGAATGGAGAAGGGACTAACTACAGCATGGCCATCTTCTCAGGGGGTAATTTCTCTTTCTCTCTGTCTCTACAGTGAGTACACATACTCTATAGCAAAAATCTCTCTAAAAGAGAGAGAGAGAGAGAGAGAGAGAGAGGGAGAGAGAGAGAGAATACCCCCATGGGGCGTGGCCACGTTGCAGTCCCTTCCCCTCCTCTTCGTCCCTGATCCAGGATTTGGGGCCTGCACACGCCTGTGTCCCGTGTGATTTTTAACCCTCCACGTCAGGGAGTTGAACTATGCAGTTGGCCAGATGGGATCCAGCTGCCTTGACCACCATGCCATGGGCTGCCCACTTTGAACTTCGTTAAGACTTGTCTGGAGTGGCCTTTCCTCCCTGGCTGCCTTGACTCCACGTTCAGGTGTGGCACTTCCAGGCTGCCCACTGGTCACCTGTGCATCCGCTGCAACAGCCCCAGTTCTTAGCAGTTCGGGGCGCAGTGCTGACTCTGCAGTCATTGGTCTTTCCCAGGAAGGCGGTTCTGGCCCTGCAGGCTTTCACCCCACGCACGTGCGAGCTGACAGCGGAGACGCCGGGATGCATGCAGATTTCTAGGTGTCTTTAGGTTTACTTTTTCTTCTTTTTCTTTCTTTCTTTTTTTTTTTTTTTTTTCTTATTTTGTAGAAGTTTTCGCTATAGGGTGCGTGCACTCACCAGAAAGACAGAGAGAGACAGAGAGACAGAAAGCGAGAAATCACCCCCCAGGGGCATGGCCACACTGCAATCCCTTCTCCTCCATTCTCCTCTCGGGATCTTGGGCACGCACGCACACGCGCCTGGCGTGAGTTTAAGCCACTGGGTCTGGGACTTGAACCGCGGTCAACCACGTGGGAGTCCAGTGACATAGCCATTACTCCAACTGCTGGTCCCACTGCCCCCATTTCTAGCACCATGCTTCAGTGTGGCACATGGTTACAGAGCCTGGGCCAAGAGCGGGACGTTGTGGCTGGCTGCAGTTCACGGTTTACCTCAGGGTCACCGTCACCGTGTCGTACATTCCACGGGTTCTGGCAAATCCACACGGCCATATCGTACACCAGGATAGCTCCAGGACTCGGGAGGTCCCGGTGCCGCCTATCATCCCAGTCGCTCTGTCCCCTGAGGCTCGGCCAGCCACTGGTCACACTGACATTCACCTGTCCCCAATGCCCCAGAGCTGGGCTTGCACGGTGAGCAGCCTCCAGGTCGGCCTCTCAGCTGCGAGCACGAACGGTTCCTCCGTGTCTTCCTTTTTTGTTTGCTACAGCGTGTGCATGCTTGCTAGAGACAGACACAGAGAGAGAGACAGAGACAGAGAGAAAGTGAGAAGGCACCCCTCAGGGGAGATGGCCACCCACAATACCCTCTCCATTCTCCTCTCAGGATTTTGGGCACACAACGCACTTACGCTCAGCGTTTTTCAAGCCGCCGGGTCTGGGACTTGAACCACGCAGTCAGCCATGTGGGATCCAGCCTCCTTAACCTCTTCATCGCCTGCTGCCTCCCTCCGTGTCATTTTACCACTGAGTAATATTCCATTGCATGGAGGTATCTCAGTTTCTAACTTTTAGTTTGTTTGATATTTGTCTTCTTTTCGGAATGGGGTGGAAAGGGGAAGAAGAGTTTTGGGGAAGGGTTGCCCAGTGGCCGACAGGTGACGGCAGCAGAGCAGGGCCATCTGGGAAGGGGCACGTCAGCTGGCCGCCTGCAGAGGAGGGACGGCTCTGAGAGCAGCCAGGCCGTCACGCTGGCGCCGGTCTGGGTCCTGGGGGTAGGGAGGCAGCAGGTGCGGAGGCCCTGAGACCCGCCGTGGGCTCGTGGTGACCCGGCCCTGAGGAATTTCCTGTCCAGCTCGTGGGCATCCGGGCCACCTGTTAGGAGCCCGTCCTGGCAGCCGCCGTCTGGAAATGCCCCACAGGGCTGGCTCTTCTGAATGTGCTGCGTGAGTGTCCCGGATGCCAGGGGCCGAGCCTGGACATCTAGCACCTTCGTGGCCAAGTGGCCAGGCTGCGGGGAGCCGCTGGGCCAAGGCCGTCTCTGCTGGCGGCAGCCCGCCTGACGCACTGCGCCCAGGTGGCTCTGGCGGTGGGGTGAGCGCCCCAGCCTCAGCTCGCATCTCCAGTTGAAGGGGTGTGGGCTGCCCTCGGGTGTCACTAGGACCTCTCTGCAAATCCCCAGCAGGGGGCCTTGCTGGCTGTGCTGGTCCTCTGCGGCCAGGGCAGCTGATCCGGTCGGAGGCAGCTCAGATGATCCTGAGGCTTTTCTTAGACCTAACCCTGACCCCTACAGCTCCCACCCGGTGAGCTCGGGCTGCACGTGAGACCCTTCTCCCTGATCAGCTAATTAGATACGGAAGCCATGCCCCTGGCACTGTCCCCTTCTGCGGGCTGGGAGGCTCTGAGGCCCTACTGTGCTGAGGCAGCGTGGTGGGTGCCCCCACCCCAGACTCTCCGTTGCAGCACTGAGCAGCCCCAGGTGGTGAGTCGAGCCCTGCGCCCCTTCTGGAGAACTGGGTGTGGGTGTTCCTGCAGTCTGTGAGCCCCGCTAGTGCTGGGGCCCGTGGTTCTTGGGGCTCTTGTCTGCACCTGGGCTGCTCGACCCACCCTTCCCACCCCCTGCCCCATGTCCAACAGAAAAGGCACCTACACTTTTGTGAATGTCGTGCCAATTGGACCTGGCTGTTGTTTTTTAGAGAGATTTTGCTATAGGACGTGTGTGTTAGCCAGAGAGAGACAGAAAGTGAGAAAGCACCCACGTCCACCCAGCAATCCCTTCTCTTCTCCTCTTGGGATCTTGGGCGTGCATGCTAGTGCCTGGCATGAGTTTTAAGCTGCTGGGTCCGAGACTCGAACCACGGTCAGGTGGGAGGCCAGCAATGCAACCATTGTGCGATCTGCTGGTCCCAGTGGTTCCTTTCTGCCCTGGTCATGACTTAAAAGAACCTCTACACTGTCTGAGCACTTGCTGCAAACTGCAGCTTGTTTGGGGCTTATTTCTTTTTTCTTTTCCTTTTCAGTTTAGTTTACGCCCTGTGTGCTTACTGGAGAGAGACAGGACAGAGATAGAGAGGGAAAGCAAAAAATTACTCCCCAGGGATGGCCACACTGTTAATCCCTTCCCCTCCACTCTCTTCTCAAGATTTTGAACACTCACAAACATGCACCCAGCATGTCTTTTTTTTCTTTTTAAAGATCTATTTACTTTATTTATTATTATTATTTCACATGAGTTTTGCCAGAGAAAGACAGAGAGAGAGAGTGAGAAAGCAAGCCCCCAGGCCCAGGCCCTGGTCGGCCGTGTGGGAAAGCCAGTGCCTTAAGCACCACACCACCTGCTGGTCCGGTACCCAGCATGTTTTTAAAGGCACCAGGTCTGGACTCGAGCCACACAGCCATGTGGGATGCAGCTGCTTTAACCAGGGGGCATGACCCTGGACTCACTTTTTTCTTTTTTTTAAGGTTTTTGCCATTGGGCACGTGCCCTCACCAGAGAGCCAGTGAGAGGGAATGTGAGAAATCACCCCCTGGCGCAGGGCCATGCCACAATCTCTCCTCCTTTCTCCTCTCAGGACTTGGGGCATGCACGCACAAGCACCAGGTGTGATTTTCAAGCCACCAGCTCCAAGACTCGAACTGTGGCCAACCAATTGGGAGTCTAGCACCTTAACCTCCATACCACTTGCTGGCCCTCTGGACTCCCACCTTAATGCCGGTCCCACGGATTCTGCCTAGTCACGGGATGGCTCCTCTCTCCTGCCTTGTCGCTGCCATCTGTCGACCTGTGATCACCTGAGCAAGCCCTTCCTCTGGGAGGGGACAGTCTGACCACTAGCTCTGCGGTGACGTGCAGCAGGTGGCAGTGTTCCCTTCATTTCAGATGTTAGCCCCATCTGTGGGGACTGCCCAAAGCCCACCCACGGTGGGGATCGGAGGGGTCCTTGAGGGGCAGAGTGGGCTATGCCCTGGGACTGCCCACACTGACCCCTGTGCAGGCCCTCCGAGAGCCACAACCCCTCTCTGTACCGCCCGACACTTTGGGTCGTGCTTGTCCTATCCTTGGTCAGGGTGGGTGGGCCTCACGGGCCTCAGCGCACAGCCCTCCCCACTGCGTTCATGAGATGCTCCTCGCCCGGCTCCCGCCCGCCTCAGCCTGCTGGTGTCTGGGTCTGCAGGCTTGTTTCCCACCCTGGGCTCACTGGCATTTGTTCCTATTTGTGAGACACAGCTGATCCTTAACAACACGGGCTTGAACTGCATGGGTGCACTGACACGATTTTTATAAAATGAAAACTGGGGACCAGCATGTGGCGTAATGGTACATTGCTGGACTCCCACGTAGTCGACTGTAGTTCGAGTCCCAGACTGGGTGGCTTAAAACTCATGTTAGGCATATGTGCGTGCCCAAAATCCCAAGAGAAGGGAAAAGGGATTGCGGTGTGACCATCCCCCCTGGGGGGTGTTTTCTCACTTTCTGTCTCTGTCTCTCTCTGTCTCTCCAGCAAGTGCACTGGCCTATAGCAAAAATCTCTCTAAAAATAAATAAATAAAATAAAAAATAAAGACTGTAAATTTATTTATTTGAGAGGTTTTTGCTATAGGGTGCATGCGCTCACCAGAAAAACAGACAGACAGAAAGCAAGAAATCACCTCCCAGGGGGGATGGTGCCAGTTCCCACATGGCCAACTTCGCAGTTCAAGTCCCAAACTCATGCAGTTTTTTGGTCATTATTATTATTATTATTATTATTATTTTTGGAGAGGTTTTTGCTATAGGGTGTGTGCGCTCACCAGAAAGACAGAGCGAGACAGAGAGACAGAAAGTGAGAAATCACCCCCAGGGGGGATGGCCACGCCGCAATCCCTTCTCCTCCATTCTCCTCTCGGGTCTTGAGCACGCACGCACATGCGCCTGGCGTGAGTTTAAGCCACTGGGTCCGAGACTCGAACTGCAGTCGGCTACATGGGCGTTCAGTAACATAGCCATTACGCTGACTGCCAGTCCCTCATGCAGACTTCTTGCGTTTATTTTACTCATGATAGACTGGTGTGTGTGCACGCGAGGGGAGAGCCCTCAGCAGGGCTCCACACCTGACCCCTTCTCCCAGCCTGCCAGTCCGGTTCTTGGGTACATGAACACTCCCCAGGTGCCTCAGGTCAGCAGGACCAGTGACCCAGACCTGCGGTCAGCCACGTGATCCCAGCACTTCAGTTCAGTGCCACCAATCGTGCCAAGGCTGGGCCGACCCTTTCCACAAACCTCAAGTCCCTGCATCTTTAGAAACCAAGTTCCAGGGGCAAGGTGTGGTATTGGCCTCTGAGTGTCCCTCTTAGGGACAGAGCTGGGGGGACATGTGCACGTGCACTTCTCACGTGTCCTCACGTCCACCTCTCTGCGTGTGCGTGCAGGAGAGGAACGAGCGCGCCCTCGGGAGCCCCAGCAGCTGAGGCAGCCGTGCCCTGGCAGTAACAACCGCTGCATGGAGGCAACAGGAAGTGGCAATGCCCCCGAGGGGTGGAAGTGGAGCCCCCTCCACCGGGGTCTTGCTGGCTTGGCTTTGAGGGGAGAAATGCTCCTGGCAGGGGACGCAGCGGCGGCCCACTGACCTGTACATCGAGGCTCACGGGCTCTCGGGCGCTTCAGGGCACTGAACTGATGAAGGGGATTATTCCACTCACTGGAGAGATCGCCAAGGAGGGCCGTGAGCTGTGGCTACACACAGGGCAGGCAGAACTGTCTACAATCCAGAATTCCCTGGGGTCCCTCTAAGAAAGAGCAGAAAGGAATGGAAATCGGATCAGCCCTGCCAAAGAAAGAACTCGGCCACTTGAGACCCTGGCCGGGGTCAAGGTGGAAGGGAAGCTGGGAGTGTCGGCCGCAGCCTGCCGCCGGCCAGACACACCAGCTCCCGATGGTGTGCACAGGCGCAGCTTCTCGCTACTTCTGGCAGCTGGTTTAGAGGCTGATACCCTTTAGCCCTTGGCAACATTCTGTTCTTTCACATTCGATCAGAAATGGGGTAGCTGGGCTTTAACATTCCCTCACTTTGGGGGGAGGTGAGACCATTTTTTAGTTTTTAAAAAAAGTTGGGACTAGGGAACAGCAGTTGGGGTAAGTAATGGCTACGTCATTGGACTCCCATGTAGTTGACAGCAGTTCAAGTCCCAGACCCAGTGGCTTAAACTCACACCAGGCGCGTGTGCGTGCATGCGTGCCCAAGATCCCATGAGGAGAATGGAGAAGGGATTGCAGCATGGCCATCCCCCTGGGGAGTGATTTATCACTTTCTGTCTCTCTGTCTCTGTCTTTATGGGGAGTGCATGCGCCCTATAAACCTCTTCAAAAAAAATGTTAAAGGATTTTTGCCATGGGACCAGCAGTTGGTGTAGTGATTTAGGCACTGAACTCCCACATGGCCAACGACGGCTTCAGTCCCAGATCTGGTGGCTTGAAACTCACGCCCAGTGCATATGTGTGTTTTTCCCAAATCCCAGAATAGAGAAGGGATTGCAGTGTGGCCATCTCCCCTGGGGGTGTGAGTTCTCACATTCCCTCTCACTGTCTGTCTCTCTGGCAAGCACATACCCCTATGCCCCAAGATAACTAAATAAATAGAGATTTTCGTTATAGGCTCATGCCTGCTGGAAAGGGGAGAGGGGTGAGAAATCGCCCCCCAGTAGGGATGCCCACGTGGGATCCAGCACTTTAACCACATCACATCACCTCCTGGCCCCAGGAGGTGAGATCTTACAACCAGTAACCTCTTATTGGACAAATGTGCGTAGGAGGGTGTGTGGACGCCGAGTGGCTAAGGGGAGGGTTGGGCTGGTCACTGAGCTCTGGTCTCTGGGCAGCACACCCAGAGGCAGGGTGGAGCTCGGCCAGTGGGCAACCTATCCAAGGCAGCTCCTGAGCTGGTGCCGACCTGCGGTGCTGCGGCCGCCTGCAGGGCCCTCCGCTCCCGGCTCGGACAGCTACACCGGGGCCTCAAAGTCTCCAGCACTAGGGCCGCAGCGCCTGTCCTCAGAGCGCTTCCTCCTTGATCACTGCTGTTTTGTTTCGGTCGAGTCATTTTTTAGTTCTTATTTCTAGTTTGGCACAGGGCATGTGTGCTCACCTGAGTGAAAGAGAAAGGGAGGGAAAGTGAGAAAGCGCCCCTGGGGGGATGGCCACACCACAATCCCTTCTCCTCCATTCTCCTCTCGGGATTTCAGGCACACATGCACACACGACTTGTGTGAGTCTCAAGCCGCCAGGCCTGGGCCTCAAACTGCAGTCAGCCATGTGGGATCCAGTCACCTTAACCACCACGCTACCTGCTGGCCCCAAGACTGTATTGTTTTAAATCCTTTGTCAACAACAGCCTTCTCCCTTAGTGTGTCACACGAGCATGGCCTTAGCTGTCCCGGGCACCCATCTTTAAGCTCAACCACTTGAGGGAAACAAGATTTTCCAAGCGTAGGCATGCAGTGACCTCTTGTTTCAGAACTGAATCCTTTGAACTTCCTTTTGGTCCAATATTTGCTACCCCAAGATAAGGAGGATGCAAAATAACATGGTATTAAAACGTAAACTGGGGCCATCTGGGGTGTGGTGGTTAAGGTGTCTGGATCCCAAATGCTTAGTTCTGCGGCTCAAGACCCAGAACTGGTGATTTGGAAAACACAGCGGGATGTGGGCATGAGTGCTCAAAACCCTGACAGGAGTGGAGGGGCTGTGGTGTGGCCACCCCTCGGGGTGCTCTCACTTCCACCTCCCTCTCCAGAGAGCACGTGTGTCCTCTGGCAAAACTTTTAAAAAATGGAATCGTGGCAACGACTACCCTCAACCGGAGAATATTTTCATAATAAGTGCAGGTCAAGGACTTTGGCAGGGTCTGGCCGTCCTGCACCCTTGTTCCAGGACGCACAGCACGTGGAGACCTCCACTGCCAGGCAGGCTCAGGCAGCACTGCCGGCGTCCGCACTCCGAGTAACGAGGCCACACCCGGCTTGCTGACGCCTCCGTTTATTGCCGCAGTAGACAATCGCTCTCAAAGTGCAACGCGAGCTCACTCTGGCACGGCCTCCGCTTTCCACGGGCAAGCACTTGGGAATTCATTCTTGGTGCAAAATTATTGCCCTACCAGTGCCACAGGGGAAGAAACGCTCATGAACAGGACACAGGAGCAGAGCCCTGGGCAGGTGCAGGGCCAGCTTTGAGGAGGATCCAGTCAAGGGACACGGAGAACGCTGGCTGCACACCGAGACCCAGTCGGTCCTCCAGGGGCCACCTAGCACGTGCCCCGGCAACCGAGCAGTCGTCCTGTGTCTAGAACAGGTGACACCATAATTGTAAGGCGTCACAGGCCCACAGCGTCGGAGCCAACGAAAAGGCCTCTCGAGCTTGTTCAGACAGCCCGGGAGGCCTGGACAGCTGCCTGGTCACCCCCCCACTTAGGGCCAGCAGGCAGCAGATCAGGCAGAACACCGGGGCCAGATGCCCCGATGGCGCCGACCTTGCATTCTAACCAGCACAGGCAGCGTATTTTGGGTGCAAAAAGTAAATGTCAAATACTACCATGACACAGAGGAAGGGGAAACAGGAGTAGCTATAGAAAACTTAAGAAAAGAATCTGACAAGTAAGACCACACAAAAAAGTGAAACCGTGGACAGTACACCTGCTAGGTCTGACAACACCCCCACACACTGTGCACACCTGCGCCCTCAGGTAGACGCCCAAAGCAGGGCAAATCCAAACGCCTGCTCTCTTTGGAGTTTCCACGGCAAGTCTGAGCCTAGGCCAGCATGACGTCCCTGGAGTCTCAGCACTCAGGAGGCAGCCTCTGCGCCCCCAAGCCCCGCCTGTGGCCTGCTGAGCCCCTCACAACTCTGCACACAGAAGCATTCTCCGTGTTCCTGGAGTTGCATCACTGCCAGGCCCTTTCCCGAGCTAACGTCACATCCTTTCAGCCCCAGGACCCTTCCTTTCAGGCAGCAGCGTCCTCAACCAGTGGTCACTGCAGGTGCCCGGAGTTGGGAAGCAGCAAAGGGGTTGCAAACACACTGCTCTCGTCTCATTTCTGAACCAGGTGCTCAAGGACCCCCCAGCCTTCAAGGAAGTGTTCCCAAGAGAGGCCTTAATTTAAGGTACTGCAACCTTAGGTGCTCACAAGAGCAGAGTAGGACAGCACGTTGGGAGCTGTCTGGAAGGCTCTTGTGCGTTACTGTTTCGAACCCCAGGAGCTCGGGACCTTACTACAGTCCTCTGGGGTCCAGTCTCTCAGCTTCTCTGACAACTGGTCATTCTCGAAGCACCTGTGGTAGCTTCGAGAGGCTCCTGCTGGGGACCACGGGTCAGCCTGCACCTGCTAACACACATACTGGGGACGAGGACCGAGAACTGCAGGGGTGTTTTCCAACTACCCTGGACAGGGACCACCATGCGAATGAAGTCAGCCAGCTGTCACCTTTCCTCAGCTAACCGAGTTCCGGGTCACCGAGCGACCACGGCGACTGTTAGTATCTGCAACAACCAGCTTCTGGGTCTTTCTCAGCAAGGAGCTTGTAAGAGCCTCCGGGACAGGCCTGATACGCAAGCCCTGCTCACAGATGGTACCTGTGGTTACTGCTCAGCTCCACACCCTGCACCTGGGACTTCCATTACAACCCAGCTGCACATCAACCTGGATCCTGCTCGTTTAATGGACCCGGGCAAACCCCCAGTGACACCAGCAGGTCACGGTTACATTCTAAGTGCAGCAGTGCCTCAAAAGGAGGGTCCACGGGGGAAGATGGGGGTGAGGGGCGCACAGGCAGGAGGCAGTACGAACCCAGACGGCATCACATCAGTAACACACTTCCAGATGGGGGACTCAGGGCAGAGGGCCGAGAAAGAGACAAAGGTCCCAATAATTTAATGGCAGAGCTAGAGCAGAGCCCTCACAGCTACTCCGGGACTTGCTGACAGCGTCTCCCGGATACTGACAGCTCTCGTCACGGCTCTGGCTGTACGCACGTCAGACGCCCCGTGTGCATGGGCCCAGCAAGCAGGACGCCGGGAGGCACCCGGACAGCACACAGGACAACACGAGGCTGCCCTCCCCACAGAGCCCCATAAAAACCGTGTTTGTCTATGACAAAGTCCCGTTTTCCGTTTTCCCGCTTTACAAAGTCAGCGATGCCGAAGGGTCTTGTGGAATCCGTCCTCCAGGAGTGAGTGCAAAAGGGGAGCCCGCGGCTCAGGAATGTCCCTTCAGCGAGCAGAGGACTGTCTGGAGGCCTCCCGTCCATTTCGGACACACACACATACAGAAAAGGGTTATTGCCAGCTTGTGTACTTTCACAATGTGATTTTTGTATTTCGAAAGCTTGAATTGTCCCTGAAAGAAAAAATGGGAGAAGAGAGTGTTCAGTACACAGATCTCCTAGCTATCCTCGGTCAAACACACGAGGGGTGGGTGGGGGGGTGACTGAACCACATGGCTCTTGGGCTCCCCGTGACACACCCAGGACCTTCCTTCCTGGCCAATCTGATGCCACACAGCAACCCGCTGCCTCATCCCCTCAGAAACTTTGATGTGACTTTGCAACTGCAGATTAGAAGTGACCCAAACACACAGGGAAGGAACTGGGGAAAGTGAACCTCACTAGCTCTGATGCGTGGCACAGTGGCACTACTGCGTGAGAGGCTGGAAGCCACCAGGGCAGCCCGGGTTTAGTTCCAGGCCACCTTGACAGTTGTCTGTGCCTGTACTCCCAGCTGCCTGGAAGGCTGGGCAGGCGGATCGTGACTCAGCAAGACCCACTCAATATGCCGATCCCCATCTCCCTTGTAAAGGAAGAGCTGACGTTACGGGGCATCCACACACTGGGACACTGGGATGCTCACAGAGAAAAAGGCGAGAAAGTGCTCTAGTAACGTGGGCAGCCCGCCAAGGAGACTGGGCAGCTCCGGTGCAGGTCACAGCGTTCACAACGTGCTCACTGCGGACGTATGGGAAGCAGGGCTCCTTCCCATCTGCTTGTACCCAGCCACAGTGCTCACCTGGGGCTGTGGGGAGAAGGGGCCTGGCGTAAACTGGACAGGTGGAGTAAGCACGTAAGGAGACATTTCTCCCACACACTTCCAACACAGAACTGGGTCCTGCCGGCAGCATGGGGGTTAAGGCGCTGGATCCCACCTGGCCGACCGAGCGGTTTCAGTCCCGGACCCCAGTGACTTGAAACATGCTGGGCCAGGTACTTGTGCGTACAAGCCCACGATCCCATGCAGAGACTGGAGAAGGGGCTGTGGTGCGGCCTCCCTAGGGGGTGATTCTGCACTTTCCCTCTCCCGCCCAGTGAGCACACATGCCCCATAGCAAAACTTAAAAAGAGAAATTAGGGCCGGCTCTGCCGGTGGTTAAGGCAGCCGGATCCCATAGGGCTGACTGCGTGGTTCAAATCATGGCCCCGAGAGCTTGGAAAACATAGCAGGTACACGCGCATACATGCCCCAACCCTGAAATGAGGGCGAAATGGAGGACTGCGGTGTGGCCACCCTCACCCTCACCCTCACCCTCATCCTCATGGAGGCTGCTCCCTCCCACTCCCAGCCTCTGGCTCTCTACGGCAAACACACACACCCTTTGGCAAAATTGAAAAAAATAACAAAACCCAAAAACCTCTGAGCTGGTTCCAAAGGGGAAGGATATTCCAGGAGGTGAAATCTGAGTATCCTTCCCTTTAGAAACATGGCTGATTCTTGAAAGACAAATGTGTGCATGTGTGCACATGTGTGTGTGGCACTGGGGGGGCAGGTCCCGAGATATGTCCTTTTAGTGGCTTTTACTGGCCTAGCCACCCCCGGTCACTTTCCCTGCCCCATACTAGAAATCCAGCGACAGCCTAGCAGGCCGATCCCCACCTGGACTTCGAAATCTCCAGGTTGCCAAAGACTCTGAGGCTATCTGGCTGCCCCCTAGCCCAGTGCTTCAAATTTAAATTTGCTGGAAATTTTAAAACAGAGATTCTCATTAACCTAGATTCTGGAGCCATATTTCCTTTTAGTTTCAAAGAAACATTTTAGAAGTTCTAGGTTTTTATTTAATTAATTAATTAATTAATTTTTAAAGAAACATTTTAGAAGATTTATTTAAGTATTTATTTATGAGAGGTTTTTGCTATAGGGTGCATGCACTTGCCAGAAAGACAGAGAGAGACAGAGACACAGAAAGCGAGAAATTAGCCCCCTAGGGGATGGCCACGTCGAAATCCCTTCTTCTCCATTCTCCTCTTGCAATCTTGGGCATGCATGCACGCACACGCGCCCGGCGTGACTTTAAGCCACCAGGTACGGGACTCAAACCACTGTCGACTACATGGGAGTCCAGCAACATAGCCATTACACCAACCACTGGTCTCATTTTAGGATTTGGGGCACACACACACATGTGCCTAACTTGCTTTCCAAGCTGCTGGGTCTGGGACTCGACTGCACAGTCAGCCATGTGGGATTCTCCTGCCTCAATCACCATGCCATAGGCTGGCCCAAATCTCTGGCTTTGATTGGCCTATCCTGAAATTGTTACAAGCAGCTGGACATGTGGCAACTGGTCAGAGTCAGTAAATACCAGAGAACATACTCAGCCCAGCCGAACAGCAATTTCCTCCTGCTCCTGGCCAATGATTCTTCCTGTGACGTGGCAGGCTGTCATCTCCAACCCTTCCACAGAGGGCAACTCCAAAGAAGTACGCTGCAGGCCAGTAGGTGGCGCTGCAGGCCAGTAGGTGGCGCGGAGGTTAAAGCAGCTGGACCTCACATGGCCAAGTGCACGATTGGAGTCCCAGATCTGGTGGCTTGAAAATAATGCCAGGTGTATGTGCATGTGTGCTTCAAATCCCAAGAGGAGAATGGAGAAGGGATTACAGCATGGCCATGTCCCCTGAGGGGTGATGTCTCACTTTCCCTCTCTCTCTCTAGGAAGTGCATGTGCCCTATAGCAAACTGAAAAACAAAACAACAAGAAAAACACAACAGTACATGCACAGGGAGCAGGAGCTGGCGTAGGGGAGCTTGGTGGGAAGACGGTCATGTCCGCTCAAAGGCCCACCATCTTTTCACGTCTGACGTGCACGGCCGCACGGCTCGTCCTTCACTAAGTGCCTATGTTCCCGCCATTTCCATCTGAGAAGCTTCAGAAGGCTGAACACTGATGTAACAGAGCGAGCATCTTTACAAGGTCAGTGGCAGAAAAAACTCCTTTTGAAAGGACAGAGCCCTCTGAGGTGCCCATCTAGCAAAGGATGATAGGAACGTACCTGCTGATAAAGCAGAGGGGACAGGACTGAGGGTGTTATCTGAGTCCCCTTTGAGACAATGACCCTGTATTGGAGGACACCTTACCTAACACTAGAGAAAGTACTTTCGAGGGAAGTCTGCTCTGGCCCTGTTCCTCCCTTTTGATGCCTCGTATGCCCACATGGCAGGACGACAGAGAAGACTGCAGAGACGCAGGGGTGGGGGAGGGGAGGATATCGCCTTGGGGCAAGGGAGCTGGTGGGTGGGCGTCTGGAGCCAGCTTTCGGCCGCCCAGTGATGCAGGGAATCTGCAGGATGGTCATCCCCGTCAGCAGTCTTGTGGAAGAATTCCTGTACTGTGCTGGGGCTGAGTCATGGCAAATCCTTCCCTCCAGGGCAGGGAAACTGAAGACTGGAACACCCCACTCAGATATTTAATACTTATCCTCATTTCTACTACAGGCTTCTTACTGTCAGAGAACCCATGCCATCCTAGCACTCTAAGGCCCATTTGCAAAATGGAAAAGGGGAGGAGGAGAGCGGAGGCCAGCCTGGGATACTAGCAGTTTCTTCCCTGCTGACTCGATAGGAAAGCACAGAGGATGAGGGGGGCCTTTTCCTGGAGGCTGTGGCCTCTCTGGAAAAGTGGGCTGAAAACAGCTCGGTGCCGACTTAGCCTGAGAGATGTGTTCACCTCCAAGCAGACAGAACGCCCATACTCGGAGAGGTCGCCCCGCAGGCTGCCGTGCACAGAGACAGGAGGCAGGGAAGGGGATGTGGTGAGCGAGCAGCAGAGGCCACAGAGACTTTAAAAAAGTTTTAAGGGGATGGCAGGTAGCGTGGTGGTTAAAGGCGCTGGACTTCCACATGGCCGACTGTGGTTCCAGTTCTGGACTGGTGGCTTGCTTTCTCGCTCCCCCCCCACCCCCACTCTGTCCCTCTCTCGTCAAACTGAAATAAGTAAATAAATAAAGTTACATTAAAAAATTCTTAAAAATAAAAGTTTGATCTTTTTTTTAAAGAGATTTTTGCTATAGGGCGCATGTGCTCCCCAAAGAGACAGACAGACAGAGAGAGAGAGAGAGAGAGAGAGAGAGAGAGAGACGGGAAGTGAGAAATCATCCCCCAGGGGATGACCACACCACAATCCCTTCTCCATTCTCCTCTAGGAATTTTGGGCACGCACATGCACTCGGAATGAGTTTTTAAGCTGCTGGGTCCGGGGCTTAAACCGTGGTTGACTATGTGGTAGTTCAGTGACATAACCATTATGCCACCTGCTGGTCCCCCCACCCCAATTTCTTCTTTTGAAAGCACACTAACATTTAAACAAGCTGTAGAAAACGTCCAGCAAGCTGAGAATGCTAGCTGCCTGATGGGGCTGTGATGGCGTGCGGGCTGCACTCAGATACCAAAAGGACACAGGGACTGACCGGCCCAGTGCTGGGGTCCAGGATTCCTCCTGCCCTGGGTGCTCCTGTCCTGAGGACGAGGTCTCAGAATGCCCGAGAGCCCCATCTAAACTGGCTTCCAATTGCCCAGGCCCAGCGACAGGGGGTGGGGGGTGGGGGGTAACGGGTGCCCCAGGGCACTGAAATGTCTTACTAATCTGTGCTGCCTCAAAATAACCACCTTGCCATCCTCCTGAGGTGACGGATGTGCTAGCATGTGGGAGCCACCGGCTTAGCGGAGGTTGACACCTGGAAGTGGATGACAGAGGGGCCAGGTGGTCACTCAGGAGGGAAACTTCCTGGGAGGTCCCTGCTACTGTGTGGTGCCCAGTAAAGGTACACACGTGCAAGCTGGCAGCCAGCCAAGGAGGACACCACCTGAGTCCCTGCTCTAAAGAGGGCTCCGAGGGGGACTCCCGGCTGGGCTGTTGAGGCAGGGCACGTGGTCCCCAGAACACCGTCTGGCCCCCCGTGCGGTCAGTGCTGCCGCCCTCTCAGGGCTGGCCGACGGCACAGAGGTTAGGGTGGTGGACCCGTGTGGCTGGCTGGTGCAGTCTGAGTCCTGGAACTGGCTGCATGAAGAGCAAACCAGGCATGTGTGCGAGTGCTCAAACTCCAGAGAGGAGAATGGAGAAGGCAGAGCAGTGTGGCCATCCCTCCTGGGGGAGGAGGGGGCGACTTTTCACTTTCCCTCTCTGTCTCTCTAGCAAATTTATGAGTCCTATAGCAAAAACTAAAAAATAAAATAAAATAAAAAGCTACTGGCCCTTTCTAGGCTCAGCAGGCTCACCTGACTCGTCTCCTGCTGAGCGGCCATGCCTACCTGGTGGCCACAGCACGATCGCTGTCTGTGTGCCAGCCCAGACATCCAGAACCAGACTCCCCAGCGCGAACTGGCTGGCTGGTTAAACGGGCAACACTTACGTGTAGGAAACGCGATAGAAGGCCCTAAGGAACTAGCAGCCATAGGAAATAACAAAACAGCAGTGAGATGAGGAAAAAGGATTCATGTTCCAAGAATGATTTAAATAGCAGTTTTTTTACCAATTTTTTTTTTCAGAGATTACGACCTACTTGAAAGAGGAGGAAGAGTGGGGGAGAGGAAAAGAAGGCTAAGGCGTCACAGGCAGGGCCTGTAATGGCAGCTCAAACGGGCACGAGCGGGCATCCACCTCTCTGTTCACCTGAGCAGGGTCTGTCACAGAGGCGGTCTGAAGTCGTCAAGCCTGGGGAGGTGACAGTGTGAGCTGATTTTTTGCGGGTGTTTAAAGCCACGCCTCAGACTTTCAAGTCTTTGCTTCAAGAACACCTAACCCTGAAGAGCTCTCCTCCCAGTGGGAGACTTAAGGGAGGCAGCCAGAAGAATAAAGAGACCACGGAATGGCAATTATGCAAATGCCACCTCTCAAAGCAGTTCAAAGATATCCTTCCTGGAGGATTTAGCGTCTCCTGAAGAGAGGAATCATTTTAAGTTTTCTTCCATTCTGATTATTCCATTTTTACTTTAAAGATTCTTTTTCATGGAGCGTGAGATACCACCGAGTGCTAAAGGAAGCGTCATTTTCTGAGAGCAGTGAACACTGCCAACGAAACTGCAAGAGAGCTTCTCTTACCCCACTCACTGTACACACCCGATCTTGAGAATTAGAAAGAAAAACAGAAATAATGTGGTGTTATTAAAACAATTCTAATATAGCCTAGGTTTCTGAAATTTTAACTTACTACCTTATTTCAAATATTTGCTATTTGTTAGCCCACAAATCAGTAATTTATCCATTTAGAGATGGTATCTGTTTTTCCTCTTCCCTTGCATATTCTAGCAATTATCCTGAAATTTCATATTGACTATTTTTCAGAAAAACCTCTTAAATGGTAATTTTTAAGAGAATTATTTATTTATTTATTTCTATTTGTTATTATTATTTAATTTGACCAGAGAGAGACAGAAAGGGAAAGAGAAAAAGCAAGCCGCCAGGTCCAGGACTCGAATCGTGATCAACCGTGTGGAAATCCAGCGCCTTTAACCATCATGCCACCTGCCAACTCCCTTCAATTGTAATTTTTAAATCTGGTGTTACCATCTGAAAACTGAACTTAAGAAAAAGAAATCCAACTATTCAAAAACAATCTGGTGGGGTCATCCGTGTGTGCAAGAACCCAGTGGCTGCCTACCCAGGGATCCCACAGGCACCCAATTCCCTGGCCACTGTTCTGTCCCCTCGTGTCCTCTCCTAGCCTGGCTGAGGCACGCGGGTCTCCTTCCTGTGCAGGGGATTCTGAAGCAGCTATGACAGTGACATATTCTGTTCCAATTTTTGAACTACTCCGTCTCCCCGGGATGGCTGTGCTGCAGCTGAGGTGCAGAACAGGCAGGCACTCACGTCCTGAACAGACACCAACCTTTCACTGATTCTTCTCATTCAGGATAAATGTAACCCAATTCCCTCTGCCACAGAGACACATGTGGACTGAAATGTGAACATCCCTGGAGGGAGAGCCTTGGCAGCCCCAGCTTCAATGTCACAGGCAGCAGGGACTGGTCTGCTAACAGGACAGCCCGGAAGCTGCCCCCACTTCCTCTCATTGTCTAAACCCTGGGTTTACATTACTGTCTCCTCGTAACTGACAACCACCACCAGCAAACGAGACACACCTGTCACCTAGCCCACACTGGGGCCTGTGGAACTGCCCTGTCAGTCACGGGATGCTGGCAGATGGCTTAGCAAAGGCTACATCTGAGCAAAAGGAAAAAGATCTGTGGCACTTTTTTTTGTTTATTTAGATTACTATAGGGCATTCGTTCTCACCAGAGAAAGATACAGAAAGCAAGAGAAGGTGAGAAATCACCCCCATGGGGATGGCCACAACACAATCTATTCTCCATTTTTCTCTTGGTATTTGGGTTACACACATACACGCACACGCACACACACAGGCACCGGCACCGGCACCGGCACCCTGTGTGATTCTCAACTGGCCGGGTCTGGGACTCAAACCATTCAGTTGGCCAAGTGGGATCCAGCAGCCTTAACTTCCATGCCACCTGCTGACCCAATCTGTGCCACATTTAACTTCATAAAATGTTATCACCGCAACAGAGCTCAGAGGCCGGCTGGTCTACGGCACCTCATCTTCCAAATGAGAAAGTGGACAGAATGAGGTTAGGCAACCTGACAGGAGTCACCAGGGGCCACATGACCCACGGAGGACAAGAGTCCTGCAGTTCTGGACTCTTCTCTGAGGTCAGTGTTGGCAGAGGCAAGGTTGGGGGTAAGTGGGCAGGGAGCATTCCTTAGGGAAGAGGGGTGCTACGTCCCAGGGTTACAGAGAAGATAGACAAGGCCCTACCCTGAGTGTGAGAGACAGAGGGGGAGCGTCCGATCAGCGGCCGCTGCTGTTCACCAGGCCATGAAACTCCTCCCAGGCCCTGGCAAACCAGAGACAAAAAAACACAAGAGCACATTCAGATCAAAGCTTTTGAACAGAGCACACACAATAACCCCACACCCGTGTCAGAGGCCCTCCTAGCCGGGTGGGGCCCCAGGGACCCAAGCACAGGGACGAGGTGCTGCAAGGTACTCCCCTTGGGGAGTCCCGGTGGCTTACACCTCTCGGGGGCAGTTGGCACTTCTGGTGGCTCCACATGGGGAGTCTGGCCTCACTATGGCCTCGAGGATTTAAAACAGAAGGCTATGGGGGGACAGAGAGATCAGGGACCCAAGAGCTCAGAGCTGGAGCTCAACCATCCCTGGGAACTCTTCTGCTTTATCATCCAAAGGGCAACAGAACTTCCTGCCTCTGCTGCCTAGGGACCCGGCATTAGGCCTCTCCTGGGAGCAAGGTAAGGCCCCAACAGCACTGCAAGGCCTAGCGCGGCGAGGAGGAGACGACGGCCTTCTCCGCGTCCACACTGCCGGCCTTCTCGCCCTCTCAGCTGCGTCGCGCTCCACCTGCTCCTTAGAATAGCCATGTAACCACTCCTAAAATCTGAGCTGTGCAGGTCAAGGCAGTTCCCCGTTCCCAGTTGAACAACACTCATTTCAACTCCATGCTGATTAGCTGTTTTCAGGAAGTGGGGGCTAGGCAGCCTCCCCAGCAATGCTCCACGAAGACCAGACTGCAGTTGGGGGAAACCAGGCTCCCTGGGCTTCCAGAAGCGCTGGCCGCCTCCAGCCTTCTCAGCGGAGCTGGTTCCTTAGCTGCTTTTCAGTCCCAAGTGGATACCTTCCCTGAGATTATGGTTAAAATTTAATTTCATGTTACAGTCTACATGTAAAGCTCCTTATGACCAATTATCCCATGCTTGGTTGGATCTGATGGCAGGGTACCCTGGGGGACGTCCGACCCTCGCTGCATACACACGACACGGAAATGGGCACCACTGCCAGGCTGCCCACAGGCAGCATTCCCTCTTTCGGTAAAAGAGGAGGGATTATACTGGTGCCCTGACATGACACACGGGTCCTGGGAAATTTTATCCTGGTCAAGCGGCTGTTTCCCTTTAAGCGCCTCATTGAAAAGTTAATGATTTACCCCTAGGACTAAAGAGGCAGACCTGCCGTTCAGCTTCTTCAGAGTACTGGCAAAGCCGCCGGTCCACGCTCACTGAGCTGGGGGGAGCTGAGACTGCAGAACCGGCACCTAGCCCTGTCAACCCCGAACGACCTCCTCCGAGACGTCTGTTCTACAGCACCTGGAGACGGTGGGATCGTGCTTCCGTGAGCCCACAGGGGACGTCAGGAGGCAAGTCCACACTTCACTTCAAATGGACACAAGGGCAACGCAAAATCCAACATTTGGATGACGACCCGGGAAAACCCCTTACTCTACCTGACAGTGAGATTAAGTTCTACTTTAAACAATCTGGATGTCAACCAGAAATTACACAGCTGTGTAACTGCCCCTTTGGTTTCCAAGAAACCCGTTCCTACACTAGCATTAACAGATCGGTTTTGTGTGTCAAGAACCTGGAGAAAGCTGGGATTAAGCTACCCTCCTGGGTTCTCAGGTGTATCTTCACTGTATGTCAGATCCCTACTGAAGAATCCGGGCTAAGAAATCTGCTCACAGGGATTGCGGGGAATTCAATAGCTGGTCCCAGTCTTTGGTACATTCACTCTAATTCTCACGGGCCAATAACTTGGCTCAGAGGCAACCCCAGCTAGGGGAGAATACTCTAGCTGTTTCCACCCAGATCCCAGCCATATTAGGTCATTCTTTCTTTTTTTAAGATGAAAAAAATAACAGGTTAACTATCAAAAGTGTCACATGACTGGAGCTTCTAAAGAAAAGAAAAAATTATTGAGATTAATATAGCTACAGGGAATTCTGAACCAACAATCGAGTAACCAGAGTCCTTTCAAGACCGCTCTCGCTCCATCTCTTCTCATCAGCAGGCAGAGGCAGGCCGCGGGCAGAGCCGTGCTGTCCCTCCCCTGGTTCCCGGCCCGGCCTGCAAGTCCACAGCCTTGCGCTCAGCCAGGCCTCGGCACTGCTGAGGAGCTCGGCCTCTGGCTAACGGGAGGAGGGCCTTCACTTCAGTGTCCATGTGAACACAGAGCCAGGCCAGCAGCTGTGCTGTGTGACCCAGCTACGACAGGGACAGACCGAGTGGTCCGACTGAAACACAGTATCTAGACAGGGTAAAGCAGTCCCTCCGGTTTGATCTGATCTGCCTCTCCTCTAGAGCAGAGCGGCAGAGAATCACCCCTCAGCTTTGCTGCAGAGGTCAGGCCAGGCCCCCCAGCACTGTGGCCCACTATGGGATGCGGTCCTGTCCTTCCTTTTTCATTCCAGGCCAGACACGCAAAGGGAACCCATGAACTACTTCAAAGAGGAGTGTCCTCAGAGAAGACAGTGCGATTCTACACAGCTCTGTACTGGCCTCAGCCTGGTGGCCACCTGATTCTGGCTGCTGTGAGATTTTGCCTCAAAGCAGAGGATGTGCTGGGTCTGAGATGCTTACAGGGACCCAAACCTCTGGGCCTTGTGAACTATGACCTGGTCTCGGTAAAAAGAGCCAGGGCCCAAGCAAAAACTCACGGAACAGGTTTCCATTTCTCCGGGGAGAACTGCTGTCAACAGTCAAGGGCAGGAGCCTTGGCAGCAGAGAGGCTGGCCACCCACTCCGGGGCAGCAGTCACCTCCTGGCTCAGCGTGGTGCAGTGGAAGAGCCTCAGATGTGTGACGGCAAAGCTGGGCACACACCCAGCTGAAAACAGACGCTGGAAATGGGACCAAACACAGCAAGCTGGAGTCGGGACACTGGACTGAAGACCCAAAGCACTCCTAAAAACCTCGCTCTGTCAGCGGCCCTGCTGGACACCGGGGGAGAGCAAAGCTAGCTCTTTCTCCCTTTCCCTTGGATCCCCAGTCCCAGCAGCTGCCATTCCGTGGCCCCAACAAAGCCACCTCTGTGGAGGCACGGGGACAGAGCACAGCAGGACCAGCCCTAATTTTGGTTCAGATGCGGCGAAGCTCAGAGGGGTCCCCTGGTTCACATGGCAAGGCTCAGAAGGGTCTCCAGATCAGTGTGGAACTTTCTGACCCACTCAGGGAACTCTGGAAGGTGCCACAAGCTTACCTCCCAGTTACAGTAAAATTCAAACTCAGGTCAATGCTCATGACAGTGGAAGGCCAGAGGGAAAGGGCCAGAGGAGGCAACGCCTCCACAGATGCTGGGCGTGCAGTGTCCATGTTTCTAGGTACTGCAACACATACTGGATGTGCGATTAACAAAGAAGCAAGGACACAAAAAGCCCACAAATGCTGGGTCCACTGTGCTAGTCCCAAAATGTGTTCTGTGGTTCCCAGGCCACGTGGGGACTAGGGCGAAGTCAGGACTGTCCCAGCACAGGTGTCCCTGCCAGAGTGGAACAGCCACTCTGACAGACTCAGCCTGATAGCCACTGCCACGCCCACTAACCCTCTCAGGCAGCCTGGCCCCAGGTTTGTGGAAACAACTATGGATTTGTGATTGGGGTGGTAGTGCTAAAGAAAACCTGAAGTACTAGGAAGCTTGCTGGAACTCTACATGCAGGTTAGGGGCCACGAGGCCAAGCTGCAGCCCACACAAGCCAGAGTCACAGGTACACGAAGGGCTGGCATGCGCCCTGTCGGACATCCTACGGGGCACGCTCAAGCACTCACGCAGGAGGAAGACGCCTCCCTGCCAGACCCTGATGCACAGCGACGCTGGGACTGGGAGAGAGGGGAGGGCTGTAACCCTGAGAGCCTGCAAGCGGGGCCAGCTCCAAGAGAAAGATGATCTGGCTCTGAAGGGAGCAGAAGAAAGAAGGCTGGCAAAGCGCGTGGCTCGGGCAGCTTGGCACCAGCGAGCTCTCCCACTGGCACAAAGCAAGGAAGCGGTATGTGGAGAGGTGCACAGACGGAAGTGGTTTCACCTCCGAGCAAGAGTTTCCTGAAGGAAAAGCAGACAGAAGCCAGCAGAGCGAAGGCCAAGGATCCCCCTTTCCAACCTCAACAGATGCTCAAGCTGAACTTGAAATCAGAAATCACTCCGCATTGGTCTCCAGAGTGACTAAATGGGAGCTAAAGTCCAAGGACCAGAAAAGGGGGTTTTGTTCTGAGAGCTAGCTGCCACCTCCTCACGTCACACCTCAGCAGTCCTGGGAGAAGTACCATGTGACACTATGAACTGGGCTTAGGGGAACAAGGCTGCATTCCCGGACGGCCCTCCTCGGAGAGGTCTGTGCCATCCCTTCACATGGTGACAGTCAGTCCGGAAGGCCACATCTGTGATGCACCGTAAAGAGCAAGCGCATGAGACGAGCTAGTTTAGCACCATTTATTAAGTGATCTCAGCTGTTGTTGGAACTGCTGCGTGTCAGCCTGTTCTTAAAACATAATGCTCTTCCACTTCCTCTTGTCCAGGACAGAAGCATCTTCCAGGTGGCACGCCAACAGAACAAGAGACTCCGATGACGCCAGCTTCAATGATGGTGCCATCCAGAGAGGAAGAGGGTCATGGCACATTCAACCGCGGCTTCCAGAGGTTTTGAAAAAGGAGCCTTTGGGGGCCCAGCCTGCCTGGCATTCTAGTGGAAGTGCAAAAGGTTGGCTCATTGGGAGAGGAAAGAGAGGGGGATGCAAGGGAAAGCAGCGTCTGGGTCTCGCGAAGGGCATCCTGGTGCCTATGGCTGCAGGCCTGGAGTACCAGAGGCAGTCCTCCAGACAGAGCGGTGCACAGCAGGCCAGTCTCCTTAGCCAACTAAGGAACAAAGCCCACAGTCCCCTGGACTGCAAGGACTCGGCCACATGTCTCTACAAAAGTGAGGAAGAGCTGCCTCAGGACGTCAGGAAGGGAGAGCAGTGGAGAGGGCAGAGGGGATGACAACTACCTTTCCCTTTACTGTCCAGGTGAAAGCTGGCTTTGGGGGCTGGTGGGGTTGGGGGCTTCTGGGACCCTGAAAATAAGTCTTAGAAATGGTTTCAATCGCTCTAGTTTAGACTGAACCCGGCTAGAGGGCAGGGCGTACTTCTATCCCAGAACAGAGAATAAGAACAATCTGTCCAGAGAAAAACAGCGCTAACACAGGACTGCTGAGGAAGCCACCGTGGCCATGGCTGGCTAGTAACTGCAGGTGGCTATGACGCATCACAGCTCTGAGGACAGACCAGCTCCCATGGCAGTGCCCCCAATTACAAACTGGCACTTGGCTGGCTGATGCCAACTCCACCCATGACCATGCGTGGAGTGCTTGTGGAACGAGTCCCAAATGGCCTGCCTATGAACACAATCCCTGGGCTCTCCACTGGCCTTTGGTAAGAGAATGACGGTGTGATGTTACTACTCATGGTGGGAATAATGGCAACAGTACTGTGTGGCCCTGTGAGAGCACTGTCCATCTGAGGGCCCGAGGGCGTAAGGATTAAGTCAGCCT
Source organism: Tupaia tana (assembly GCA_026018925.1). Taxonomy (NCBI): domain Eukaryota; kingdom Metazoa; phylum Chordata; class Mammalia; order Scandentia; family Tupaiidae; genus Tupaia; species Tupaia tana. The sequence continues at coordinate 8,583,951 of JAKSZU010000001.1, forward strand.
CACAACAGCCATGTCAGGTCAGTTATCCCTGTTCCCCCTTTGACAGGTGGGGAAACTGAAAGCAGAGTTTCGGAGACTGGCCCAAGGCACATGCTGACACCGGGCCACAGGTGGGAACTGCACCGTAAAGCCTGGCTCCTGTGGGCTGGCCCTCCCTCCCTGCGGAGATCATCTGACAGCCACTGCCCCAACCCTGTCCTAACAACCTGAGCTGGTTTCTGACAACCAGGACTCCACTCCTGGAGCCCATTTCCCTGTGGCCTTCCTGCTTGGCTGTCTCACACACGACCCTGCTTCCTCTCCGCTCCAGCTCCACTCATGAGAAGTGGAGTCATCTTCAGAAATCAGTTTCTCAGGACAAAGAAAACAGACTGATGCTAACAGGTTAATCAGACATGCAAAAGTGGGGTGAGGAGTGGGCGGGGAAGAGGACTTTATTGTTCAGTGAAATATCTTAAAAAACAGCAAGAAAAAATAAAGCACTTTGTCTTTCATTTTCCCATAGAGGTTAGCATACGAAAGACAGGACAGCCTGTGGAAACCAAGAAGCGGGCAGTGAGACTGGCTTCCTGCAGGAGGACTCTAGCTTCCTGCAGAAGGACTGTGGCTACAAAGCACCGAGCTGTGCAGGTGGGCAGGGAGCCTGCCAACAAAGAACTGCAAGTGCCAGCGCCCGAGGGGGGGAAGCGGGCCAGCCCCTTCTCCACAAGTCAGCCTCCTACACGACCACTGTCGTCTGGGCCCAGCTACGGTCTCCTGCTACGCTGAGGGACATGTCCCGCCCGGCCCCCCCAGCACGTACTTGATGCTGTCGGTGTGAGTTTTGTATTCCATAATGGTGTTGGGAGGTAGGTTAAGCACTCGCCGCAGCGTATCCCGGATTCGGGCTGTGGTAGCTTGGTCACTGGCAGTCTTATTCCAGATGGAAATGATGTCCTCCTGCAGAAGGGACAGAAGCAACCATGAAAGCAAACAGAGGCAGTGAGGAGAGCAAAGGCAACTCGAGAAACCAGACGGGCCTGTGGGGATTTACCTGAAAGCGGACAGAGACCACAGCCCCACAGATCTCTTCCCCAACCATGAACTGTTCCCCCAACATGGCCAAGATAAGATTCTCCCAGCAACGGGAAGCCAAGCCCTTCCGCAGCCGAATAATCCACTTGCCACCATTTTTATTTGCATCATCCTGTATAAAGACAGAAAATGAAAAGTTAAAAAACGGTTTTGCAGTTATTTTTCTTTTACATCAAGGCAGTAAAAAACCATGAAGAAGCCCTTGAATACTAAGTAGTGGTGTCACTTTCCAATTACCCAACTTCATGGAAGAAATGGCGTTAAGACTGAGGAGAGAAGAAATAGAAAAAGAAAAGAAAAAAACAGGATCCTTAGCATAAGCCATTAAAAAAAAAAAAAAAAAAGCCTGCCCCAGTTTGACTCACCATCTGACCTAAAGGCTGTGCATGACAGTGCATGCCTGTCATCTCGCAATGGGAGATGCTGAGGCAGAGGGACCACAGGCTTGAGACTAACCTGGGCAACATAGCCACACCCTGACTTAACAAAAAATCCTTGGGGGCCAGCAGGTGGTGTGGTGGTTAAGGCAGCTGGAACCCACATGATCAACAGCACTGTTTGAATCCCGGACCCGGCGTTTTGAAAAACACAGCAGACACGTGTGTATGCGCATGCCCAAAATCTCAAGAGGAGAATAGAGGAAAAGGGACTGCAGCATAGCCATCCTCCCTGGAGGGATACTCTCTCACTTCCCCTCTCTCTCTGTATCTGTCTCCAGTGAGTGCATGCATTCTATAGCAAAACCAAAATGAAACAAAAAGCACCCAAAATCCTCTTCTATATCTTTGAGAAAAAAAACAGGCAAACAGAAAAAAACACCTCTTTTTACCTCTTTAATACATAAAACACATCCCTGGTTTTATTTTAAACATGTCACCTGGAGCCAGCAGGTGACATAATGGTCAAGGTGCTAGATTCCCATGTGGCCAACAGTGGCTCATGTCCCAGACACAGCAGCCTGAAAACTGCGTCAGGCGTGCGTGTGCATGCTCAAAATCCTGAGAGGAGAAGAGGGGGAAGAGATTGCAGCGTGACCATCCCTCCTGGGGGCAGAAGGTGATTTCTTACTTTCCCTCTCCCTCTCTTTATAAAAACGAAAACAAAAAATGTATCCCTGGTTATAGAGAACATCAAAATTCAACAGTTGGAAGACAAGACCAAAAGCGGTGAAAAGTCCATGACCCCACAGACAGCTCTGCCTCTGGTTGTACAGTTACTTGGACCTAACTACCTCACACACACACACTTACCCTACCCAACACGGAACTTCAAAAATAGCCTGTTTTTCGGGACCAGCAGTTAGCGTAATGGCTATGTCGCTGGACTCCCACGTAGTCGACCGCGGTTCGAGTCCCGGACCCGGCGGCTTAAACTCACGCCGGGCGCGTGTGCGTGCGTGCCCAAGATCCCGAGAGGAGAATGGAGGAGAAGGGATTGCGGCGTGGCCATCCCCCCTGGGGGGTGATTTCCTGCTTTCTATCTCTCTGTCTCTCTCTGTCTGTCTGGCGAGCGCACGCGCCCTATAGCAAAAACCTCTCCAAAAAAAAAAAAAAAAGCCTGTTTTTCTTCTCTTGTGTTACTAGTTCTCTTCTCCAAAATTTATGACTCCCAGTTCATCCTGAATACCACATTAACTACTTCAAATAAAAACTTAATACTTAAAAAAATAAATAAATAAAAAACCCTCTTTACTGGATTATTTTAGGAATCAAAATGAAATGTCAGACTTATAGCCCAGATCATTCATCATGTTGTCGGCTAAGTTCCCGAGTGTCCCTGCCAGACCCACTCTAGCATAAGTGGCGACGAGAAATGCACTGTGGTGACACAGTCAAGTGCTGCTAAACAGAGACGCGGACGGGATGGTGTTCGGGAACAGTGCGACAGCAGGAGGTACTCAGGAGAAGCCGCTTCTGCAGGGTGTGAGGGAGACGGGTCAGCGGGGCAGCAGGTGAAGGGTGCTGGGAGGGACGTGTGTGCACAAACTGAGCATGAGCCAGGGAGGTGCTGGCAGGAGGGGCAGCTGCTGGGAAGGGAAGACTCGGGGCTGGTGGGAGGCGAGACCTGAAAAGTCCACTCGCCTCCAGATCACGTGAGCAACGGAGAGCTGTGCAAAACGGGGGTGTGGGTGATGCGATCACACCTGTCTCCTAGGAAAATGTCCTGGCGCCAGAACGGCAGATGCAGTACACCGGGGCTCTGCCGACCAGCGGCCTGCACAGAGAGATCCCAGGGCCCATTTCCTACCCACTCTAACCATATGTCGCTGTGTGAACACATCATACACACACAGAAACGAGTTCTATGGGAACAGGAAATTAAAGAAGCCCTTTGATGGCATAAGACCATTTTGGTAAAAAATAATAATCACAGGGACAAGCAATGGGGGAGGCTCTCCCCAGAGGCCAGGTCCCAGGAATGCAGTTTTGGGAAGCCTTTAAAACACTTTTAACCTTGACAGGGCTTAAAAATATTTTGCTTAAAAAAGTAGTCCAAAGCCCTCAGTGCTCACCTCCCACATGGGTTTAATTCCTTCTTTGAAGAGATGGAAGTCACTGTGGCCTGTCAGGTCCCCGGGACGAACCATGTGGCTATAAAACCTCCAGAACTGCTCCACCTGCAGAGAGAAGACCCCAGAGCACTTTTCTTTAAATGCATTTAGAATTCTGCAACTCATTTAACAGGAGGATCCATTTATCTGGAGTACTGTGTGGAAAGGAAGGCACAGTAGAGGAGACACATCACACAGGTTCATAAAAGAAAAATGTAACGCTGGCAAGGTAGGAATCATTTTTGAGTAAGAAATGATTAGCCCTAGTGGGGAGGTCTCACTGTTGCAGAAGCCACCCCAATGAAGCTGCGAGGTCACCGCTGTGAGGAGAAAGAGGGCCAGTGTTTTGGGGGGTTTTTGCACAATGGAAACCCTTTGGTGTTGAGTTCTAATAAATGCCACACAGACTCAGCCTGAATGTATTTCTTTAGAACCACTATCGTTTCTTGATGCAAATACAGCATTAGCTTAAAATGAAACATTCAGTTCCGTGTAGTCCCTGAGCAGCAATGACAGAATCCACCACGTGTCCTATCTAGACCACAGTGCCACGATGACAGAAGCAACCAAGCAGGGCTTAGCTTCTCACCCCTAAGAAGAGGCGTACGTCCTTCTTAGCTAGTAGAATGTGAGATTTCTCCCTGCATCCCTCTTCACAATCCTGAAGAAAACCACAGTTGAGTTTTCTATCAAATGCAGGCTTATTTACACTCCCCAAACTAATCCTGCTTCTCTCACTGGTGTCTAGCACAAGGGATTATCTCCCTATTCCTCCATAATTTTCAGAGGACACCCACTAAGTACTACCGGCTGGGGAGATATCGCTCAGAAGGAAAGAGAAAACACGGAATTTGCCAGCACTCTGTTGGGGGGGGGGGGGGGGGGGGGGGGGGCAGGAGGGGGTGGTGGTTAAGGCGCTGGACTCCCATGTGGCAGACCAGTTTGAGTTCCATACCTGGCAGCTTGAAAATCACACTGGACATGTGTGTGTGCATGTCCACAATCCTGAGTGTAAAATGGAGGAGAAGGCATTGCAGCATGGCCACTCTCCCTGGGTGGCTATTTCTCACTTTCCCTGTCTCTCTCTCTGACGAGTGCATACACTCTATGGCAGAAGCCAAAAGTAACACACATGACACCATCATAATGTGGCTGAAAACAGGCACGACGGCAAGCTTCAGGTCAGACTTCTCCATGTGAGCAGCAGCACCTTACACTGGTCAATTCCCTTCAGTTCCTCTCTGGGACAGGTACATGTGAAATGACTTACACGTTAAGGAGCGAATGCCACTTATAGGACTCTGACGCAGTGCTTCACTGACCTGGGACACTTGGGCGGTCACGTGCACGTGATCAGTACTCACCCAAACCTCTATCTACCCTTGCACAGCTGGAAGAAACAAAGGCACGCATAGGACCGTGGCTCACTGGAGGTTCACTGCGAGTTAGGAATACTCAGGGGGTGTGGTGGGAGGCAGGTACACCAACCACCCCCGACTCCAAACTCAAGAATCATTTTAAGCTTGATCTCTGATCAAACTGCCCAATTTTATGTTCAAACCACAAGAGAGATGAAGTAGGCAGCTTGAGAAATATTGTCATGCTTTGAAAGATTTTTTGTTAAAACGTTCTAGAAACAAAAAAATTAATGTTTGCAAACAAAGAAAATGAGGTGCAGCAGGATCCCAGAAATCACCTCAACTACCTCCCTCCTTTTAGAGTTGAGAAAATGGCTTCAGGACTTGCTCCAGCCCACAGAGTAGGGTACTAGAATAGATAAGCCCTGTGACCCCCAAATGAAAAGCTGCCTTCTTACGCCAGAAAACTCTGCTTTGTACTTGATAAACAGTTCTCTCAATGTAACGCCTTCTATGAAGAATTTAATACTGTGAGCCATTTCCCAACGCCTTGAATTAAAGGACAGCAGACGGCACACTCCAGCACACACCCAGCTAGTACTGCAGACGGCACACTCCAGACGGCACACTCCAGCACACACCCAGCTAGTACTCCAGATGGCACACTCCAGCACACACCCAGCTAGTACTCCAGATGGCACACTCCAGCACACACCCAGCTAGTACTCCAGATGGCACACTCCAGCACACACCCAGCTAGTACTGCAGACGGCACACTCCAGCACACACCCAGCTAGTACTCCAGATGGCACACTCCAGCACACACCCAGCTAGTACTCCAGACGGCACACTCCAGCACACACCCAGCTAGTACTCCAGACGGCACACTCCAGCACACACCCAGCTAGTACTCCAGATGGCACACTCCAGCACACACCCAGCTAGTACTACAGACGGCACACTCCAGCACACACCCAGCTAGTACTGCAGACGGCACACTCCAGCACACACCCAGCTAGTACTGCAGACGGCACACTCCAGCACACACCCAGCTAGTACTCCAGACGGCACACTCCAGCACACACCCAGCTAGTACTCCAGACGGCACACTCCAGCACACACCCAGCTAGTACTGCAGACGGCACACTCCAGCACACACCCAGCTAGTACTCCAGATGGCACACTCCAGCACACACCCAGCTAGTACTGCAGACGGCACACTCCAGCACACACCCAGCTAGTACTGCAGACGGCACACTCCAGCACACACCCAGCTAGTACTGCAGAAGCACTAAGCCATGACGGCACTGAAGCTAAACCTCTCACCTGCGCACACCAGAAAGAAAGCAAACAAACCCCTTCTCTTTACACAAGCCAGGTAAATTCACATATGCTTTTTTATTTTAATAAGAAAATGCTGGAGATACTCATAATTTCTTTTAAAAAATTTAATAGCTCCTTAGTGAAAACATCTTCCCCAGCCCAGTTTCTTCTCTGATCCTCCCTGAGTGTTTGTGTGTCTGGGGGGGGGGGGGGGGGGGGAGAAGAGGGGAGGTGAAGGTTCTTAAGTCAGGGTCTTCCTGTGTCACAACCCTCCTGGCTTGGCCTCCCAAGCAGCTAGGACTATTGGCCCTTGCCACCATGCCTGGCTTTCAAAGGATGGGCTGGGAATTGAACCAGGGCCTCCCATGTGGCCTCAACCTGCCAAGCAACCAGTATGCACTACTAGGGCTGGGCCTCTGTCAGAGTTTAACTGGGTGACCATAACAATGACAGCTGTTTTATCTGTAATGCCTGGCATTCCCAGACAGCAGGCAATCAAGACGTTATATTGATTCAGGAATGTTAGAAATGCATAGGCTCTTTGTTTTTAAATTTGACAGAGGGTGCATGTGTGCACCAGAAAGACAGAAAGAGAAGGAAAATTAGAAGCATCTCTCCAACAGGAATGGTCACACTGCAATCCCTTCTTTTCCACCCCTCCCTTGTTTCAGGATTTGGGACACACATGCCTGGCGTGTTTTTTTCAAGCCACCAGGTCTGGGGTTCAAACCATATAGTCAGCCATGTGGGACCCAGTTCTTTCTTTTCTTTTCTTTTTTTAAAATGTTTTCTTTATTCTTTTTAATAAGATAGAATACACATGTCATAAAATTCAACACATTAACCATTTCACAGTTTACAATTTAGTGTATTTTGTTTATTTACAATGTTGTGCAACCATCAATATCCAATTTCAGAACACTTGCATCATCTCCCCAAGAAGCCCATAACCATTAGGCAGTCACTTCATCTTCCTCCACTTTAAAAGTCTTTTGCCAACCATGAATCTCTACAGATTTGCCTATCCCAGATATTTCATACAAGTAGAATTATGTGTCCTTTGTGTCTGACTATTCACTGAGCATGATTCTTTTTTTTTTTTTTAATGAATTTTTGCTATAGAGCATGTCCACTCACCGGAAAGAGAGAGGGAGAGGGAGAGAGAGAGGAGGAGACAGATAGAAAACAAGAAATCACCCCCCAGGGTGATGGCCATTCTGCAATCCCTTTTCTTCTATTCTCCTCTCGGAGTTTTGGGCACACATGCACATGCACCCAACGTGAGTTTTAAGCCCCTAGGTCTGGGACTCAAAGTGCGGTCGACAACATGGCAGTCCAGTGACATAACCATTACACTATCTGCTGGTCCCAGGACCTAGTTCTTTAACCACCGGGCCACAAAATGACCCCACGTAGATGTTTTGGAAGTCTAATTCTATCGCTCCTCTGCTAAGAACTCCTTTTTCATCACCTGTTCTGTTTTTAAATTCAGTCTTGAACTCATGTCCTCCAAGGTGGCTAGCCCCAAGCTGGACTCAGTCCGTTTTCTCCTTTGGACTCCAGGAGTGCTCTGGCCAAGCCTTTCCCACAGCACTGCTCAATGCCCACCCTGTAGAAACTTCTGGGCATGCTGTATTCCCCTAGGTACAGGTCTTGTACCTTAAGTCATCTGAGGACCCTCTCAGAGCCCTGAATCCATTCGATAAACATTTCTTGAACCAAATAAGCACCTGTGAGCAGACTAAAATTTTTTTATTTAATTTTACTTATTCATTCATTTATTTTAATTTGACCAGATAGAGACACAGAGAGAAAAGAGAAGGAAAGTGAGAAAGCAAGCCACCAGGTCCAGGACTCAAACTGTGGTCGGCTATGTGGAAATGTCTGGCACCTTAACCACCACGCCTCCTGCTGTCCCCCCCTCCCCCAATTCATTCATTCATTTTTAATTTGACCAGAAAGAGACACAGAGAGGGAGAAAGGGAACATGAGAAAGCTAGACACCAGGTTAGGGACTCGAACTATAGTCAGCTATGTGAGAGTGTCCAGTGCCTTAACCACTACGCCATCTGCTGGCCCCTTAAAAAGGCTAAATTTACCAATGATAAGGCAACACAGGTCAACTAAACAGGCATTACTTTGCGCAGAAACTTCATCAAATCAGCTCGGTAATGATGTCCTTCTCACTTTAGGCAGGTGATCTAATTACCAGTTAAATAGGTCCATCTGATTAATAATAAATGGCAAAATAAACATAATTTGCCAAGCAAGATTTTAAAGTTGGACTCCAATGTTTATTGCAGCACTATTCATAACAGCCAGGATATGAAATTGTCACAGATGGGAGAGTTGATCTGCATCGTGTAAAATCCTTGGTTTTTGAGGTCCAGATCTTTAAGATTAGAGACCTGCCCTGAGACATAAAATGAAAAACCACAAACACTTGAAAGTAGGGAAAGGGAAGTTTACAAAGGAAAGTGAGGATTTTTAATAGAAAAGAAGTACACCTCCATGCCTGAAAGTCATGCAGGTGTCAGAGAAGGGCAACGCGATATGGGGTTGGCATCATTTATTCCAAGAGCTGATAATGCATATTTAGCAGGAGGTCTGTCATAGTATCTGGCGGCTAAATTCACAGGCTTTTTTCTGCACTTGCATCTCTCTTTCACAGGTGAGGAATTTGATGACCTAATCCCACATGCTCACTGTGGACTTACAGGGTACGAGCATCCTTATTTGGATTAACTGCCCAATCAGTTTATTGCCCCGGTGAGAATCAGGATGTTGACCAAAACATCTTGTTGGGTCCTTCTGTATTTATGAGGAATAAGAGGGAAATTAGCAACTGTCCCTATCTATGTACCTTTTTCAGATATTAAAGAAGAAAAATGAGATCTGCCCCACCTTCCCGGCATCAGGAGCTGGGTGGGAACAAGGAGTCTCTACAGAGGGTCTAGTCGTAACTCCTGATAAGTCGTGAATGATGTGACAGGTGCACTTCTGCTATTTTCTTAGGGCTATCCCCTCATTTCTAGCTAACTGCCTAACACAGAATCAACCTAAATGTCTATCAACAGATTCAAAGGGATAAAGAAAATATGGAGTGTGCATGTATGCTCACAAACACATATACAATGGAATACTATTCAGCCACTGAAAGGAAAGAAAGCTTGTCATTTGAGGCAACATGGAAGAGACTAGAGGATGTTATGTTAAAGTGAGATAAAACAGGCACAGAAAAAAATCACACATTGTCACTAAAACATGAAAACCAAGAAAGTTGACTTCATAGAAGGAGAGAGATGATTAGTGATTACTAGAGCCGGGGCAGGGAGCGGGGGTGGGAGGACATGTACCCTGCGATGCATGGATGCTGGCTGACAGACACGGAATGACAGTAAGGCCTGGTGTTCCATAGCACAGTAGGCTAACCAGTCAACTAGTGATGCCACCAATCAAAAGAGCTGAAAGAAAATTTTGAAAGTTCTCAACTCAAAGTAATTTAAATGCTGGAGATGACAGGTATAGCTATTACTCTGTGGTTATTATACTGTGTCCATGTACTCAGAAATCACTCTGTACCCCTCTGACACATAATGTGTACAATTATTATGTGTCAATAAACAAAACAGAAAAAAAAAAAAAGACTGGAGCCTCTTGGAGTGCATTTTGGTGTCATGAGTGGGCTCTGGAATCTGACTTTCACAGCCGACGCAACCTGAGTTTCAACAACGGTTCCCACACTTAAAAAAGAGAATAATTTCTGACTTATGAAATATACTGGGTTGTTGGAAAAGTCATGATGCATTTTTGCACCAAAAAAAAAGCACAGAAAAAATGCATCATGACTTTTCCGACCACCCAATAAATTCTATGTCACAAAGTTGGGGCCAGCAGGTGGCATAGTGTTTAAGGTACTGGACTTCCACATAGCCAACAGTGGTCTGAATCCTGGACCCAGTGGTTTGAAATTCATGTAGGGTGCAAGTATGTGTGTGCCCAAAATCCCAAGAGAAGCTTGAGAAGAAAGGATTGCGGCATAGCCATCCCCTCTAGGGGGTGATTTCTCTCTTTCTCTCTCCCTCTCTGTCTGTCTCTCTGGTGAGTGTGTGCACCCTGTAGCAAAAATCTCTCTCAAAAAACAAACAAAAAGTCACAGGGCTACTGTAATGACCAGAGGACTTCACACAAACCCAGTGCCTGCTGCTGTGACCTTCCTCTATTGGTTTACTGTAACGTTCACTATATATGGTAGTACTCGTTCCAGTTTATGTATTTTAAACAGAACAAGTATCTCAGTAATTTCAAGAAAATGACAAGTCCATTCTACTCTGCCCAGAGATCAAATGTAGAACACACAGGAGATGTGCAAGAATCTTTGCTGAACAAGACAGGTATGAGCTCCGGACAGCCAGGCATGCAAACCTAGGCACCTGGGAAAATAGAGCTTGGGCTTTCTGGACTGGCAGTAGCCACAAGACAATTATTAGAGGCTTCATTTTCTTCCTGAACATGGGAAAAAGATGCTATATCAAGGCCAGCAGGTGACGTGGAGGTTAAGGCACTACCCTACACGGCCAACTTATGGTTCCAATCCTAGACCTAGCAGCTTGAAGATCATGACAGGCATGTGTGCGTGCATGCCCCCAATCCTGAGAAGAGACTGGAAGAAAAGGGATTGCAGCATGGCCATTCCCCCGGGGGGTGATTTCTCAATCCCTTCTCTCTGGCAAGTGCAGGTCTCCTACAGCAAAAACTTAAGCATAACTGCTAACACAGGTAAAATCTTAATGAGGGATCTTAAATATAAAAGTGACTTTTTTTTTTTTGGAGAGGTTTTTTTCGCTATAGGGCGCGTGCGCTCGCCAGACAGAGACATAGAGACAGAAAGCGAGAAATCACCCCCCAGGGGGGATGGTCATGCCACAATCCCTTCTCCTCCATTCTCCTCTTGGGATCTTGGGCACACACACACACGCGCCCGGCGTGAGTTTTAAGCCACCGGGTCCGGGACGCGAACCGCGGTTGACTACGTGGAAGTCCAGTGACATAGCCATTACACTAACTGCTGGTCCCCCTAAAAGTGACTTTTGAGTTTTACTTTTTTTGAGATTTTTTTTTTTTTTTTTTTTTTGCTATAGGGCACGTGCGCTCACCAGAAAGACAGAAAGCGAGAAATAACTCCCCAGGGGGATGGCCATGCTGCAATCCCTTCTCCTCTCGGGATCTTGGGCACACACGCACACATGCTGGGCGTAAGTTTAAGCCAGTAGGTCCAGGACTTAAACTGCGGTTGACTACATGGGAGTCCAGCGACATAGCCGTTACGCCAACTGCTGGTCCCTTGAGTTTTATTTTTCACTTGCCTATCAAACTTCATGATAGCCTGTGCTATAACATTTTCTATTCTCCATGACAATCTGCTCATAGTAAGGACTCAATAAATAATGACTTAAGTAAACAGGGCCTGCTGGTGCTATGATGGTTAAGGTGGCTGGATCCCACATGACCAACTATGTGGTCTGAGAGCCAGGCCTTATGTCTTGAGAACCATGCCAGGTGTGTGTACATGCATACCCAAAATCCCACGAGGAGGAGAGATGGGAGAGAAGAGATTGTGGCATGGCTATGCCCCATGGGAGTTTCTCTTTCTCTCTTTCTCTGGTGAATGCATGTACCCTCTGGCAAAAAGTTTTTAAAAAAGGAAACAAAAAAATCAGATAAAAAATACGAACCCATGTTTTTGAATCACACCCTCCCAATCAATTCCACATTTCTCACAATGTCAATATCTACAGGTTAACTACTGGGTCATCGGAAAAGTCATTTTGCACAGAAAAATACACCATGACTTTTCTGATGACCCAATACAAGTATATAATGAGAAAACTAAGGATGAAGTAATCTGACCTTGGCACTCACATCAGTTGACTAAGGAAACCATAATCTTAAATAGGCTACCAAGAGGGTAAATACACAAGATAGAAATCCAGGCATGGATGGATTGGGTACTCACAGAGGCGAAGGTGCCAATCTGTTTGATATTCTGTTCGTAGCTCTGTGAACTTGTGGGACGGCCGGGGGTCCTCCTGGAGTACCAGAAAGTGTAGTTGTACTGCAGGGGATGCTCTGCTGGTCCAGGGACGACAGCCTGGGAAAGACAGAGCTGCATCAATCCTGGGCATTGGCCACAGGCTCTGAGGTTGAGAAAACATTTCAGTCACTCTTTACCACTCCACGATCAAGAGATTCAACCTCAATTACCAACAAGGTGCCCACGATTCTGCTTACACACAACTTCCCCGGTGGCCCAATTCTAAGTTTCTGTAACACTGTGCATTCTTACAGCTTTTGTAGTGCTCTACCTTGTATCAGGAAGACTTAGGTTTGCATCTTATCACAACATACACCCTGCCTCCTTTGTGACAGCTTTGTCACTTACTGGCAAGCTGGCATTTATACCTGTCTGTTATCTGTTTCTTACCTGCAAAATGAGTAATCACCCGCTCACAGGCTTGCTCAGAGATCAAATGCATTAGCAGACGTCATGTGCTCAGCACAGCACTGGCGCAGAACGAACCACTGTCAGTATGTCCTAGCTGCTACTGCTATTGCTATTATGAACACAAGCTCCCCAATCCACGTGCATTCATCTTTTGCTCTCTCCGCACAAAGCAGAAAATGCTGACACTTGGGGGCACTCAATGCCATGGAATGAATGAATGAATGATGGCTTTGATATTTCAAGAAAAAAAAATTGATCCATCTGTCTCTCATCCTTAAATTTTCTTTTCCGGGACCAGTGGTTAGCATAATGGCTATGTCGCTGGACTCCCATGCAGTCCACCGCGGTTCACATCCCGGACCCGGTGGCTTAAACTCACACCAGGCACGTGTGCATGCGTGCCCAAGATCCCGAGAAGAGAATGGAGGAGAAGGGATTGCGGCACGGCCATCCCCCCTGGGGGGTGATTTCTCACTTTCTGTCTCTCTCTCTCTCTCTGTCTGGCGAGCCCACGTGCCCTATAGCAAAAACCTCTTCCAAAAAAAATTGTTTTTTTCTTTTCCAGGGGCCAGCAGATGGTGTAGAGGTTACATTGCTGGGCTCCCACATGGCTGACCACAGTTTGAGTCCTGGACCCAGTGGCTTGAAAATCACACCAGGCCTGTGTGTATGAAGACCCAAAATACTGGGAGAATGGAGGAGAAGAGATTGCAGCATGGCCATCCCCTCTGGGGGATGATTTTTCACTTTTCCTCTCACTGTCTCTGTCTGTCTCTTTCCAGTGAGCGTACACATCCTAAAGCAAAAAACTCTTGAAAAAAATTTTCTTTTCCAAATCACTTTCTTTAAAAAATGGAAAAAACTAATTTTGTTTATTATTTTTATTTTAAAATTTGCTATAAGGGGATCAGCAGTTGGTGTAATGGCTATGTCGCTGGACTCCCATGTAGTTGACTGCGGTTTGAGATCCGGATCCAGTGGCTTAAACTCACGGTGGGCATGTGTGTGTGCATGCCCAAGATCCCCAGAGGAGAATGGAGGAGAAGGGATTGCAGTGTGGCCTTATCCCATGGCGGGGGGTGGTGATTTCTTACTTTCTGTCTGTCTTTCTAGAAAGCACATGCACCCTATAGCAAAAACCTCTCGGGAAAAAAAAGCTACAGGACACATATGCTCTCACTAGAGAGAGAGAGAGAAAAAAAAAAAAGACACAGAAAGTGAGAAAGCAAGCTGCCAGGTCCAGGACTCGACTTGCGGTCGGCAGTGTGAGTCCAGTGCTCAACTACCAAACCACCTGCTGGTTTCTACTTTTTTTTTTTTTTTTTTTTTCAGTTTGCTACAAGGCACATGAGCTCACATGGAGAACAGGAGAGAGAGAGAGAAAGTGTGAAAGCACCCCCCGGGTGATGGCCATGCTATAATCTCTCTCCTCCACACCTTCCCCTTCACTCTCCTCTCAGCATTTTGGACACACACCTATACTTGCCTGGTGTGGTTTTCAAGCTGCTGGGTCCAGAACTCAATCCACGTAGTCAGCCACGTGGGATCCAACTGCCTTAACCACCATGCCACCAGCTGGTCCCCAAGTCACTTTCAACTCAGACCATGACTGGAGTTGAAAATGTCGGCGATATGTCGGACCTGAAACCCAGCAGCAGCATGCGGAGCAGCCCCCAGGAACCTCTCCCCCACCTCAGGCGGGGAGAAGGCTGCAAGCAGGACAGCAGCTCGGATCCTATGGCACAAGAGAAGATCCATGTCCCTTAGGGAACACCAGTAATTCTGCAATCTTTCTGGGGACCAAAACAGGCTACTCCAAAACCCTCACGTCAACCTGGTACCCCTCAGACAAGGGGCCCCACGAGGGAGCCTGGGGCGCGAGGCGAGCCACTGCGGCAGAGCTCACCTTCCTCCTGCTGCTGCCCTGACTCTTGTCCCGGTCCGCTTTTTCCTTCTCACCATCTTTCTGTGTGCTGTTTTCTTCATTCTGATCGTGGTCCCCACTGTCATCGTCTTTCAAGCTGAATGGGAAGGCAAGACAACATCGTTCCGTGACTAAGACAATTCACGCTCACCCAGAACATCACTCAGTCGTAGCAATTACCAGGCACCAACCTGGAGTCACTCAAAACACAGGCTGTGAGAAGCAGGAGAGATGGCCAAGGGCCAAGGAATGTAGAGAAGAAATTAGGAGGGTTAGACAAAAACAAACGTCCAGTGCTAACTTGCGAACTCTGAAACACACAGTGTTTTTCTTCTTTCCTTTTTTTCTTTCTTTCTCTCTCTTCGATTTGCTACAGGGTGCAAACACTAGCCAGAAACAGACAGAGCAAGAGGAAAGTGAGAAGCCATCCCCTACAGGGGATGGCCACCCAGTAATCTCCTCTCCTCCATCTCCCCTTTCGGGATTTTGAGTGCATGTGCACATGCACCCGCCATGTTTTTCAAGCGGCAGGGTCTGGGACTCAAACTGCAGTCAGCCATGTGGGACCTAACACCTAAATGTCCACACTACCAACTGGCCTCAAGTTTCAGTTTTCCAACAAGCTACGCAAAGAAGCAGTTAGATGGATTGTCCAAAGTAAAGTTTAAGGATTGCTTTCTCTGCCAGTCAACAGTGAAAAGCGTTTCTGGATTAAGTAACTGTACTGACAATTCAAATGACGGTTAAAAGCTTACCTGTCTGTACTGCCACTTCTCTCACCTATCTCCCACCCTTCCCCACTGTTACTGCTTTAGCTCAGGCCCTCTTCTTCTGTCTCAACCATTACAAGAAGTTCATTTCTCTTTTTCTTTCTTTCTTTTTTTTTAATTTGCCAGGTGGCACATTTCTCTCAGCTAGAGAGAAAGACAGAGAGGGGGAGAAAGCACCACACGATGGGCAGAATCACACCACAATCCCTTCTCTCTCCATCCTGCTGGGATTTGGAGCATCCGGCACACACACACCTACAACGTTATCCAAGCCACCAGGCCCAGCACTGAACTGCATAGTCAGCCATCTGGTATTTGGCTCCCTTAACTACTAGGCCACGGGCCAGTCCCATTCCAGTAAATTGCCAGTACCCGCTGGAGAGACAGAGACAGACAGAGAGACAGCAAGAAATCACCCCCTGGGGGAATGGACATGCCACAATCCTTCTCCAGTCTCCTCTTGGGATTTTGGGCATGCATACACACATACCCGGCGTGAGTTTAAGCCACTGGGTCTGGGATTCAAACTGCAGCTGACTATGTGGGAGTCCAGCAACATAACCATTATGCCATCTGCTGGTCCCCATCTAGTAAATTCTTAAATGGTTTCCCGGACAGATTTCTCATCCTTTATCCATCCTTTCCATCACCACCATCATTGGCATTATCTCTCTTTTTTTTTTAGTAATTATTTATTTAATTTTATTTATTCATTCATTCATTTTAATTTGACCAGAGAGAGATACACAGAGAGAGAAAGAGAGAGGGAAAGTGAGAAAGCAAGCCACCAGGTCCGGTATTCGAACCACAGTCGACCATGTGGGAATGTCCAGCGCCTTAACCACCACACCACCTGCTGGTCCCGGCATAATCTTTCTAAATGCTAACCTGCTCATTTAATTCCCATGCTTAAAACTCTCAACCCTCACCGTTTAATACCCACCTGCAAGGGTAATGTACAATGTATTGTGAGAACCCCCCTCTGCCATCTCCCAAACACCTACTTCCCACACCAGTACTCTCTGCAAACACCACCCATCAGCCTCAGGTGTCATCCCTTCCAAGAAATTTCCTACTGGACAGAGGTTCCCTCAGAGAAGTGTCTTACTTCAGCTCAGAATCTCTACCACCAGGATGAGAAAAAGCTCCTCTAACATGTGGCATAAGAAGATGCTATAAAGATGTGGGGGCCAGCAGGTGGCACGGTGGTTAAGGTCACTGGACTCCCACATGGCTGACTGCAGTTTGAGTCCAGGACCTGGCAGCTTGCTTTCTCACTTTCTCTCCCTCTCACTCTGTCCCTCTCTGGTCAAATTAAAAAATAAATAAAGTTAAATAAAATAATTCTTAAAAAAAAAAAAAAAAAAGATGCCACAAAGATGCTAAATGAAAAGGAAAACTAAAGGATTTTAAGAATAAATAAATGTGTTCTTGCCTTGTATGCAAAGTCCAGTGTCCTTAAGAGGCTACCCTTGGGAACCAGCAGTTAGCGTAATGGCTATGTCGCTGGACTCCCACGTAGTCGACCACGGTTCGCGTCTCGGACCCGGTGGCTTACAACTCACGCCGGGCGCGTGTGTGTGTGTGCCCAAGACCCCGAGAGGAGAATGGAGGAGAAGGGATTGCGGCGTGACCATCCCCCCTGGGGGGTGATTTCTCGCTTTCTGTCTCTATGTCTCTCTCTGTCTGTCTGGCGAGCGCACGCGCCCTATAGCCACAATCTCTCCAAAAAAAAAAAAAAAAAAAAAAAAAAAAGAGGCTACCCTTGTATGGGACTTGCAGTTGGCATAATGGCTATGTCGCTGGATTTCCATGTAGTCGAGTCCTGGACCCGGTGGCTTAAACTCACACGGGCGCAAGTGTGTGTGTTCCCAAGATCCCAAGAGGAGAATGGAGAAGGGGTTGCAGCGTGGCCATCCCCCCTGGGGGGTGATTTCTCGCTTTCTGTCTCTCTGCCTCTCTCTTTCTGGCAAGTGCACGCACCCCATAGCAAAAACCTCTTCAAAAAAAAAAAAATGTCAAGTAGAGCCAGACCATTAACTCACCATGGTATCCTCTAAATCTTTCTGGCCTGAATGATGTTAAATATAGCCAAACAAAATTAAGTAACTCTCAAGAAGGGTACTAGAAGTGCTCCCGTTACTAATCAGGTACTCCCCTGCACAGAGGTGTCATAGAGCATTTCGTACGTGTAGTCTGTTTCTGTGCCCACGAACTCCCAGGGCCTAGTGCATGAAGGGCACCCAGCGCACACCAGCATGGATGAGCTGGCTGTGTGCGTGCTGCACGACATATTCGGCTGGTTGTGCCCTGTGCATGAACCTGCCCAGAGCTGCCCCGGCCAAGACACAACTAGGAAAGGCACACGGCCAAAGGGCAGACCGGCCGGCCCAGAACTATGCTTCAGGGCCTTGCTCGAAAATTCAAGCCGACCTCCAGGAGGTGAAAGGGCACAGGCTCAGAAGTGGAGCAGCCGTATGGGCTCCATGCAAGTAGCTGTGAGGGAACAGGGACAAGAGCCACAGCAGAGAAAGCCAAGGAGGAGAAAGGAGAGGAGGAGGAGCAGAGAAAGAAGAGTTCAGTTTGTTTCTAATGCGACTGTCCCCCTGGCTTGGTTCAGTCCCCCTGGACTTCTAGGCCATTATCTGTGCTGATGATACCCTTTCCTCTACATTAAACTTGGGTTAGTTGGATTTTCTTTGAAAGGGAGCCTGTCTAGTACACAAGTCCCCTGGGTTGGAAATTACCAGCACTAGGCCAGCAGGTGGCATGGAGGGTAAGGCGCTGGATCCCACAAGGCCAACTCCGCGGTTTGAGTCCTGGGCCCTGCTGCTTGAAAATTAAGCTAGGTGCATGCACGTGTGTACCCAAGACCCTGAGAGCAGAATGGGGGACAAGGGTCTGCAGGGTGGCCATCCCCTAGGGGAGGGTTCTCACTTTCCCTCTCCCTGTGGAGCGCATGCACCCTAGAGCACAAGCTAAGCAACAACAGAGACCACCAGCATTTACCGAGCATCTCCTGTGTCTCAGCTAACAGAGTGCCTGTCCCCAAGGCCCGACCAGTCGGTGAGGGACACACCTGGGCCTCAGCATGGTGCAAAGGCCCCGCTCTGCCACACCTCCCGGAATCATGCCCAGCTTTGTCCCGGAACGCCTTCCCTCCAGTCATCTCGGCCACTGGCGCCAGTCTGCCATCTCATCCTTTGTTGCACTCATCAGGCGGTCGTTAGGCTCCTTCCCGTTAGGTGTCCTCAGGACTCAGACCGAGGGCCGCTTCCTCCCGGAAACAATTTCTCAACTCCCCTCACCTGGCTGAGTCAGGCTCCCCCTTTTTTTTTTTCGTTTTCATTTTTGTTTTTTGGGGGGTTTTTTTGGAGAGGTTTTTACTATAGGGCAGTGCACTTGCCAGAAAGACGGAGAGAGACAGAGAGACAGAAAGTTAGAAATCACCCGCTGAGGGGATGGCCACGCCGCAATCCCTTCTTCTCCATTCTCCTCTTGGGATCTTGGGCACGCAGGCACATGTGCCTGGTGTGAGTTTATGACACCGGGTCTGGGACTCGAACTGTGGTCTACTACATGGGAGTCCAGCAACGTAGCCATTACGGCATCTGCTGTTTCCCCGGCTCCCCCTTCTGAACTCCTCCAAAGAAATGTCTACACTTGCCCCAGCTACACTGTATGGCGAGGTTTTGCCTTGGTCTCCCAATCAAGAACATGGCCAGCTGGTGGTGTGGTGGTCAAAGGCAGCTGAATCCCAGGATCCTACAAGGTTAACTGCACAGCTGAGTCCCAGACCTGTAGCTTGAAAATCATGCCGGGGGTGGGGGGATGGGACCAGCGGGTGGTGTAATGGTTACCTCACTGGCCTCCACATAGTTAACCATGGTTCAAGTCCTGGACCTGATGGCTTGAGACTCACGCTGGGCACGACTGCATGAGTGCCCAAAATCCCAAAAGGAGAATGGAGGAGAAGGACTGCAGCATGGTCATCCCCTCAGGAGGTGATTTCTCGCTATCTCTCTGGGGAGCGCATGAGCCCTATAGCAAAAAAAATCTCTCTTTAAGAAAGAAAGAAAAAAGCATGCCGGGTAGGTAGGTGTACGCGCACACCCAAAATCCCAAGGAAAGAATGAAAGAGAAGGGATTGCAGCATGGCTATCCCCCTCAGGGGTGACTTCTCATTACCTCACACAGCCTCTGGTGAGCACGTGCCAAATAGCAAACAAACAAAAAAAACTGGAAACATTCATGGGATTTTCTACTGCTCAGGCCTAAGATACCTCCCCTCTCTTTACTCTAGGACACCCCAGAAATGCAAGCCATTTTCCTCTCTTCTTGGCTCTCAACCCCCACTATAGCCTCCAAAGCCCCTCCCGCGATACCTTGGGTGAAGAGGGACACGGTCACCCGAGCATCTCCCGTTTTTGGTAGCCCCGAGAAAAGCATGCAATTCCTTCCTTTTTGGTGCCTGCGCTGCTAATCACCATTGGGATGCAGTACAGTAGGTAACTGCCATGATCCTTGGCCCGCTTTCTGACTCCTTTCTAAGCCGGTAAATGGAAACCCTAATGGATGTCATCCAGTGCTCCTATTTGCTGAGGCTGGAGCTAGCCAACCACCCCGCCCTCTCAGTCTGCACTGGAGACAAAGCTTTTACATCCTATCTTCTAGAGGCTATTCTTCCCAGACAGAAGCTGGACTTGAGTCAAGATACAACCCAGACAAGAAATGAGTGCTCCATGGACCCAGGCAGGCGATTAGCACCTGAGAGGCCCAGACTGAGTGGCACCGCAGCTTGTGTGTAGGTGTTCCTCACGTACCCTGGGCTAGACCAGTTCCTGTGGGTAGGAACTCGGTCTAATCTGACTCCATCTCCAGGATCAGACAGGGGCATAAAACAAACATGTTTAATGAGTAAATCACAAATCAAAGCAATGAGTGCCAAATAAGTGCCTCAGACAACAGTTAAGAATGGGTCAAAAGCTACTGATATAGAATAAAAAGCAAATGACAGAAAAGTGACAAACCAAGTCTGGCGTCTACATCTGAAAACTAAGTTTAGCTGTTGTGATGACAGTTCTTGTGGAAGCATCTTAGGATGGTAACAGAATCCGTGGTGATAGGATCTACTGGAATGATGTGTCCACTCCCCTGTTCCCAGGCTCCCCTCAAGGACGTGGTTACACTTAGAGAATCAGAGTCCACACAAAGGAGAGCTCTTTCCTAATCCAAACCCATGAGGTTAAACTGTTGTACTCAGCTCCAGGCACTGGTCTTTTTAAAAGGATCCTGGCAAACCGAACTCATCCTTAGGAGGGATGTGGTGAAGAGCTGCAGCTCCAAACATGTAACAGTGGTCTAAACACTACAGAACTCTTGCACGAAAAACAGAAACTAAACTAGGAAGAGTGCTGTTTTTGTTTGTTTGTTTTTGTTTTTAAGATTTTTGCTGTAGGGTTCATGTGCTGGCCAAAGAGAGAGAGGAAAAGTGAGAAATCACCCCCTGGGGAAGATGGCCAAGCCACAGTTCCTTCTCCGCTATTTTCTTCTCAGAATTTTGGGCATTCATGCACATGCGCTCTGTGTTTTTCAAGCTGCCGGTTCCAAGACTTGAACTGCAAAGTTGATCATGGAAGACACCTGCTGGCCTGCAATTACTAATTCCAAATGAAGAAAAAAAAATGATTTTGGTGTTTTTTTTTTCTGCAAAGCTAAAGGACAGATGTTAAAAGATTCTGGCTCTGGGCTAGCCAACAGAGTGGTAGTGAAGGCAGCTGGATCCCACATGGCCAGCTTCCCAGTTTAAAGGGACTGTAGTGTGGCCATCTCCACCTGGGGGAGGTACTTCTCACTTTCCCCTTCCCTCTGTCTGTCTACAGCAAGTGCACGCTCCTTATAGCAAAAAAAAAAAAAGTTTTTTAAAAATTACTTTTAGATTTGTTTCTTCCAGGGCCAGCAGGTGGTCTGGTGGTTAGGGGCGCTGGACTCCCACACGGCCAACAATGGTTTGAGTCTTGGACCTGGCAGCTTGCTTTCTCACTTTCCCTCTCACTCTGGTCAAATTAAAATAAATAAATATAGTTAAATAAAAAAAATTATTTTTAAAAAATGGTTTCTTCCATGAGACACATACAGAGAGTAGAAGGGTCTGCACAGCACAACCCATCCATTTTCGGCGGGCCCACATCATAAACATGCAGACAAGTGCCCAGTGTGCTCAGGGATGTCTGAGGATGCACCTCAGGACCTCTCCCGTGTGGGCGCAGTTGCTACCACCTGGCCCCAAGGCAGAATGTATCTGCAGCTGGGTGTTGCAGGACTTTGGTGGGGCTGGGGAAGGGGGTTGGGAAGGGGTTCCACAGGGCTGGTTTCATGGCTGACTTCACAGTTTGAGTCCTGGACCTGGAAGCCTGGAAAACACACAGGATGCAGGTGTGTGCATGCCCAGAAAGCCAAAGAGAAGAATGGAAGAGAGGGGTTCTACAGGGCTGAGCCTATCCAAGCAGCAGGTTGGGAGAAGCAATCTGCCAAAGACTTCCTCCGGCAGCAGAGGCCTCTGAGCAATCAGGAAACACTCTGGAGGAGCTGCTGAGAGGGCTGGAAATCCAGTACCCCCGGAACTGGCACACCAGCACCCACTGGATGGGAAAACCCTGATTTCCCATCAGCGGCAACAGGTCACAGTCCAAATTAAGTCATTCCACTTTCCATTGAAGCCTCACTATATTTAGCATTTTCGCAAGTACTTTTAGGCACTGCTGAGTGTGATCTGCTCCCTATCACACTCCAGTGTAGCAGCGGGGCACTGATCGCCAACGTGTGCAACTTCCCTGAAGTCTAGCTTCCGATGCAGGGCCAGGTTTTCCAGACCCCAGGAAGAGAAGAAGGCGATCTGCCTCAGACACGACTGCTGGAGGCAAACACGCACGAGTGGGTCTGCAACTGCCCTCTGAACCTCAGGCTGCCCGATAGTGGAACGAGGGGCAGAGACCGAGCACACCCCGCGGCTGGCAGCAGTGCCAGGGCGGAGAAAGTTGGAGGACTCTCCAGAGTGTGAGGACTCCCAGGGTGGCTACAGCTGAGCGCAGCAGCCCTGTCCCCTCACGGCAGCTTCACAACTCTACGATACGTCCCCACTCTGCAGATGAGAAAACTGAGGCACAGAGGGGCGAAGTGACCGCTCAGGCCAGTCGGTGAGCGCACGAGGAAAGCTCGACCCAGGCAGGCGGCAGGGCTGCGGAAACACCCAAAGCGCGAGCTCTCCACCCCTCCACGCCGCCGGCAACACGCACCCGCCGGGGCGGGGCGTCCGCAACCTCCTCCTTCCGGTCGGCACGGCCACCCCCATCCCCCGGGCCCCGCGCTTCGCCCTCGGCCCGGGCCGCCCTGGGGTCCTTGGAACCCCTGGACCCCACGCTCCCCAGCCCCCTGCCGCCCGCCCGCCAAGGCCCGGTGCGGCTGCAGCCCGAGCCCGAGAGCGAGGCGGGAGCCGCGGAGTGTGCGCCGCCCCGGCCCCAGCGGCGGCGGGCGCGGGGAACGGTTGGGGGAAGGGGCCCTGGGGGCGGCCACGCGCCACTCACGCGTCGAACTTGTTGTTCATCCTCTCACCGCCGCTGTCGCCACTGCCTCACGGAGTGACTTCCGCTCGGCCGGGTCCCTCTGCCTTGGGCCCGGCTACTTCCGGTCGCGCGGGGCGCAGCGGAACGTCTGAGCGCAGGCTCGGTGGGGGGCGGCTATCCTGGGACGCCGGCCCAGTGCGGCTGCGCGAGTCGCGAGCTGGGCCGGGCCGCGTGGCTGGGTGCTGGCCGCTGAGTGCTGGCCGCAGCCGGGTGCGGCTGGGTTCCTGACGGCCGACAGCCCAGGGGGCGCGTCCCGGCCCCCTCGCTCTGCGCCTCAGAGGAAAAGGCAGCGCCCAGCGTGGGCTCTGGACTCGCTACTTGCGACAGATCTTGACTCCTGCGGTGCGGGCCCACTCCACCCGGGGCTCAGCCTCCCTGGGCTGTTTCTTCCCTGGCTGTGCACTATACTGACCTGCTCAGGTTGTCACTAACATTCCTCAAGACACAGCAGCCCTCAACCACCCGTTACCACTGTCCCACTGAGTGCCTGTTGTGTACCTGGGGTTACAGAGCTAATCTACTCAGGCTTTAGAGAGGTTGACTCGCTGGGTGACAAACCTAGTGAGGGGCTTACCTGAGCCGATCGCTCGTCATAAAGCTGTCTCCCCAACTGAAGTTTTCATAGCCCCCCAACACGCGACCCTAGATCCTGTGATCAAGCCCCCAAACCAGCCACCGTATGATGGGAGGAAGGGCTATTTCTGAGGTCCCTGGACATGTTCTACTGCCAGGCTATGATGTGACACCAACCACCTTAACCTGCACCTTATCCTAGGATAAGAGTAAATAGTGGGACCAGCAGTTGGCGTAATGGCTACATCGTTGGACTCCCATGTAGTACACCGTGGTTCCAGTGCCGGACCTGGTGACTTAAACACGCATGTGCGTGCGCGTGCACACCCAAGATCCCAAGAGGAGAATGAAAGAGAAGGGATTGCAGCGTGGCCATCCCTGCTGGGGGGTGATTTCTCACTTTCTGTCTCTCTGTCTCTCTCTTTCTGGAGAGCGCACGTGCCCTATAGCATAAACCTCTCCAAAAAAAAAAAAAAAAAGTAGATAATTACTAGACCCATATTTACAGAAGAGGAAACAGGCGGGAGCATTAGTGACCCACTGAGGCTGCTCCCTGATCACCAGCAGAACCCTGGGCCTCAGAGCAGGGGCTTGTCTCAGGGAGACCACAGCTGGTCTTCTGATTCCCGAGCAGTGGAGCTGGGGGAGCCCCAGCAAGGTCTCCTGGAAGGCAGAGCTCACTGTGGACTCCTAAGCTGCCTGCAGTGCTCTTCCTTTGGAAGAGAGGGAGGAAGGGTCTTCTTTTCAGGCCATGGGATCTTTCTTAGTGTCTGAGGTCAGGTCAGAGTCAGGAATTCTGGATTCCAAACCTTATTTAACTGTCAGTCTTCTGGAGAGTCCCTCATACTCTGGGCTTCAGATTTACCCATACGAAATATGGGGGAACCGTGGCTCTTGTTCATGATGCTGTAAGGAGCTCTCAACAATGAGAAAAGGATAATAAAACATGATTAATGGGGGAAAATGTCCATGAATGGAAAGGTCACTGGTGCAGGTGAGTATTGGGCACTTACAGCACCCAAAGGGCCAGGGAGGGAGATGCAGGATGGGGTGGCTGCAACCCTTTATTTTTTCTTAAACAATTTTTATTTATTTATTTATTTATTTATTTATTTATTATTAATTTGACCAGAAAGAGGGAAAGCGAAAAATGAGAAAGCAAGCCACCAGGTGTGGGACTCAAATTGTGGTCAGCCATGTGGGAGTCCAACACCTTAACCAACACACCACATGCCAGCCCTGGTGCCCTTTTTTTAAAAAAATTATTTAATTTTTATTTACTCATTCATTTATTTTAATTTGACCAGAGAGAGACACAGAGAGAAAGAGAAGGAAAGTGAGAAAGCAAGCCACCAAATCTGGGACTCGAACAGTGGTCAGCCATATGGGAGTGTCTGGTGCCTTAACCACCATGCCACCAGCCTCCCCCCCCCCTCTTTATTTTAATTACCAGAGGATGCATGCACTTGCCAGAGACAGGGAGAAAACACTCCCAGTGTGGCACTGTCAGACGCAGTCCCTCCTCCTCCTCTGGTTCTCTATCCTGTTGGCATTTTGGTGCACATGCACCCAGCATGTTTCTCAAGTTCCTGGGGCTGGGATTCAAACCAAAGTCTGCCATGTCAGATCTGGCTTCCTTAACCACTGGGCGTTGGGGCTGGCCCTGCCCTTCTTTTTTTTGAGAGGTTTTTGCTATAGGGCACGTGCGTTCACCAGACAGAGAGACAGAAAGTGAGAAATCATCCCCCAGGGGCGATGGCCATGCCACAATCCCTTCTCCTCCATTCTCCTCTCAGGATCTTGGGCACGCACGCACACGCGCCCAGTGTGAGTTTTAAGCCACCGGGTCTGGGACACAAACCGTGGTCAACCACGTGGGAGTCCAGCGACATAGCCATTACGCTAACTGCTGGTCCCCCTGTCCTTCTTTTGAGAGAGTGTTGGTGGCTGCTCTTCACACATCTCTTGACTGCCCTCCTTCAGGGAGAACTTGTAAAGGGGAAACCAGTCCAGCCTGGAGGGATGGGCCACTGCCCCTCTAGAGGCTTCGAGTCAAGGCAGGGTGGTGGGCAGAGGAGTGTTAGTGCCAGACAGGGCAGCCAGTGCCACGAGGACGCTGACCCCAACATTGCAGCGACCCCGCCCAGCCCCACCTCCAGCCACGCAGAGGCTCCAGTTCTGTCTCTTTATTTCCCACTTTCCCCACGGTTGGCTCACATAGCCTGAGGGCGCTTCCCCAGGGACCCGTGACTGCAGCAGCAGGAGGGCACAGCCGACTCAGCTAGAGACGTAAGTGCCCCTCATGCCCAGCTGCGCTCGCTGGCTCAGTCTGGTGAGGGCAGGTAGGGGCGGGGGTCACCAGGGAATGGCAGGGCTGGCACCTGGTTATAGTGGGCCATGAGGAAGATGCCCGCGGTGCCGCACACGAAGAGCGAGAGCATGGCCAGGAAGCAGACACGGTCCAGGACACGGCCCACCAGGAACCACTCCTTGTTCCCCTGAGGCAGGAGGCAGCGTGGGAGGAGTGGCAGGGGCACCAAGCCCCCCTGGGTCCCTCTACCAACCTTGGGCTCCCAGCAAGTGCCTTTTCTCCATTCCCTCAGGTTCTTCCCGCTCATCTCTAACCTGCCTCTTACATGGTCCCCAGCCCTGAAGCCCCCACCCCACCCCATTCCCAGCTCTACTTTTCCCATCCCACTGTCCTGCCTTGGCCATACCACTCACCCTGACCTGCCCTCCAGAGACACCTCACTTCAACCAGACTTACGCTGTCAAAGTGACTCTGCTGGCGCCGCGCACGGGCAATGAGGTTGCAGGCCTCCACGCAGGCCTGGATGGCTGGGGCTGCCTGCTTCAGGCCACCCCAGAGCTCCTGGCTCTGTCCCGCCTCCGGGCCCTTCTCTGATGCCAAGACGACCAGTTTCAGGAGAGTGAAGAAGCAGGCAGAGAGGGGACCTCTCCCTGGGACCCAGCCCCTCTGCCGGCCGGCTGCTTACTGGATGCCCAGCTGGAGTCCCTGGGGGCAGCGTCCCCAGTGTCACCCCCCCGGGCCTCACCTAGCTTCTCCAGCGCTGCCCTAACCAGGCCATTGCGCTGCCGCTGCCGGAAGAGGAGCTCACTCCGAGGCAGGCGGAGACCCTCCTCCTCCTCGGCTGTGACTGACCATCCAGGTGAGAAGCCGTTCTGCAGCCGGGGCTGCGCGTCCTGCACCGCCGCAGGGGCCAGTGGGCGCATGTGCATCCGCAGCAGCTGGGGCAGCAGCCAGAGGAACACCTGGAGAGGGTCGCCCCGGTGACTCAGCTTGGGAGCCAGGCTGAGCCTTGGAACAGAAGCTGAGTTGGCACGAAGGGCTTGCACTGCTGGGGCCCTGGAGGCAGCCCGTTAGGGGCTGCAGCATGGCCCCGGTGCAGCGCGGCTGCTCTGTACTGGACACGGAGCCTGCACCCAGGCGTGTTTGCACATCAGAGCTACCAGGACGCTGCTCGCCATCACACAGATCCCTGCTGCAACCCCTGCGTCCTGACCTAGGGTGCCTGGCTGGGCCTGGGCGAGTGCTGCAGTGCACGGGCTGCAGAGTCAGACTGTCTGAGCAGCCGTGTGGCCTTGGGCAAGCTACTTTGCCACTCTGCACCTCAGCTCCCTCACCTGTGAGGTGGGGATGATACTGATGGGAGTTTTGTGCAGGTTACATAAGCTAGTGTTTGTAATTCCCCGGCTCCAGGAGCACCGACACTCACTAACCCGCGTGGGCACGTGCTTGGGTGCGCACCGGCAGATTTGCGCTGCATGTGGCAGGCGGGGGAGGCCAGAGGGGGCAGGGTGAGTGGAGGCAGGAGCATGCAGGAGCGGGTGGGGTGGGGCCTTGCCTTGCGGACCCCTCGCGCCATGGTGTGTGTGTGGGGGGAGCGCAAGGACACGTTCAGCACGACCACGGCGTTCACCACGATGAGGATGGTCACCACCAGGAGGAAGGTCAGGTACCTGTGGGGGCAGCGGCCCTGGGCATCCCACGCGCAGGCTCCCGGAGCTGGGTGGGATGGAGGATGGAGGGCCGAGGGCAGAGGGCAGAGGGCAGTGCCAGTCCCCCCTCCCCCGGGGTCTTACTTGCTGATGAGCGGCACTGCCTGGGAGGTCTCGGGCACCTTCTTGGCCACAAGGAAGAGGAAGACGGTCTGGGCCAGCAGCACGTTGATGGCCACGGTGCACTTCTGGCCACCCGCTGCGCGGGCGAGAGGCCCTCAGAACGGGTCTCCAGCCCCAGTGCCCCCCCCCAGAGGCGCGCTTCTCCCTCGGGCAGCCGGCCCCGTCCCCCGCGCCCCACTGCCCCCTGTACGGCAGGCCTGCCGACCCTCCCGCTGGCCCAGGTACCCTTGGCAGGGAGGAAGTAGATGAGGATGGCCACGGAGGAGATGAGCACGCAGGGGGCGATGATGTTGATGACGTAGAAGAGAGGCTTGCGCTGGATGAGCAGGTAGAACACCACCTTCTGGTGGCCCGCCTCCTCCGCCGGGGCCGCGGCGTCCAGCAGCATCTTGGCCGGCCGGTGGCGGATGGCCCACTCGCCGTTCTCTGCAGGCAGGCACAGGAGTGCGGTGGGCCCTGGGAGCACTGGGGAAAGCAGGGCGCAGCAGGGGGCGCCACCGAGGCACAGAAAGGAGCAGGAGATCCGGTGATTCATCCCCTCCCTCCCAAAGCGGGGTGAATTTCTGAGATGAAAATTTTCTGGAGTAAAGTCAGCACGTTATTGGACCTTCCAGTCTTTTGTAGTTGACTCAATTTCTATCTTGAGTCCATTGGAGGGGAGTGACCTTGGTTTGAGGGAGAGGTGGGGGCGCTGCAGCCCGCTGGGCAGGGGTCCTGCCTGGGGCGCGTTGGGCAGGGTTACCTGTGAAGGCCTCGGGGTCGATGAAAATCCACTCTATGGTCTGGCCATCTTCCTGACTCAGCTGCAGATTGATCTCGCTGGTGCTGTAGGTCTGGGACCTGGAGGCCGGAGGGACAGGATGAGCAGGGCCCACCTGCCCATGAGGTCAGAGAGCGTTACCGAGGGCCACTGTGGGCGGCGCTGCCCAAATACGCAGCCCCAGCTCCCGAGCGCACCACAAAGCCCTGGTGATGAGAGTGGAGACCGGGGGACTCAGGCTCTCTGGGTGGGAAATTGGGGTGACCGGGAGGCAGCAGCCCCACCCTCCCTGTCTCTGGGCAGGGCCACTCGCACTCGTTCCTCCCACTGCCACGTGGGCAGGAGGGGCCACAATTATCCTGGAAGATACAGGCCCACCCAAGACCTCTGGAGACCTCCCATGGAGGGCGGCTCCCTGCCAGGCTTCCTTGTAAGAAGGCCGCTCCTTGGTGAGCCAGGGGGTCCAAGTGTAGGCACCCCTGTCCAAGGCAGGGCCACATGGAAGCCCTGGGTTCTGTGCTGTGACCGGCATAGGCTGGGCCTGCTGCCTGTCACCGCAGATAACTGGAAGCCTGGCCCTGGAGGAGCACAGGTCAAGGGTTAAAAATAGCTCTCCAGGGCTGGCCCCTGGGCTAGTGTTAAAGGAACCAAATTCTGCACAGCCATCTGTGGTTCGAATCCCAGCCCCAGTCACAGAGGAGAAAACACACTGGGTGCATGTGCATGCATACCCCGATCCCAATAGGCTGGAGAGGTGGAAGTGAAGGCACTGTGGCCGGCCTGCGCCCCTCTGAGGGGTGCTTTCTCCCTCTCTCTCAGGCAAGGGCATGTGCTCCCCTCTTTTCCTCTTTCTCTCATTAAAAAGTTACAGAAAAACCTTCACCCAGACTCCTTCCCACATTTATGGATGAGGAAACTAAGACCCAAGACCCTGTCCCCCAGGAATGGCTTGGGATTTCCTGCCAGCCCCCCCACCCCACGCCCCTGCTCCCGTGGGCCTGTAGGGTAGCGGCTGTGTATGTGCAGACGGGTGTGTGTGTGTGCAGATGGGTGTGTTGTGTGCACACGTCTGCCTTCTCCCCTTGTGGCCCAGGAAGGGAAACCGAGGAAGAGAAGGAGGATAAATGGGGGACCAGGTTAGCAGGGGGAATTGGGGCACCTTCAGGCAGGGCAGGCACAGAGGCCAGGGAGGGATGGAGCCAGCCCCAGGCCTCTAGGTGGCATCAGGGCGAGGTTAGAGTGTGGCATCGCCACCCGTGCCCTCCCCGAGCAGCCCCGTAAGTGGCCTCACTGGAAGATGAGGGAGCAGTTCTGCCAGTCGAAGGGGAAGTAGGTGACAGAGATGGCACAGGAAGAGCGGAAGATGGCGGGTGGCAGCCAGTAGATGCAGCCGTCAGGAGACACCAGCACGTTGCAGTAGAGGGCCACCTCGAAGACGCCGTCCACGCTGCGCCACAGCCAGGCCGCAAGGCTGTGGGCTCAGAGCCCGGCAGCCCCAGGGCAGCCCTCCCAGCCCGCCGTGCCCTGCCGTCACTGGTCCCCAGCAGCCCCCCTCCCTCTGTATCCAACTCCTGTTTTCTCTCCCCACTTGCTAGACCCCAAGTGGAGCACTTCCTACCTGTCTGGAGACCATGACCGCTTCTACGGGAGCTGTCACCAGCCTCATGTGTCCGGGAGGGAGCCGCCACCCAGATGGCCCAGCCCAGGGGGAATGAGGCTGGGAGTAGGTCAGAGGCCTTGCCCGTGCCCACCCTCGGCCGCTGGCCCGGCTAGTCCTTCCCCAGCCCCGAGCGTCTGGCCCACACCTGTCTGCTGTCTTTCCCAGGAACCCCCTTGTCGCGCTGGCTGGGCCCTGTGTCCCCTGCCCCTGGCCTGGCCCCTCCTCACTTGTTCTCCAGCACGACATCCGGCCGCCACACCATGGTGGACGGCACCCTCAGCACCCACAGGCCCTCGTAGTCTTGCGGGTCCCAGCGCAGGCGGAAGTCGCACCACTGCTGTGGGGGCAGGCCAGTTGCAGGCCTCTGCCCTCCAGCCAGGCTGGGGTGGGGGCATAGGGCAAGAGGGGCCAGGAGGGCGGCAGCTGGCCTCTTACCATCTCTATCCAGACGTTGGTGGTGAGGGCCTCCTCTCGTTCATTCTGGGGTGCAGAATGGAAGCCTAAGCCCACACGACAGGCCCTCCCCCACTGCCAATCCCCGCACGCCACCGTGGAGCCATGCAGCCCCAGTCTCTAGAGCAGCGCCCCCAGCCATGGGAGCTTCTGGGCCCTCCTGCCCCTGCAGCTCACCAGGGAGATGAGGTTGGTGAGGGTGAGCTTCAGGCTGACGTTGACCACATCCGAGCCACGCAGGGCAGGCCGCAGGTGGGGGTTGTAGTCGCGCATGAGATCGGCCAGCAGCCGTCCCTCCTGGTTCCGGGTCTGGGCCCCTGCAACAGATGGTGACGTGCTGTGGGCTTTGGGGTGCACAGGACTGAGGCCAGGGCTATGGCAGGCCCCTCCAGACCCTCCATCCACCGATGACTTGAACCCCTACTCTGCCGAGTCCCCTGTGTCACACCCAGGCAGGTGGCCAGCAGCGGCAGGAGAAGCAGTGGCCCTGGGCCCCCATGCATGGTGCCTCAGCTCTGCAGTGACGGTCACTCGGCAGGTCTGAAGCAGAGCAATGGCCTCTGGTGTCGCGTAACAGTCTACACTCCCACTCCCACCACAGCCGGCCTGCGCCCAGCCCGCCAGCTGTCTGACCGCAGCATTGTCAGCTGTCCCAGGATGGACACAATTCTGGGCTCAGGTTACCTGGGCTGGAGAGCCCGAGAGGGGCCCCGTCTGTCCCCACAGAACCAGGCCACCCTCCACCCTCCTCTTAGACTCAGTTGTACCAGCCGGTGGGAGTGGGCTAAGGACACAGCGAGGAACAGGTGGGCGGGAGAGAAGGTGCGTGGCCTCAGAAGGGGCTGGCAAGGCTCCCTCCTCCTGCTCCCTCAAGGGAATCAGGATTTGGCAGCAGAGGCTGCAGAGTAGACATGTGTTATATGAGTTTCTCTGACACAGTTGAGGACCCAAAACCTCTCCCACCAGCCTGACCCCTTCATGGGCCTCCACTGGCAAATGTCACAGAGAAAAGGACACTATGTCCCCAGATTTGGACACCTTGGCAAAAACGAGGCACCAGGTCAGGACCTCCTGAGCCCGTGCCCAGAGATAGGTAACCTGGTAAGCTCTGAAGTAAGGAGGGCTGAAAACGATCTGGTGCTCGGGGCTTTGTGACCAGGACACCCTTGAATGGAGGCTCTGCGGAGGGGCCTCTGCACTTGTGAATCACTCACAAGTGGAGTGAGTCCCCGTCATGAAAGCCACAGCATCAGGCAGGGAGGTGAGCGGCAGACAGCGCTGCTGGCAGGAACCCGGTCCAGAGGCCCAGGCAGGCCAGGGCCCAGAGGGTACCCGTGAGAAGTCCGAGGAGGGCCTGGCGGGAAGGAGATGCTGAAGAGACGCTCCTTCTATTCTGTGGTCGGGAGAGGGTGGGCTGAGGCTCTCCCTGGAGCCACCAGCTCGGGCCACCTGCCTTCCGACTGTCTACCCAAGCAGGTGGGTCAGCGTGTCTCAGTGCAGAGAACGCAGGCCCCACAAGTGCTGCCACCCTCGAGCCTGTCTCCTGCATGGAGTCCCTGCTGCCCCGGCCACGGCTTCAGGGTGTGGAGGAAGGGGGAGCAGGTGGGTACCTGTTTCCCAGCCGTCTCTGGCCTCGTCTCCTGCTCCACGGAGTGACTTTTGGTGGCTCGTTGGCTGTCGTGCTCAGTCCTGCTCCAGGCCCTGCCCTGTTTTCTTTGACAGCCCAGACGCCCTGAAAGCTTTGCCCTTGCTAATCAGATGATCAGTCTCTCCTTGGGACCAGATTCTCTGGAGTTTCCAGAGCTCCTTTCCACCTGGGGGATCCTTCCTGCCTGCCATGCCCTCTGGTTCCCAGACTCAGGGCCCTATAACCCGTGTATGCAAAGCAGCCTGGACCAACCTCTGCCACCCTCAAGTACATACTTCACACATGTCGTTGGCTTCTGTGGTCAGGCAGTGAGGCCACACGAGAAGCCGCCATATGCCCTCCATGTACCCCTCCATATGCCCCCCATATGCCCTTCATGTACCCCTCCATATACCCCTCCATATACTCCCCATATGCCCTCCATATACCCCCATATACCCCTCCATATACCCCTTCATATGCCCCCCCATATGCCCTCCATGTACCCCTCCATATGCCCCTCCATATACTCCCCATATGCCCTCCATATACCCCCATATACCCCTCCATATACCCCTTCATATGCCCCCCATATGCCCTCCATATGGCCCCCATAAGCCCCCACATACCCCCATATGCCCTCCATATGCCTTCCATATACCCCTCCATATACCCCCCATATGCCCACCATATACCCCTCCATATACCCCCATATACCCCTCCATATACCCCCATATACCCCTCCATGTACCCCTCCATATGCCCTCCATATACCCCTCCATATACCCCCATATACCCCTCCATGTACCCCCCATATACCCCTCCATATGCCCCTCCATATGGCCCCCATGCCCCTCCATATTCCCCTCCATATGCCCCTTCATATAGCCCCATATACCCCTCCATATGCCCCTCCATATGGCCCCCATAAGCCCCCATATACCCCCATATACCCCTCCATATATCCCTCCATATGCCCCTCCATATGTCCCCCATATACCCCTCCATGTACTTCTCCATATACCCCTCTATATACCCCACCATATGCCCCCATATACCCCTCCATATACCCCTCCATATGCCCCTCTATATACCCCTCCATATACCCCACCATATGCCCCCATATACCCCTCCATATACCCCTCCATATGCCCCTCTATATACCCCTCCATATACCCCTCCATATGCCCTCCATGTGCCCCTCCATATGCCCCCCAGATGCCCCTCCATATTCCCACGTGCCTCTCTATATGGCCGACCACATGGCCCTTCATACGCCCCGTCCCACCAGTCCTACAGAGGCCCCAAGCTCTGCCCCACCCCTCCCTCCTCCCCCCAGCGTCTGGGAGGGAAAAGGAAGAGTACAGAGACTGCTGTCCTTGGCGCCAACTGTGCAGCCACTGCGTGCAGATTTG
The DNA here is from genome assembly GCA_026018925.1 of Tupaia tana. NCBI lineage: Eukaryota > Metazoa > Chordata > Mammalia > Scandentia > Tupaiidae > Tupaia > Tupaia tana. The sequence goes on from JAKSZU010000001.1 coordinate 8,617,709, forward strand.
AACTCTGGGTTTCTCCACTCTCTCTGCTCTGGGAGACACACCGGGGAGCTGCCTACCCTCAGCTGTGAGAAGGAGCAGTTTCCTGGGGTGAAGTGAGGAGGGATGGGTTCTGCTAAAGAAACACCGTCAGTATCTAGGACCAGCAGATGGTGTAATGTTTACATCGCTGGACTCCCGTGTAGTTGACTGTGGTTCAAGTCCCAGACTCAGTGGCTTAAAGTCACGCCAGGCACGTGTGAGTGCGTGCTCAAGGTCCCAAGAAGATAGTGGAGGAGAAGGGATTGTGGGGTGGCCATCGCCCCGGGGTGGGGGGTGACTTCTCCCTTTCTGTCTCTCTGTCTGTCTCTGTCTCTGTCTCTCTGGTGAGTGCATGTGCCCAACAGCAAAAATCTCTCAAAAAAAAAAAAAAAAACCAGGGTGGACAGCCCTGCTGGCCTGGAGAGCGTGGGGGCCCTTCTGGCTTCCCGGGAAGCTGATGCGTGGGGGTGATTTCCTACGGAGGGAGATGGAGTTCCACCAACCAGAGTGGGCCAGTCCCGATAGTGCCCTGTGACTAGAGGGAACTACTGTGCTCTGGTGCAAAGGGCACCCCGGTTAGGGGTGGCATTTTGAAGTTCTCTTTTCTAGAAGGTCCGTAGCTACTAGGGCAAGCCGTGATACAACCAAGGACTCTCCTGGCAGTTAGGCCAAGACTCAATGCCAACAGGGCCACCGTGTGGCAGAAAGAAGCAATGTCATTGGCCCAGGGCCCAGAAGGCCCTTGCTCATCTCTGGAGACTCGGACCCTCCCTGAGCAGGTGGACTCTTCCTGCTCACCGGATCGGTTTTAGTCAGGACTGGTTTTTCTATCTGGAGGGAAAATGCGAGCCTGTACTTTGCATTTGTGGGCAGTTTATACTAGGCGGCAGAGGTAACTAGGGCCAGTTTGGATTTTCAATAGTTTTCCTTTCTCTGGAGAGGTCTGAAGACTGGAAATCTCACGTCTGTGCACTTGAGCTATGACGTCACCGATTGCCCTGGAGGAAACTGGCTGGAGCTGGGAAGATCTTAAGCCTGCAGTGAAGGAGGTGACTGACTGGCCCTCTGTGCCTGGTTCGGCCCTCTTGTCACCATGCTGGACTTGAATGCAAGGACCTGGACAGGAGCCCCTCAGAGACCCATCTTCCGTGATCTAGACCCACAGGAGGAATGGCCGAGATAACAGCCTAAGAACCAGCTCTTCTAATGGCAGATTCTATGTAACGTCTCCCCACAAATAGGACTCACACGTGCAAGAGAAAATTCAGAGTGCCGGTGTGTGGCATGGTGGCTAGGGCAGCTGGATCCCACATGGTTGATGGCACAGTTCGAGTCCCAGACCTTGCGGCTTAAAAAGAACCACTCTGGGTGCACGTACATGCCCAAAATCCCAGGAGGAGACTGGGAGAGAGTGACGACGCGTGACCTGGGCCGCTTTGGCATTTTCTCTCTCCCTCCATCCCTGGTGAGTGCACATACCCTGTAGCAAACTAAAAGAAAAAGAACTTCTAGGACCAACAGATGATGCAATGGCTATGTCGCTGGACCCCCATGTAGCTGACCACTGTTTGAGTCCTGAACCTGGCGGCTTAAAATTCATACTGGGGGGCCAGCAGTTAGCGCAATGGCTATGTTGCTGGACTCCCACGTAGTCGACTGCAGTTAGCATTCTGGACCCGGCGGCTTAAACTCACACTGGGTGCGGGAACCAGCAGTTAGCGTAATGGCTATGTCGCTGAACTCCCACATAGTCGACCGTGGTTCGCGTCCTGGACCCAGTGGCTTAAAACTCACGCCGGGCGCGTGTGCGTGCGTGCCCAAGATCCTTAGAGGAGAATGGAGGAGAAGGGATTGCGGCGTGACTATCCCCCCTGGGGGGTGATTTCTTGCTTTCTGTCTCTATGTCTCTCTCTGTCTGGCGAGCGCACGCGTCCTATAGTGAAAAACCTCTCCAGAAAAAAAAAAAAAAAAAAGAAAGAAAGAAAGTAAACTCACACTGGGCGCATGTGCGTGTGCGTGTGTGCCAAGATCCCAAGAGGAGAATGGAGGAGAAGGGATTGCGGCGTGGCCATCCCCCCCGGGGGTGATTTCTCGCTTTCTGCTTCTCTGTCTTTCTGGCGAGCGTACGTGCCTTATAGCAGAAATCCCTCTAAAAAAAAAAAAAGAAAGAAAAGAAAAGAAAAAGAACTTCTGGGAGAAAACGCAAGTGGCGCGAGGAGGAGTAGCTCTCCCCAGGGTGCACTGCGCCTGTAACCATAACCCCAAACGCTGTCATTCAAAACAAGCGTTTATTATCTCGCGGTTTCCGCGGGCCAGGACCAGGAGCAGCAGTTGTGTGGTCCTGCCTCAGAGCCACAGAAGATGTGCACTGGGGCCGAGAGCTCATTCGAAGGCCCCCGGTGGCGGAGAACCCCCACTCAAGCCCGCTCACCTGGCTGTTGGCAGGAGGCCTCGGTTTCTCGCCAGGTAGGCTTTTCACAGGGCTCCTCGGCATCTCCGGTGCCCCCTACCATGAGCTCTGACTGACACGTGAGAGAGCGAGGGAGGTGGGAGCAAGACAGTAGCCCAGTGTCATTTTTAGTTTTTTTGCTATAGGGCACGTATGCTCACCAGAGAGAGAGGGGAAGTGAGAAATCACCCCCCAGGGTAGATAGCCATGCCACAATCCCCTCTCCTCCTCTCTCTTCTCAGGATTTTGAGCACTCACGCATGCGTGCCAGGCATGTTCTTCAAGCTGCCAGGTCCAGGACCTGAACCTCACAGTAGGCCATGTGAGATCCAGCACCTTAACCACCACTCCACCTGCTGGCCCACCCCAGTGTCTTTGATAACCTCTTCTCAGAAGGGACATGCCAGCAGCCCCACCTCATTCTGTGCAGTGCCGGGGAGACTGCCACGGGGTGAGCAGGAGGGGCAGGGCACCTCACAGAGGTGGGCCACCCGATAGACCCCATCTCCAGCTCCGCAGCCTCTGCCTTGGCCCCAGGCCAGGCGTGGACGGGGCTCCTTCTGCAGTATAGTTGCTATGTTCAGCAAGTCAAGGGACGCGGTGCCCGGGGCCAGATGGTGGTGCAGCGGTGGCAGCACGCACCGTCATATGTGGGGAAGTCCAGCTTGGTCCCTGGCTTCCCTGTGCATGCGGGGCACACACGTGTGACTAGCTGAGGCTGCGTGTGGACCATGGTGTGCAACTGTCGGGGTGCTCCTCTCTTACTCATTCCTGCTCTCACTCATGGACAAAATAAATAAACTTTAAAAATATAGGATACCCAGTCAAATCTGAATTTCAGAGCTATGATCAATTTTTTAGCATACCCCAAATATTGTACTGCAACGTTACTTTGGGGAGGTTTTGGGGGGTACCGAGCTCAGGTGCTGTAGGGTGCAACCTCAAGCTGACCCTGCCTTTTGGATGCTGAGCCTGAGCCCAGCTTCCGGGGGACACAGATGCAGAGGGGTCAGGCAGCAGGGCTGAGAAGGGATGTGTGGAGCCTGGGTGCTCCCACACCTGCAGGACACCACTCCCCAGAGGCCTGGGGAGAGGGAGGTGGTCCCAGCTACCCTCTCAAAGCTGAGGTGCAGGGCGGTTGGGAGGAGCCAGAAGGTGAAGACACGGAGTCCAGCCGTCCTACTGAACTTGTGGAGTAGGAGGCGGAGCGGCCTCTGCAGACCCCTTACAAGGGTCTCCCATGGAGCCAGCCCAGATGGCATCCTCCTTGGCCCCCAAGTCATCCTGTCTGTCCCTTTCCAGCCAAAGTCCGCTCTCAGAGCATGGAGTGGGCCCTGTCTTTTGCCCAGGAAGGCTACCCAGGAGTGGGCTAGCCCTTCCTGAGCCCCGCCCAGCCCGGACCACTCAGCCGCAGGGCCAGGGTCGCAGGGCCGCTCCTCCCTCCGTCCACGGTCCACGGTCCACATGGCAGTCCCTGCTGGCCAGCCCTAGATGAAGCGCTTGTCCTCCACGTTATAGGAGTAGGGGTCCCCAGGGAAAGGTTGCGGCGGAGGCTGGTTGTAGATGCCCTGCAGGAAGATCCAGGCGGTACCCACCACCATGATGGGCGTCACCACAAACAGGCAGAGGCGGTCCACTGTGCGGGCCACCAAGTTCCAGCTGTCCTTCTCCTGGGGTGGGAGGGGGACAGAGGCAGTGGGTGAGAAAGCCCCACGGGCCACAGACCCACACCCCAGAGCTGGGGCTCAGCCTGTCTGTGGGGGCTGCCTCAGGTTTGCAGGAGACAGACGTGCTGTCAGGCCCTTGCCAGGGCCCAGCCCCTCTGGCTGCAGTTGGGGCTGGTCACTCTCTCTGTTTGGGGACAGGGAACAGGGCCGCAGCCTCCCTCCCCACTGTACTCCAGGGAACCAGGGAGCTGGAGAGGAGCTGGGTTCAGGGATTGCTCTCACGGGGCCGAGGAAAGAGGACAGGCCCCTCTCCTCTCTCTCACTCCCCCCCCCAGCCACTCGCCACTGCTGTTAGCATGTATATGAGCTGAAGAAAAAGAACCCTTTCTCAAGAGGGACATTTTTTTTTTAGAGATTTTTTGCTATAGGGCGTATGATCTCACTGGAGAGACAGAGACAGACAGAGAGACACAAAGTGAGAAATCGACCCCCAGGGTAGATGGCCACACTGCAATCCCTTCTCCAATCCCTTTTCCTCCATTCTCCTCTTGGGATCTTAGGCACGCATACACACGAGCCCAGCGTGAGGTTTAAGCCACTGGGTCCAGGACTCAAACTGCAGTCAACCACGTGGGAGTTCAGCGACACAACCATTACGCGATCTTCTGGTTCCTCTCAAGGGGGAATTTTAAAAAGGACAGGTCACCATAAATGGCTACCTTTCCAGTGCCTGGTTGTCTGGAGTGTCAGGCTTAGAGTTGAACAAATGATTGCCAGCCGGGAGAGAAAAGGCCCCCTAAGGGCCGCCCCTAGTGTGACCTGGACAGCGTGGGGCTATGGGCCTGGGTGTCCCGTGTGCGCGCCTGGTCTAGTGTGCTGCTGGGAGCCTGGAATCGGCACCCACCAGGAGCCCCCTCACCTAAGCTGATCGGTGTCCCTCAGGGAACTGTGTCCCCTAACAGAGGGTACACCAACCCATGCCCTGCTCGAACACCCGCACAGGCAGCCCCACGGCCACTCACATCATTGTAGCTGTTCTGGTCCCTCATGTGATTGACGATGAAGTTTGCCCCGCCCACTGCTGGCTTCAGCTCGCTCAACAGTTCCTGCTGGGCCGGCTCGGAGCTTGCTGGGGGCCGGCCTGTGGAGGCAGGATCAGAGGGGGCTATGAGGCCTGCCCCGACCACCTCCCACGGATGGGCCTAACCCCAGACCCGGGGGGAACCCACGTGCACTAGTGAGGCGCCGGGCCAGCCCGTGCCGCTCCGACTGCTTTTCGAACATGAGGTCACTGCGAGACTTGAGCGAGAAGTACTCCTCGGCCTTGGAGATGTAGCCCAGGGAGCTGCTCCTCCGGACCAGGGTGCCAGGGCTGGGCCCGTCCTCCGCAGGGCGGGACATGTGCAGGAGCTCGGGCAGGGTCTCCAGGAAGAGCTGTGGCAGGGCCCGGGGGCCACGAGAAAGGCCATCTTAGCAAACACGGGTGACTTCTACACACCCTACCATCTGTGACTGCACTCCCGGCTGCTGCCAAGGGCTCGCGTCTGACCATGTCATTGGTGGACACTCAGGTTACACCCGGCACGCCCCATTACTCACAGCACGGGGCGGAGCGTATTCACTGAACACGAACATTCAAAACCAAAAAGGTACATGCCAGATCCTCAGTGCTCTCCTCAAATGCGTCAAGCCTGGGACTAACAGATGGCTACGTCGCTGGACTCCCACGTAGTCGACCGCGGTTCGAGTCCTGGACCCAGTGGCTTAAACTCACACCGGACGCGTGTGTGTACGTGCCCAAGATCCCGAGAGGAGAATGGAGGAGAAGGGATTGCGGCGTGGCCATCCCTCTTGGGGAGTGATTTCTCACTTTCTGCCTGTGTCTCTCTTTCTTTCTGGCGAAAGCATGCGCTCTGTAGCAAAAATCTCTATCTCAAAAAAAAGAGAAATGCATCAAAACAAAAAGCATTGCTAACATGCCCCAGGCTGTCCCTGAACAGCCAGCAGGCCCACTGTGGCCAAGAGATGAGGACACCCTGAGCACCCCTCGATCCTCATGGTTACCCTCTTAGTGGAGGTACACCGGACACATAGGACGCACGTCCTAAGCGCGTAGCTAATGAATTATTGTGGGTGCTTTCTGGCTGGCATGGCCACCCAGAGCAATTAGGAAACATGACCCAGGAGCCTGCCTCGGGGTAATGCCCAAGGCGGCCACCCCCACAACGCCCCCGCCACCTCATCATGAGGTTGGTTTTGGCCATTCTGGAACTTCATGGGGAAGAGGGGCTGCAGCAGGTGCCTCGTGTCTGGCTCCTTCCAGCGCCATTTGAGGGGCTGAGGCTCTTTGGCGGGGCCTGCAGCAGAAGCCAGTGCGTCCAACGGCCGAGTGGCACCCCGTGAGCACCCCAGTGTCTCTGCCTGTCCTCTTGCTTTTGGTTATTACAAGTGCTCACCTTCTTTTTTATATAAAAATTTTTTTGCTATAGGGCATGTACACTCTCTGGAAAGAGACAGAGAGAGAGAGGGAAAGTAAGAAAGCATCCTCCAGTGCGGATGACCACGCCACAATTCCTTCTCCTCCAGTCTCCTTTTGGGATTTTGGGCATGCACACACATGTACTTAGCATGACTTTCAAGCCCCAGATCTGGGACTCGAACTGCAGAGTCATCTATATGGAATCCAGCTGCCTTAATCCCCGCGCCACATGCTGGCCCAGTGCTCACCTTCTTTACGCCCTCAGACAGCACGTGGGTGCTGGGAGTCCGGAAGTGGATGTTGAGCACGATGACACAGATCACCACGACCATGGTGACCAGCACCATGCCGAAGAGCAGGAACCTGTGGACACACGCTCAGCCTGGAGCCCCGGGGCGGGCTGCGGGGAGGAGGGCGGGGCTGGCACGGGCACTCACTTGCCGATGAGGGGGACAGCCATGGACGTGGCGGGCAGCCGCTTGGAGATGAGCAACAGGAAGACAGACTGGGCCAGGAGCACTGAGATGGCCACTGACGTCTTCTCGCCGCCTGGGGGAGTGGGACTTGGCTGTCACCTGGGACCCCAGGCCCAGAGGTTCCTGCTGTGCCCTCTGCTACCACTGTTGATGATGCCACGGTGCCTGGGTGAGACTCCAGAGAGCTGGAGTGCCTGAGTTCACATCCCAGGTCTGCCACCTGCTGGCTGGGTGTCCGCAAGCAAGCAGATGACTTCTCTGCATCTCAGCAGGTAAGTGTGTGAGCGTGTGCTAAACACGTGACGCTGTCTGCACACAGACTGCCACCGCTAGGCTACCCCTGCTCGCCTGCTTTCCGAAGCACAGATCTGCACAGCCCCTGCCCTGCTCAGAACGCTCCGGGGCCCTCGCGCAGCAGGGTGACACCTGCCTCTGACTCCTCACTCAGACCTGGCCCAGCCCCACCCTGCTCTTGCCGCCTGAGCACCTGCAGGTGAGGGGGGCGCTGGGGGCTCCCCAGTGTGGGTGCCCCTGTCCAGCCCCTCCTCCCAGCCCTTCCTGCCTGACACAGTCCCATCCATGCATCACAACCCGTTCAAGGCCCTCCAGGAAACCCCCATCTCCACTTAGCTAGAATGCCCCCCAACCCCGACACCCAGGGCCGGGGTGCTATGTCCCCTGCTCAAGGCGAGTGTTCTCAAGTTGGAGGACCGCAGCTCCTGGGGCCCAGTGAGCTCAGACTGACTTCTTCCCCGCACCCTTCGGCTTCCCAGAGACGGCTTCACCCACCCAGTGCCTCGAGAGCTGCTGTCCCCCTGTGCGCCAGGCCACGGCCACGGGGTGACCCTGACAGGCCCAGGCTCTGCTCTGACGAGGGACAGACCAGCCTTTCTCCCTAGAGTCCTGGGGAAGCCCCTGTGAGAGGCAGAAGTTGTGTCCACACAGGGCCGTGGGGCACGGCTGTAGAGCTGTCCCCCTGACTGGCCACCTGGCCCTCACGCCTGGGTCCGGGGCAGGGAGCTCCCAGAGGGGGGACCGCTGTGGCAGGAGGAAGCAGGGTGGAGCAGTGGGGGAGCGGCCGCAGGGTGGGGCCCGGGAAGCGGCCGGGCTTACTGTCAGCCGGCAGGTAGAAGACCAGGTTGACCATGAAGGAGATGAGCACGCAGGGCACCAGGATGTTGATGACATAGAAGAGAGGCTTGCGGCGGATGATGAGGTAGAAGGTGACATCCTGGTGGCCGGGGCTGTCCAGGGGGATGCTGGGATCCACGTTCACCCGGGCCGGCCGGTGCACTATCTCCCACTCCCCATTCTCTGCAGGCGACACGTGGACATCTTGGGTTGGGCCAGGCGGGGGGAGGTGGAAGCCATGGGACATGAGGGGCAGGGATAGACCAGTGGGTGGTAGGGCCTGTCTGTGGCCCCTGGGGTCGGGGGTCACAGGCTGTCCTGGTGGGTATCTTTCCCAGGGTGGGGACAGAAGTTCTGATCTGGGGGAGAGATTCTCTCTTATTCCACGTTCTCTCACTGGAAAAAATAGAAGCTGAGGCCGCACAGGGCCGAGGTGCGGAATGTGCTTCAACTCAGGAGACAGGAAGCATCCCAAGCTAGAAATAGACCATGTGGATCAGAGCGGGAGTCAGACAGCTGTCCCGCGTTATCAGGATCCATTTCACGCTAAGCCCACAACTGTCCTGGGACAGGCGCCCGCAGAGTAACATTAACCCCGCACACCCCCCGTACCAGCCTCGAAACCAGCAGACCAGTGATTTCTTCTGGCCCACGGGGCAGTGGTGGACCTGAGATCTGAACCCAGGCACAGACAGAATATGGGGTGGGAGGTGTGACACACAGCCCATCAGGAGGACTCAGGCCACACCCAACCACACCCCTGGGCCCTCTGGGCACAGCCTCTCCCCTGCCAGAAACACTCACACCTGGGGAGAGGGTGAGCCAGGCCCCGTGAGCCGCTCTGGGTGGGTGTGTGAGTGGCTGCAGGGCCCGTGAGCAGCGTCCCAGGCTCCTTTGGGGTGGAGGTGTGAGACCGCGTGTGTACCCCTGGGTGTGCCTGAGCCCCCCAGGGGCTCCGTGCACCTGTGAAGCCCTCAGGGTCAATGATGATCCACTCCACGGGGTAGGAGAGGTTCTGCTTCTCCTCGACTTCCCGCTTCAGGCTCAGGGTGACCTCCTTGGCTGTGTACTTGAGTGAACTGGGGAGGGAGGGGAGGTGGTGACCCTCGGCCAGTACAGCGGGCTCTAACTGGGACAGGGCAGGGCCTCGCCCAGGGCACACCTGAACTTGAGGGAGCAGTTCTGCCAGTCGAAGGGGAAGTAGGTGACGGAGATGGGGCAGGAGGAGCGGAAGATGGCGGGCGGCAGCCAGTACACACTGCCCGTGTCCGAGAGGAGCACGTTGCAGGAGTAGGAGATCTGGAAGGAGCCGTCGTTGCTGCGGGCCGGGGAAGGACCGAGGTGAGCACCAGCTCGGAGCTGGCGGGTGGGGATGGGCAGGGGAGGCAGGGGAAGGGAGGCGTAGCCTTGGGGTGGGGAGGGTCACTCGGCTCAACTTGTTCTCCAGCACGATCTCCGGGAGCCACAGCATGTCGGGGGGCAGGCGCAACACGGTGATGTTCCCAAACTCCGAGGCATCCCACTGCAGCCGGCTGTCCGTCCAGCCCTGGGGGCCCAAGAGGCATGTCAGCAGTGGACCGCGCTGTAGTCCAGGCCCATCGTCCCTCATGTCGCTGGAGGAAGCTGGACAGGGCTTGGGAGCTGTGACTACGGCGGGCTCAGAGCAGGGGGCAGGTCTGCTTGGACAGCCGTGTGGGAAGCACACGGAGCAACCAAGAGCATTGTTTTTCCTATTGTGAATGTGGACGATTCGCGTCTGTTATGAACTTCTGGCAGGTGGCGGTGTCTCTAATAAAAATCAGGGTAGCGTGCAGCTTGAATCCCGGACCCGGTGACTTGAAAGTCACGCCCAGCCTGTGCGTGTGCGTGCCCCAGATCCAGGAGAAGGGATTGCAGCGCAGCCATCCCCACTGGGTGTGGGTGATTTCTCACCTTCCCTCTCACTGTCTCTGTCTCTGTCTCTCTCTCTCTCTGGTGAGCACACCCACCCTAAGGCAAAAACCTCTTGAAGACACAGTGACAATTTTCACACAAATAAATCCTAATCGACTTCAAGATGCCATCAGGGCCTGCAGAGGCACTAGTGGGGTGGCAGAAGGGCATTTGGGCTTGGGGTTTCTCTAGGTAGTAGCCAAGGCAGGCTGGGCGCCCCTGAGGGGAAGCGAGCACTGGGGAGCTGGGACGGCACCCCCGGCGCGGAGTGGGCAGTCTCTTACATGCTCTATCCACACATTGGTGGTGAGGGTCTCCTCGACTTCTTTCTGGAAGCAGACAGGAGGGCCGTCCCAGTGCCTGCTCCTGGCTGGGAAACCATGGCCCTGGCACCCAGCCCTGTCAGGAGAGCTGGGCAGAGCAGGGAGCAGAGAGGGTGCAGGGCCTTGACAGGAGCCATAGGTGGGGTGAGGGCCCGCCAGAGCGAGGCCAGGGGAAGGGCCCCCCCCAGGAGGGCTGGAGGGCTGGGGGCAGTGCGGGCAGCTGTGGGGCTGTTCCGGGGAGGGAGCGCCCACACCGCCATCGGGTCCTGGAGAGGCCGACCCCCTCCCCAGCCTCCGGGGCCCTCACCAGGGAGATGAGGTTGGACAGGGTGAGGGCCAGCGAGATGTTCACGCTGTCCCCCTTGTGCGCCACCGGCCGCAGCTGCTTGTCATAGCCCTTCTCCTTGAACAGGTGCCGGATCAGCCGCCCCTCCTCGTTGAGCCCCCAGCTGCCTGAGCAGAGTCAGGGACAGAACGGCCACTGGGCAGGGAACCCAGGGAAGAGGCTGCCCCCGGAGGGCCTGGCAGGCCCTGGGGCAGGGGACCCAAGCACTCTGGGGGAGTGGGCCCCTCCCAGGGAAGGATGGCAGAGCAGAGTCCGGGGAAGAATCGTGAAGGGATGGAGCGAGCAAGCAGTGGGGGCCAGTGGCGTCAGGAGGATCTCCCGGAGTGGGGGTGATGTCCAGCCTTACCCCACACGCCCAGCGTGGCCAGCAGCCCCAGCGTCAGCATAGGTGCCTCCATTCTGTCCCTCTGCCTGGTTCAGCATCCGCCCCTCCTGTCTACAGGACTGTGGAATGGGGGAAGGGGAGACAGGTGCAGTGTGGGGGTGGGGGGAAAGGAAGAGGCTGCCGGAAATGCAACCTGACACCCCAAGCAGGGCCGAGGAGGGGCACTGACCAGCAGGGAAGGAGCCAAGGACTGAGACAGAGATCCCAGGCTGGGGCTTCCCAGCTGGCGGTAGGGGCGGGCACTGGGTTCCAGGGCACTGGCCAGCCATGGGGGGGACAGGGGGGCAGGCAGGCCAGCTGCTGCCGTTTCTTGGGAAGCAGAGGATATGTGGGGAGGACAGGGGCTGGCAGCCCCTCTGCAGCTGCTCTGTAAGCTCTGCCAGCTGCTTGTGTGACTGGGCCCTGCTGGGGCCACCCGGGAATCTGACGTCCACCCACCAGTTCCCATCCCAAGAAAGCTTCAGAGTCATCTTTGAGAATGATAAATAACATTTATTAAAGCAGCTGTGATCCTCAGTCACACACCTGGGAAGACACACGGGGCCCAGGACCCCCCACCCACCCACACAGCCCAGCCAGTGATGACCACCGTCACAGTCTCTGAACCTCTCTTTTTTTAGAGAGATTTTTGCTAGGGTGCGTGCGCTCACTGGAGAGACAGAAAGCAAGAAATCACCCTCCAGAGGACGGCCACACCGCAATTCCCGCTCCTCCGTCCTCCTCTAGGAATCTTGGGCACGCATGTACATGCCCTGGCATTTGTTTTAAGCTACCAGGACCAGGACTCGAACTGTGGTCAACCACGTGGGAGTCCAGCGACGTAACCATTATGCCATCTGCTGGTCTCAGTCTCTGGGCCTCTCTGAGCCCCAGGAGCACACCAGGAGCTGGGGCCCAGGACCCCCGGCCAACCCACCCACACACCCCAGCCAGTCTCAGCAGGGAGCACCACCATCATAGTCTCTGGGCCTCTCCGAGCCCCGGGAGCACACCAGGAGCTGGGCCCAGACACAGCTCATGGCTGCTGGGCCGGGAGAGCCTGAGGACCGAGCAGCTGGTGCTCCTTCCTTTCCGGCTCCGTCCCTGAGTCCATCTGGGGTCCCTCAGGCTCTCCCTCTGCCAGGGCGTCCAAGCGGAAGGCCTGCAGGGCCTGCACCAGCATCCGGGGCAGGCTTCGAGCCAGTGTGACGGGTTCCAGGCCCACCAGGCTGCTGAAGGTCAGGCGCCGGCCCCCCAGGCCTGCCCGAACCCAGGCTCTGAAGAGCCCAGTCAGTGTCTTAGAGCTCAGATCTGCAAGAACCTGCAGAGAGAGGGGGGGTTCAGGCCCCAGAAACTCCCCTCTGGGTGGGAATCCTGGAGGCTAGCCCTCTCCTCCTGGGCCCCACCTCCTCCCCTGCCCCCCACCTGCTCATTTCCTGTCACTGGACACTCCCACCAGCTCCCCACCCTGGCCTCTCTCCAGGCAAAGCCGAGCCTCAGTCCCCTCATACACGCATCTACTCTCAGCTCCTACCTCTGCCCCCCCTCCCCATGGGGGCAGAGGCAACCCCTGGCTGCTTGGGGATGGCCTCCCTTCCTGCAGGAGGGCGAGGCCCCTGTCCTCCATCCATCAGGGCTGGACGGGTTGCACCTTCCCAGGCCACCCAGGAGAGACCTGGGAAGCTGGGACCTACCTCCTGAAAATTCATGGCTAGGTGCTCCGAGGGCACCTGCAGGATCCAGGCATGGGCCCTTTGAAGGGTGGCCAACCTCTGCCGCAGCGGCTCCAGCCCAGGACAGCCTGCAGGAAGGGGAGAGGCCCGAATCACAGGGAGCTGACACCCAACAGGCCAAGCAATCCTCCTCAAGCTACAGATGGGGAAATTGAGGTCTGGCAGGGTTAAGTGGTAACACAGGGCCAAGTATCTTGTTTCCCAGCGATGAGGGCCTAAAGCCACAGGTCCCGCTGAAGAGTCTAGCTCTACCGGGGGGGGGGGGGGGGGGGGGGGGGGGGGGGGGGCGTGGGGGAAGAACGGAGCTCCCCTGTTGCTCGAGGTAACTGTTTCCTAGAACAGACCCTGGGATGAGCCCCTCCAATCCTTGGCCAGCCCTGAGACCTACTTCCTCCCGCGGGCCGGCAGGGGGCGTCATTACCGTTCGCCTCCCGCCGTTGTTCCAGCCTCGGCTTGGAGAACCGCGTGTCTGCAACTCGCGATCCTGGAAAGCGCGGAGTTAGGAGAAAAAGTGGCTCCTCGGCGTAGGGGTGGGGCCGAGGCCCGGTCGGGGCTGGGGTGGGTAGAGGGACCGGGTACCTGAGTGCAGCCGCTGCTCGCGGGAGGGGTGTCCGGGAGGATATCGGAGCGACCGAGCAGGGGGAGCCAGGACCGGAGCCAGGTGCCGAAACCCCGGGCGCGGGCCCAGCAGCTCCTGTGCACCCCGCAGCAGGCCCAGCAGCGTGTGCGCCAGGGAACGCAGCTCTGCGGGCCGGACGGAGGTCTGAGCGGCGGCCGCGGGTGGGACAGGCCGCGGCCCGGGTCACCGCCCCGGCCCCCGCCCCCCTCCGGTCCCGCCCTGGTCCGGGGAGAGCCACTGACCGCATCGCCGGCGGCGCTGCAGGCACTGCTGGTGCGTCAGGCGCGCGCAGATGCCTTCGGACCCCGGGCACAGGCGGGAGTAGAAGGCGCAGGGCCCCGCGGTGCCTGCCAACGGCTCCTCCGACGGGACCCAGGCCAGAAGCTCCCTGCAGCTGGGCTCGCGGCTGGAGGGGGCCGCTGCGGGCAGGGCGGGAACCAGCTCACCAGCTATTTGGGCCGGGTCTCGGCAACCCTTCCCCGGAAGAAGACGGGCTTTCCCGACGCGTTCAGGTGAACACAAGCGGGGTAGTCACCGGCTTGTCCCGAGGTTGTCCGCGGGATCACTCCGGGGGGGAGAGGGTCTAGTGGAGACGCTCACCGCTCATCTGCTCTTGGAGCCAGTCCTTAAAGACCGCCACGCGAGTGTAGACCCCAGGCTTCCCTGGCTCCCCGCAGCCATCCCCCCAGGAGGGTGACACCGAACAGGACCTCCCTGGGGTGGGGACCAGCCTCAGAACAGGTCAGGGGGCCTCCAGAGTCACCCTGTGGGGAAGCGAGAGAGAGCACTACGTTCACCGGCCCCCGTGATGCCAGCCTTTACACCCACCAGGGCAAGCAGCTCTGAGCCCCCGAGGTCACACCCGCACCGTCATAGCGGCGCGGATGTAGAGTTCAGAGACGTTGAGGTACAGCCTGGCTGTGGAGGATAGGTGGTCCTCCCGCCCCCTGGAGTGCCCTCCGACCTCTCCGAGTCATACCTGGCAGGAGTCGACGCCCCCCGCCAGGTAGCCGGCACAGAGCATGGTACTGGGGTGCATCCCAGGCCCCAGGGCCCTCCTGCAGGTGTCCGCGCTGAGCAGGGGAACGCGCGCCTCCCTCACCGCCTCGGCCTCGGGCCCGTCTGCAGGGAGGCGTAGAAGGGCTCAGGTGGGGGGCAGGAGACACGCTTTGAGGGTTCCCCTCCCTCTGCCCCTTTGACCCCTCCCCTTTGCAAGATGAGGCGGCATTTCGGAAGGCAGCTGGGCGTAGGCCGGGTTCCTCACGCCCCAGCTCCCCAAACTCCGTCATTTGGGCCCCCATGCTTCCCACACACGAATGGCTCACCAGGCCCTGTCCTGCCCAGTACCTTCGAAGAGGGCCCCCCAGCCCGCGATGGCGCAGGTGGTGCCCGCTGGGGGCTCGCGCGGGCTCTGGGGTAGGCACACCGGCCGCGCCGGCCCCGCAGGGCTCACCGGCGTCCACAGCTGCACCAGGGCCAGGTCGTTGTGGAAGGTCCGCGAGTCAAACTGGGGAGGGGTGGCAGCGCGGGGTCAACGAGGCGTCGGGTGGGGGCGCCGTTCCCAGCTCCGAGGGCCTGGGGCCTGCCCTCTCACCTTGGGGTGGGGCAAGATGCGGTTCACCGGCACCTCCTCCACTCGCTCCCCCTGGGACCCCTCAGCCAGCGTCACGGTCCACAGGAGCTCGTTCGGGGCGCTGCGGGGTGAGCGGTGGGTGATAGGCAGGAAGGACGGGGCACAGCGGGGCCCTGGAGACCCTGCCCCTCCGCCCGCCCCCCAGCCATTCGCACGTGGGGCGGTTCCTCCGCGGGCGGGCGGAGAAGGCGGGTGGCGAGGGGCGCGCCCAGAGCCGGCCGCGGCGCCTGGAGTGCGTCCCGACGTAGCCCGCGCTCCTAGTTGGGCGAGCGCAGGCTCCTGAGACCCATGAGCTCGATCCGGGCACCGCCAGGGGGCAGCAGAGACCAGCTGACTCGCCCGTCACCTGCCACGACTGCGCGTGGCGGTTCCGGGCCAGGCAGGGACCTGGGGACCCGACGTACCCCACGAAGCAGTGCGCCGCCGTGAGCACCCAGGACGCCGCCACCAGGACGCCGCCGCACAGAGGCTGCCCGCCGAGTTGCAGCCTCACCAGCCAGGGCCAGGCCCCCGGGGGTGCCGCACTGCCCCCCACTATGCGGCCGTGAGCCCGCGTCACGTTGGCAGGGCCTGGGCTCCTCTCACCACACGGCCCTGGAAAGGCAGAAGCCGTGTCATGAGTGACAAATGCTGGTCTTTCGCACCATCCAGGCCCACCCGGGTCTCGGCCTGGGCCCCATGGGCCTTACCTGGCACAGGTAGGTCCTGGAGGAAGGGGGCTTGAGGCCTGAGGTGCTCAGGTCCTGCGGAGAAAAGGACCAGACCCTGAGCCTCACCGCCCCCTCCTGCCTGCTCCCATCCTTGCCTGTCCCCCCACTCAGGTTCGGGAGCAGCAAGGACCCCACCGGTGGCCCCGAGTCCAGGTGCTCCTGCCTCCCTGCCTGTGCCCACCCTGTGCCCCAAGCCTGGCATGCCCTCTACATGTAGGGACAGCCTTGTCCTGGCTGCCGCCCCACCCAGCCCTGACCCGGAGAGGGGAGTAAGTTAAGGGACGGGAGGGGGTGGTCAGGAGAAGGGGCCTGGGACGGCATGCTGGCTGCAGGGCACGACCTGGGCACGACCTGGGCAGGACCTGGGCCCTACCTGGGCACTGGTGCAGTCTGTGCTGGATCTCCATCGCCACCTGCTTTACCGCCCACTGCGCGCTCCTCTGAGCAGCCTGCAGCGCCTGCGTCCCCTGGGCAGACAGGGCTGCTGGGACAAGGGGCACAGAGTCACGCACAGTTGGGGAAGAGTCGACCTGGTCCTCCTGGCCCCCACCCTGAGTCCTGTCTCTAGGGACAGGGGAAGCAGGCTGGGCCCAGCCTGGGGGCGGAGCGGAGTGAGGAGAGAGCCCAGGCGGCGCCCAGCCCTCGCAGTGGCCTCCGTTCCCAGCCCAGGGTATCTGCAGCTGAACTGAGTGCACCTGGCATCCTCGAAAAGCACCTTTCCATGAAAACTCAGAAGGAAAATCACCACCCCAAAGATACAGATGTCACGGGACCTGGGCTTGGTGACATGAAGTGGTGAGTGGCACAACTTTGGGCCCAGGCAGCCCCTGGCAGGCTGCTCTGGGCCGTTTCCTTCCTTGCTAAGTCTGGAACCTTCTCCAGGTGCCCTGTGTGGCACTTGCCAGCTCCCTTCCCTTCCCAGCCTCGCCTTCCACCTTCTGAAGGCCCTCGATTCTCCGCTTCCACCCAGGACCCGCTTGCTGTCGCCCTCCCCGCCCCAGGAGCCCTTGCTCACCTCGCAGGGTGCTGGGGGGCAGGCGCGTGTACAGTGGGTGCCCGCGGGCAGCCCAAGGGCCTGGCAAGCGCAGCAGCAGCAGCAGCAGCAGCAGCATGGGGCCGGCCGGGGCTCCTCCTGGCCCACCTCCTGGGGCCTCTCGTGTCTGCTTCCCACTGCTTTTCTGCCCCTGGCACTGAATTTTGTCCCTCGAATTAACTGATCCTGTCCTCTTACATGGAAATCACCCTCTGCCCTCGCTCTGCCCCTCACCTGGCCTTAACTCCTAAGTGCCCACGGGGGAGTGGGGCCGCGGGGGCTATATAGAGGCCAGACTGGGGGGGCTCGCAGAGTGTAACCGGGACTCAGGGAGGGAATGGGGTAGTGGGCTCGACTCTCACCTTTGAAGTCTCGTCTTCCCGGCTGTGAGCCCCCCTCTGTCAAAGGAGCCCTTGTTTCTGCGGGTCCATCAAAGGGGCCGAGCCGGGGAGGAAGAGCTGACAGTTGGGCCGGGGGCCAGGCAGAGGGGGGCTGGTGGACAGGGGCTGGCCCTGTCTCCAGAGCTGGGATGGGGGGCTCCCCATCTGCCTCCACCCCCTGAGGAGTTTCCAGCCGTGTTGGGGGCAAAGACTCCTGGCAGGAGGAGGCGGGCGGACCCAGGGGTCCCTGACAGCCCCACCCCTGCGGAAGCCTCCGAGCTCCCAGCCCCTCTGGCCCTAATTGCTTGGCAGCGTCCCTCCCCGATGTGGCCATTTCTACAGATGATCAAAGCGTCCTAATTAGCGCCGTAATTGCCGCGCTGGGCTAGTGGGTGGGAAGAAGCAAAGGCAGGCGGGCGGGAGATGAAAGGCCTCGCAGTGGCCCAGTTCGCCTGACACTCTCCCAGACCCCCGTCCCTGCGCAGTGCCCGCTCGCCCGGCCAGCATTGTTCATTGCTGTGACCCTGATCTGGCAGGAGGGACTTTTCTGGAGTCCCACGGACAGGGCCACAAGCGAGCAGCTTTTCTGAGACAAGTCACCACCTGGGGCAGAGTGTCCTGGGCTAGCCCTGGGCCAGAACACCGCCCCTCCCTCCCCACCGGTGTCCCCAAGGGCCACTTTAATGGGAGTATCTATGCCACTGGAACTGGCAGGTGGGAGGAAGCAGAGCTCTTTTTTTATTTTATTTTTATTTTTTGCTAAGAGGGTGTTTGCTGGAGAGAAACAGAGAGAGAGAGAAAGTGAGAAAGGGGATGAGCACACTGCAGTTCCTCTCCATTCTCCTCTCAGGATGTTAGGGATGCGTGCACATGCACCCCGCATGTTTTTCAAGCAGCTGGGTCCAGGACTTGTTCTGTCGGCCATGCAGGATCCAGCTCCCTTCACCAGCAAGCCACCAGCTGGACTGGAGCCTGAGCTCTGTCCCTGGAGAGCTCACCTCAGCCTTTCCCCTCTCCAGTTAACCGCGGATCACAAAGGCGATGCCTGGGGTTTGGGAGGGCCGTGAAAATGCTGCTGTGAGCCGTCATGAGCAAGTATGCCGAAGCAGGAAATGACCAGAATCTTCCAGGGCATTTTTTCTACAGAGCATCTTTGGATCCATGGTTTCCAAAGCCTTGGCAGAAAGGGTGTCAACTCAACACAGCCGGAGTTAGAAGCATAAACAGAGTTTGAGAAAGTGTCCAGAAGAAAATTATCTGTAGTTTCAATTAAGAGCTGTCAGGGTAGGGACCCAGAGAGCAGAGAAGGTGGGTGGGCACCTTCCAGGCCTGGGGGCAAGCCCCCTGCAGTGTGATGGCACTTCCCCTGGGGACTCCTGCAGGAGGGGCATCCTGCCCCAGTCCCTCAGCTCAGAGGCTGCCAGGGCCAGCAGGCAGGCCCGCGGCAAGGGCAGGTCCTGTCCTCCTTCTTCTCTTTAAGTTTATTTATTTCTTCCATGAGAGAGAGGGACAGCACCCCCGACAGGGTCCTGACACCGTGACCCACCCTGGCTTCGGCCAGCCCTGGAGGGTGGCCACGTGTGTGCCCAGCATGACCAGGGAGGTCTCTGTGGGACCCGGCACGCTCGCACGTGGGGTAGTCTCGCAGAGTGTTGTTTCACCCCTGCCTTCTGCCTCTGGTGTTCTCAGAGCAATTCTGTGCGGGGTGTCGAGTGGGGCTCTTCCTGCCACAAGGGGTCCCAGACTCCCACAGTCTAGTGGCCACCAGCATCTGGCCACAGAACTGCCCTGGAACCTGTCAGAGTCCATGCAACCCCCGTGACCCCTACTCAAGTGAACAAGAAGAAAGTGCTAGGGAGCGAGGGGGCACCTGGGGAGGGGGCGCAGGGAAGGGGGTACCTGGGGAGGGGCGCAGGGAAGGGGGTACCTGGGGAGGGGTGCAGGGAAGGGGGCACCTGGGGAGGGGTGCAGGGAAGGGGGCACCTGGGGAGGGGCTCAGGGAAGGGGGCACCTGGGGAGGGGCTCAGGGAAGGGGGCACCTGGGGAGGGGCTCAGGGAAGGGGGCACCTGGGGAGGGGCTCAGGGAAGGGGGCACCTGGGGAGGGGCGCAGGGAAGGGGGCACCTGGGGAGGGGGCTCTGGGAAGGGGGCACCCAGGGAGGGGCGCAGGGAAGGGGGTACCCGGGGAGGGGGCGCAGGGAAGGGGGTACCTGGGGAGGGGCGCAGGGAAGGGGGCACCTGGGGAGGGGCTCAGGGAAGGGGGCACCTGGGGAGGGGCTCAGGGAAGGGGGCACCTGGGGAGGGGCGCAGGGAAGGGGGTACCTGGGGAGGGGCTCAGGGAAGGGGGCACCTGGGGAGGGGCTCAGGGAAGGGGGCACCTGGGGAGGGGCGCAGGGAAGGGGGCACCTGGGGAGGGGCGCAGGGAGAAGAGGCACAGAGAGAGGGATGCAGGGAGAGGGGCTGGGAAAGAGAGGCCTTTGGGCACAGCAGCTTGGCTCACTTCCCCACAGGGCAGGAAGAGAGGGCGGGCTTCCAGGGGATCTAGGTCTTCCTAGATGGGGATCCAGGGGTCTGGCGGGGGGTGGGGGGGGAGCTCTCATTCCAGGGCCCAGGTGAAGGCCAGAGGACTCAGTGCGCCCTGGGGGTGGGGTGGGGCTGCTCAGCGGCGAGCGTGATGCCCTTTCTCCTGCCCACGGCCAGGCTGTCCAGTCCTGAGCCCGCCCTGCTCTGGCGGGTCCAGTCCCTTCCTGTCTCTGAGTTTGAGTCAGGACAAGAGAAGTGACTTTTTAATTTTATTTGTAGATTTATTACTTTACTTCTTTTCTTCTTCTCTTCTTCTTCTTCTTCTTCTTCTTCTTCTTCTTCTTCTTCTTCTTCTTCTTCTTCCTTCTCCTCCTCCTCCTCCTCCTCCTCCTCCTCCCCCTTCTTTAATTTGACCAGAGAGAGAGGGAAAATGAAAAAGTAAGCCACCAGATTGGGGACTCAAACTGGCCGGCTGTGTGGGAGTCCAGCGCCTTAACCACTACACTACTTGCCGGCCCCAGTTTTTTTATTTTTGATTAATTAATTAATTAATTTTATTGTAAGAGAGT
The DNA here is from genome assembly GCA_026018925.1 of Tupaia tana. Lineage (NCBI taxonomy): Eukaryota > Metazoa > Chordata > Mammalia > Scandentia > Tupaiidae > Tupaia > Tupaia tana. The sequence continues at coordinate 8,638,093 of JAKSZU010000001.1, forward strand.
GCATACACTCACCAGAAAGAAAGAGCGAGCGAGCACCGCTAACAGTATGTCCGTGCTGCACTTCCCCGTCCCGGCAGGACTGTGGACACGCATGCACGTGCCAGCGGGGCCTGGATCCGAACCATGGTGGGCCCAATGGGATCCAGCTCATCTGCACAGCTCTTAACCTCTGTGCTGTACGGTGAGAGAGACAGCGACCCCCAACAGGGTCTCGCCGGCAGGATCTGCCAGCCCCAGCCAGCGGTTGCTCGTGGGTGGTTGAGGTCAGAACACTCAGGGAGGCCCCTCGAAGTGAACATAGAGCTTCCCATGTGGGTCAGCCTCACAGAGGGTCACGTTTTACCATTGTGCCCCTGGCTGGCCCCCAGACGTGACATTTCTCCAGAAGCCTGCGCAAACCAGCCCTCTAGGAGGTGATTTCCAGCCCTAGGGAATGAACTTGGCTGTGAGGGAGGCAGCACTGGGTCCCCCCACACCACCTGCTGGTCACATGCTGGTCCCTCTGCTTCTCTTTATCATGGGGGGTGGGGCAGGGTGACTGTCCCGGTGCAGGAGGGCTGCAGGGAGCACCTGGGAGGCCTGTGGTGACACGGAGCCCCTGATTTCTCCTCTCCCACCCCTCCTCCCCTGTCCGGGTCCCCATCTGCTGCCTGGGAGGAGAGACCCCCCTCGTCTGTCCTGTGAACGCTCCCTTCCCATGGGGGTCCCCTGAGGCCATAGCCACTCCACACCCATCCCTTCCACAGACAAGGCAACGCCTCAGCCCCACCTGCCCATTTCAAGAAGAGGGAGGGAAGCACCTTGGACCGTTTGCTCAACATCTGGAACATCCCAGCTGGCTATTGTCTGGAGGCTCCTGGGGCTCAGGTGACCCCTGGCCTCACAGCCTCCCCACACTGAGCACCCTCTGTTGCATCCCGAGGAGGTGGGAGAGATGAGACCCCGTCTTGTTGCCCTATCCAGTGCCCTCTGGGGAAGGGCCTTCCTCTTCCTCCCCTCCTTGGGACCCTCTGTGAAAATCCTCCACCCTCCATCTGCAGCCACCCTGACCTCTGGGCTCTCCACGGGCAGCTGGGGGGAGACCGTCCAAGAGCTGATCAACCTGCTTTGGGCGTCAGTGCCCCTACACAACATGTGGGACCACAGCCACGACAGCTCTGCTGACCACAGTGGCCTGCCAGGCACAAAGGTGGCCATGGTTTCTAGCTCACCAGAGAGTGAGGAGGAAGGGGTCAGAGTGTTCTCGGGAGAAGAGGCCACTTGGGCCATGGTTCAGAGCTCAGGCCTGGGGTTCTGGGTGCACTTCGTGTGACCTTGGGTGAGTCACTTCTTGTCATGAACTCAGTTGTGTCTCCCAAGAAGACACAGAGAAGTTTTAACCCCCAGTACCTCCAAGTGTGACCCCATTTGAAAATGGGACTGTTACGGATGTAATTAGCACTTAGACTCAGAGCCAGAGACGCACAGGGAGGAGGCCGTGAGGCCGCAGAGGCAGAGACTGCAAGCCAAGGCTGGTCCTGGAGAGCCTTCGAGACAGCAGGGCCCTACCGCCGGCACCTGGACTTCCGACATGCAGCTCCAGAACTGAGACTACCTCCCTGTGGTCCTGAGCCACGTGCTTTGTGGAGACCCGGGACGGCAGCCCTAGGAGTGAATTGGCTTCTCTGTGCTCAACCTCACAGTCTCCTCTGGGAATAGGATAAAAGATCCAGGTCTGTGGGACAACTAAAGGACCTGACTGGGCAGGGTTTGGCCTCCTGCGAGGGCTGGCCGGCCTCCTTGCCGTTGCTCTGGAGGTGTCCTTCATAGCTGTGGGAACCCTAGGGTGCAGGTTCGCTATGCATGGGGAGGGCAGTGAGACTTGAGCTCAAGAGGCAGCCAGGGAGCTGTGGGAGCTCAGGACAGTTGGAAATGGGACCCGAGGCCACAGTGGAGTTGGGGATCCCAGGTGGGGTGGCCTGCCCCAGACAGTGAATAGGGCGTGCCTCGCTCCTGGCCCTTCCTCTTGGATGACCTGTCTCCTTCAGCTCGTTGGCTTTGCTTGGGGCTCTGAGTTTCCCCACCCACTGTGGCCCGGTTTGGCTTGGCCAGGACCCTGCGGGGCTCAGTGGTTAGAGAGCCAGATGGCGCATGACCCGCCGTGATTCTAGACCTGCCCTAGTGACTTGACAAGCATGCCAGATATGCACGCGCGTGTGCCCCAAGTCCTGAAGGAAGGAGGAAAGGAGCTTGCAGCCGACCGTGCTCCACTGGGGGTACTTTTTATTCTCTCTTTCTCTGGCAAGCACACATGTCCTCTGGCCAAAAAAGAAAAAATTCTAACGACCCCCTCCCCCCAAAAACGAAAGGGCCCTGGAGCGGCAGGGCTGGTGTGTGGGGGTGCTAACACTGGGGCTGTCCCTGCACGCTCAGACTGGAGTGGTCTGGAACCTGTGTGCGGGGTTCTGTGTTGGTGAGGCCCCGGCTTCCGCCTTCCTTCACATCCAGAATTCACACCCATGTGCACAGGTGCACGCAGACTGCCACACGGGCCACGCCGCGGAGGAGTGCTGGTTTACCTTGTATGGAGGAAGGCAACCCCTTTTACAATTCGGCCTGTTCCTCTCCTTTTCTCCTCCTCCTCCCTCCTCCTCTTCTACTTTTTGGTCTTTTCCTTCTTGTGCTCTTTTTTCCTAAGTTTTCCTATCCTGTTCTCTGGCTGTATTTCCTTAGAATTTGCTAAGTGACCCCTGCCAATTTCTCCTTTTTAAGGTTTAATTATTCCATGAGAAAGAAAAACAGGAAGAGAGAGAAATGGTAACCCCCACAGTCTTTATTTTTTTTTTTTGAGAAGTTTTTGCCTTAGAGCATGTGCTCGTGCATGTGAGTGTGCGCGCGCGCCCGAGAGAGAGAGAGAGAGAGAGAGAGAGAGAGAGAGAGAGAGACTGTGAGAGGAAAAGTAAGAAATCACCCCCAAGGACCAGCAGTTGGCATAATGGCTATGTCATCGGACTCCCATGTAGTTGACTGCGGTTCGAGTCCTGGACCTGGTGGCTTAAACTCACTCCTAGCATGTGTGTGTCCAAGATCCTGAGAGAAGAAGAGATTGTGGCATGGCCATTCCCCATGGGGGTGACTTCTCGTTTTCTGTCTCTCTGTTTCTCTCTTTTTCTGGTGAGCACACACGCCCTATAGCAAAAACCTCTCCAAAAAAAAAAAAAAAGAAAAGAAAAAAGAAAAAAAGTAAAGAAAAGAAAGAAAGAAAGAAAGAAAGAAAGAGAAAGAAATCACCCGCCCCCCCCCCCCCCGGAGGATGGCTACACCACAATCCCTTCTCCTCCATTCTCCTGCCAGGACCTTGGGCACACACTCACATGCACCTGGCGTGATTTTTAAGCCACCAGGTCCGGGATGCGAACCGTGGTCGACCATGTGGAAGTCCAGCGACATAACCACTATGCCATCTGCTGGCCTCACCTTGACAGTCTTGACACTGCCATCCAGCCCCTGCTTCATCCAGCCGGCATCATGGGCATAGGGGTGCCCAGAGTGTCAGGGTGGTCTCCAGTGTGGTCAGCCTCGTGGCGTCACATTCTCCTACGACACCAGCGTCCGGCCCGTGGACACGTCCGTTTTCTAAAAGCATTCACATTCCCCTTCCTCCATGGTAGGTTTTCCCGATCAATATTTCCCATCGTTATTTCTTCCAGATCTTTGAGTGAACATTAGGTGATGTTTTCAGAAGCCCCATCTTCTGTGATGAAGAGACGTTTACTAAAGTCATGTGGCTCCCTTCAGCATTATTCCATTGGCTTTCTCTGGTTAACATAATCTAAAATTAGATTTCATAAATTATATTACAATTTTCAATAGGATCCCTACTTAGAGTAATTTTTACATCTATCTCTCTAAAGTCTATCTGTATAAATGCACAAAGAGATTTCTAGAAATGGTGGCTATTCATTAATGATGGCTTCATTTCCGAAATTGAAATTCATTTTTATTTTGTTTTGCTTTTTACTTCCTTCTCTGTGTTGCTTGGATTCTTTAAAATCAGGGGACCAGCAGTTAGCGTAATGGCTATGTCGCTGGACTCCCACATAGTCAACCGCGGTTCGAGTCCCAGATCTGGTGGCTTAAACTCAATGCCAGACACATGTGCATGCGTGCCCAAGATCCTGAGAGGAGAATAGAGGAGAAGGGATTGTGGCATGGCTATCCCCCCCAAGGGGAAATTTCTCGCTTTCTGTCTCTCTGTCTCTCTCTGTCTGTCTGGCGAGCGCACGCGCCCTATAAACCTCTCCAAAAAAAAGAAAAAAAATCAGCAGGTAGCATTTACACAAGTACAGACCATCAAGAGTATAAAAGAGGTATCGTGGAGATTAAGGCAGCTGGATCTTACATAGCTGACTGTATGGTTCAAGTCCTGGATCCGGTGGCTTGAAAAACATGCCGAGTGCATGAGCTTGTGTGCCCAAAATCCCGAGAGGAGAATGGAGGAGAAAGGACGGTGGTGTGATTAACCCCCTGGGAGGTGATTTCTTACTTTCTCTCTCCTCCTCCCTCTCTCCCACCCCGCAAGCACACGGACCCTATAGTAAAAAATAAAAAATGAAAGTGCAGGCCTTACCAATGATGTGAAGCTCACTGGTGCAGTCTTTCACCTGATAAATATTTATTAACGTCAAAAGTTGATCACATAAAGGCGAATTCTCATGGTCCAATGTGTCACAATACATTGAACCTTCACAAGAACCACGAGGAGGTGTCAGCAGGTCCATTTTACAGACGAGGGACCGAGCGCAGAGAAGCTGAGTGACGTGACTCTGCTCCACGGCTAGCAATAGGAGGCAAAGGGACTGAAAACGGGTCTGCCTACTGCCAAGGCTGCACCCTTGACCTGAGCCGCCTGCCCGGTGAGTCCACGGGTGCCTCCTGACTGTGTGGACGTGAAGGTCAAAGGTTCTTGAAACCAGAGGGCCGGGGCCAAGGCTTTGTGTCTTGCTGCTGGAGCCTGGCCGGTCTGCAGTTGGAGCAAGGTGTGAGCTGGGAGGTAAAACAGCAGGGATGATGCAGGGGTTGCGGTGGGGTCTGCAAACGGCGCAAAGCAGATGGAAGGAAGCCAGGGGCCTGGAGGGGAGAGCAAGAGGAACCAAGGCCATGGATGCCACAAAAGTCCCTCTGGCACCTCCTGGGCACCCCCAAAGGTATCCTCGGAGCCCTGAGGTCCGGGAGGCCTTGCAGTGGTGCCCCCGCAGTTCTCCCCTGTGCCCAGATGCAGGCAGGGAGTCGGGCAAGAGTTGTGGCAGGGCCCCTCGGCACAGCTACTCTCTGGGCTTCGTCATGCAGGGTCTAACTGGGGCTGGCAGCCAGGTGCAGACCAGAGGCAGAGGCCGAGGAGGGTGCAGGGCGAGCTCACCAAGCCAGCAAATCCCCGGAGGGAATCACAGCTGTGAGCGAGGCACAAACAAGGCGCTTTGCCTGCTGAAGCCACCCATCCCCTCCCTGCACGTGTACGCGCACGCACACTAGCACACACGCACACACAGGCCCATTTGCAGGGTAATGGCTTTGCGACAGCAGGAATTATCTGCAGCATTAGAGGCAGCCCAGCCTCCGATGGGGCAAGCAGGGTAGGGGAGCCTCCGGACACATCTAGGAAGGAAGAAGGTGCCCACAGGTTGTACCTAGCCCCTGAGGATACTGCAGGGGTGGGGCATGACTAGGGGCTATAAAGGGCTTGGTGGGTCTGGGCCGGGTGGATGGCCCCTGCCCTCTGCTGCCCCACCCTTCCCCTTCCCGCCTCCCAGTCCTGTGAGTGCGCAGAGAAGCAGGAGCCCTGACTCTGGGCCTGAAACCAGCCGCAGCCCCCTGCCTCTGCAGTGGCCTCGGCTGTGTTCTTCTGCCCAGTCCCATGGTGACGAGGGGACACACAGGGGGCCCCAGGAAGGAGGATGCTGTTGTGGGTGGTGACGGGTACCAGGGCTCTTATCAGGGGCTTGTTTCCCTGGCAGTGTTGGGGAGAGGGCCTGGGAGGAAGGGCCTCTTCTTCTCAGTGCAGGAAACCGAAAAGAGCTGTCACCTGGATCTTCAGAAAAGACCCAGCTGCCTGTTTGAGGTCAGGACGGGAGGGGCTAATCTCTCTGACACGCCCCTAGCCCGCTGGCCTTGACAGGCAGCCAAATCTCAGGGATCTTGGGATCCTAAGGCTCACGATGCCCTTGGGGTCCCGAGAGGTGCTGGCCGGCGTGCCCCACCTGTCAGCCTGGCAGTGGCAAAGCTTGTGGGTGCCGGGCTGCGTCTGCTGAGAATCATCGCTGGAGGAGATAAATCCCGAGCACGTGATTAACGCAGGCAAAGGCAGGCCACCGCTGCGAGGCTCGCTGGGGAACAGAGTGGCAGTCGGGCACAAAGCCAGCAGCCTTGGGGCCTCTGGGAAGGGGCTCTGGCAACCGCACAGCCTCCGGGGTCCCCGTGGCCCTCCCTGGCACTGCCCCTGCACAGGGCCCTGGCCCTGCAGCCGACAAGGCCCCCAGGGACTCAGGCCAGCCCCCCTGCTGGCCCCAGCACTGCAGCTGGTGTGGAGGGGGCTGATCCCGGCTTGGCACTCTGGCCAGGGCCTGACCATCCTGGCGATCGGAGGACCCTGTGACCCAGAGCAGGAGGAAGTAAAGCCTGGGTCTCAGCAGCAGGGATGGGGCTGAGTGGGAAAGGACTTCCCTACTGGCCGGCTGAGAATCCTGGAGCAAATTACTTCCCAGCTCCAGCCTTAGCTCCTTCTCTGTTCAGTAGAATTCATCGCAGTGACTCCCTCAGGAAGTTGGCGAGAGGCTCATGCAAAGCACCGACTGGGTGCCAGGCAGGCACGGGCCATCCCAGACCACGAGGGTGCATTTGGCAGCTCTGGTGTGCCCAGGCTGTGCTGAGCTGGGCTGCTGCTCTCCTGGAGCTGACGAGCTGCCGGTAGGCAAATACTAAATCATAACTGGGAACCAGCAGGTGGTGTAATGGTTGTGTTGCTGGACTCCCACGTGGTTTAAGACCCTGTCTTCAAAAATCATACTAAAATAAGGCCAGCCCATGGCATAATGGTTAAGATGGCTGGATCCTACACGCTAAACTGCATGGTTCAAGTTCCAGACCCAGCCGTTGGTAAAACACACAGAAGCATGTGTATGTGTGCCCAAAAGAGAAATAGAGAGAAAGGACTGAAGCGTGGCCATCCCTTCTGGGGGAACTTTCTCACGTTCCCTCTCTCTGTCTCTCTCCAGTGAGCTCACGCACCCTCTAGCAAAAATGAAATAAATAATTTGAAAAATGATGATGCCTGGATAAGCCATTTCCAACTCACGCAGCACAATGAAGCCCTGAGTGATGGTCGGGGAGCCTTCTGGGGTGCAGAAGACACTGGCGGCAAAATCTTGAAGTGTGACAGTATGTCCGTTGGTGAGGCTGTGGAGGAACAGTGTCATTGCCTGCCGGTGGGACAAGACCCCGGGGCAAGTGCAACACCTGCTCAGATACCGCATACCTCACACACTCTCATTCCTGAGCTAGTGCCCAATCGTAGCAGGGGACGAACACGGGCTTACGCAGTGCAAGGTGTGCAAGGGCATCCACTAGCCAGTCAGAGCAGCAAGGGCAGCGACAGCCCGGGTTCTGATCAAGGAGAGTCTGGGTCAGATCAAGACGTGCAGAGTTGTAACGGGGTTTGTGTGTGTGTGTGCCTCTGTGTGTGTGTCTGCATGTGTGTCTGTGTGTGTGTGTGTGTCTGTATGTGTGCAGCATCATGTATAATAGTGTATTATGGAGCTGTAAAGAAGGAATAGGAATCTGTGTGTGTGTGTGTGTGTGTGTGTGTACAACCTCATAATGTATAACGGTGTATTACAGAGCTGTAAGGAAGGAATAGGAATCTGTGTGTGTGTGTGTGTGTGTGTGTGTGTGTGTACAACCTCATAATGTATAACAGTGTATTACAGAGCTGTAAGGAAGGGATAGGAATCTGTGTGTGTGTGTGTGTGTTTGTACAACCTCATAATGTATAACAGTGTATTACAGAGCTGTAAGGAAGGAACAGGAATCTGTGTGTGTGTGTGTGTGTGTGTGTGTGTACAACCTCATAATGTATAACAGTGTATTACAGAGCTGTAAGGAAGGGATAGGAATCTGTGTGTGTGTGTGTGTGTGTGTGTGTGTGTACAACCTCATAATGTATAACGGTGTATTACAGAGCTGTAAGGAAGGAACAGGAATCTTTGTGTGTGTGTGTGTGTGTGTACAACCTCATAATGTATAACAGTGTATTACAGAGCTGTAAGGAAGGGATAGGAATCTGTGTGTGTGTGTGTGTGTGTGTGTGTGTGAATTTGCTAGAGGGCACATGTGCTCACGGGAGAGAGACAGAGAGAGAACAGTGGGAGAGCGCCCGATGGGGGAGGTCACGCCGCGATCCCATCTCCTCCATCTCTCCTCTGGAGGTTTTGGGCATGGAGGCATGTACGCCCAGTGTGGAAACACTGGGTCCAGGATTCAAACCACAGAGTCAGCTGTGGGGGATGCAGTCACCTGGGTCCAGGAGGCTACGGTTGTAGAATGTGAGACAGCGGCCAGCCAGCGGCTCCCAGGTGGCGTTAAGGTGCTGGAAGGAAGGAGGGAGTAGGAATACGCCGTTATACATTATGGGGTTCCCATATGGCCGACCGCTTGGCTGCAGTCTGGGACCTATTGGCTTGGAAAACATGCCAGGTACACACGCTCACACGCGCATGTGTGTGCACGTGTGCGTGCCCAAAATCCCAAGAGGGGGATGGGGGAGAAGGGACTGCAGTGTGGCCATCCCCCCAGGGGGATGCTTTCTTTTTTTTTTTTTTTTTTTGAGAGGTTTTTGCCATAGGGCGTGTGTGCTCGCCAGACAGAGAGAGACAGAGAGACAGAAAGCGAGAAATCACCCCCCGGGGGGATGGCCACGCCGCAATCCCTTCTCCATTCTCCTCTCGGGATCTTGGGCACGCACACACGCGCCCGGCGTGAGTTTTAAGCCACCGGGTCCAGGACGCGAACCGCAGTCGACTACATGGGAGTTCAGCGACATAGCCATTACGCTAACTGCTGGTCTCAACCGGGGGGTGCTTTCTCACTCTCTCTCTCTCTCTGTCTCCAGCGAGCAAACACCCACTATAAATAAAGAATGTAAGACATTAGATGGGGCCCTCTGTGCCCGGAAGGCGGCCTGCCACGTAGGAAAGCACAGCTGTCACCACAATCCAAAAACAGCACAGTTCAGAAGTTTTCTCCCATGAGAGACAGAGAGGGAGACAGAAGGAGAGAGAGCCTCCCCCAAGGGCCTGGCTACCAGCCCACCCCGGTTTTAGCCAGCTCGGGCCTGCTCACCAGTCCTCACCCCAACAGCGCCAATCTTTGCCCCCTCTAGACAGTGCAAAACTGAGGTATTCCCTGCCATGGGTGGGCGGTGGGAGTGGCTGGGAGACCTTTTGCTTTGAATTGCTTTGATTTTTTTTTGCACATGTGCCTGGCATGAGTTTAAGCCACCGGGTTTGGGACTCGAACCACGGTGGACTACATGGGAGTCCAGCAACATAGCCATTATGCCAATTGCTGGTCCCAAATTGCTTTGATTTTTAAATTTTTTTTTGGAGAGGTTTTTGCTATAGGGTGCCTGCGCTCGCCAGAGAGACAGAGAGAGACAGAGACAGCGAGAAATCACCCCCCAGGGGGGATGGCCACGCAGCAATCCCTTCTCCTCCATTCTCCTCTTGGGATCTTGGGCATGTACACACATGTGCCCGGCGTGAGTTTAAGCCACCGGGTCCGGGACACGAACTGCGGTCCACTACATGGGAGTCCAGCGACATAGCCATTACACTAGCTGCCGGTCCCCTAAATTGCTTTGATTTTTTAATCATGTGATTTTTACAAACCTTCCAGGTGCTCCGTTTTTTCCTGGAGGCAGAAGCTGCGGGAGGTGAAGGGTCCACGGATAAGCGTGCAGGCTCAAGGCCTGACCTGGAGCTGGGGAGTCCAGGAGTAAGCACCAACACGCTGGACGCGTTGAGCAGTGGCTGTTCTTGGGGATCTTCAAGCCAGAGTCGCAGGCTCAGGGACCCGAACCCACTGCGGGTGTGGCGGGGCCAGCCCGGCACTCGCACGCGGTGAGACCTCCTCCGCAGTGGGGACAGAAAGAGTGACCGGAAGGGCTGGCAAGGAACAGCTCCCCGGCCGGCCGAGGCCCTGGTTGGGGTCAGGGGGACGGGCCGGAGTGCTGTAGGGCAGGAAGAAAGTGTCCCCCTTCCGGAGGCGGGGAACGCGCTGGCCATGCAGCACCCGGGCCACAGTCCCTCCCCCCAGGACCCGGAGGAAGCCCCTCCTCTCCTCTCCGCCCGCTGCTGTGTGGCCCGCGCCCAGAGGGACGAGCGGGCCTGGGGCGCCTCCTGGTGGCCGCGACGAGAGACGCAGGCCTTGAAGGCCGGGCAGCCGCGGCTGCTGCACGCAGTTCAGAGCCCAGGAGCGCTGGTACTAACCAAAACCAGGGGTAAGGCTGGGTACCTCGCCGAAGTTCTGGGGCAGCTGAAGGAAGCTCTCGGTGACCGCAGCTACTCCAGGAACCCCGGGCCCAGGGTCCAGGGGCGGTGGGAGTCTTTTCGGAAACGAAACTCCAGCCCCTCCCTCAGGCCTGCCCTGCAGAAGGGCAGCTGCTCTGGCTGGGTTCTTCTGGGCTTCAGGGAGGTGAGCCAGGCGTCGTCTGTCCTCCCACCACCATGATCTGTCCGCCCTGATCCCTATTAATCAAAAGTTGCCCTGCCTTTTTCCAGGTCTCCGTCCTGTTCAAGCCACTGCTCTGGGGGTCTGGGAACACCCAGCTCGCTGTGCCCATGGCTGAGGCTGGGCATGGGTCACCATGGCAAGACCCTGCTGGGGGTGTCTGTCTCTCTCTGTCTTTCTCACTCATGGGAGAAGTACATAAATCATATTTTAAAATATTAAGAATGTCAGGGCCAGCAGGTGGCATGATGGTTAAGGCACTGGATTTCCACATGGTCGACCATGGTTCGGGTCCTGAACCGGCAGCTTGAAAATCAGGCCAGGAACATGTGGGGCCGTGCCCACAATCCCAAAAGGGGAAGGGATTGTGGTATGGCCATTCCAGGGTGATTTCTCACTTTCCCTCTCCCTGTCTCTCTCTCTCTGGTGAGCACATGCACCCTATGGCAAATACCTAAAAGAGAGAGAGAGAGAGAGAGAGAGAGAGAGAGAGAGAGAGAGAGAGAGAATAGAATTTCAGGGTAGTGGCAGCAGAGCAGTAAAGCAGGAAGCAGGTGTGGGGGCTGTCTGAGGCCAGCACCCATGAAGCTGGCATCTAACCTGGAGCTAGAGTTGCAGGTGAAGGTCATGCTGGAAGAAGGGGGGCAGATGGTGGCGGAGGCTAGGTCTGGGTCGCCCTCCCTTCTACCCTGTAATTGTCCCCACATGGTTCCCAGACTGTCCCCTGTCCCCGACACATGTGCAGGTGCACATAGGCAGGTCAGCAAGGGGCTCTGCGCTGAGTCTGGGGTCTCTGGACCAGGTCTCTGTGGGCGTTAGGAAGTGCTTACCTGTACTGGCTCCACTAAATCTCAGGGTGCCCATTTTGTAGACGGGGAGGCTGAGGCGTGGAGAGGCTGATGGCTTTCCTAGGGCAGTCAGTCCCAGGTCTGAGCCTGGAACGCTGGGGAGACTCCACTGAGGGAAGTAGAAGCAGGGAGGGAGCAGGCACTTGCTCTCAGTGTCATCGTAAGCTGGCTTAGATGGACACTAAGAAACTGCGAAGTTCATTGAACCTTTTGCACGTGGCAGGTCCTGTCTAAGGCCACGACAGATGTGGCAGGGGCTGTCACCAGCCGACCCAGCCCTGTGGTGCAGTCGGGAGACTGCGGGACGGCAGGGCCGGAAGCCACTGCTGACTGCAGTTACAGGCCCCAGGTGGGCTGGAGAAGGGGGTTGGAGTGTGAGCAGAGCCTGTGGAGGGTGCGTCTCTCGCTCTCGTGCACCCACAGATGTGCCCCAGCATGGATTTTTGAAATGCATTATAATCCCTCCACGTTCCAGATGAAGGGACTAGGCGGGGCGCAGTGAAGTCACACACCTGCTCAGAGCCACAGGACAGAGGGGGCGGAGCTAGGATTTGTTGTTGTTGTTGTTGTTGTTGTAGGCCATGTGCCCTCCCCAGAGAAACAGAGGGACAGGGAGAAAGAACCCCCGGTGGGGCGCAGTCACGCCACCCTTCCTTCGTCTCCTCCTCGGGATCTTGGGCGTGCATGCACCACGTGTACCTGACGTGTTCTCTTTTTCTTTTCTTTTTGTTTTTTAGAGAGAGATCTTTGCTATAGGGTACGTGCTGGAGAGACAGAGAGACACAGAGAGGCAGAAAGCAAGAAATCACCCCCTGGGGGATGCCCATACCGCAATCCCTTCTCCTCCCTTCTCCTCTTGAGACTTTGGGCACACACACACACGTGTCCAGCATGAGTTTTAACCCACCGGCTCTGGGACTCGAACCATGATCCACAACATGGGAGTCCAGTGATGTAACCCATCTGCTGGTCCCTACTCAATGTGTTTTCTAAGCCACCTGGTCCAGGACTTGAACCGTGCAAGTGGCCATGTGGGAACTGGCTCTCTTAACCACCAGGCTATGGGCAGTTCCCAGAGCTACACTGCACTGTGTACAGAGCCAACTGGGAGGGAGCCAGGGGAGGCTCGGGCAGGCGACAGAGGCAGGCTCCGCTGTGTCCAGAACCCCCCCTCACCCTCTGCTGTTTCTGCCTGGTCTCTCGGCTGCATGGACTCCAAAGCCAGCCTTGGCCTGGCTCCATCTCCTCCAGGAGCCCCCATCACACCCCACATTGCACTGGAGGACTTAGGGTGTGGAGCCTGGGGGACCCCGAGAAGGCACTCGCCCGGTCTGTTGCTCCAGTCCGGGCCAGAGCCTCCTCTGGAGGAAGCAGGCTGCCCAGGAAGGGAGCTGTCCAGGTGCTGGGCGGAGGCCCAGGCTGTCCGCCTGAGCCACTTCTGACTGCGGTGCCTGCCTGTGCCCTCCCGGCCAGAGGCTCAGGGATGAGCAGAGGAACATAGAATCCTGGGTCCCTGGCTCCGCTCCCCACCCAGGTCCCCTCTGGGTCCCCTTCCCCCTTCCTCTCCCGTCTGTATTTCTGTTCCTCTGTCTCTGATCCCATGCCCTGCTCGCTGTCTCTCGGTGAGCCTGTCTCTCTCTGCCTCTCTCCTCTCCCTCCCTCTGTCTCTTCCCTCCCTGCTGTGTCTCTGTTTCTCTTTCTCTTGCCCCACCCCCTTCCCAGGCCTTCCCTGGGGCCCTCTAGCAACCCCCAGCCCTTCCCAGAGGCTCTGTCCTCGGGAAGCCTGCTCTGCCCGGGCTCTTCCCGGCCGCTGGGGGCGGGGAAAGCACATTCCTGTCCTCCAGGTCTAATATCTTAATGCGAGGCCATTACTCACGGCCCAGGCAGGGCAGGCCTCGCCCCTCCTCCTCTGTCATCCATCCTGAAGCCTCTGTGTTGTTCCTTGGGGATCGGATTAAGGGACGACAGGCTGGATGAGCAAATGCAGCTGCCAGCCCGCCCTCGCCTCCTCACTACCTCCTGCCCAGCCTCCCGGGTCCCCGAACTGCGGCCTGGCCGGGGCTTCAGGCCCTGAGGAGGGGCTGCCTGGGCCTTAGGGATCCGGATCCTGGGTCCTGCTCCTCCAGTGCCTGGCAACGGTGGAGGGTCGCAGGAGAACTTCCTCCTGGGAGCGGGAGGAGCTGGGTCCAGGGTGACCTGGCCCTCACGGTGAAACCCGCAGCGAGTGTGACGAGTGTGAGCGGTAAGGCCCGCGGTCCCTATCCAAAGCCCTGTAGTATTCACTCACTGAATCCACGCAAAGGCCCCGCGAGGCCCGTACGGTGTTAAGACCCCACCTCCCAGAGGCGACTTGGCCACACAGCTGCGAAGTCCACACGTCAGGTGTCACGCTTCGTATCTGTCAATTTCCTCAACACACTGCGTGTGCGAGAGGGCGGGAATCACCCCCATTTTACAGACGAGAGGCCGAGGTATCACCCCCAGGGTTCACCCTCTGGTGTGGCTGTGTCCCCACTGCCGTGGTCCTGCCCTCTTTCCTCCCATTTCTTGAGGAGATGGTCCAAGCCGCACTGCTGTCTGAGGCCTGCCGGACCGACGGCCACAGTGCGGTGAGGGCAGGGGGCAGCCAGGACCTGTCTGTCTGCCTTGCCCTCCGCCCTGTACTGCCTCCTGGAACCCAGGCCTGAGCCCAGACTGCAGAGCTGGAGCCGAAAGCTGCCTCCCAGAAGGGCCCACCTGGAGTCTCCCCTGCTGCCGGGACACCAAGCCTGGTTCCCATAGCAACCTCCAGCTTGTTGTCTCCTAGCAACTAAGTGGTCCTCAGAGGGGGAGGTAGAGGAGTGGAGAGCAGCTGACATGCCAGGCCGGGGTCCTGGGTTCTAGTCCCAGCCAGGCTGTGTTGTGGCTGTGAAGTCTCCAGCCCTCGCCCTCTCTGGACCTCTGCTTTCCCATCTGTGAAATGGGGAAGGCACTGCTCAGGGATTAAGCATTCAGGATTAAGCGGACAGTCTGGGAGGCTGTGATGGGCCATGCAGAGGTGTGGCGAGAACCACCGAGCCTCTGCCAGCCCGGCAGGGGCCGCGGGAGGGAAGGCCGGGGCTCTGGAGGCCCCTGAGGTGCAGGTGAGCCTCCCCACCATGAAGGAGCCCAGCCCTGCCCACCTGGCAGCCCTGCCCTACCCCGTGGCCTTCTGCTGGCCATGGTCCTCAGTGTGGTGCTTTCACCACGGCTGTGCCCAGAGATCTTTCTAGGGAAGCACACTCCCCGACAATCCTGCCTCCCTTGGTAGAAGACTGCAACACGTTGACACCAGAACCCACGGAGTTCCCAGCCCTTCACGGACGTCATTTCACTTTGCCCAGTGAGGAATCCGCAGCCCAGGGGCAGGTGTGGAACCGGCTCAGAGGGGTTAGGCTATTTAGGCTACGTGCCCTACAGCAAGCAAGGGTCTGAGCTGAGACTGGGCCTGACTGCGTGGGTTAGGCAGGAAAGAGCAGGGGGAGATAGGGCGTGACCTACGATGGAGGGGAGAGGGTGACAGGGAGAAAGAGCCTGGCACGGACCCCCAGGGTTCATCCATTAGATGGTCTATCTTTGGGACCAGCAGGTGGTGTAATGGTTAAGTTGCTGGACTCCCATGTAGTCAACCGCGGTTCGTGTCCCGGACCTGGTGGCTTAAACTCACACTGCGCACATGTGCGTGCGTGCCCAAGATCCCAAGAGGAAAATGGAGGAGAAAGGATTGTGGCGTGGCCATACCTTCTGGAGGGTGATTTCTCACTTTCTGTCTCTCTGTCTCTCTGCTTTTCTGGCCGACGCATAGCAAAAAAATCGAAAAAAAAAAAAAAGCCTGTCTCTGAAGGGCCCAGGTAGGGGACAGAGTGGAACACAACGGAGACCAGGGTTGGGCCAGGGCGCCAGGCGAGAGAAACCCTCCCCAGCTTAACTGGTTCCGACTCACCACCCGCGGCAGCTCCCCACCCCGCCTCCCCCGGGGGCCGCGGAACGCTCTCGGAGGGCAGAGGGAGATGTGGGGGCCGCGGGGCCCCACAGCACGGACACTCCCGGAGAAGGCAGGCAGGCGAGGGGAGACTCGGGGCGGGCGGGGACGGCGTCGATACCGACCAGCCCGTGCAGAGAAAAGGGCAGGAGAGGAAGAGCCGGCGGTCGGAGCGGCCGGACAGGGGGCGCGGCTGGGGGCGGGTCGCAGGGGGAGCGTCCCCTGGACTGTGTCCGCGAGGGCCAGGCCCCGGGTCTCGGTCCTCAGCGTGCTGCGAGGAGGAGAGGCGGGGCGGGACCTGGCCCTGTAATATCCAGGGAGCGCTCCGTTCCTCGCCCCAGTCTAGGGAGCCCACTCTAGAGCGGCCCTCCAGGCTGAACCTCCCCCTGCCCGCCCCTCCCCTCCCAGCTCCCTCCCCGGGGCCGGGGCCGAGGTCGCTGCGGCAGCTCGGGCTGCTTGATTCAATTAACTAATTCCCGAAAAGACAGATGTGCAATTCTCGGTCGCCTGCCATTACGCGGAGATGGAGCACCGGGCGGGGGGGGGCCGGAGCCGGAGCGCGGCGGGGGCGGGGCGGTGACGTCACGGCCAGACCGCTGACGTCATGGGCACCGCCAGTCCCTCGGAGACCTGGCCCTGCCCTGCCTTCGGCAGGGAGTGTGTTTTGTGCGCACACCTATGTCACCGGGACCCCTGAGTGGGACCAACGAGGCTACCTCCCTAAAGTGCGACCTCCGCCCTCTCCGCCCCCCTCTGTCCTTCCCCTCCGTCCTCTGAGCTGGTCGCCGTCCTCCCGCCCCGCCCCCGAGTCTCTAACGTCGGCGGCGCTTTCTGTGGGTGCAACACCGTGAGGCCAACGCGTGTGCATCCACACTCTGGCAAGCACGCACGTGTGCACACAGGGGCCTACCCGCATGTACAGGTGTAAGCCTGCAGGACACACTCCGGGCACGCCCACGGCGGGGCCCGGGAGCACATACAGGCACGGGACGCACCGGCACCTTCCCAGGCACGCCTGCACACACGTGCGCGCGCACACGCGCCCGCCCTGGGTCTGGCTGGAAGCGGCTCAGGCCCCGCGGCCCCCTCAGCGGTTCAGAATCAAGCCCCCAGCCTCAGCGGTGCTCGGCCAGGCTCCCGCCCCGGGGAGCAGTAGAGCCAGGGTTGGGGAAGGGGCAGGAGAGGGGGAAGGGAAGCCTTGTCAAGGACACCAGCAGGGAAGGAAAAAAATGAAGTGGGAGAAATAAAATCAAAAGGCTTTTAAGGCTGCTCTCTCCAAGTTGTGGATGTCTTGGCTGCGGTCGCCGCAATGAAATATTGCGCTCTCTGATCGCTTAATGCAGAGCCCGCAGCCCCTCCCCCTAGCCAGGGCATCCCTCCCCTCCCCCGCCGCCCCTCCCCTTCCTCCCGGGCAGATCTGCCTCGGTGCTCTCAGAAGGGCCCAGAGTCTGTGACAGGACGCAGCTGGTGCCCGCTGCCAGCCTGGCACTGACCTCAGGAGGGGCCAGGCAGCCACAGCCGGGCAGAGGGCCCCGGCCCACAGCCTGGACAGGAGGAAAGGGCACGGCTGGGGCTGGGACCCCTGCCCATGCGTGGCAGCTGTGGTGCCCTGGGCTCATTCCCTGCAGGGATGCTCGTTCTGGGGGCCTTCCTGGTGTGAAGGCACTCCCCATCCCGAGTCAGGAGGCGAAGGAAGTGAGGACTGTGTCCTATAGGGTCCCTGTCCCTGAAGCATGGAGAGGACTGGGAGACCCTACGCGTTACAGGAGGGGGGTTGGACCGGAAGTGGGGAGGTGCAGGGTGTCTCGGCCCAATTTCCAGCCTAGTGATACAGCTCAGCGTGGGTTAAAAGCCTGGCTCCCAGCTCAGCCCCTGTTCTGGCTGCACCGATTCCTGGCTCTGTGACCTTGGGCTCCTCTGAGCCTCCTGTGCCTAAATTTCCACACCGGGAAGGAGGGAGCAAATAATAGAACCGGCCTCACGGGGTTATTGGAGGATTAAAAGAGAAAATATATGCAAAGTGCTCAGCAAGGCCTAGCGCTCAGGAGGTGCCCTAAGTGGGGCTAATTACCTCTGTAATCTCCCGATGTCTCCCCCCACCCCACGCCCCTGTCCCTCCCACTTCCTCCCTCCCCTCTGGCTGCACACCGCCCCGCCCCCAGGCAACAGTTCTCTGAGCCCTTCTGTCAGGGCCGCCAAATTGGCCAGATCTCCGTAATGCTAAAAAATTGGTCCATTAGCTAGCAGGGAACATTGACAGGAGGAAAGCGGTGAGCTGGGCTGCCACAGATGTGCCAGGGCGGGGGAGGGGAGGGGACTCCAGGGCTACTCTGGGGGAGCCAGCCATGCATGTGACAGAGAGAGAGAGTTTGTGTGCGAGGCTGGCAACGTTGGCAGCATCGCCTCCTCTAAACCCATCGCAGGCCCAGGAGGTTGGCCCTGTGATCACACCCGTGTTGCAGATGGGGAAACTGAGGTGCAGAGGAAAGGAAGGCCACTTGGCGAATGTAGGAACCAGGATGTCCCTAGGCTGGGATGCCACTGGCTCCCTGGAGGCCCCTTCCCAATGACCCCCAGCGCCCCTGAGCCTCGCTCTGCAGTCTGCCCTTGGCCGGCTCTCGCTCTCGTGTGGGAGAGAGGCCCGTCCGGCTGGGATCGGCCATGCTGTTGCTGCTGTGGGGGGAGAGGACAGAAGTGGGGAGGGCACCAGGCGCCCCAAGGAGGAAGAGGGGCGTGGCTTTGGCTGGCCCAGAGCCCCTCCCGGAGGAGGGTGCCTAGACAAGGACCACCCACGGAGCCCTTCCCTGGCTTCCCCACCCCCTGCTGGCTGGCCTCGATCTCATTTACACTCAGCTAGCTGGGTAGCACTGCTGTCTCGGTTTCTGGACTAAGAAATCGAAGTTTAGAGCGGCCAAGCCACCTGCTCAGGGCTAGTAAGGAGTGGGCGGGGATCCGATTGTGATTAGTCTAGTTTTAATCCTCTGCGCCATTGATGGGGAACTCCTTCCCTGGGCATCGGTCCCGTCAGGGAGCGGCTTTAATCCTGAGGATGTTTCCATTCAGCCTTTCATTCCATAAATACAGAGGACCTCCTAGTGCCAGCAGTGTGCGCTGGGTCACAGCGATGAATCAAACCTCCTGCCAGGGCTGCTAGGCCCCGCTGAGGCAGCCCCGCCCACCCCCACTGACCCAGGGAGCCCGCCCCCCCTCCCCCCCAGCCTGCCCAGCCATTCCTGCCTCCTCTGTCTCCCTCCCTCACTTCCTGGATCTCTGTGTCTGTCACAGCTAAGTGGATGCACAGGTCACTGTTCCTGCCTTTAGTACCTGGGCCAGCCCTGCAGCTGACTGCAGTTCAAATCCCGGCCCTGGCAGCTTGAAAATCAACACTGGGCACTTGTGTGTGTGCCCCAAACCCTGACAGGATGGGAAAATGGAGGAGAAGGAATTGCCACGTAACCACGCTCCCCCTCAGCCCCACTTCTCCGTCTCTCTCTGATAAACACATGTGCCCTCTGATACAAATAAAAATAAAGAGGTGGGCGCCTGCTCGTGGGCTTCAGGACCCCCAACCCTTTCTCTGCAGTCTGCCATCATCAGACATCAGGCAGGTGGTAGGTAGTACCTGGCTGGTCCTGGCTGGTCCTGCACCCTCTTAACATCCCCTCCTCAAGTGACCGATAATCGAGGCCAACACCCTGGGCTGGGGTTGTGACGGGGGAGGCTGGCAGGCTGAGGAGAGGGCCTTCTCTCTGGCTGTGAGCTGTCCTGTGTCACTGAGGGACCAGTTGGGAAACTGCACACACTGCCACCTCACTGTCACATTGCCGTCCCCCAATGGACATGTTGAAACCGTAACCCACAACGTGGTAGTTTTACATGAGGCCTTTGGGAGGTGATTAGGCCATGGGGTGGAGCCCTCCGGATGGGATGAGTGCCCTCCTGAGAGACAGAAGGCCCGTGGTGAGGTCGTTAAGGTGGCTGGCTCCCTCATGGCCGACTCCACCGTTCGAGTCCCAGACCTGGCAGCTTGAGAAGCACACTGGGCACATGTGTGTGGGCGGAAAATCCTGAGAGAGTGGGGGGCAAGGGGGAGTGTTTCTCGCTTCATCTCTGTCTCCAGCAAAAACAAATAAAACAAAACAAAAAGAAAGAAGAGAAGAGAGAGGAGGAGCTGGCTTCCTGGCTTCCTCTGCTCTGCACCCTGTGAAGAAAGGAGGAGACAGCCATCTGCGATCCAGAAGAGGACCCTCACCAGGAAGCCCTCTATGCTGATTCCGGACTTCCGGCTCCAGAACTGTGAGGAATGAATGTCGGCTATTTAAGCCACCCACTCCGTCCTATGTCCTATGTGTCACAGCAGTCCAGACTAAGACACTGTCCATCCTCAGCCTGGCCACCAACCACAGTGGCGAATGAGCCCCCAGAGCCAGCCACAGCCCAGAAAACGAGGGGAGGTGGGGGGATAGGGCAGTCTGGCTTCATTGGGGTGGAGACCAAACCGTCAATAGACTTCAGCTTCTCAGTCTGAATGGCTCCTCTGACCATGGTGATGGTGGTGGTGGTGGTGATGGCGATGATGGCAGAGGGTCTGGTGAACACGGTGATAAGGTGGTGGTGGTGGTGATGGAGATGATGGCAGAGGGTCTGGTGAACATGGTGATAAGGTGGTGGTGGTGGCGATGGCGATGATGGCGGAGGGTCTGGTGAACACGATGATAAGGTGGTGGTGGCGGCGGTGGAGATGATGGCGGAGGGTCTGGTGAACACGGTGATAAGGTGGTGGTGGCGGCGGTGGAGATGATGGCGGAGGGTCTGGTGAACACGGTGATAAGGTGGTGGTGGCGGCGGTGGAGATGATGGCGGAGGGTCTGGTGAACACGGTGATAAGGTGGTGGTGGCGGTGATGGAGATGATGGCGGAGGGTCTGGTGAACACGGTGATAAGGTGGTGGTGGCGGCGATGGAGATGATGGTGGAGGGTCTGGTGAACACGGTGATAAGGTGGTGGTGGCGGTGATGGAGATGATGGTGGAGGGTCTGGTGAACACGGTGATAAGGTGGTGGTGGCGGCGGTGGAGATGATGGCGGAGGGTCTGGTGAACACGGTGATAAGGTGGTGGTGGCGGCGGTGGAGATGATGGCGGAGGGTCTGGTGAACACGGTGATAAGGTGGTGGTGGCGGCGGTGGAGATGATGGTGGAGGGTCTGGTGAACACGGTGATAAGGTGGTGGTGGTGGCGATGGAGATGATGGCGGAGGGTCTGGTGAACACGGTGATAAGGTGGTGGTGGCGGCGATGGAGATGATGGTGGAGGGTCTGGTGAACACGGTGATAAGGTGGTGGTGGTGGCGATGGAGATGATGGCGGAGGGTCTGGTGAACACGGTGATAAGGTGGTGGTGGTGGTGATGGCGATGATGGCGGAGGGTCTGGTGAACACGGTGATAAGGTGGTGGTGGCAGCGATGGAGATGATGGTGGAGGGTCTGGTGAACATGGTGATAAGGTGGTGGTGGTGGCGAAGGCGATGATGGTGGAGGGTCTGGTGAACACGGTGATAAGGTGGTGGTGGTGATGGCGATGATGGTGGAGGGTCTGGTGAACATGGTGATAAGGTGGTGGTGATGGCAATGGCAATGATGGCGGAGGGTCTGGTGAACACGGTGATAAGGTGGTGGTGGTGGTGGTGGTGACAGTGAGGGTGGGAGCAGAGGAGGGGCTGATAATAATGATGGTGGTGAATGATGGTGGTGGAGAAGGAGATGGTGACGAGGAGGCTGATGCAACTCCAGGCCCAAATGAATGGAGAGAAGAAGTGGAGAAGAAGCGTAATGTTGTGGCTTGATCGTGCCCCCCAGTGGATTAACAGGAGGGCCAGGTGGTGTGGTGGTTAAGGTGGCTGGATTCCCACATGGCCAACTGTGGTTCAAGTCCTAGATCTAGTGGCTTGAACATCACACCAGGTGTGTCCATGTGTGCATGGCCACAGTCTCAAGAGGAGAATGCAGGAGAGGGGATTGCAGTATGGCCACCCCCCTGGGGGTGATTTCTCACTTTCCCTCTCTCTGTGTTTCTCTTCTCTGGAGAGTGCACACACCCTATGGCAAAAATCTAAAAAAAAAAAAAAGGAAAAAAGGAAAGAAATAGATGGATTAACGTTATCACCACAGAGTGGGTTTACTATGAGAGCAGGCTCTTAGCAAGGGTCTGTTCCTCATGCAGTTCCCCTCACACTCCTTTGCCGTTCTGATTTCCCACCATGGGGTAACCCAGCAGGAAGGCCCTGGCCAGGTGCTGGCACCATCCTTTTGGACTTCCCAGTCCCTGGAATCATGAACCAAATAAATCTGTTCTGTTAAATTACTCCCCTGGTGGGATTCTGTTACAGCAACAGAAAATACCACTTGCCACCCAGTGAGGCAGGGGTGTGAGGCAGAGAGGGGTTGCTCAGTGATCTTGCTCCTGAGCCACCCACCACCCCCAGCCAGCCCAGAACGCAAGGGCCCCGATCCTTTCCAGCCTGAGTGGCTGGACATTAGACCACAGCCTCCTAGCCCCACCCAGTCCTCTGGGATGCATCCTCGGGTCCCAGTCCTGCCCAAGGGACCTATCAGCAAGTAACCACCGGCCCAAAGCACAGCCATGGACCTATGCATGGGCCTTGGGGAGGGGTCCCAAGGCTGTGGGACTCTGAGGAGGGTAGGGATGGGGCTGTGAGACTCAGCAGGCTCCACGGGAGAGGACAGTGACGTGGACTGGTCAGGTAGGCTGACACGGGGCTCCTGAGCTTGGAGTCAGGCCAGTTCCAGTCTATACTGACAAGCCAGGGCCTTGGCTGGTTCTGATCTCTGTCTCAGCTTGGTCGCTGTCCTGACACACGGTGTAATGACAGACTTCCTGTCGCAGTGGCTTCGTGAGCTGATGCCCAGCAAACACTTCCACTTCCCAGGCTCTGATGGGTTGCACGACCTTGGCCCCCGCTAATCCCAGGGCACCTGGGCTGGGCCAGGGCTGGGGGCTCCTGGCAGGTGGCTGGGCCCAGCACCTCCACCTCCCGGACCCCTCTGCGAGCCAGGCGTCCCGCACTCCATTGCCCCCACCACCTGGCTCCCCCTGTGCCCTCTCCACAGGCTGGCGAGGGCTCTGACGTGTGAAATAAAAAGGGATTTTAATTACCTCTCAGCAAAACAGCAATTAGAGAGAATCTCAGCACAACAGCAGTCCCCTCCTCCACTCCCCTCCCCCGCCAGGTCTGCCTCCCCCCACCCCAACTGAGGCTGGAAGTAACTGGAAGTCCTCCAGTTCAGAGCCAGCCCCGTGCCTGGGCCCAGGTCTGGGCTGGTCTGTGCCAGCGGTGACGGCAGAGGGTGCAGGGAGGCAAAGCCCCTCCTAAGGACAGGGCTGGTCCCACAATTGGGTCTCCCTGTGTCCACACCTAGGGGACAGCCAATACCCCCCTCTCCGAGGTCTCTGGGCACAGCTCCGCGCGCCTGAACACCCGTGTGCAGGCAAGCCTGCCGGCAACCTGGGGCCGCCTTACCCTCAGAAGGAGCCGCTGCTGGGCGGCAGCATCTCCCTCAGCAGGCTTTTAACATAATTGCCTGTGACCCGAGCCCGAGCTGTCCACTGGCCGCCCCCACTCCGGCCCCTGCTGCCCCTGGTCACTTCGCTGTCCATTTGCAGAGCCTGGGGCACCTGTGCTGCATTGGGGCTGGGTGGGATGGGCAGGGTGGGGTGTCCCCATGGGTGGACTGAGGCTGGGGGCAGTGGCGGTGGGAGGCTGATTGAAGCGGTAATTGCAGGCAGCAGCCCCAGCTAATGCGTGTTATGATTAAGCCCCATTACTGAGCGGGCGCTCAAGCATGGGGGCGGGGGCGGGAGGTGGGGCCGGCCCACTGTGTGTGTGTGGGGGTGACTGACAGCCATTCTCATGGGGAGGGGAAGCAGGCGGCCACTGCCACCTCTGCAGTCCCCTCCCCCAAGGCAGCTATAGCTGGCGGGAGCTTGCCCAGCCTGGAGGAGTGGGGTAGGCACGCCCGGGAGACCCAGGGGAAGGTTGCAAGGCCCCACTCCATGGTCAGCCCGTCGGGGGAGCAGCAGTTTCCTGGTCATTAACCTTGGGGTTCTGGTGGCGGTGGACTTCCTGGCCTCAATGCCAGGGACTGTTGGCATTGGGTTGCGACATCAGGGACCCCAGTCCCACCCTGAGGATGGCCCTCTTACGCTGGCTGGCTGGAGTACAGGAAGGTCAGCCTGTAGCAGGGGTCCTGAAGCCCCACTTCCCTGCCCATGGGAAATAGACCTCAGCAGCCTTCATCCCACAGAGGCACAGAGTGGTTACCTGACTTTCCCAAGAACACACAGCAGGGGTTTGTGTTATCCTACTGTCCCTGCTTGGCCACTGAGCAGCTGTGTGACTTTGTGAAAGCCACCTTCAGGGCCTCAGTTGTTTTCTCTATGGGGATATGAGTTGCACCTACTACTAGGATGGTATTGAGGACTGAATAAGAACTTAATATTGAGAGCCCAGGGCTTGGCCCGGAGGTCGGCTACAGTACTCTTACCACTGGCTTTGACCTTGACCCATATCCTTGTGATCGGAGGAATCCCAAACGCCCCAAGAGTGCTGGTCCCTGGTGTACACACGTATTCCTTCCCATTATTCGCCTGAACACAAATCGTACTGCTATGAAGGTCTTGTTTTTAATATTGATTAGTTTTTTATGCATAAGTTTATTGAGTTCATTTGTGATCGAGAGTGTGTGTGTGTGAGGCGGGGGAAGTATAACCTTGACAAGGTCCCTTCACACCAGGATCCCCTCCCTGGCTCTTGGGCCGACCCAGGGGTCCCAGCCGGTGGTCAGCAAGTGGCTTCCAGTCCTGCGGTTCAGTTGTTTTCAGGCTGGGCCTGTTATGAGGGAGTAACAGTCTAAGGTTCCAAATCGGTTGATCTTAAGATCTCGAGATTATTGGGGGGGTCCTGACTCAATCACATGAGCCTCTTGAAAGCAAAGTTCCCTAGCTGGTTGCTGTGGGGAAGACAGGTTTGAGGCGTGATGAGGATTCAGTGAGGGGCCAGGGAAGGGTTGTCTCCATTGCTGGCTGTGGAGATGGAGGGGGCCACAAGGCAAGGAATGTGGGTGGCCTCAGGGAACTGAGAGCTTGAGAGTCAGCAAAGCTGAACTACCTTGACTCCATGAGAAACTGAATTGTCCCCCACGATGAGCTTGGAAGCCGACCCTGGCCCCCAGATGAGAGCCCCAGCCCCAGCCAACACCTCGATGTCAGCCACTGAGACCGTAAGCAGAGAATCAAGTCAAGCCATGCCTGAGTGCTGACAACAGACACTGTGAGAGAACACGTCTAAGGGTGCGGCCATCTGTCCTGCAGCAACGGAAACTAATACCCTCTCTGGCAGTTCTGATGGAGGCTCTAGAAGGTCTTCCCAGGAGGGCAGCCTTGGAAAGCAGGCTAAGAGCAACCCCAGATGTGGCTGGTACCCTCAGCCCTGGGCTGCTGGCTAGCCGGTGAGGCCAGATCACCTGCCAAGGGGCCACGATGCAGGGGAGGCAGAGGGGAGGGCAGAAACTTGGCAGCCAGGCTTCCTGCTGATGCCAGCCTGGAACTGGGAGACCTCGGTATCTACTGCCTGTCCTCAGGGTGGGCAGAGGTGGGCACAGATATTCACGCCCATGCACAGGTGTACAATGGGAGCATCACGTCCCCTGCTTTCACCTCTGTCCCACAGTTACACCCTAAGGGGTCGCTGACAACCCCCTATAAAGCCCCACCCTGTCTAGAAGGAGGCCCCACCCAGGGTCAAGGCGCTGTGGCCAACCTTCCGAGCCCCTCTGTCTCCTCCCCTCTGCAGCCTGCTCTCGCTCCTGCAAGGGACAATTAGTGGCCTGAGCTTTAATTAGCTAACAATCCCCTTCAGCTCCAATCACTTGAAATGATGGTGGAGTGCTGGGGACGGTACCTCAGGCCTGGGGACCCCAGGAGCCAAGGAAGAGGCCCTTTAGGTCCTGCTGGCTTCACTGCCTGTTCCCAGCCCACCCCTCCTTGCAGTCACGGGGGACGAATGGGTCAGGTGACCCTGGCAGGAAGGGGCGCCTACAGGCTCTGGGGTCCATCTTCCCACATGCTCCAACCCCCATGGCCTTATTTGCATCTTGAGCAGGAGCCTGCACAGTCTGTCCATCAAATGGGGAGCCCGAGGGGCCTGGTCGTCAGAGTAAGAGGCCTGCAGGCTCAGACTCCCACCCCCTTCTCCTTCCTGCTCACCCCACCACCCTACTGCTTTATCTGGCCAGCATCCTCCCCTGCCTTGGAGCCAAGGCCTTTCCAATTAGGCTGGACAGGAGGGACTGGGCAAGAGGAAAATCTGGGGTCTCAGTGGAGCTGAGGAAGAGAGATCGCCACCCTGAAAACTTATGTCACAAGCCAATGGCAGGCGGGGACAGGGTGTACCCAGCACAACAGTTCGGAGCCTGGGCCACCTCAGACAGGGCGATCAAGGAGGGCCCCAGAGGTGGAAACATCTGGGGAGGAGGCAGATCCCTGGCTGCAGGCCCTGAGCTTGCTCCTAAGGTCTCTGGGCAAGGCCAGTCATGGTGCCCACCCCTGCACCTCCGGCAGTTCCCGGGCCTGAGATCACAGTTGGGCATCTGGCTCCGAGTCATCCTCACTAGGGTCTCCGAGTGCCTGCCTCCCCTGCAGACCTGTCCTTCCATCTCCCAGTTCATGGTGTGCATGTCCCAGAGACCGGATGGGTTCAAATCCCAGCTTCAAGACTTCGGGCTGGGTGAACCTGGGCAGCTTTCTTTCTTCTCTAGGCCGCAGTTTCCTGCTCTGTAAGCTAGACCACAACTGGGCTCCCTAGTGTGTGGGGTCGCTGTGAGGCCCAGTGTGGAGAAGCAGGTGGAGGGGTCAGCACAGAGCGTGTTTCTATGGCAGTGCCTCCCACCCGCGGCTGGGGCAGGCTGGTCCAGGTTGCAGCTGGGGCCTGGCTCCACTCAGCCCGCACAGTTTCCAGGCGCCCCTCCCTGGAGTCCTGCACCAGGCTCTGGGCTGGGCAGGGGAGCAGGTGCGGCTCTCCCTGAGAGGACGGGCTCTGCTGCCGGGCCTCTTAGAGGATCCTGCAGGCTCGGAGAGACCCAAAGGGAGTACAGGGCTGGCGATGGAGCACTTGGGTGGGGCGATGGCTTGACCAAAGGCTCAGAGCTGGGGCTGCACGGCCTGTGCAGGAGCAGAGCCCAGAGGGGACTGGGAGGAGGAGCCTGGGGAGCTGCACAGCCAGAGCTCACAGAGGAGGCAGGCAAGACGGCAGGGCTGCAGTGGCCCCTGGGCAGGCCATGGGGAGATCCCTGCTCCAACATGGAAGGGAGAATGAAGGGCCTGAGGGGAGGCAGGAAAGGACAGGAAGGACAGGAAGCACAGAAGGAAGTGAGCAGTCTGTGCAGGGCTGAGGTGTGGCACTTGGGAAGACTTAACAACAAGCGGGGTGTGGAGTGTGACAAGCTGCAGGAGCTAGCAGGGCCAGGTGGGACTGGGGCCTGAGCCAGGGCATCACCTAGCCCCAGCATCCAGAGGAAGAAGGAGGGGTGGGATCGTAGAGGACAGGCGGGTGGGCAGAGGGGAGGGCGAGATCAGGACTCCAGGATAGGGCCTAAGGGTGTGGGGGCCAGACAGGTGTGAGTGAGACAGAGACATGTCTCTCGGTTGAGGATGGTGGCCCTGTGGACTTCTGGAGTGTGGAACATACGTAGGTCTGTGGGTCCCTCCAGATGCATGCCACATGGGAAGCAAGGCCCCAACCACGCATCCACAGCATCCTGCTCGTTACAAATAAAAAAGCCAGCAGAGGCCCACGGGGCGGGAGCTCATGGCGTTGTGGTCATGGAGCTTACCTGCCCTTACCTCCAGGGGCGTCACGTGCGGCCTCACCACACGCGTGTGTCTGAGATCTTTTAAAACAAGAATGTATGTACGTATTGCGTGTATAAGAAGACAGATCTAGAGTTGGGGAGCTGGCCCTGGAAACGATTCCACCACAGTGGGCTGGAAGCAGACTGCAGGGCTGAGAGTGGAAACACAGGGACACTGGTGAGCACATGAACAGCCCTCCTGGTGGTCCCACGGAGAGACCCATCCCAGGATTCCAGAGCCTGGGCAGATCTGAGGTGGTGGGGTGCTACGTCTAGCACAAGGCCTGGCACGGGGTGCTTCAGCCAGGGGGTCTCTGCAAGCTGACAACAGCTGTGCAGGGCTGTGCAGATGCATGAGGGGCCGAGACACAGGGGACCTTTGAGTCCAGTGTACTGGGGGCCCAGCGAGGGCAAAAGCCCTACCCATGCACCTGACTGACAGGAGAGGCCATCCCAAGTGGCCCAAAAGGATGACAGGCAATTGGCCAATGGGAAGGGTGACCGAGCCAGAACTGCCCATGCTAGGTCCCGGAGGGGCAGGAGAGCCAGCGCGCTCTGGGCCATAGGCAGATCAGAGTGTCCCTAGGGTAGAGGGAGGCCAGGGTGGGCTGACAGAGAGCAAGACAGGGGAGAGGCCACTGTCTCGTGGGCCACACTGTGGAGAAGCTCAGCCCTGAGGCAGGGGCAGGGGTTCTGGGAACCCAAGGAGGCCAGGGCCTAGCCGAGAACTCCGCTGGGGTCTGGGCAGGGTAAAGCAAGCTGGGGCCCAGCTCAGTGAGGACCAAGGAGTCAGGGGAGGTGCTGGTCTGGGCCAGGGAGCCCGGGATCTGACGGCTAGTGGACCACAGGGTCTTCCACCCCCCCCCCCCCACCCACTAGAGGCCCAGGCAGGGCTGAGGGACACTTCCTCACCCCAACTGGCCGTAAGAGCCTGGCAGAGTGGAGGCACAGGGCTGGGTAAAGTTAAGTGGGTCTCGGGTCCCCCAGGCTTGCCGTGGACACCCAGCTTCCCAAGGAGAGCCTGAGTCAGCACCACATTGGCTGCCCTGCGGCTCCGGCCTTCCTCGGCCCCCCTCTCCGCCACGCTGGCCACTTGGGAGAGTCATTTCATTTCTCAAATTAAAAATCCATTTTGTGCTGTGAATAATAGATGAGACGAGCCCTGGGAGGCCGGGCAGTGGGCAGGAAGCTGGCTGGGGGGTGTTTCCAGGGCACAGAAGATACCGCAGAACCACCGAGGCTGGGGCTGCTGCATACGGTAGGGGCTGGGGGACATCTCCCAAAGCTGCCTCCCTGCCCCGATGACGCCAGGGGGCCTGGCTGTCCCTTCTGCACAGGACAGAGGGAGCAGGAAGGGGCTGACCAGGTGAGCGCTCCGGTGCAGGGAGTGCTTAGTGGGAGCCACGGCCCCAGTGCACACAGAGTGGGCCACTCGGCCTCCTCCAAACCAGAGCTCAGACCTGCTGTGGTGCTGGTGGTAAGGATCGGCTCGGTCTGGCCCTTGTGTACCTCGTCTCCCCCTGCCCACAAGGCAGGTCCAGCCGCTGCCTACCCTCTGTCCCCACAAGCTGGTCATCCAGTTACCTGTCCTAGGACACGGCCTGGCTTAGCTGGCCACTGCCGCACCAGGTCATTCTCAACAGTTATGGGGTCACCTTGGCAATAGGGCATGGGAGGAGTCCTGGGAGCCTTACCAAGAGAGTGAGGGAGCTGGGGATCCCCGTTGCCCCCTGGCAGCTCAGCTTCCCTTTGTGAGAAGGAGTGGAAGAGAGAAGGGAGACGGTTGTAGACTCCTTTGTCGGCAGGCTATGAAGGGTGTCCAGGACTGAGTGGCCAGAGGCCTAATGCCAAGTCCACTCTGGCTGGCCCCGGGTGCCTCTGCTCAGAGCTGGGGCCAGGCAGAGAGCCCGGGGCGATGTGTGGGTGTGAGGTGCTGAACAGGGCGGGCAGGCAGGGCGGCCTGGATGGGGGTCAAGAGGCCTAGGAATGGATCGATGGCAGCTGAGTGGGGAGAGGGATGGCCCGAAGGGGCCGGGAGAGCTGGCCAAGGAGCAAGGAGGGGTGTGTCCCACCCCGCGGCTGGAGCCCGAGAGTCTCTGGGGAAGCATGTTTGCTTCTGTGCCTTTCTGTCGGAAGGGTCGGCTCTCTGAGACAATATCCATTTTTATATTTCTTGGAAATTTCACGGCATTCATTTCAGGGAAAATAAAAGCTGTCATTGCTGGAGAAATGATACCAATCAGGGCCTGAAAAGGCTGGAAAATTATCCTCCTGGAGAATGAACGTTGAGGGAAAAATGCAGATTAAAAGCACAAAGAGCCACTTTGCCACCGCCCTGCCCTCCCCTCCCCCTCGTGGAATCACCGCATTTTACATAATTCTAGCTCTCCCCATGGAATTACTTGGGCCCAAGAAGAATGTATGGGGCAGAGGAGGACTCT
Source organism: Tupaia tana (assembly GCA_026018925.1). Classification (NCBI taxonomy): domain Eukaryota; kingdom Metazoa; phylum Chordata; class Mammalia; order Scandentia; family Tupaiidae; genus Tupaia; species Tupaia tana. Next base: position 8,668,068 of record JAKSZU010000001.1, read on the forward strand.
GGGGTGGCCGGAACCAGAGGCAGAGTCTCCCGAGTGCGGGCCTAGAGATGGTGAGATGGACAGGTGGAAGACAGGAGAGCAGAGGTGGTCACTCGGGGCCAGGGGCCAGGAGCTGGGCTGACAAGCGGCCCAGGGGAGGTGACAGGCCAGGATCACTCCCCTGAGCCCCAAGCATGCCATGCGTTTCACCAGATGGAGCCCCAGGACTGTCTCCAGCCGGTGGCCAGGCCTGGCAGTGCTGGAGCTCGGTGGGGGACACCTGCCAGGCACACCAGGTGGAGAGACACTGGTAGGATGGGGCAGAGAAAGCAGTGAGTCCGGAAAGTGTCGCTCATCCAAGATGCCCAAGCTTCCTGTGTCCCAGGCAGCCAGGACCTGTGGGTGCAGTGGAGAGGTAGGAGGGAGGAACAGGACAAAGGCAAGTTCCAAGGAAGCGGAAGTGGAGACAAATTCAGAGCTCCCCCCTGCTGTCTTCCGACGGGCACACAGGACGGGCAGGGCAGGAGTTCTAGCGCTGGCGCAGGGTGGAGGGGCCGGGCTGTCCCCTCTCTGAGGCCTTTTCTCTCTGCCTGGACCAGGGACTTCCTGAGCAGTGATGCCAGGGCCTGCCAAGGGCCCCCTCCTGCTGCCCCTCCCGGCCTCTCCCTCCTCCAGGGCTGGGTGAAGGGAGCGTGACCATCCGGACGCCTAGACGCCCTCGGGGCAGAGCTGATCCAGGGCAGGGGTTACCAGGATCCGGAAGCCTGGACTTGTAGGCCCGCGGGACGCCAGGCACTGAGGGGCGTCGGCACCCCCAAGCCCTTCCTAGCGGTCCTGCGCTCCAGTCTTCTGGGCTGGCGGAGGGGCCCGCGCGCCTCCTTCTCTCCAGCCTCTGCCCCTTACCGGCGGGCTGGTGGGCGGCTCCGAGCCGGGAACACCAGATCAGAGGGGACCCGCTTCCCGGCAGAAGCAGCTGCCCTCACTCCTCCCGGGACGCAGCTGGACCCGGAGTCCCGAGCTCAGAGCCTGTGCACGACCCTTGGGAGCGTGTCTCCGCGGCTGCGGCCCCCACCTCCGCGCTGCCGCGGAGCTGACAGGTAGCTGGGAGGGAAGCAGGGAGAGGGAGGGGGCGCGCCGGGCGGGCGGAGGAGGGTGGAGCCGCCGGCGCGCCCCCTCCCTCCGGGCCGGCGGGCGGCGCGGCAGCAGAGGCGGCGGCGGGCGCCCGGAGAGAGCGGCCACTCGTCCGCTCCGGCTCAGGTCGGGTTTCGGGCCCGGCGCGCCCAGCCCCTGCCCAGCCCCTGCCCAGCTCCGGCGCGCACCTGCAGGGTAAGTGGCTCCCGAGTCCTCTGCCACCGCGACCACCTCTGCTGCCGCCGCGGCCGTTGCGCTGAGCCTCCCGGCTTTGTCTGCGTCCTCGCCTCGCCGGCTCCGGCTCCTGCTCCGGCTGCGGCTCCGACTCCCGGGCTCGGATCTCCGGCTCCGCGGACCGCGCGGCGCGGCAGGAGGCTCGGCGCCCGGGACTCGGGGCGCGCCGGGCCAGCTCGCTCGGCGCCGGGGGTGAAACTTTGCCCAAGTTTGGGTTCTGGGGAGAACCTGTTGAAGCCGTAGCAACCTAGGACGAGAAAGGAGAAGGGGGTTCGGCACCTGCGTCGGGTTCTCAGTGAGGTCCGTCGGGAAGGGGTTGTCTCTCCGACACCGGGCCAGACTAGCACCGCTTGGGGAAGGGGTTGGTTGGCAGACATTCGGGCCACTGCGCAGAAGGAGCCAGGGACCGGGCTAGGAGTGGTTCCGCGGACTCCTGCGAGGACAAAGTTTGGTTCTTTGCTGTTTGGTTGAATGTCTCGGTCCAGTACAGCTGAAGGCGGCTTCAGGGTCCGCATGGACGCTCCACTGACCGCGGCGTTCACCCGTCTCTCTTCCCCCTCCCCCACCTGGCCTTAGCTGGTCTCGGACAAGAAAGGAGGACGAGAAACAGCTTTTCAGTGACAGCCTGCTACGTGCCGGGCCTGGTGCCCAGTATCCTCCCGTTTATATCCCCCTGCAGAGGGCTCCCGTGCTGGGAGAGGACAGGCGGGTTCAAGACTGTGCCTGCGGGAGTGGTGGCCACACTGCACCTTCCCCCATCACTGCAGGAGTAAGGGAGGGAGCCCAGGCCCCGGGCCGGCGGGTGGGGACTCCGGGTGGCCTCTGGACTGAGGCTCGGCGCCTCCTCGCTGTGCTCGTGGGCCCCGTCGGGCTGCAGTGTGTCTCTGAACCGGCCTCTGCTCTTCCTGCAGCTGAGCCCCGGGGGCCATGCAGAGGCCGGGGAAGAGGCCAGCGACCTGGCGAACGCCCTAGCGCAGGCGGCCAAGGTGTGCGCTGCGTTGGCCTCGGCGCCATGGAGGCCCCGTACTCGATGACAGCTCACTATGACGAGTTCCAGGAGGTCAAGTACATGAGCCGGTGTGGCGCGGGCGGCGTGCGCGGGGCCTCGCTGCCCCCTGGCTTCCCGCTGGGTGCGGCGCGCAGCACCGCCGGGGCCCGGGCCGGGCTGCCGCGCTGGAACCGGCGCGAGGTGTGTCTGCTGTCTGGGCTGGTGTTCGCCGCCGGCCTCTGCGCCATCCTGGCCGCGATGCTGGCCCTCAAGTACCTGGGCCCGGGCGCGGCGGGCGGCGGCGCCTGTCCCGAGGGCTGCCCGGAACGCAAGGCCTTCGCGCGCGCCGCCCGCTTCCTGGCCGCCAACCTGGACGCCAGCATCGACCCGTGCCAGGACTTCTACTCGTTCGCGTGCGGCGGCTGGCTGCGGCGCCACGCCATCCCCGACGACAAGCTCACCTACGGCACCATCGCGGCCATCGGCGAGCAGAACGAGGAGCGCCTGCGGCGCCTGCTGGCGCGGCCGGGGGGTGGGCCCGGCGGCGCGGCCCAGCGCAAGGTGCGCGCCTTCTTCCGCTCGTGCCTCGACATGCGCGAGATCGAGCGGCTCGGCCCGCGGCCCATGCTGGACGTCATCGAGGACTGCGGCGGCTGGGACCTGGGCGGCGCCCCCGAGCGCCCGGGGCCCGCGGCGCGCTGGGACCTGAACCGGCTGCTGTACAAGGCGCAGGGCGTGTACAGCGCCGCCGCGCTCTTCTCGCTCACCGTCAGCCTGGACGACAGGAACTCCTCGCGATACGTCATCCGCGTGAGTGGGGTTCCCCAGCACCCAGCCAGCGGCGGGGAGCAGGGGCACCGCGGCCCGGCACGCGGCCCGCGCGCCCTGCAGGCGGGTGCAATAGGGTAGGGGAGAGGGGAGGAGAGGAGCGCGCACCGGCAGAGCGCGGGAGGAGGGCGCAAGTAATTTCCCTGGAGTAATTGCGGTGTTTAGCCAAGCTGCGGGGAGCCGCAATTGTCAGCCCTCGGACAGGCGGTGCGCAGGGCGGGGTGTACCGGCGGGCTGGGCCGACTCAGGGCTCGGTGCGGGGTCCTCATGTGCCCCTCACGGATGGGACGAGTGAAGGCTTGCAGGGAGGACTGGGTGCTGGCTCCCTCTTGGAGCCCCCAGGCCGGGCCTTTACGAACATTTTTGTAAATTGAGAAGAGAGGCACCCTCCACAGGGCCGGGTCAAGCCGGGACCACTTCCTCCAGTCCTCCAGCCCCTTGGATCTTGGGCACTGGCACGGGTGCCCTCCTGTTTCAGGCTAGGATTGAGGATCCGAACCACAGTGGCCGAGTGGAATCTGACTTTTCATGAGAAGTGCTTTACCTCTGCATGAGGGAGCTGGTGGAGGACGGGGCTTTGGCCAGTTTCTCCCGGAGGGTGTCTGTACTTCTAGGCTGTGCCAGTGGATGTCTGGCATGACCTCCATTTGGGCATTCGGGTGGGAATACGGCCTGTTGGGAGGACCTGTCATGTTGACCTGTGACCTCTGGCCCTGGCTTCCTGCCCAGATTGATCAGGATGGGCTCACCTTGCCGGAGAGGACCCTGTACCTTGCTCAGGACGAGGAGAGCGAGAAGGTATCAGGGAACGGGGTGAGGCTGTGGGGAAGACTGGGGCCCAGGACGGCTGGTCCCAGGCTGGGCCTGTCCCTGACTCTCGGGGAGCCCCTGTCCTGGCGCAGGTCCTGGCGGCGTACAGGGGGTTCATGGAGCGTCTGCTTAGCCTCCTGGGAGCAGAGGCTGTGGAGCAGAAAGCCCAGGAGATCCTGCAGCTGGAGCAGCGGCTCGCCAACGTGAGCAGGCGGCCGGGGCTTTCTGGCCGGGGGAGGAAGGGTCTGTGGGTGCCGAGTGGGGAGTGTCAACTGATCCCCACCCCTAGATCACCATGTCAGAGTATGATGACCTCCGGCGTGATGTCAGCTCCACGTACAACAAGGTGACACTGGGGCAGCTGCAGAAGATCACCCCCCATGTGAGTGTCGCCAGCCCACCCCAGGGACAGGCAAGACCTTCCATGGCTGTGGGCTGAGTCCTCTGGTTGCCTCTCCCTGACCCTATTCTTGCCACCCCTGGCCTTACTGTCTGTGCTGTCGGCCCCACAGCTGCAGTGGAAGTGGCTGCTGGACCAAATCTTCCAGGAGGACTTCTCGGAGGACGAGGAGGTGGTGCTGCTGGCCACAGGCTACATGCAGCAGGTGTCCCAGCTCATCGGCTCCACGCCCCGCAGGTATGGCTGCTGGCGGCCCACCCTGCCTGCTGGCCTCTAGGCCCTCCCTGGCACCCAGGCCTGTCTGCTCTGTGTGCTTTGCCCAGGAGCCACACCGAGGGAGGTGGAGGGAGCCCTGGAGCAGAAGCCCAGGTCCCTGGGTTCAGATCCTGGCTCCCCTACTTGCACTGTGGGACCCTGAGTGGTCCCCAGAGCCTGGGTGGTCCTCACTTGGGGATGCTGAAGCTGAGTGAGTCTGGACTCCGGAAACAGAGTGTGTGGCCACCTTGGGGAGCACCCCTGGCCTCTGTGCACCTGGGGAGGAACACAGGCCTTTCAAGGTCAGCTCCAGGCAGCCGTCCCCCAGGTGCCCCTCTCACCAAGGGCAAGTAGGCAGCCGTGCTGGTGCTGCCCTCAGCGTCGTGTGCTCTGGTCCATAGAAGGGCATGTCCTGCCATGTGGCCGGGGTGGGGACACTTCGGCTCTGTGTACCTGTGTACTGCTCGCTCCTTTGTTGGGGCTGTGTGGGGCTAGGTCCAGCCCCAGGCAAGGGGGCAGGGGAGGGAGGGAGGTATCCGCGGGGGCCTGGCCTCCCTGACACCCTGCCTCACCTGGCCCGCAGGGTCCTGCACAACTACCTGGTGTGGCGTGTGGTGGTGGTCCTGAGCGAGCACCTGTCCCCGCCATTTCGCGAGGCGCTGCACGAGCTGGCTCGGGAGATGGAGGGCAGTGACCAGCCGCAAGAGCTGGCCCGCGTCTGCCTGGGCCAGGCCAACCGCCACTTTGGCATGGCGCTCGGTGCCCTGTTTGTACATGAGCACTTCTCGGCTGCCAGCAAAGCCAAGGTCAGCCGCTGCCCTGGGTTTGGGGTGGGGTGTAGCTGCTGAACTGCGCATGAAACCCTCACGTGACCTAGGCCTGAGGAGCCGGCCAGCGGCACCAAGCTCAGCTTGGGGCTCTGCCTTCTCTGAGGCTCCAGGCTGCTTCACACCAGGCCTCCTCCCCCAGGGAGCCTACCTGGACTGTCAGCCACTGTGGCCCTCCCCACCAAGCCCCTGCCAACCTTCTCGGTCATGCTCAGGAGGCGTGGCCTGAGGAACGTTCCTGTGGTGGCTGGGGCAGGCTGTCTAGACTGTGAGCTTATTGCCAAGGGTGCAGTCCGGCTCCCACCTTCAGTCTCCCCTGCATGCCCAGCACCAGGCCCTGGGTGTAGAAAGAGGTGCTTAATGGTAGGGGCACCCCTCGAGCCTGTACCAAGGCCAGAGCTAACCTGCTCTGCTGCCCTGGCCCCTGGCCCGGCAGGTGCAGCAGCTGGTGGAAGACATCAAGTACATCCTGGGCCAGCGCCTGGAGGAGCTGGACTGGATGGACGCAGAGACCAAGGCGGCCGCCCGGGCCAAGGTGAGCTGCGACCCTCCCCTGGCTCACGTCCACAGACACGCGACCCTCCCCCGGCTCACGTCCACAGACACGCGACCCTCCCCCGGCTCACGTCCACACACACGCGACCCTCCCCCGGCACACGTCCACACACACGTGACCCTCCCCCGGCTCACGTCCACACACACGCGACCCCCCCCGGCTCACGTCCACACACGCGACCCTCCCCCGGCTCACGTCCACAGACACGCGGCCCTCCCCCGGCTCACGTCCACAGACACGCGACCCTCCCCCGGCTCACGTCCACAGACACGTGCTGAGCACCCACTGTGTGCAGGCACTGGGGAGAATGAGAGTCAGAGGAGCCTTTGTGGGGTGACATCACCAGCCACACCTAGGCCTGCCACACCTAGGCGGCCTGGAGCCTCCTCCCTCAGGAAGGGGTGAGGCCACCCGGGGCTCTGGCCTCACTCACCCGCTCTCAGCTGCAGTACATGATGGTGATGGTCGGCTACCCGGACTTCCTGCTCAAACCCGAGGCCGTGGACAAAGAGTACGAGGTGGGCCCCGCCCTGCCCTGCCCTGCCTGAATGGCTAGGCTGCCCTGGACCCTGGCCAGCCCTCAGTGATGGGCCTGGGAGGGCCCAGGCCTGCAGCCGTGCCTGGGCGTAGCGCTGCTGTCTCCACGCAGTTCGAGGTCCACGAGAAGACCTACTTCAAGAACATCTTGAACAGCATCCGCTTCAGCATCCAGCTATCAGTCAAGAAGATTCGGCAGGAGGTGGACAAGTCCACGTGGGTGCCTGGCCAGAGCCGGAGGGTTGGGGGCTCCTCAGAGAGGCCAGGGGTGGTGGGACAGACATCCTCAAAGCCAGGCTGCTGGCAGGCAGCAGGAGCTTGGCTGGGAGCCAGGACAGGGTGTGGGTTGGGGCCCCATCCTGGGTAGGCCTAAGGATGCACCCTCAGGTGGTGGCTGTGCCTAGACCACCAGGGCAACCTTTGAGGAGGCTGGAGGGGAGGGTGAGGGGAGAGAGTGCCCCCAGCTGACACCAGCCACCCCCACAGGTGGCTGCTGCCCCCACAGGCACTCAATGCCTACTACCTACCCAACAAGAACCAGATGGGTAAGGGGCGTGCTCCTGGGAGGGAGAGAGGGCGGGGGGAGTGGGCGGGACTCCCGTTGACCACGCCCTCTCCTAGTGTTCCCAGCCGGCATCCTGCAGCCCACGCTCTACGACCCAGATTTCCCGCAGTAAGTATGGCGCCTGGCCTGGCGGTGGGGGCGCGGCCAGTGGGCAGGCCTTTCCTGTGGTCATGGGGGTGGCAGCGCTCGGACTCCCCAGGAATGGGCTGGGTCCAGGAACCATGGCAGCTGCAGACCCAGGTCCCTTTGGTCACACTTTATATCAGATTGTTTAGTTGGGGAAGGGGCGGGCTGGGACAGTGGAGTGGTGTGGTATTTAAAGTGGCTAGATCCCACACCGCCAAGTATGAGGTTCGAGTCCCGGGCCTGGTGACTTGATTATAAGCTGGGCACTTGTCCCTGTGTGACCAAAAGCCCTAGAGGAGAATGAAAGAGAGGGGACTGCACGTGCCCATCCCCTGGGGGGCGTGGTTTCTCATCCCCCCTTCCTGCATGTGTGCCCTATAGCAAATTAAAACAGAAAGAAAATGTGTCGGTTCCCCCCTTTCTGAACCCCAGTCCTTGACTGACACTGGTCGAGGTGTTCCTAAAGTGGAGCGACCTCGTGACACAGAGGGAGCCAACCCTGGTGGGGCCTTGGTCTCTCTCCTATCTCCCTCTAACCCACTGCCTCACCCCAGGGGCAGACCTGTTAGATCTCTTTCCTAAAAGGCAGTTGGGCAGGTGTCACTGGCCTTTGCCCATGGCCCACAAGGAAACTGGGGGACCATGCCGATGCCTGCCTGGCCTCCCAGGAGGTTCCTCCTGGACCTGGGCAGTGGCCTGAGGCCTGCAGGGAGCAGGCGAGTGCTGGGGCCTGACGCTGCTGCTGGCCCAGGTCTCTGAACTACGGGGGCATCGGCACCATCATCGGGCACGAGCTGACCCATGGCTACGACGACTGGGGTGAGGCCTGTGGGTGCCCTGGCAGGTGGCCTAGGGGGAGGGGACTTGGCATCCAGCCGGGCTGAGGGCGAGGCCGGCCTCCAGCTGCCCACCTGCTCACTGCTCACAGGGGGCCAGTACGACCGCGCCGGGAACCTGCTGCACTGGTGGACCGAGGCCTCCTACAGCCGCTTCCTGCGCAAGGCGGAGTGCATCGTCCGCCTCTACGACAACTTCACCGTCTACAACCAGCGGGTGGGCCCCTGCCCGCGCCCCTCAGGCCAGGCTCACACAGACTGGGAACGTGCACACACGCTCGGGTCCCGGGCACACTCCCACAGGGACTGAGGAGCTCTGCTCGGGGTATATGGAAGGAAGCAGGGCTTGGAGCCCCACCAGACCCTCCGGGAAAGGGAAAGGGAAAGGGTGGGTGGGCAGGCAGGGGTTCAGGACTGCAGCATTGGGAGGCCTGCCTGAGACCCCAAGCAGCCCTGGTCTCTTCCCACCCCGGCAGGTGAACGGGAAGCACACGCTTGGTGAGAACATTGCGGACATGGGTGGCCTGAAGCTCGCCTACTACGTGAGTGCCCCGCTGGCTCTCCATCCCTGCTGGGGCAGGTGGTGAGGATGCCAGGCTGCAGACGAGTCATCCTCCCTGCCCATTCAGCTGAGCATTGCCAGGAGTGGCCAGTCCCCACCTTTCCCCAGAGAGCAGGGAGGACTGCCTGGAGGCAGTGGCACCTGCCTGGGCTCAGCCTGCCCGGAGCACAGTGGAGGAAGGCTGGGGCTGTTGAGGCGCTACATGGGGAGGGGTCACTGTGGGGAGGACAGGGCGGGGAGACGGCACCCAGGCAGGAGTGTACAGCAGGGGCATGCTCTCTGCCCCCAGGCCTACCAGAAGTGGGTGCGGGAGCACGGCCCAGAGCACCCGCTGCAGCGGCTCAAGTACACGCACAACCAGCTCTTCTTCATTGCCTTTGCCCAGGTGGGCCGGGCGGGGGTCAGGGTGGGCATGGCAGCCAGACTCAGGCCCAGCCCACCTTTCCCAGGCCTCCCGTTCCCCAGCCGGCAGAGGTGATGCCCTGGGGTTCTGATGGCCTGGAGCCTGGGTGGCAGTGGGGTGGGCCGCGGCCCCCAGCCGTCCTCATGTCCTCTCCCCACCTCTCCCTCCGGGCCCAGAACTGGTGCATCAAGCGGCGGTCGCAGTCCATCTACCTGCAGGTGCTGACCGACAAGCACGCGCCCGAGCACTACAGGTGTGCAGCTGCCTCCCTGGGCCTCGCCCGCCTGTGCTGGGGTGGGGGCAACTGCTGGCTGAGGTGGGCGTGCCGGCCGGGACCCTCAGTGCCCGGTTCACTCCCCACCCCAGGGTGCTGGGCAGCGTGTCTCAGTTCGAGGAGTTCGGCCGAGCCTTCCACTGTCCCAAGGACTCGCCCATGAACCCTGCCCACAAGTGCTCTGTGTGGTGAGCCTGGCCGCTGCCTGCCTGCCCCCTCCACCCTGCACGCATCGCCTCCTGCCAGCTGCCGGCAGGCATGCCCCAGCCCCTCCGGAACTAGGCCCTCTGCTGCTTGCCTCAGGAGGGGCCTGGAGCGAGGGTGGGCTTGGGCCTCTGGAGGGAGACGTTGGGGCCTGCCGTCCCGGGCCAGCTGGACTGTACAGACCCCACCTCCGCTGTGTCTTGCTGCTAAGTCTGGTCAATAAAGCTGCTCTACTGTCACCTTGGCCTCTTCAAGGGCGACCAAAACTGGTGGGCCAGAGGGGCTCTTCTGCAGGTGACAACTGGGGCCCTAGAGAGGACTTCTTTTTTTCCATCACCAGAGGCATGTGTGTCACTGGGGGTGAGGAAAGCGCCCCTGTGGGGTGTGGTCATGCCTCAGCCCCTTCTTTCTCCATCCTGTCGGGTTTCTGTGCAGACACGCATGCCATGTTTCTCAAGCCGCCGGGCTGGATTTGAACTAGTCAGCCTTGTGGAATCCAACTTCCTAGGTACAGGGCTTAACCAGTGCACTAACCACTGCACTAGGGGGCACCGAAGAGGACCCTCATGTGCCCTTCCGGTTCCTCTGGCTGACCCCGGTCCTGCCTCATCTTTTTTCCCCACCAGCTAAGCCTCCCTCTGCCCCACGGCAGTGGTGCGTCTGGCCAGCCCTGCCCCTGTCTCTGTGCTCAGAGAATGTCTGACTCTGCCCCCCCAGCCTCAGGTGACATCTATTTTTGTTTTTATTATTTTTTTTAGAAAGTCAGGCCTCTCCCTGCCTTACCTGCCTTCTAACTTGGCGGGGCCTAGCAGCTGAGACCCTCCATGGCCCACCCGTCCCTCTGGCCAGGGACCCCGGCTGGCGTGAGGCTCTTAAGGCACAGCTGTCTTGCCCTCACTTGCCCTCACCCAGGGCGCCCAGAGTGTCCCAGCTCCACCAAGACCAGTCCCTCCTGCCTCCCTGCTGGCTTAGGGGAGGCCTGGTCAGGGGCCTGTGAGGTAAGCCTCTGGCAGAACCCACAGGACATGCAGGGAACCCCAGACACTACCGGGGCTGGGCCTCTTGCCTCCGTCTGCCTTGGTGAGGATGCCAGGGGTGATCAGCGGGGAAGGCTGAGAAGGGACAGAAGTTCTAGGCCTTGAGGCTGGCTCGGGCCTGGTATCTTCATACCCATTGTCACACCTGCTGGCTCCCAAGCTGCTTTTCCTGGCAGGCCTAGGAGCGTCCTGAGCGCAGCCCAGCGAGGTGCAGACGGCAGGGACAGCCTCCACAGCCGGGTTACCCTGCCCGAGGTAGGCTGCTCGGTCCCCTCCAGCCTGGGTGCCCAGGCCCCACTTGGCCTCAGCTTCCCCTGAGCCTTGCTAGGAGCCTGCCTGGCCTCAGTGTCCCCATGTTCAGTGAGGGGGCATCGTGGGGCTGTGTAGGCCTTTCTGGAGGGGCTTCTCGGAGCTGCGGAGGAACGGCTGTGGGAGACTGGCTCGATTCCTGAGGCAGGCTCTGTGAGCAGCGTCCTCTGGGCACAGCTCACTGGGGTGACAGGAAGCAATCTGCAGCTAACCACGTAATGGTGGGGACTACCATTTACAACTGCACGGGGCTCCCAGGGGCCCACCTGTGTGCAGTGGGTCTCACCGTTCCCTGGCTTCGGTGTCCTTGGAGGGTGGCTGGGCCTCCGTATCAGGCCCTGGTTCTGCCATCTTCAGCTTGTGCAGACTGGGCCAGGGTTTACTGCTGGTGACCTTGTTGAGAGGCTCACCCTTTCTGGGCCCCAGGAGCTCATTAGCAGGCAAGGGGTGAGGTGTGTGTCCAGCGCCAGCTCGCGGCTACCTGTGCTGATGGAGCAATGCAGGGACCCCCTTGTGCTCCTGGCTGGCACAGCTGCTGCTTCAGAAGTCACCCCCCCCCCTCCTGGCTGGCAGACATGGGGTCTGTCCTCGTGAGCCTGATCCAGTCCTGAGAGCCAAGGATGCCAGGGGCACCCCCAGTCCCAGGGGCATCTCTGCACAGATTCGGGAAGGATTTGAAGCCCCTGGAGAGAAGGGCTTGTGCCCACACTGCCTTCCAAAGGCTGAAGAGAAGACATCAGTGAGGGTGGGGCCTAGGCCAGCCCTAGCTGGCCATCCTTAGGTTTCTGGGGTAACCAGGAAGGGGCCCAAGCTGTTCTCACCAGTTCAGTGGAGCCCAGAGTGAAGTCTCTACCGCGCTGTGATTGCTTCTACACGGACCCAGATGCCCAGTGCCCTGGGGGCCGCAACGGCCCTGGCTACTGAAGTGCCCTGGATGCAACATTTCTGAATGGCCTAGGCCCCATTCCAAGTACTGTCGACCTAAAAGGAAGGCAGAGGCCTAATAACGGAGATAAAAGTGGTTTATTTGTCAGGGCTTAGGATGAATCGCCAAGATGAGCAAACTCTGGTTCCGGACATGTGCTCATTTCCTGTTTATGTAACAGAAGGGGAGGGGGGAGCTTCGGAGTTATTGGCCAACAGCCTGCATTTGGTTGGCCCTTAGCCTTGTGGTTAAGGGAGCAGATCCCTCATGGCCAGTTGCAGTCTGAATACTAGCCCTGGCAGCTTGGAACACACTGGCACTTGTGCGTGTATACCCTAAATCCTGACAGTTTGGAGAAATGGAAAAGGATTGTGGCCATGTGGGAGTCCAGTGCCTTTAACCACCATACCACCTGCTGGCCCCATGGATAATTCTTAAAAAAAAAAAAAAAAAAATGCAGGGAACTAATTGGCTGTACTTTTTTTTTAAAGTTTTTTGGGACTAGCAGGTGGCGTGGTGGTTAAGGTGCTGGACACTCCCACATGGCCGACCACAGTTTGAGTACCGGACCTGGTGGCTTGTTTTATCACTTTCCCTCTCTCTCTCTCTGTATCTCTCTCTGATCAAATTAAAATAAATGAGTGAATAAATAAAATTAAATAATTTAAAAAAAGTTTTTTATTTTATTCATCATTGTTATTTTTTTAACTTGGCCAGAGAGAGACAGGCCCCTGTACATTATTCTTTACATCACAAACTCAAACTCAAGAGATGCCAGGCGCTGGATGGCTGGGCAAGTCTCGGACCTGGTGGGAGTCAAACATAAAAAAATATAAAAAAAAAAAAAAATCCATGCTTTATTTTGTATGCTGCAATAATATACAGCGAGTGAACGTAAAATAAATAAAATTAAAAAAAATTTTTTTTGAAGAGATTTTTGCTATGGGGCGCGTGCGCTTGCCAAAAAGACAGAGAGAGACAGAGAGACAGAAAGCGAGAAGACACCCCCCCCCAGGGGGTTTGGCCACGCCGCAATCCCTTCTCCTCCATTATCCTCTAGGGATCTTGGGCACGCACGCACACGCGCCTGGCGTGAGTTTATAAGCCACCAGGTCCAGGACTTGAACTGTGGTCGACTACATGGTAGTCCAGTGATGTAGCCATTACGCCATCTGCTGGTCCCCTAAAATTAAGAAAATGTTGAAGATTATAAAATAAGAACACAAAATAAAATCCATGCTTTCTGGTGGCATCCCAGCTGTTACTGTCAGCCGAGCGTGCCTGTGGGACAGTACCTTGCTGGGTGTGGGGCCACCGGGGTTTCAGGCTCTGCTGGACGGAGGCCTTTAAGATGCAACTGGGCCTCATTTCCCACAGACGCTGGGCCACTTCTTTCACGATGTGCTGGAAGCCCAGAGTCCCCAATATGCAGATCCCTCCAGGGATGGGTTCCTAGGGTCTTGTGTTTCTTCTGGTGGTCCCTTGGGTGAGTTGCCCCTTCCCAGCCCTAGCCCCCCACTGGGCAGCACCCTGATTCCCGCCCTCCCTCCCTCCCCAGGTACCATCCACACCAGACCAGGGGGAGGGGCTGGACGGCAGCTGTGAAAGAATATGAGCTGGGAGCTGTCCTGGGCAGGAGGGTTCTGGTTGGCACTGAGGGTCTCTGAGTACCTGGGGCCATGTGGCTGTGATCCAGGGCTGGTGGGGGCTGGCGGGGGCTTGGGGAGACTGGCACGGACACCCTGCTGGGGATGCTGTCTCTCTGGCTCACAGAAAAAGTTAGTAAATTTTTTTTTTCTTTTTTTGGAGAGGTTTTCGCTAGAGGGTACGTGCACTCGCCAGACAGACAGAGAGAGACAGAGAGACAGAAAGCGAGAAATCACCCCCCAGGGGGGATGGCCACGCCGCAATCCCTTTTCCTCCATTCTCCTCTCGGGATCTTGGGCACGCACACACACATGCCTGGCGTGAGTTTAAGCCACCGGGTCCGGGACGCGAACCGTGGCCGACTACGTGGGAATCCAGCAACATAGCCATTATGCTAACTGCTGGTCCCAGAAAAAATTAGTAAACTTAAAAGAAGAAGAAGGAGAAGGAGAAGAAGAAGGGCCAGCCAGTGGTGCGGTGGTTCAGGAGGCTGGATCTTACATGGCCGACTGCACCGTCCCAGACCCAAAAGCTTGAAAACCACACTGAACATGTGGAGGAGAAGGGATTGCGGTGTGATCATGCCCCGAGTGTGTGTGCGCGTGCATGCCCATGTGCATGTACTTTCTCACCCTCTCACTCTCTGGCCAGCCCACGTGCCCTTTGGCAAAACAAACAAACACGAGTTTTGCCGTAGGTGCTGGTGGGTGGGAAGAGGCATGCCCCTCCAGCAGCTGGGACCTGCTGCCTCCTCCTGCCCCACCTGGGCTCTCCACCCTCCCCCGAGCAGACCTGAGAAACTCACTTCCCCTCCAATTTTGAAAAGAACAATTTCATCTCCCCTGGTGGCTCTGGGCCCACCCAGATGCCGAGTGCTGTCTGTGCATCCCCTCCAGATCGTCCCCCCGGGGCCCCCTGTGGCGTGGCAGGGCAGCGCAGCTGCAGGACTTGGGAGTCCAGCTTCCCCTGTCCCCTCCTGCAGCTCCCTACCCGCCAGGCTGCAGAGGAGAGATTTATCCTTACAGATATGAATTACGCTGTCTTCCACCCTTTCGAGGGCAGAAAGCACTCCGTCTGCCTTGTGTAAATCAGCGGCTTCCCTCCTCCCACTCCTCTCAGGACACTCCTGTCACCTCCCCCAGCCTACAGGTGGCTGGGCCTGCTTGAGAAGATGAGACCCTTAGGCTTTGGACTCAGCAGCCAACCCTGGCTCCCTGCCCCCACCTCCCACCTGCACCCCTGGGTCAAGGCCACCACACAGCAATTGATCCGCAAGAGGAGGGTCCTGCCCAGCTGGTGGCATGGTGGTTAAGACAGCTGGATCCCGCATGGCTGACTGAGCGGTTCTTGTCCTGGACCCGGAGGCTTGAAAAATGCACTGGACCCACGTGTATGAGCGCCCAAAATCTCAAGGGGAGAATGGAGGAAAAGGGATTGTGGCATGGCCATGTCCTGGGGGGGGGGGGGGGATACTTTCTTACTTTTTCTCTCTGTCTCTGTCTCGGTGTCTCTGGAGAGCACATGAGCTCCACAGCCAACAAACAAGAAAACGGAGTCTTGTGGAGTATTTTATGGAGGGAAACAGGCACTGCGCATGCTGTTTGATTCCTTCGTGCTGATGGAAGGTGTGAGACAAGGGAGGCCCCGCCACCCTCCCCAGGGCATGCTTGCGCCCAAGCTCACCTATCATCGCATTGGGGGGACCACAGGTCTAGGTGGCTCCTTAAGACCCAGGCATTGTACTTCGTCCTGTCCTCGCGTGAGGAGAGCTGCCAGGAGGGGGTGCCCATTCCCAAAGCTCCACCTCTGGGAGCGCCCCAGTCCTGGCCTGGCCTTTTCTGCAGTCCACACACTGGAATTCACACCCCGGGCACACACTGGAATTCACACCCTGGGTCTGGTGCAGCCTGTCCCCCTGAATCCTCTTCACGTGGTTCAGGCTGCCCCATCTGACAGCCGGTGCCCTGATGCAGCAGAAATAAAACAATGCCTCTTCTGAGCCACCCAGTGGTGGGGTGGTTAAGGAAGCCAGATCCCACATGGCTGACTGGGAGGTTCGAATCCCTGACCCAGCGGCTTGAAAGGTACTTCAGGGCACATGTGTCCTCCTAGATCTGCAAAAGATGGAGAAATAAAGGAGCAGGGATTGCAGTGTGGCCACTCTCCACTGGGGATGCCATCTTCCTCTTCCTCTCTCTGTCTCTCTATCTCTGTTCCTGGTGAGAGCATGTGCTCTCTGGCAAATTAAAAGAAAAAGAAAGAAAACAGCCCCCTTAATCAGTGGGTGCCTCCTCTCTCTGCCCTCCTGGGCAGGGGCCAAGGTGCCCTGAGGGCGGCCATGGCCCAGCACGGTTCAGTGGAGCCCAGTGTTCAACACGCCCTCCTCAGATGAGAGGGAGCGGGAGCCAGGCTTCCTGACCCGCTGTCCCGGCCCCAGAGCTCTGGCAGTGACTCGAGGCTGATTCACGAGCCATCAGGAGCTCCAATCCCCAAGCCACATCACATGGGGCTGTTAAGCCGCATCTCTCCTTGTCTCTGCTTTGCATAAATAATAACTTTAAAAATCCTCTTGTCTTCCTGTGGGACACAGCGGCTGCAGGGCCTGCTGTCGGGGATCTGTGCGGAGAGGTCTGAAGGAGGCTCCTCTGGGAGACTTCTCCTCCCGACTGTGGAGAGCCGCCTGGGTGGGGACGGGGCAGTGGCCCCATGCTGGCTGAGAACTGAGGCTCTGCAATCCTGGTCAACAGGGACAGGGCCAGGACAGGCCCAGACCTGGGCACCAGAGCCTTGGCGCCTCCCCGTTAGGAGAGATGGTGGTCTCACCGTCTGGGACAGCGTGGCCGTTTTTCTCCCTGGGGGGCAGCTCGAGAGCCTGTGACAAGGCGCCAAGCCTAGCAGCAGACTGGCATCCCAGTGGCGAGGGCGTATCAAGGGGAACTTGCAGCCACTTGCCAGTATGGTGGCCTGGTGTGTGCGGGGCCCACGTGGAGGCAGGAGGCCTGTGGCCGGCCGGGGTCACAGGGCGTGTGCGAATCCCTGGCTTCCCTCGGGCCAGGCTTCCTCTAAGGACAGCAGCCTGTCGTGCAGGTGCCACTCGGGTGGGGAGGCCCATGTCTGAGACGAGGGGCCGCAGAGGCAAGTCAGAACCAAGGTCGGGGCACATCTGACACCATCCAGTCCTCCAGTGGCAGTGTGCCCGCCTCTACCCACTGAGGGCTTCCTGTGCCAAGCCCGGAGTGTGCAGGGCAGGGGCTCCAGGGGCTCCGGGTCTGGTGGGGACTGAACCTGTGATGGCTTTCAGGGGCCCTGCGTGAGTCTGAGCTCTGCAGGGAGCGAGTCACCCATTGTCACCGAGAGCTGTGGGACCCGAGTCTGTACCCACCTGGACCCAGGGGTGAGTCAGAGATGTCAGGCCTTGGGGCACCTGCTGTGAGTGGGGCTCTCTGTGTGCACTGTCATCTCAATCGCGGGCCCCGCCACAGCCCTGGGTGGTGGGCACGCAAGATAGGCATGAGCGCCCCCACATTCACAGCGGTCCCCAGCTGGCACCGCCACCCTTCAGCAGGCACCCATCTCACCCACCTGGCCTGTTCTCGGGGCCCTGGGGAGAAGATGGGGGTGCCTCGGGCCAGGGCCCACCTCGTCCCCCTCCCTTTTTCTGGCTTTCAGTGCATTGCCGCGTATTAGAGTTGTGTGTCTGCCTAAGTGGATTTATGGATTATATGATTTAGCTTGAACCAAAGTAATCCTTCAAAATGGTCAAGTGGCTGCCTAAGATTCCTGTAAAGGAACTGCCAATAATGCCACAACCCGGGGCCAGGCTGAGAATGCCCTCGGGGACACGCCGAGCCCACCACCGCCACCTCGCGGCCCTGCAGGAAGGTACCAGACGGAACTTGAACAAAGCCAGGCTCTCTGGATACCCCCAGCCCGTCGGCCCTAGCAGAGCTTGCCAGGGGCCTGGGTTTGGGGACATTTGTCAATGACAGCCCAAAGTTCCTATGGTTGGCAAGGCTTTCACACACTGAGTTCAGAACTCGCAGGCGACCCCCCACCATTTTTTCCCAGTGATCTTCAAAGTTATGGGGTGTTCCACCCAGATCTCTGTGTAACCCCCTAAGCAATGATAAATATTTGGAAAGCTCTTTTACAGTTTCTTGCATAATAACGTAAGACAACAAAGCACCTACCACCAGGCACACACTCACTCTTCCTGCCGCAGTAAAAATGGCAAAAACAATGAACAGTAAATGATCTGTCGAAAGGCGTTTCTTTGTCAGCAAATACTGTAGGAAGACGTAGAGAAAACAGCGCCGTGGAGCGTCGGAGGAAATTACCCAGTGTGGGAGGCTCGCTGCACGGTTAGCTCAGAGTACAGATGTTCCTAACGCGGCTCGGCTTAAGGTGTTTGCTGATTGTTCCGATCGTGAAATACACAAGCTGCTTCTGTGTGTGTGTGTGTGTGTGAGCCACTAACGGAAAGATACAGCAGCGGAGATACACTGCCTGCAGTAAAAACAATGTTGCACGGGGAGAACGGGGAGCTGTACCCACTGATGGGGTAGTCGCCCGGAAGGACTTGTGCACCCACTGAGGGGGTAGCCACCTGGAAAGGACTTGTGTACCCACTGAGGGGGTAGCCACCCCGGAAGGACTTGTGTACCCACTGATGGGGTAACCACCCTGAAAGGATTGGTGTGTGTGAAAGGATTCTGGGTGAGGACAAGGCGCCGATTGGCTTATTTTCAGTCAAACCATGGCAGACAAGGAGCCCAGAGGGCATGTGTGATGTTGTAAGAGGCCGTGGGCGTGTGTGTGTGTGTGTGTGTGTGTGTGTGTGTGTGATTTTCATAAAACCAAGATTATCCTAGTAGAGCAGCATCTTTGTACTTGGTAATGTGATTGTCGGCCATGCGAGCTTTCCCGACCACACAGATGGGCCGTCTTTAAGGCAAAGTCAAAGCCTCGTCCCAGTCCCCCTAACTGTCATCCTCACGTCCCCTCCTTTCTCCTTAAAACCATTGCGCTAACAGCTTTGGAGGTGACCAGACTGTCAGTTTTAAGCAGTTAGCAAAAAAACTTGAAAAGTAAATGCACTGGGAACCAGCAGTTAGCGTAATGGCTATGTCGCTGGTCTCCCACGTAGTCGACCGCAGTTCGTGTCCCAGACCCGGTGGCTTAAATAAAACTCACGCCGGGCACGTGTGCGTGCATGCCCAAGATCCCGAGAGGAGAATGGAGGAGAAGGGATTGCGGCGTGACCATCCCCCTGGGGGGTGATTTCTCGCTTTCTGTCTCTCTGTCTCTCTCTGTCTGTCTGGCGAGCGCATGCGCCCTATAGTGAAAACCTCTCCAAAAAAAAAAAAAAAAAAAAGTACATGCACTTTCCCCACCTCTGCCCCCTTAAGGACATCATGTCCATTTAATGAAAAAACGAAAAGGTAACCATTGTTGAATGAAAACTCAAGCCAAGCAAAGAGTATTAAAACAAACAAAACCCATACACAGATATTTGAAAAAACAAACAAGAAAACCAGATGTTTGCAAGTGCCTTCATTGGGGACCAGCAGATGGCATAGTGATCATGTTGCTGGCTCCCACATGGCTGACCATTCGAGTCCTGGACCTGGTGGCTTGAAAATCACCCTGGGCACGTATGCACATGTGTCCAGGATCCAGGGAATGGAGGGGGGACTGTGGTGTGGCCATCCTCCCTGGGGGGTGAGTTCTCACTTTTTCTTTCAGTCTGTCTCTGTGTCTCTGGTGAGTGCATGTACCCTATAGCAAAAATCTCTCTAAAATAATAAAAGAAATAAAATAAATTTGCTAGGGGGTGTGTACACTCACCAGAGAGAGACAGAGAGAGGTGGGGAGGGAGAGGGAGGGGGCCTCTGCACGGCCATGCGCAATCCCCTCCTCCATTTCCCCCTCCTGTTGGGGCCTTTGGGCACACATGCCCAGCGTGTTCCAAGCTGCCTGGACTGGCACTCCAGCTGCAGAGTACGCAGGTAAGACATGGCTCCCTCAGTCGCCAGGCCACAGGGCCAGCCCCTAATAGGTTTCTTTTTAAGCTTATTTTTTCTTATGAGAGAAGCAGTACTCCTGACAGGGTCTCCACACCACGATCCATGCCCAGCTTTGGCCAGCCCCAGACCATGGGCACGAGTGTGGCTGGCATAGAGAGAACGTCCCCACGTGGAACTGCCTCACAGTGCTTTGCTCTTTTTTCTTTTCTTTCTTTCTTTTGTTTTTGGAGAGGTTTTTGCCATAGGGCATGTGCGCTCACCAGAAAGACAGAGAGAGACAGAGAGACAGAACGCGAGAAATCACCCCCTGGGGGGATGGCCACGCTGCAATCCCTTCCCCTCCATTCTCCTCTCGGATCTTGGACACACAGGCACACGTGCCTGACGTGAGTTTAAGCCACCGGGTCCGGGACTCGAACCGCGGTCGGCTACATAGTTTGTAGTTCCTCGACGTAGTCATCACACCAACTGCTGGTCCCAGTGCTTTGCTCTTTGTCTAATCCAGTTTTTAGAAAATTAGATCTAATTTGCATACCCTAACCTTCATCTTTTTAAAGTGCAGAATTCAGTAGTTTTAGAATATTTAAAGTTGTGCAACCATTATCGCTCTCATTCCAGAATAATCTTTTTAGAACTCACAACAGAGGTCCTCGGGTTTTAAAAACATAGTTTATGAAACATAAACAGGCGACACCTCCCTTTAGTTTGCAAGGTGAGCTAACTGCCAACAGGAAGACAGACATAGACTGGCTGTATTTTAGCAAAAGCCCTTGCATAATTGGCGGGCAGGATTTGTCCAGGAGCGTGATGATTTAGTAAGCTCGGCTAAGGACGCCCTTCTTCTATTCAGTTCCCATATTTCTGTGACAGCCACTAAAATCCAGAATTGAAATAAACTGCCTGGAGAGCCAGGCCTCCAAATGGATGTTTTACAGTGTTACATCAAGATTTTAGTAAATAAGGAAGCATATTCAATCACGTTAATATCTCCAGCAAGAGCAAAAGGCTTTCTTTGTACTTTTATAAATGTACCAAGAAATCTGTAATATTGCAGAATTTACTGAGGACTACGGTTGATTTCTCCTTCATAATTCCTCTCAGTGTTCTGCTGGGGCGGGTTCCATACTCAGTGAGCAGAGCTCTCTTGAGACAGGTGCTCCAGTGTTTCTGGAAGGTCAGAAACGTCTGAAGTCTGTACCTCCCCTCTGTGTCCCAGCTCCCACCTCTGCACCCCTACCTACACCCCTGTCTCCTCCCCCAGCAGCAGCCAGAGTGCTATTTTCTGAATCAGGTTTTGCCACACCCTTGTGCAAAAGCCTTCTAATCACAGGCCACTATCTAGGGCTCAGACTCCGCCTCCTTCCTCCCCTCCCCGCCTCCAGACAGGGCCTCCTGCTGCCCCAGGGCCTTTGCACTGCGATGTCACATTGCTGAAGCCCCTTGTTCCCCAGGCAGCCCCCTCCTGACCTCCTCATGGAATTTCCCACCCCGTCACATGCTCTCTGTCCCCAGCACCAGTGACGTGTCTTCCTAGGGTGTATTAATCGCCATCATATTGTGTAACAGTTTCTTTTATTACGCCTTTGTCTCTCCAAGGAGAATGGAGGCCCGGGGAGAACCTCCATTTCTTTGTACAGAAATGTATGCGCAGTGCCAGGATGGAGAGGAGTCAGGCCCAGGTGCAGCTGGGTCCCTGCAAAGGGCTCTGGGATGTGGCGGTGGCCAGGTGAGGGGCTGCAGAAGACTGTCATAGCTGTTCTGGGGGTCCAGGTCCCGGCAGGCACCTATGCCCGCAGCCCTACAGGGTGCAGGAAGCCCTGCCTCTCGGGACATCCCGACGAGTTGCATCCTCGGACGTGATGCTGCCAGGACTGAAGTGAGAAGGGTGCGGTGCTCGGTCCAGTGGGTCGCAGCCCCGCGGAAGCGCCTCTGGAATGGTGCCGCCAGGTCCTCGCAGGGCAACAGGCAGGAGGCTGGGCGGTTCGAGTCCCTCCTTGGCCGGGGCGCTGGCTTCTCCTCTGACGTGCGGGAGCTTGGGGAAGCGGCTGCGGGCTCGAGGGGAGGTGTGGGAGCCTGCGGGGACCCTGCCGTGGGAGTGGGAGCCGGCCGGGGGCGGGGGCCGTCAGGGCGCGGCGGCCGCCGCCCGCAGGAGCAGCCGCAGCAGCAGCGCCCCCGCCAGCAGCGGCAGCGACGGGCCGGCGGTGGCAGCGGGGTCTGCGGGCGCCAGGCCGCAGTCGGTGTAGGGCTCCAGGCAGGCGGCGAAGGCCATGACGTGCGCCACGAAGCTCTGCTCCTGCACGCCGTGCACCAGGTGCGCCTGCGGGCCGCGCGCACTCACCGCCACGTCCTCGCCGCCGTGCGTCTCGCTGCTCACGGGCACTGCCGCCTGCTGCCGGTACTCGGGGTCTCCTGCGGGAGCGGGGCGTTCAGGGCGGCCCTTTGCCCGTCGGTCGCCCCAGGCCCGCCTGCCCGAGCCCCCGCCGCACTCACCGCTCTGGCTCTCGTTGACGTCGGGCCGGGAGCCGCCGCCCAGCGCGTAGCCCGGGCCGTTCCCGTACAGGATGGACGTGTAGGCCTTGCTGTCCTGCGCCCTGCTGGGGGCCAGCCCTGCGGGGAGAGGGTGGCACCTCGGGTCGCGCTGGCCGCAGCTCGCCATGTGCGCAGTGCGGGCACCTGCTCCTGCCCACCGGCTCGGTCCAGAAATTACGCAAGTAGCGGCAGGTGCCACCAGTAGGCGCGTTTGACAGACGGGGAAACCGAGGCCCGGGTCCACTCGGCCCGGAGCTGACAGCCACTCCCCCACCTACCGAAGATGGAGCTCCCGCGCATGGTGTAGCCGCCGAAGGTGAAGACGTGGGAGTGGTCGGCGGTGACGAGGGTCAGTGTGTCCTTCTCGCTGGTGAGCTGGCCCGCCCTGTCGATGGCGTCGTCGAACATGACCGCCTCCGTCAGTGCCTTGTGAGCCCTGCCGTCGTGGTGACCGTGGTCGATGCGGCCCCCTGCGGGGAGGCAGGTGAGATGGGGGGACCGGTGATGCCCAACCTGCTCTGGGCCCCTGCCCCTGCTGCGGGGAGGCCCCGCGCACCCTCCACGAAGAGGTAGAAGCCGCGGGGGTTCCTGCTCAGCAGGCGCAGGGCCGCCTCGGTCATCTCCATCAGGGACGGGTCCCGCGTCGTGTTCCGGTAGATCTCGTAGGTCATGTCTGCCGGCTCGAACAGGCCTGTGGGTCAAGGGCCCCCGGTGACTGCGGGGCTGGGAGCGGGTAGGGGTCGCACAGAGGCTGCGCACAGGCCAGGGGCGCCAGGGCAGGAGGGGCTTACCCATGAGGCGTTTCACAGACGAGTCCTGGGAGGCCTGAATGAGCTCCGAGCGGTTCCACACGTACCGGGCGACCTGGGGCAGAGCCGGGCCTCAGTCCTCAGCCCGAGCCCTGCAGCCCGCCTGGCCCCGGGCACCCAGAGCCCCTCACCTGGTCCTTTGCCAGCCACTCCTGCACCAGGTCCTTGCCATCCTCCCTGATTCCACTCTGGCTGGCATTATCTGGGTACTCGGGGTCCTGGGTCCCCTTGGGAAACATGTACTTGCGGCCCCCACCCAGGATCACCTGGAGCCAGAGGTCAGGCAGGTGGGCTCGGGGCAGAGCGCACCTGCTCCCTCGGCGGTGTGCGGTGGCCGCGCTGGCACTCCCTCCCCCGCCCCCACTTCCCAGGGACCCCGCGCCCCTCCCGCCCCGGCCTGGGGCCGCACGTCGATGTCGGCGCTGACGAGCTGCGAGGCGATGTCCTGACAGCCGGCCCGCAGCGCGTCGGCAGGCATGTCGGCGTCCGAGTACCAGTTGCGGTTCACCGTGTGCGCGTAGGTGCCGGCCGGCGAGGCGTGCTGCACCCGCGTAGAGGTCACGACTCCCACCGACTTCCCTGCGGCGGCAGAGGTCGTGGTGGGTGACGGGGTCTCCGGGGTCTCGGCCCGCCCTGGCCCCACGGGGCCCAAGCCTACCCGCTTGCTTGGCGCGGTGCATCACCGACAGGACCTCGTGGCCGCGCGCCGTCTCGCACTGGTCGAAGCGGGCGGCCGCGCTCAGGCCGATGGTGCCGTAGTTGGCCTTGACGCCGCACAGGTAGGCCGTGGCTGTGCCCGCGCTGTCCGGCACCTGCCTGTCCACGTTGTACGTCTGGGCACAGAGACACCCTCAGCCCCACTGAGGCGGCCCCAGGTCCCAGCCCACGCCCCAGCTCCCGAGGCCCTGCCCCGGCGCTGGCGGCCCAGCCCTCACCTTAGACAGAGCCACGTAGGGGAAGTGGTCCATGGCCAGGGGCGTCTCAGGCCCCAGCTTGCCCTGCAGCTGTGCTTTCAGGATCCGCGTGGCTGTCACGGTGGGCACCCCCATCCCTAAAAGGGGCAGATTACTTCAGGCCTGACCCCCAGTGCCCGCCTGTGTCCACTGGTGGTCTTGGGTGCCAGGACTGGGAGGGCCAGGGGTGGGCAGGTCCCACGCTCACCGTCCCCCAGGAAGAGGATGAGGTTCTTGGCGGCTGTCTGAATGGGCTGCAGCTTCTTGGCCGTGTCCAGGGCCACGGCGGCCTTGCTGTTCCAGAAGGCTGGGTCCTCCTCCTCAGCTGGCCAAGGGGAGAGCCGGGCGGGTCAGTGGGGGCTGACATGGGTGTGAAGGGAGGCACGCGCATGCACGGGGGTGCTCACTACCTGGGATGACGCCGACGGAGAGCCGTGCCTGCAGGCCCAGGAGCAGCAGCACCCAGGCCGCCCGCATGTCTTCCGGATGAGGCAGGTGAGGTGGCAGGACACCAGGGTACCAGCCACGTCCAAGCCCTGTCTGGGCTTAAGTAGGGGAGGACTTTGCCCCCGGCGATAAACTGCTCTGTCCCTCCCCTCCCTGCCCTGTGACCTGAGGCCATACTGGATGGAGAAATGTGCAGGGTGTGACTGAGGTCGCCTGGGGCAGGGTCTCTGAGACAATCCACATCCAACTGTCTCCACCCGGGTAGGGTGGGGTCTGGGGGCAGATGCCCGTTGAGTAAAGTGCCACCTTGCCTTTCCCAGTTCCCACTGTCTCGGGGTTGCCACTCCTTTTCCAGCTCAGTTCAGGATCGCTGGCTGGGCTAGGCTCTGTGTGGGTGCTGAAGGGAGTGGGGTTCGAGGTACATGTCCCGGGCCAGGGGTCTGACGTTGGCTACCGGATGCCACAAGCTTCAGAGATACTGGGGGTAAGCAGGTGTGGCCTGGCTGTGCCGATAGCCACTTGCTACTCCCCAGGCTCGGGCTGGCCGGGTGGGGCACCCAGAGCCAGGGCCAGTCTCGCACGTGTGTGTGGACACGCGTGCCCCTATACCTGGGGAGGTGGGCATGGTGGGGCCCGGGGCTGGCACCACTGGGTCCTTCAGGGCACCTGGACGACAGGCACGTGAACTTGACCCTGTCACTTTGATATGGATCCTGTTTGCTGACTGCTGGTAAACAGGAAGCCTTTCTCTTCCACCTTTTTTTTTTTTTTTTTTTTTTTTTTTTTTTTGGAGAGGTTTTTGCTATAGGGCGCGTGCGCTCGCCAGACAGACAGAGACAGAGAGATAGAAAGCAGGAAATCACCCCCCAGGGGGGATGGCCACGCCGCAATCCCTTCTCCTCCATTCTCCTCTCGGGATCTTGGGCACGCACGCACACGCGCCCGGCGTGAGTTTCAGCCGCCGGGTCCGGGACTCGAACCGCGGTCGACTACGTGGGAGTCCAGCGACATAGCCATTACGCTAACTGCTGGTCCCTCTCTTCCACCTTTGTAAATCCCTCCCGGGAATGTCACAAACGGGTTAGCTCTCTTCCGGTTTCCTTAGTCTGCAGCAGCCTTGACCCGGACTATGTAATCCCCGTAACTTGGTAGGGAGGGCAGGCATGGCGGGACCTCAGGCCGTATAGACCCGAGTTCTCCAACTCTGAGTGGCGCGTGGTTTTCCAGTGGTCTGTTTTCTACAAGGACTTTAGACAAGCAGAGGACTCTGGAGTGGGTTTACTCCCGTGGGGCCTGGGCACGCCCAGTCAGCCTTTGCTAAGGAGTAGGAGGCTGTGGTAGCCTCAGCAGGGTTCAAAAGTATCCCCCCAATCCAGAAACCCCACTTGCGACAGTACGTCCCGAAGAAGGAAGGCAGGGGCTTGAGCGGCTCTCTGTGCACGCCCCTCCAGCAGCAGAGAGGAGGCCGCAGCTCCACTGCCTGTCGAGGGAGGCTGGGAAGCACGCGTGATATGCCCGGGCCACGGGGCACCACTCTACCTTCAAAAGGAAGGAAGAGGGAGTTTGGAGGTGCCGCAGGGGTGTGCTGGCCGAGCGAAGCTGGGTCCGTGTGGCAGGCTGTGGGTGCAGTCCCAGGCTGATCCGTGCAAGCCCGACTGATCCTGGCTGGCTAGGAAACTGGGTCGGGGGAGCAGGGTTGCAGCGTCGACTCTTGGGGTGCTTGCCTGTCTGTCTCGCTCTCTCTCATGACATACAGTAAATAAACTTAAGAAGAAAGGATAGAAACTCTGATACACGCTCAGCAGCCTGGCCGCCTTGAACCACATGCCAAGGGAAGGAAGCCAGTCACGGAAGACAATGATGCCTGATACCAGTTCTTTTCTTCTTCTTCTTTTCTTCTCCTCCTCCTCCTCCTCCTCCTCCTTCTTCTCTTTTAAATAATTATTTAACTTTATTTATTTATTTATTTATTTTAATTTGATCAGGGAGGGATAGAGAGAGAGAGAGGGAAAGTGAGAAAGCAAACCGCTAGGTCTGGGACTCAAACCGCGGTTGGACATGTGGGAGTCCAATACCCTTAACCTCCACGCCACCCACCGACCTCCAGTTCTTTTTTTTTTTTTTCTTTTAAGAGAGATTTTTGCTATAGGGCTCATGCGATCGCTGGAGAGACACACACACACAGAGAAAGAAAGAAATCACCCCTCCAGAGGGGGTGGCCACACTGCAATCCCTTCTCCTCCATTCTCCTCTTGGGGCTTTAGGCCCACATGCACATGCACCCGCTGTGAGTTTGAAGCCACGGGTTCCAGGACTCGAACTGCAGTCAGCTACGTGGGAGTCCAGCAACATAACCATTATGCCATCTGGTCCCAGATCCCAGTTCTATGAGGTCCCCAGGCTACAGTTTCCATTTTGCAAGACGGAGCTGCCAGTGGGACGTGCTTAGCGCTGAACCGGCTGCTTGGCCCACATGGGAAGTCCCGGAGTTGCATCCTGAGGCCTCCGGGGCGAGCCAGCCACCTCCCCAGGGTTCATGCTGGCCGAGGCTGGGGTGGTCACAGCATCACCCCCACTGGGGATTCGCTCTTTTCCTAGTTTTGCTGTAGGTCCAGTGTGCTTGCTGGGAGAGAGAGAGAGAGAGCCCCCAGGGAGGATGGCCACACTGCAGTGCCTTCTCCATTTGCCTCTTGGAATTCTGGGTATGCTTGATATGTACTCGGCATGGTTTTGTAGCCGCTGGGTCTGAGACTGTAACTGGGAGGTCGGCCGTGTGGGACCCAGTGCCTTCCCCACCACGCCACTGGCTGGCCCCCTCTCTCTGCTCTCTTTTTCTCTCTCATGGAAAACATAAATAAACTTTAAGAAGTGGTGAAGATGATAAGTTTATGTTTTGTATGTTTTACTGCAATTACAATTTTTATTTATTTATTTATTTTGAAGAGGTTTTTGCTATAGGGCGCGTGCGCACGCCAGACAGAGAGAGACAGAGAATAGAAAGCGAGAAATCACCCCCCGGGGGGGGGGGGGTGACCACGCCGCAGTCCCTTCTCTTCCATTCTCCTCTTGGGATCCTGGGCACGCACGCACACACACCCGGCGTGAGTTTAAGCCACCGGGTCTGGGACTCGAACCGTGGTCAACTACGTGGGAGTCCAGCGACATAGCCATTACGTTAACTGCTGGTCCCGCAATTAAAAAATTTTTAAAGCAAAAATGCCTTCCTTCAAGTGCCATCCCCGTCTAACCACAGAGGCCCACTCAGGCCTCCTCGGCACCCAGAGCCACAGGCATGGACCCCGGCCCAGCCCCCACTTGCTGCCCAGCCTCAGATGCCCTCCACAGGAGCTCCTGGGTCCTCCTGCCTCCCCTCTGCCAGGCTGCCTGCGGTAACCCTCTAGACCTCAGGGAAATGTTCCTCCGGGGAGCTTCCCACCTCCTCCGGACCACTGCCCCTGGTCCCCTCTGCTCCGGCATCACCTGGCTGTGTTAGGAAAGTTCTTGGTAAAGGTCGGGAGACAGACCTCCCCAGGCCTGCCTGCGCGAGGGGCCTTCAGGAAAGCCGGTCACGTGGACTCAGTTGCTCACAGGGTCCGGCCATGGACGGCTGGGAGGAGCACTCAGCCAGGAGCAGCAGGACTCACCCAGGGGCCTCGTGGAGGCTCTGGGGCCGCTGCAGCGAGGGTGCTGACAGCCGGGGCTGGCGCGGGGCTCTCGGCCTGTCTGCACGCTCCGTGTGTGAGTATCGGCCTGTGGTCCAGCCCCATGGAACCAGGGCCGGGGCTGCGCTGCCTGGAGCAGGGCACTGCCTGTCCAGGCCTGGGGCCGTAGGAAGGAACCGGAGATGGCATGGACGCCGCGGGAGTCTGCGCCACAGAGGACCTGCTCCTGGAGCTGGGCGCATTTAAGGCGCACGTGGGGGTGCAGTCTGGGGGCCCCAGGGCGGTGCTGGGCCACGTCACCCCCTCACATCAGGGATCTCAGCCTGCATGGGGCAGCCCCAGCTGGCACCTGGGGTCCGAGAGAGGGCGAGGTCTCTAAGGAAGGCCCCAGCATGAGTGTAATACAGGGAGCCCAGTACCCCAGCCCTGGAAACTGAGAGCGGGGGGAGCAGAAGGTGGGGCACCGTGGAGCTGTGTGGTGAGCCCCTGCAGGGGAGGAGGTACGAGGAGAGGTGCTGCTTGATTGCAGTCTTCTGAGCGCGGCCACGGGGCCATCATCCTGGCTGGGTGCGCCAGTCCGATCCGGTGGGCTTCGGAAACCGGGTTGTTCTCCTGGACTCTGCCCTGGAGGAACAGTCAAGGGCCCCACGGTGCAGGTGAGGGGGGACCGCTGGGCTGGGCTTACAGACTGGGGTGCTGATAGGTGGAGCCACAGGAAGGGGAGCCTCCGGGCAAAGGCCTAGGTGGGGGCAGGCGTGGGTCCCCTGGGAAAGAAGCAGGAAGTATGGGCTGGGCACGTGGGGCAGCGGGCTGGGCGGGGCGGAGCTGACTTTAATGCCCACGGGCAGAGCTGGGATTGGCACTGTGCTGTGCTTGGGACCAGAGGAGGCCCCGCTGGTGGAGGGTGCTGTCCAAGGAGGGAGAACTTCGGACGGAGGTGGAGGGGGATCGATGTGGGAGACAGACTTTGGACATCGAGTGGCTCTTTCTGCACTTTGATGCCTGGGATCTGCCCATTCCTGGCTGATTCCCCTCCTACGGTGCCCCCAAAACAACCCCTCTCGCCCTTCACAGCCTGGGCCGTTTCTTTGCCAGATACTTCTCTGATCTGCCTTTGCCCCAGCAGCCGCAGGGCCCTCTGCCTCGGGTTCTTCACACA
The DNA here is from genome assembly GCA_026018925.1 of Tupaia tana. Classification (NCBI taxonomy): domain Eukaryota; kingdom Metazoa; phylum Chordata; class Mammalia; order Scandentia; family Tupaiidae; genus Tupaia; species Tupaia tana. The sequence goes on from JAKSZU010000001.1 coordinate 8,697,086, forward strand.
GGATGCGATCAGGAGGGCCGACAGCAGGTGACAGACAGGTGCCCGCCAAAGCGGAAGTGTGGACCCAGTGTAGCAATCCCAGCCTGGAAAGGGGCCTGGAGAAGTGCCCCGGGGCTTATGCACCAACATCTTCAAAGTGGCATCATTTAAATCTCCCCAGATTGTAAAGAGCCCAAATGTTCATCAACAGCAGAAACGATAAAAGTGGCAGCATTGGGGCCAGCTTGATGGTTAAGGTGGCTGGATCTCACATGGCCGACTGTGCTGTCCGAGTCCCGTGCCTGGGAGCTTGAAAAATACACTGGGTGTGGGATCAGCAGTTAGCGTAATGGCTGTATCGCTGAACTCCCATGTAGCCGAACACGGTTCGAGTCCTGGACTTGGTGGTTTAAACTCACGCCGGGTACATGTGTGTGCATGCCCAAGATCCTGAGAGGAGAATGAAGGACAAGGGATTGCAGCGTGGCCATCCCCCCGGGGGGGTGATTTCTCGCTTTCTGTCTCTCTGTCTCTCTCTGTCTTTCTGGCGAGTGCACATGCCCTATAGCAAAAACCTCTCAAAAAAAAAAAAAAAAAAAAAAACTGGGTGTGTGCGCAAGCATGCCCAAAGTTGCAAGAGGAGAATGGAGAAGGGAATGCAGCGTGGCCATCCTCCTGGGGCGGGGGAGGAGGGTGATTTCTTTCTCTCTCTAGTGAGTGTACATGCTCCATAGCAAAAATGAACAAACAAAACGAAAAACAGCATTTTCACAAATGCAATACTCCAGGGCTTTTGTTGCATACAGCGGGTGAGTGAGTCTCACAAACACGAATCTGGGTGAGAGGCACAATCACAAAAGAACACAATGGACTGCATCTGTCACTGATAGGTAGTTCAAACATAGGCAAAAGTGTGACTGTGTGGGGATACAACTATGACACAAAATGAGTATAAAAAATTCAGCAGTTCCCGGCCCGGCTGGTAGCGTGATGGAGGTGGCTGGATCCCACGTGGCCGACTGTGTGGTCCTGCTGTCAGACAAGGGGCTCTACACCCCCAGCCCAGGAACCCAAGCCACTCAACAAAGCAGGGAGAGGCGCTGCTGAGAGCAAAGGGAGGCGGATTACAGTGCGCCACGCAGGGCACAGGCGGCAGTGCCTCCCAGCGGTCACCACCGCACACGCGTCTTACAGGGGAAGGGCTCTGTAAAAGCATACATCAGGTTCATTTTTAGCTGGGGGCACAATCAAATATTTTGTCTTTGGGACAGGAGTTTCAGTCTCAGCTTAGGGGTACGATCAAACGCTCCGTCTTCAAAGGCAGGCGCTTCAGCTTGTGGTTGGGCGGCGTCCCTGGTTTCAGCTCCAGGTCGGCCATTCGTCTCGGAGTTCCTGTGAGAAGCCTGAGTATCAGGCTGAGGAACAGTTTTTGATTTTTTTCTTTTAGAGAGATTTTTGCTATAGGGTGTGTGTGCTTGTGTAAGGACAGAGACAGAGAGACAGGAGAGAAATCGCCCCCCGGGCGCCATGCCGCAATCCCTTCTTTTCCCTTTCCCTCTCAGGATGATCTTGGGCATGTGCGCGCACGCTTGCTATCTCACGTTCCCTCTCAATCTCTGAGTCTTTCTCTGGTCAAATTAAAAAAAAATAATAATAAATAAAATTAAATAAATAATTATTTTAAAAAGATCTACCAAGACGCTTATCCCGCAACTGCCTGCCCGCCTTGGACTAACCCTACCCTTGCTATGGGTCCTCATGTTTGAGGAAAACAATTTCTTTTTTCTTTTTTAAATAGTTATTTATTTTATTTATTCACTCATTTATTTTATTTATTTATTTATTTTTTGGGAGAGGTTTTTTTCGCTATAGGGCGCGTGAGCTCGCCAGACAGACAGAGAGAGACATAGAGAAAGCGAGAAATCACCCCCCAGGGGGGATGGTCATGCCGCAATCCCTTCTCCTCCATTCTCCTCTCGGGATCTTGGGCACGCACGCACACGCGCCCGGCGTGAGTTGTAAGCCACCGGGTCCGAGACGCGAACCGCGGTCGACTATGTGGGAGTCCAGCGACATAGCCATTACGCTAACTGCTGGTTCCCTTCACTCATTTATTTTAATTTGACCAGAGAGAGACACAGAGGAGGACAGAGAGAGAGGGAAAGTGAGAAAGGAAGCCACCAGATCCGGGACTCGAACCGTGGTCGGCCATGTGGGAGTGTCCAGCACCTTAACCACCACGCCACCTGCTGGTCCCAAGGAAAACAATTTCAAAACAATTCATACAACCTTCATTTCACCTTTAATAAAAGCCCTTGTTTCCTTCCTGCTCCCTGGGTATGCCCGTGATTCGCCATGGCACGCACATCCCAGAGTGAAATCCCCCGAATAGTCCCGAATAAGTGATTTTATCTGAAGAGTCTCCCTTTCTCCCTGCTATCATAGGTGGACAGAACCTCCTGTCAGAAATAGGAGGACAGTGGTTAACCCTGGGCATAGACCAAACCCCACATGGCCAGCTGCCATCTGAATCCTGGCCCAGGCAGCTTGAAAAACTGCCCTGTGTGTGTGCCCAGGTGCCCTGAGTCCTGTGGGATGGGGGCAGGGAGGGGAAGGGATTGCAACGTGGCCACGGCCCCATGGGGGTGCTTTCTCTCTGGCGTGTGCGTGTGCCCTCTGAATGAGAAAGACGAAATTAAAAAGCAAAGAGTATATTTCTAATGCAAAAAAAAAAAAAAGTGGGGCGGAGGGACTAGCAGTTAGCGTAATGGCTATGTCGCTGGTCTCCCATGTAGTTGACTATGGTTCGAATCCCGGACCCAGTGGCTTAAACTCACGCTGGCCATGTGTGCGTGTGTGCCCAAGATCCTGAGAGGAGAATGGAGGAGAAGGGACTGCGGCGTGGCCATCCCCCCCCCTGGGGGGTGATTTCTCGCTTTCTGTCTCTCTGTCTCTCTCTGTCTTTCTGGCGAGTGCACGTGCCCTATAGCTAAAACCTCTCCAAAAAAAAAAAAAAAGAAAAGAAAAGAAAAGAAAATAATCTGAAGCGAGGGAACCAGCAGTTAGTGTAATGGCTATGTTGCTGGACTCCCACGTAGTCGACCGCGGTTCGCGTCTCGGACCCGGTGGCTTAAAACTCACGCCGGGCACGTGTGCGTGCGTGCCCAAGATCCAGAGAGGAGAATGGAGGAGAAGGGATTGCGGCGTGACCATCCCCCCTGGGGGGTGATTTCTCGCTTTCTGTCTCTCTGTCTCTGTCTGTTGGGTGCCCTATAGTGAAAAACCTCTCAAAAAAAAAAAAAAAAAAAAAGAATCTGAAGCGTGTGTCCTCTCGCTTCCACATTCGCCTCCTCTGGGGTCGGTGAGCTGGGGAGCCTCGGCTCCCTCCTTTTTCGCTGAGCTCCCTAACTTCGCTTCAGACCTGGTCTGGATGAGGCCGCCTATGGCAAGACCCTTGCATCCTCCTGGGACTGTAACGCCTTTCTCCTTTTCTGACATGTCCATTCCGTGTAAAGGCATCAGGTCTCCCTGGGAGCACTCTCTCAGTGTTGTTTTCCGACCACGCCGCTCTGGGTGAGGGGGACTTAGTTGTTTTGTTTTGTTTTGTTTTGTTTTTTTCTCTGCTTGTTTCTGAACATATTTCTTTCTTTTCTTTTTTGAGAGAGATTTTTGTATACACTTGCCAGAGAGAAAGAGAGAAAGTGAGAAATCACCTCCCAGAAGGGATGGCCACACCGCAATCCCTTCTCTATTCTTCCTCTTGGGATTTTGGGCACGCACGCACATGCGCCTGGAACGAGTGTCAAGCTGCCAGGTCTGGGACTCAACCCTCGGTGGGCCATGTGACAGTCCAGCACCTTAACATTACTCCATCCGCTGGCCCCATGAACATCTTTCAAGAGCAACTAAACCTACCTACAGTGGGCATGGGTTGGTGGGCACCAGCACAATGGCCCCACCGGCCCTGAGAAATTTCCACACAAGGAAACCTTGTCGTGGATCAGGTGACTCGGGCTGAGGCGGAGAGCAGCTCCAGGGAACACCCTCTGCAGGAATACCTGCAAGTCAGAGCGCTGCCTCGAACTCTATAAATTCCCTTTGTGATTAAAAGAATTTTATTTTATTCTTTAAATTTGTTATTATTATTATTATTTTTGCTTTGCAAACATTGATAAGAAATCAACCAGGAAGGGCCAACAGGTGGCATGGTGGTTAAGGCACTGGATTCCCACATGGACGGTTATGGTTCGAACCCTGGAGCTGGTGGCTTGAAAATCACACTGGGCATGGTTGTGTGCATGCCCAAGGTCCCGAGCAGAGAATGGAGGAAGAGAGATTGAGCATGGCCATCTCCCTGGGGGGGGGGGGGATTTCTCACTCTCCCTCCCTCTGTCTCTCTCTAGCAAGTGGCTATAGCAAATTCTCCCATCCCCCCCACCCCCCAAAAAAGAACTGGACCAGGATCTTCAGATTCTAAAGCATGCAAAGATGATGTCCCCCGGGACTCAGGCCGGCTCTGCATTCGAGTACTATGGTCCATTCATCCTGGTGCACATTTTAAACGGATGGCAAGTCCTCCACGGACAATGTAGAGTTCCGGCAATTTCCTGGGGATCATGAAAGTCCCTGAGCTGTTTTTTTTTTTTTTTTTTTTTTTTTTTTTAAATAAACTAAATAAGAAAACTGCCACTATAGGGTTAAACAGTCTGAATGGGACACATATTTTGTGACAGTTTTTTTTTTTTTGAGAGGTTTTTGCTATAGGGCGCGTGCGCTCGCCAGACAGAGACAGAAAGCGAGAAATCACCCCCCGGGGGGAATGGCCACGCCGCAATCCCTTCTCCTCCATTCTCCTCTCGGGATCCTGGGCACGCACACATACGTGTCCGGTGTGAGTTTTAAGCCACTGGGTCCAGGACGCGAACCGCGGTCGACTACGTGGGAGTCCAGCGACATAGCCATTACGCTAACTGCTGGTCCCCGTGACAGTTTTTCATGATCAGAATGGAGTCGTTTATGTCAACGCAGCCTAAGCGGTGCTGGAAGGAGCTCTCCATTGCACCAGTAAGCCTGGTAACAAGAACCGTGGGGGCAGAGGTGGCCTGGTGGTTAAGGCGGCTGGATTCTACACGGCCGGACACGTGCTCCGAGTCCTGGACCTGCAAGCCTGAGAAACACCAGGCACGTGTGCATGGGTGCCCAAACCTCGAAGGAGAGAGAGGAGAAGCGATCGCGGCACGGCCACTCTCATGGCGTGAAGGGGTGCTTTCTCGCCTCCCCATGCTGTCTGTCTGTCTGCACTGAGCACATGAGTTCTCTGGCAAATTAAAAAAAAAAAAAAAGTTATGTAGAAAACTGCCAGAACCATGCCCTCATGCAAAGACCCCTGCGACCTGACACAGGGACAGCCCCTTGAAGACGACACCGTCCTTGTGAGGGGCCCTGCGAGCCCAGGACGGTGGTCCCAGTGGTTGGTACCTCCTCCCCACCAGCTCTCTAGACGTAGGGTTTGCCTTTAAAGCCTGTCGGAGGCTGGTGAGGCCTCGTGAACGTGCAGGGGACGACTACCTCCAGCTCAGGCCTAAGTAAAGTCCTTTTTGCTTTATGTATTTTGCCCTTAATTTACCTTTTTAAACTTACCGATTTCAACTGGCACAAAGAGGCTTCAAACCTCTTTTTCTCTGCTTATATTGACTCTGTTGACATTTTCCTTGTTCAAGATTAAACCAACCGTCCTTGTCTGACAAAGAGAAGCACAAACAGGAGTGGCAGTTACTAATTTCTAAGGGGCTAGGGATTGTGTTTTTCTTCTGGTGTTCAAGTTAATCCAGTCGGTCCCATTTAAAATGTAAATACTCAAGGAATTAACTTAAATAACCCCTACAGTCATTTGGGACTGAAAGAAGGAAAAGAAGAAAAATTAAAAAGCTTTTTATCCCTGTCTGCTATAGAATGTGTGTGTGTGCAGGAGAGAGAGAAAGAGAAGTGAGAAATCATCCTCTGGGGGGACGGCCACAGTGAGAATCCCTCCTCCATTCTCCTCGGGGGTCCTGGGCACGCACGCGCATGTGCCCACCACGGCTTTCACAGTCAGGTCTGAGACGCCAACTGAGAAGTGGGCCGTGTGGGGTCCAGCCTCCTTAATCTCCACAGCACATTTGGCTTTTTAAAATGAAAACACAACAAATGAACAAACTGCTGTGAAATTCATATACTCAACATTTAGTTTATAGTAAAATTAAGTTCAAGACCTTATATGATTGCCTGTCAAGGGAAAAATTCTTAAAAACCTTCTCCATAAGTATTAGTAAAAAGCTTTAACAATGTGAGCAACTCCCATTTGGTCAAACACACGGGTGAGATAAAAGTATAAACTGGAGGGACCAACAGTTAGCATAATGGCTAATGTCGCTGGACTCCCATGTAGTCGATCGCGGTTCGCGTCCCGGACCCGTGGCTTGAAACTCACACCGGGCGCGTGTGCGTGCGTGCCCAAGATCCCGAGAGGAGAATGGAGGAGAAGGGATTGCGGTGTGGCCATTCCCCCGGGGGGTGATTTCTCGCTTTCTGTCTCTCTGTCTCTCTCTGTCTGTCTGGCGAGCGCACGTGCCCTATAGCAAAAAAAACCTCTCCAAAAAAAAAAAAAAGTATAAACTGGAGGGACCAGCAGTTGGCATAATGACTACGTTGCTGGACTCCCATGTAGTTGACCGCGGTTCGAGTCCCAGACCCGGTGGCTTAAACTTGGGCGCATGTGCGTGCGTGCCCAAGATCCTGAGAGAAGAATGGGGGAGAAGGGATTGTGGCGCGGCTATCCCCCTGGGGGGTGATTTCTTGCTTTCTGTCTCTCTGTCTCTGTCTTTCTGGGTAGTGCACGTGCCCTATGGCAAAAAAAAAATCTCTCTCTCAAAAAAAAGTGTAAACTGGATTGGGGCCACCTGGTGTGGTGGTTAAGGCAGCTGGATACCATGAGGCTGACTGGGGTTGCAGTCTGGACCAGCAGCTTGAGAAACCCGCTAGGCATGTGTGTGTGCCCCGACCCTGAGAGGAAAACTGGGGAGCGGGGAGGGAGGGGACTGTGGTGTGGCCATCCCCCGGGGGTGCTTTCTCTTGCAGTGTACAGTGGGGCAGAAGGGCTGCTGTGTGGGTGGTAAAAGAATGAACCAGAGACAGAGCCGTGTGCGTGAGCAGAAGTCACGTTAGCGCCCAAAGCACGAGCATGTGTCCGGGACGTGGGAGAGCGCTGAGCAGGTTGGAGGTTGGTGCCTTGGTGAGGAGGGGCTCCTTTTCCTGGTCCTGGCCACGTCTCAGGAACGAGGGGCATCTGACGGCCACCGCACTGCTGGCCCGAGGTGGAGGGGATCTGCAGTGTCTCTCCCTGTTGTAAAAGCTTACCTGGGGCTTTCGCTTGGGCCCTAACCCTGAGCAAGTTTGCTTATGTCTTTAGGTAAGGCTCAGCTTAGGCCTCCTTCTTAACCCCTGTGTTTCCGTTTTCTTATGAACCCTCCATAACTTTCCCTTTGTTTTCCTCTTTCTCCATCTCTCTGGTGAGCACATGTGCCACACACACGTGTGTGTGTATGTATGTGCTTATACTTGCATACATATTTACATACACAGGTATTATAGGGGATAAGTCAGTAAATTTGTATTACTATGTTCTCATGGCTGCAGTTTTAAAATAAAATTGTTTTTATTTATTTTTAAAAGTGTTTTTATTACTAAAGTGTTTTAAATCTTTTTAAAACAAATTAATTAATTTATTATGATGCTTTACAAAAATTCTTTTTTGCTATAGGGCATGCGCACTCACCAGAGAGAGAGAGAATGAAAATGCAAGCCACCAAGTCCAGGACTTGAACTGCGGCCGGCCATGTGGTAGACTAGTGCCTTAACCGCTATGCCATTTGCTGACCCCCAAGTGTTTTAAAACTTTAAAATCTTTTATCGTCGGGACCAGCAGATGGCATAGCCGTTACTTCGCTGGGCTCCCACATTGCCGACCAGTGTCAGAGTCCCAGGTCCGGTGGCTTCGAACTCACGCCGGGTGTGTGTGCATGGGCGTGTCCAAGATCCTGGGAGGAGAATGAAGGGATTTTGGTGTGGTCGTCCACCCGGAGGGATGATTTCTCGCTTTCTGTCTCACTGGTGAGTGTACATGCCCCGTGGCAAAAAAAAAAAAAAAAAAAAAAAGAAAGAAAAAAAAATCTTTCAAATAAAAAGAAAAGCCTTTTATTGTCACATCGATTTAATAGACAACCAAATCATGTTAATTAATTAAATTTTAGTGAAAGAAAATGGTAGTTTATTAAGAGAAAATACGCTCCGGAGAGGTAGGAGTGGGCCTGAGCAGACAGAGTAGCTCAAAGGGCCCCGGATCCTATTTAATCAAGTGTTTAAATATTTGATATATTTTTTATAAACCTCCTCAAAATCAAACTCTAAGTCTTTTAATCTTTGAATTATTGCGATTTTCTCAAACCCTGGTCCGTGATATGAGAGGGAGCCCAGTGAGAAAACTGCTGCGCCACCTGCTGGCCCTGTTATGATTTTATGGCTCTTGTAAAAAGAAAAGCTGTAACAACAAAAAAATCAATACTTCAAGAAAACTGTTTTAACACAAGAGGTCAAATTCTAGTTTTGGGGACCAGCAGTTGGCGTAATGGCTGTGTTGCTGGACTCCCATGTAGCTGACCGTGGTTCGAGTCCTGGACCTGGTGGCTTAAACTCATGCCAGGCGCGTGTGCGTGCGTGCCCAAGATCCCGAGAGGAGAATGGAGGAGAAGGGATTGTGGTGTGGCCATCCCCCCGGGGGTGATTTCTCACTTTCTGTCTCTCTCTGTATTTCTTTCTTTTTTTTTTTTTTTTTTGGAGAGATTTTTGCTATAGGGCGCGTGTGCTCGCCAGACAGACAGAGAGATAGAATACGAGAAATCACCCCCCAGGGGAGATGGCTACGCCACAATCCCTTCTCCTCCATTCTTCTCTCGGGATCTTGGCACACATGCACACGCGCCCGGTGTGAGTTTTAAGTCACCGGGTCCGGGACGCGAACTGCGGTCGACTACATGGGAGTCCAGCAACACAGCCATTACGCTAACTGCTGGTTCCCCTATAATTTTTTAATTTGACTAGAAACAGAGATAAAGGGAAAGAGAGAAAGCAAGTCACCAGGTCCGGGACTCAAACCACGATTGGCCATGTGGGAATCCAGTGCCTTTAATCACCATGCCATCTGTTTTGGGAGCGCCCCCCCCAACCCCCGCCACCTTGCAGAGTGATCTTCAAGCCACTGGGTCCAGAACTCGAACCATAGTTGGCCACGTGGGAGTCCAGTGAGGTAACTACTGTGCCATCTACTGGCCCCTTACTATATCTTAAACAATGACATTTTTTTTTTAAAGGTCTTTGCCACAGGGTGAATGTACTCACCAGAGAGTCAGAGAGAAGGAAAGTAAGAAATTCCCCGCCTAGGGGGGATGGCCACACCAAAGTCCCTCTCCTCTATCTCTCAGGATTCCGGGGACACACACACACACACACACGCCCGGGATGACTTTCTTTTCTTTTCTTTTTTAAAGAATTATTTCATTTAACTTTATTTATTTATTTTGATTTGATCAGAGAGGGACAGAGAGAGAGAGAGAGAGGGAAAGTGAGAAAGCAAGCTGCCAGGTCTGGGACTCAAACCATAGCTGGCCATTTGGGAGTTCAGCACCCTTAACCACCACGCCACCTGCCGGCCCTACCGGGGATGATTTTCAAGTTACCAAGTCTGGACTCAAATCATGGTTGGCCACGTGGGAGTCCAGCACTGGAACCTCCACACCACTAGCTGGCCCCTGAACCATGCGATTTAAGTTTTGTCATCCATGGACAATTACTGCTTTGACTCTTCTCTAAGAACATGCTCGTCAGATGCTGTAGCAGTTACGTGGCTGGACTCCCACGTGGCTGACCGCGATTTGATCCTGGACCTGGCGGCGTGAAACTCACGCCGAGCATGTGTATGTGTGTGCCCAAGATCCTGGGAGGGGAATGGAGGAGGACGGGGGGGGGGGGGGGGGGGCATCCGCTGGAGGGGGGTGATTTCTCACTTTCCTTTTCACTGTCTCACTGTAGGTTTTGCCCTAAGGCAAGAACCTCTAAAAATGTTTTCAATCAGCTATAGCCCAAAATGGTTTCTTCCTTGAAGAGATTCACGGTAAAGACTATGACAACCGCTCTGACGGGTGGTCACACTGTTAGACTGGGCAAGGCTTTTCCAAGTGAAGAAACCGATGGCTTCATAAAATGACTAACCGGGACCACTGATACATGACACTAAATGGACCGATGAGGATCACTTATTTATTTATTTTTTTATTTTAAAGTTTTTTGTTATAGGACACATGTGCTCACTGGAAAGGAGAGAGAGAGAGAGAAAGTGAGAAATTACCCCCATGGGGGTTGGCCACACCACAATCTCATCTCCATTTCCCTCTCAGGATTTGGGCCATGCACACACATATGCCCTGCATGATTTTTAAGCCACCAGATCCAGGACTTGAACCATGGTCAGTCACGTGGAAGTCCACGATGCCACCCGGTAGCCCCGAAGATAACTTTCTTATGACTTAGTTTATAAGTTTGGTGGTTCTCTTTTAATTATTATTATTTTTTTTAAAAAAAAATTGCTATAGGGCATGTGCACTCACCAGAGAGAGAGGGGTGGGGGAGAGAGAGAGAGAGAGAGAGAAGAGAGAGAGAGAGAGAGAGAGAGAGAGAGAGAGAGAGAGAGAGAGAGAGAGAGAGAAAGTGAGAAAGCAAGCCTCTAGGTCTGGGGTTTGAACCATGGTGGTCATGCGGGGGGGTCCAGTGCCTTAACCGACATATCACCTGCTTGGTCAAAAGTTTGCTGGTTCTTGGGAACCAGCAGTTAGCGTAATGGCTATGTCGCTGGACTCCCACGTAGTCGACTGCGGTTTGCGTCTTGGACCCGGTGGCTTACAACTCACGCCGGGCGCGTGTGCGTGCGTGCCCAAGATCCCGAGAGGAGAATGGAGGAGAAGGGATTGCGGTGTGACCATCCCCCCTGGGGGGTGATTTCTCGCTTCCTGTCTCTATGTCTCTCTCTGTCCGGCGAGCGCACGCGCCCTATAGCAAAAAACCTCTCCAAAAAAAAAAAAAAAAAAAAAAAAAAAAAATTTGCTGGTTCTTTAAATGCTTGTTTTCTAGATTTAAGAAAACCTTTTTTTTTTTTGGAGGTATCTATAATTTATGGCAACTTGGTAAAGTACAATCTTGTAAATAAAATTTGAAACATTTACTTTTCTACCTCAAAACATTGGAAACTTGGTGAGAATTCTTATTTTATTTTATTTTTTTAAAGATTTATTTATTGGGACCAGCAGTTGGCATAATGGCTATGTTGCTGGACTTCCATGTAGCTGACTACGGTTGGAGTCCCGGACCTGGTGGCTTAAACTCATGCTGGCATGTGTGCCCAAGATCCCAAGAGGAGAGTGGAGGAGAAGGGATTGTGGTGTGGCCATCCCCCCCGAGGGATGATTTTTGCTTTCTGTCTCTCTGTCTGTCTCTGTCTTTCTGGCAAGTGCATGCGCCCTATAGCAAAAATCTCTCCAAAACAAATAAGCAAAAAAACGAAATTGGTCTTATTTTAATTTTCTTTGATAAAAAAGGGAGTATTTAAAAATTGTGTTTCTGAAGAAAACTAAAGACACTGATAAACATCTAAAATTCCTATTATTAGCTTGTAGCTGTCTTCATTGTTTTCTAGTTTTTATTATTTTCCTACAGTCTGGATTGAACCCTGAATTCCTGTGGTTCCCTCTCATATCTCCCCAGGCCCCTGATGGTCACCTGCTTAGTTGGCTGCCTGTAGGCCTGGGGTCAAGGCTCAGAACGATTGCACAAACCCGGCTTATATTGCTATTGATTTTTGCTCTACGTGGTGCTTTCAAACGTCGGACCTGCCGCCTGCCGCATTTCCGCAGAAGTGCAACACCTACCAATAATGCTGGCGCAGCACCCCGACGAGCCGACCAGATCGGACTCGACAGTGAACTCGGCCCGAGACCCGCTCCCTCCAATTCCTGTTCGAATGTGACTGAGGGCCTTGACACTCACAGTTGCTGGCCAGATGTGGGACGAGACCAACCAGGACGAGTCCATCCCAACCCGGAGAGCCAGGCACAGCCTAGCCACAGGGTGACTAAGCAGCGGCGTTTCGGAGAAAGCCCGTGATCAGCAGGACCCGTGAAAGCTGTCAGAATGGAGATGCCATCACTGATGTCAAACCCCGACGAGACGGAGCCAGGAGGCCATGAAAGGAGGGCCTCAGACTTACCTGCCTGATAACAAGAGACTTGCCAAAACCACACCCTGGCTCAAAGGCCACCACCACAGCCTGGCACAAGGACGTCTACCGGTAACCACCTGTTCAACGCTGACTAAAGCCATCCTTGTACTGATCCTTGGAGCCAAGGATAATGGGTTCAAAACAACCTACACAACCTTCTTCACTTTGCTTTTTAACACCCGTTTTCCTGTCTTTTTTCCTTAGAGAGATTTTTGTTATAGGGCATGTGCGCTCACCGGAGAGACCGAGAGAGACAGAGACAGAAAATGAGACATCACCCGCAGGGGGGGATGGCCATGCTGCAATCCCTTCTACCTCTGGAGATTTGCGCCCAGCGTTGACTTCTAAGCCTCCGGGCCTGGGGCTCAAACCACAGTCAGCCATATGCGAGTCCAGTGATGTAGCCATTATGCCATCTGCTGGTCCCAACATCCACTTCCTTTTCCTTCCGGGGACGTGCCCATGAAACACCATGGCATGAATTCCCCAGATTACAATCCCGAGCGTTCCCGAGAAAACTCATTCCTTATTCAGAGGGCCTCCCTGGTGCTACTCTAGGCTGACAAAATAAACGAAATGAAGACTTTGGGCCCGAGTTTGAATTCACTGTCACAAACCCGGTGTCCTCGGGAACTTAACTTCTGCAAGCATTAATTCTTCCATCAGAAAAATGAGGACGTGACGGTGCCTACGTCACGGGGACATCACGGGACTTGGTAACACAGGGTCAGGTAGGAGATCTGGGGGCTGCTGGGGAAGGGAGGAGGGAGAGGAGGTGAACCCTAACCTCTAAACACAGAGGCGAGTCTGGAACACCTTGAGAGCCTGTTTACAAGCTGAGGCCTGAGAGCCGATGGCTGGCCAGATGTGCATGATCGGTTCACCTTGTCGGGTGAGGTCTGCGTAGGCGCGGCCTGCCTGTGGCCCGCTCCCCGCTGCAGCAAGGAACGTCCATGCATTCTCCTTCCACAGGAGAACTCGGGCCAGGTACCTTGGATGGGGATGAGAAAGAGGACTGTCCCTTCAAAGGCGGGAGACACCCTTCTCCGGACCCTCCCCATCCTGCTCCGGGGAGGGCTGTGGGGCCCCTCCGCAGCACTGGGAGGGGCCGGCGGGAGTGGCTCCCGCGCAGGAGTGGGCCAGGCAGGAGGGACGCTCAGCCTGGCGGCCCCAAGCCCAGCGCCGGCTGTGCCCCTCACCTTAGGTGGCAGAGGCCAGGCCTCCCCTTTGCCCAGCAGTGTTGGCAGTGGCGGGCGTGGGCTGGCAGAGGGCAACACTATTAACCAGAGCCCCAGGCTGTCTTCCCGAGGGCGGTGGACGGTGACTGAGCTCCGTGCTGGAGGGGCTGGTGGGCACTGCTGAGCGACAGCGACGGCGACAGCGTGGAGGAAGCGGGGAGCCACGGACCTCCCGTGGGGAACTCTGACTTCCTGTGGGAGAAGCAGAGTTTATCCCAGGCAGCACCCTGGTCAGTCTGGAACCCAGTCGGAGAACTCTGAAGGACGGCTGTGGTTTCATGGCCTACTCTGCACGTCCATTTCTGCTTTCTCAGTAGTTGGCTAACTGCATGGAACTTTCCAGAACTGAGCAGTGCACATTTTAGGAACATGAGCACAGCTCATGAACCCAACTGAGTGACATTTAAAAAAAAAATAAAGGGGGTCACCCCCCCCCACAAATGACTATAATTAAAAATCCATGAAGACAAAACCCCAAAGCATAAATACCCACGGGAGTGTTTTCAAGGGAAGTCTCACAATGAGGCCTCACAAGGCCTGTCTCACAACGAGGCCTTAAATTCATAACCTAAACTCGGTAATGTGCAAATTCAAGCTCAACGTTCCAAGTGCGGAAAGTACCTGTCCCTCCCTTTTCCAGAACCTCTTTTTGAATTTTTTTCTATTTTAACATTTTCTTCTTATTTATCTATTTTTTGTTATAGGGCACGTGCACTCACCAGAGACAGAGAGAGAAGGAATGTGAGGAAACACCCCCTGGGGGACAGCCACGTGCAATCCCTTCTCCGTTCTCCTCTCAGGATTTTGGGCACACACATACGTCTGGAGTGTTTTTCAAGCCACCAGGGCTGGATTCTCACCACGGTCAGCCATGTGGGGTCCAGCTTTCCACACACAGCCCCCTGGAACCTTCATTTTTGTTAAAGGCATCACCATCCTCCCTGGCCCACGAATCCATGTTTAATCTACGTCAATGCCCGTCCCACCCCCACTGCAATTAGTTTTCCCACGAACGCCTGTGCCGACCACCCCTGCTACAGAGCTGCCCACGCCAGCAGCCTGCCTGCAGCTGCCCTCCTGCGGGCAGACCCAGGCACACTAGCTGCCCCGGGGCTTGCCCTACACCTGGGCTGGGGAGCCCACCTCGGCCACGGCTCAGACACAGGAGCCTAGAGTTTCACACCAGGGCAGCCAGGGCTGGTCACTGCCGAGGCTGGCACCCGCTGAGCAGATGAGCGGCGCAGCATTTGACTGAACAGGAATTCCATCTTAGCTGCTATGATCACGGACGGCGCAACACCTCCTTCGCTAACTGTGGGAGAAGCCTTTTCAACAAATAGTAGATCCATTTTTGCTAGAAACAAATGAGCTTTTCCCCCCATTTTACTTTTCTAAAAAGAATGATTCAATCTATTTATTATTATTATTTTTGAGAGATTTTTGTTATAGGGCATGCACGCTCACCAGAGACAGAGACAGAGAGTCAGAAGGTGAGAAATCACCCCCCAGGGAGATGGCCATCTCACAGTCCCCTTCTCCATTCTTCTCTCGGGATCCTGGGCATGCACACACACACGCCCAGTATGTTTTAAGCTGCCAGGCTGGGGACTTGAACGGTGGTCAACCTTATAGAAAACCAGTGACATGGAACCAGCAGTTAGTGTAATGGCTATGTTGCTGAACTCCCATGTGGTCAACTGCGGTTCAAGTCCCAGACCTGGTGGCTTAAACTCACGCTAGGTGCATGTGCGTGCGTTCCCAAGGTCCCAGGGAGAATGGAGGAGAAGGGATTGCAGCGTGGCTATCCCCCCTGGGGGGTGATTTCTTGCTTTTTGTCTCTCTGTCTCTCTCTGTCTTTCTGGCGAGGGCGCACTTCCTATAGCTAAAACCTCTCCAAAAAAAGGAAAAAAGAAAAGAAAACCAGTGACATAACCATTATGCATCTGCTGGTCCCATTGTTACCATTTTTTAACTTGACCAAATAGAGACAGGGAGACAGAGGGAAAGTGAGAAAGCAAGCTGCCAGGTCTGGGACTTGAACTGCAGTCAGCTATGTGGAAGTACAACACCTTAACCACCATGCCATCTGCTGGCCCCTTAAGGTTTAATTTTGATTTAATTATACATGAATGTAGTTTGAAGTATCAAACAGGGCTGTAAGGTTTAGCAAAATAAAACAGATACATCATTTCCCTCTCTACATATATTTTTCCACCTCAGAGGCAAAACTCTGCCTCTAGATTTTCTCATTTTGATATTTACCACTATTTCTAAATAACGTCTCTTCGTTTATTAATTTTTAGAAATAATTTATTTTAGTTAGCATTATTTATTTTAATTCAACCAGAGAGGGACAGAGAGAGAGAAATTGAGAAAGCAAGCCACCAGGTTCGGGACTCAAACCACGGTCGGCCATGTGGGAGTCCAGCACCCTTAACCACCACACCACCTGCCAGCCCCTTCATTTATTAATTTAAGCTATATTTATTGATATATCTATTGACATTTTGTTGCTATATATTGATGTGTAACAAACTACTCCCCAGAGCCCTTAAATAATCATTGTAATGCGTCAGGGTCTAATGGCAGTGTCTGTGTCTTCTCCAAACCTCAGCTGCGGAGACTCGTTCTGGGCTGGGCCCCCCCTGGATGGGTGTCAGTGGCGGACTGGGAGGGCTGCTGGCGGGAGCCACGAGTTTCTCCAGCTGCTTCTGCTCCCTCACAGAATGGCGGCTGCGTTCCATGTGACAGAGGGGGCAGCTGCCAGCCTCAGAGGGCTTGGCGCAGTGTCACTTCTACGAATTTTATTGGCTTAGCAGCCATAGTCTGTCCAGACTCAAAGGGAGGGACATAGACAGCCCCATTTCTTGATGAGAGGGTGGTGGGTGTGGCCAAAGCCTTTACAGCCTCAATCCGCAGCCTCCCACTGTGGCTCTCTCTTCCCAGCTGCACCCCTGCACCCCGCCGAGCCCCCTCCCCACTC
Organism: Tupaia tana; assembly: GCA_026018925.1. NCBI lineage: Eukaryota > Metazoa > Chordata > Mammalia > Scandentia > Tupaiidae > Tupaia > Tupaia tana. Next base: position 8,713,647 of record JAKSZU010000001.1, read on the forward strand.
GCCCGCCCCCTAGCGTGGTAAAGTAGACCTGCACCCGGCCTTACTCTACCCGGCTGTGTGAACGCTGCTGCCCAGCCGGGCCAGGGAGGAAACCGTGGTTAATTTTCCCTTCTCGTGCTGTTTCCCCTGAAGTGGATGCTGTCTTCACGCACGGACTGTTTTCCCTTGATCTTATTCCTAGTCCGCCCAAGGCTCCTGGGCCCTCTGAAGAACCCGGCTTTTCGGTAGACTTCACGGTGCTGCCACCCCGGCTGGGCAACCGAGCTGCTCCTTAAGGCCACCGTGGGCGGCCTCCATGGCCCTCCAGGGGACGAGCCCTCGTGCCCTCCCTCTGGAAGAGGAAGCTCTTTTTTTGGCCTTTGGTACAGCACGCCCTTTCTGAGAAGGTGTGGGGCACGTGTTTTCAGCGCTTGTGTCTGAAGACATTTTTTTTTTTTGGAGAGGTTTTTGCTAAAGGGCGTGTACGCTCTCCAGACAGAGAGAGACAGAGACAGAAAGTGAGAAACACCCCCCAGAGGGGATGGCCACGCCGCAATCCCTTCTCCTCCATTCTCTCGGGATTTTGGGCACGCACGCACACGCGCCCGGCGTGAGTTTTAAGCCACTGGGTCTGGGTCACGAACCGTGGTCAACTACGTGGGAGTCCAGCGACATAGCCATTACGCTAACTGCTGGTCCCGGTGTCTGAAGACATTTTTCTTCTATCTTGACGCATTCGCTTTCGTTTTCATTTTGGCAGTTACCCCCCCTCCCCCGCAGAGTCCCTATTTTGCTCTGTCCTTTTTGGAAGGTCCTGCTCTTGTTCCACGATGGCTCCTTGTCTCTATCAACAACCATTTCTTTCCTGAACTTCCTCGCTCTCCCTCCGTGGGCTCTTGTCCAGAGCTTGTTTCCTGCTGTTTCAGGAGGGCCCCCTCGGGTGAGCAGCAGTCCTCAGCTGCCTGCTTCTGTTTACCAAGACCGGAAGCTCCATACACGAAGGTGGTGTAGACCCAGATACCCTGCAGGCCACCTGACGGGGACACTTGTTGGGGAGCCTTGGCCATCGGGAGGGGGGTGAAGGGCTCCTGGGGAAGACTTCCCACCCCGGCCCAGAGGGGGAGGGTCTGGCTGCCGTTTCCGAAGAAGCTGACAGCTGCCGTCTGAGCACCACGCCCAGTGGTCCCCAGGCCCTTCCCCCAGGCCTAGTGGCCTCAGCCCAGAGACCCTGACTTGTACCAGTCCAGCAGCTGGAGCTCCGGCCTCCAGCCTCCGGTGTGAGGAAGGGGCAGCTGCCGGCTCTGCAGAGGGAGGGTGGGGTCTGGGAGCTGCCCGAGCGCTTGCTGTATTTCCAACACTTGGCACCCGGTCACCCCGGGCCAGCGCAGAGGTGCCGAGGCGTGGCTGGGGGTTCTGGTTGGTTCCAGCTTCTTCGCTGCTGCTCTGGATTAGCCTTTCTCAGGTCTGGCACACCAGGGCACTCGCCCACCTGCTCTGCGGCTTCCCAAGCGCGGTCTCCTCTGCTTACTCCCCTGTGCAGGGCCGCAGTTTCCTGTGGTTTGTGGAGGCAGGAAGGCAGGAGCGTCCTCTGCACTTGATCCAGAGGTCTACGGTGGTGCCTTCCAGCCAGTGAACGCCGGCCTGGCGCGGCCCCTGCTCAGCCTGCCCTGCACTGGGCCACTGGCTGTCACAGAGCTACGGGCTCCCCTGCCTGGAGCCCCGCCTCTCTTCTTCTAAGGCCCAGTTACATCCAAGCCCTCCACCAAGCCTCCTGGCCCTGCCCCTGCCCCTGCCCCTGCCTAGGCCACCAGCCTCCTGGGCTTCTCATGGCCACATACCCTGACCTCCCAGGGCTCCCTCCACTGGCCCAGGCTCCCCACCATGGCAGTCTCCCTCCTCCCCACAACTTGCTCCAGGTACCCACGCTCTAAGCCAGCACCGGAGCCCCTCAGGCCCGGTCTTCCACGCCCTGCTGCAGGCCAGACCCCTGCGGCCTCTCAGGAGCTGGGCCCAGTGCTGCCCGCTCCACTCCCCAGGGCTCTCCTCGCTGCATCGTCCTCATGCCCTTCCCCTGGGGCGGCTCACCCACCCAGGCCCTCCTGGGCATCCGGGTTAGCTCCTCCACCAGGCCTTCCTCATCTCACCTGCGTGAGCGCAGATCCCCCAGCGGACTCCAGCTTCCTGCCTCTTTCTTGGCCAGTCACCAATCTGGGGCCAGAGCCGCTGCCCAAGGCATCCCGGGCTGCGTCTGCAGAGGCCTGGCCTCCAGCCCTCCATCTCCCCAGGAGGGCACACCTGCCTGACACCTGCCTTTCAGGGCCAGGGTGCCCAAGTTCTTTCCGGAGGTCCTTCCTAACTAGGAGTGTGTGTGGGGCAACCTCTCCAGGAGGGTGGCCTACAAGATGTTCCCACGGCCCAGGGCACACCGGGCCCCTCCTCAGCTGAGATCTCAGGTGGGACGCCCTCCAGCCCTTTCTCTCTGCCTCGGGGTTCTCTCTCGCTCCCACTTATCCCTCCTGGGCTCCAGGGGCCTCCTCTTAGGCCTGGGAGAGGCCTCAGGTAACACTACACCGATGCCAGCATCCTGCCCTCCCGGCCTACTTTCCAGCGTCCTCTGCTTCCCTCCACCCCCCGCTGGGCTGCCCGCTTTGCCACCTCAGGTCTGTTTCTGCAGGGGCCAGGGACGCTGGGCAGTGGCACCCTGCCCTGACCCTGTGGGCCGTCCTCGGCTGTCTGCTAGGCTGAGGTTCTGCTGCTCCTTCCAGCTTCGACCAGCAGCACCCTCTGCCCGTCACTGCTGTCACCACCACCACCTGTCTCTCTAGAAATGTGACCCCTTCCAGACCACAGTCTCCCGAGAAAGTGAGGGCTTTGGGTTCCACTGTCGTGCCACCTGGGGCCGCCCTCCACGCATGGGCACCGCAGCTGAGTCGGTGAGAAACCTTGGTCACCGCCCTCTCCGGGCACCTCCGGGGGCTCTGTCTCAGCCAGCTCAGGGCACAGACTCCCGCCGGAGAAGCCCGTGTGACAGCCAGCTCAGGCCACAGACTCCCGCCGGAGAAGCCCGTGTGACAGCCAGCTGAACCCCCCCCCCCCCTTCTGGGCAGGGGAGGGCAGTGGGAGTACACCTTTGCAGTGTCACCTGCGTGTCCCCTGGCGACTCTGATCTTGTGGTCTCAGCTTTCTAGGCTTGTGCTCACGCCAAACACCTGTGTCCTGGCCCTTCGCCCTCACCCACGTCTTCGCTGGCCATGGAAGCCAGCCCGACCCCTCATGAACTCTGCTAGATCCCGGACATGTAGGCCGACGTCGGTCCCCCTCCCGCCCTATGCCAGGCTGAGGTGCTCAGGGGTGGCCAAGGAACAAGGTCCTCCTTTGATGAGTTCTGTGTCCCATCACCCCTCCCACTAGCCCCCCCTTAGCACAGGGCCACAGAGGGGGGTCCCTGTCCGTGGGCCCGGGGACCCCATCTTGCCAATGCACTGCACTGGACTGGCTTGGTGGTGTCTGCGGGTGAGCGGGTGAAGATGGCGACAGTTTCAGCCGCAGAGGGAGAAGGCTGGCTGCTGGCTTGGCTCGCCAGCAGCGGGGTGAGGTGGGGGCGCGGTGGGGGCGCAGGCGCCTGGGCCCAGGCCTGACTGGGCACGGTCCTGCTGGGTCACCTCGGGCAGAGACCTGCTCCTTCGTGGGGGGTGTGTGTCCACTTCTTTCGAACGGCTGCCCTGGCCTCCATAGCACGAGGGTGCGTCCGAGGCAGCCGGAGCCCAGCATCTCTCCTGCCAAGTACAGGCTGTGGAGGTCTATGCCGGCTGCCTGGCCCCTCCACGTGGGCCTGGGTGTAAGGACGGGTGCCCTGCCTGGCTCTGTGGCCCCCAGGGGAGCCCCAGCACGGCCTGCTCCCACCCCAGGCTCTGCTCTGCCCGTGGCACTCAGCTCTGTGGGAGGCCCCTGGGGACAGGGAGGGCATGGGCTTGGCATGGCCAGAGGGGACGGGCCACGCCTGCTCAGAGGGTGGCAGTGTGGGGAGGGGCTGGCGTGCACACTAGTTACATTTCTAATCAGCCACGGAGAATCCATGGGCTGGGACGCCTCACTCGGGCTCTCCCGGGCAGGCTGCCTGGCTGGGCGGCACCGTGAAGCCCCCTCGCAGAACCCAGGCAGCGGCCCTCGCCACCCTCTCTTGCAGTCCTGTGGCTCAGAGGGCTCTGAGGACAGGAGCAGAGACGGTGGCGGCCTCTGGGACATCCTGGGGGTGGCAGGTAGACAGGCTGAGGCTGCCTGTGGAGGCTGAGGGGGGAAGGAGGGGAGGGAGCCAGGGAGGCATGTGCCGGGCCCAGCGTGTCCCCTGGGGGCCGGCCTGGCCTGACAGTGGCACCGGGGCTGTCACCGCGAGGCACACTTACAGGACTGCACTGAGTTCTCTGAAGAAAATTTACGGTAACCAGATCCCAGGACACAGTGGGGAGACGAGGCCCTGTCCTGGTTTCCATCTGTTTCTTGCAGCTCTTGGGGAGCCAGCCTTGGTCTTCCAGGGTGGCAGGCAGGGGCGCAGGCAAGGCTGGGTAGGCTGGGGAGAGGCCTGCGTGGTGGCCTGCCATCTTTGCCCTGGGGAGGTCACTGGGGGCTGAGGACACCGGGCATGGGGCCAGGCCCAGCCGCCTCCTCAGGAGCCCCGCTGGGAGGCCAGGCCGAGGACCTCCCTTGCGTCGGCAGGACCCGGCTTCACTGTGCTCCATGCTCCAACGGTGTTGCCAGGGCACCGGACTGGCATAGGAGCCTCTGGGACACTGAGTGTCCCCATCACCAAGGAGTATGAATAGGATCCCTTGGAGCTTGGAGATGGGCGGCACCCTCCACCCAGTGGGGTGGTGGCAGAGGGAGGGAAGGGGCAGGGTGGTGGGCGAGTTGCTGCCGTGCACACTAATTACACGTCTAACCAGCCACGGAGAATCCATCAATGTGCCACACAGCCGGCCCCGGAAACCACCCTGGAAGTGACGGGAAGGTTCTGAGGGGTGGTGACCCCTGCTCGGCTAGGAGGGCTGAGCCTCGGCCAGGACCCTTGCCCTCCCCGTGGCACCCCATGCACCAGACAGCACCTCACACTTGATTTTATTCCATAACACTGATTTGCGGAACCCCCATTTCTGGGCGGGGAGGGCAGTGGGAGGCCTGGAGGAATGGCCCCGGGCTGGTCTGCTCAGTTCAGCTCTGGCCAGGCCTCAGTTTCGTCCAGCCCCAGTTCATTAAAAACTGAGCTTCAAAAATAAAATAAAAAATAAAAATAAAAACAAACCCTGAGTTGTTAAAAACCAAATTAAAAATCCCCTTTGGTGTCAAAAGGTCCTATTCCTAAAAGTCAGTGGGGTGGGGCAGTGAGGGGCCGGTGGGGCTGGGGCCGGGGCCGGGGCCAGAGCCGGCGGGGCCGGTGGGGCCGGCGGGGCCGGCGTCTCAGTCCTCGGGTTCGTCCTCCGACTCCTCCTGCTCCAGGCCCGGGGAGGTCTCGGTGCCCGGACGCTTCAGGATGGCGCTGTACTTGAGGGCCACGGCCTCTGCCCGCAGGACCACGTCCACCAGGCTGAAGATGGTGATGACCTGTGGCAGGGCCGCACGGTGAGCGGGGGCCAGGCCTGCGGTCACAGCCAGCTCTGCTCTGACTCCAGGCACTGATGCCGCGGCCGAGGACAACGGAGGGAGCCAGGCCACCCCTGCCGCGGGACCCTGTCCCATCGTGGGTGCTCCGCGTGGGAAGAGGTAGGCCCACCCGCGGCCCGCAGCACTGGGGGACCTCGGGATGGAGGAGGGCACGGTGCACCTAGGAGGCAGGGGCGCTCAGCCAGGTTGGGGCGCACAGTGGTCTGACCTGCCGCGTCGGCTCCTGCTCGCTGTCCTCAGGCTCCCAGATAAGCGTGAGCTCCGGCTTCTTGCCCACCTTCTGGAAGTGGTGGGACCGCAGCGCCAGCGCCTGGGGAGCACATGCCAGCGCCTCAGGCCTCAGGCTCTGAGTGCCGCCTCCAAACCTCCCACCCTGGGAAGCCACGATGCTGGCAGGTGGGCCTCTGCCCTAGGCCGTTTCTGACCGGCCTTGCTGCTGCTGCCTGACCTGACGCAGGGACCACCTGACCCTGGCTCCATGCCAGCTTCCAGGAGGCCCTGCCAGGCTGCCTATGGCCGAGGCAGCCCCGGAAAGTGCCAGATGCCAAGGAGCCGGGGCTGGGAGGAGCAAAGGGCTCCGAGTATGACCTCCTGGATCTGCCCAGGGCTGAATGCACTACCCCGGTGTGTGTGTGTGTGTGTGTGTTGGGGGACGAGGTGGACAGAACGCGGAGAACGGAGGCCTGCGCCCCCTGCTGGTGCTGCGCTCCTAGCACAGGCTGAGGGCTGGGCTCCCTGCAGAGCTGCGCTCAGCCTGAACCTCCCTCTGCTCAGAGAACCTCAGGACCAGAGCTCTGAATGCTTCTCTGCCATTCTACTCCAGTTCACTGATGTAGGCCGAGGCGAGGAGCCCTGATCCAAGATGCTGGGGTCAGAATTGTTTCAGATCTCAAATACTTTCGAATTTTGTAGTATCAGTATATTCATTTTTTTTTTTTTTTTTGAGAGGTTTTTGCTACAGGGCGCGTGCGCTCGCCAGAAAGACAGAGAGATAGAGAAAGACAAAGCGAGAAATCACCCCTCGGGGGGATGGCCACGCCGCAATCCCTTCTCCTCCATTCTCCTCTCGGGATCTTGGGCACGCACGCACACACGCCCGGCGTGAGTTTAAGCCACCAGGTCCGGGACTCAAACTGCGGTCGACCACATGGGAGTCCAGGGACATAGCCATTACACTAACTGCTGGCCCCAGTATCAGTATATTCATGAGATGGACAGATGGGGCCCAGGCTAACAGGAAATCCACATGCCACATACACACCTTGTACGCATCACCTGAAGGTAGTTCTGCACTTACTCAGGGTTCTCTCTAAGGGACCTGGTGCCTGTCCTAACTCTGTCTGCGGGTCTGTATTTTCGCAGCGTAGGACAGGCACAGGCTTCCCTTGGAGAACCTTCACTAGCCAGTCACCAAGGCCAGGGGCCAAGGGGATATCCTCTTCTCTTGAGCTCCGAGTGGCTGCAGACCCTTCCGGCCTGCCTTCCTTCATGTTCCTGGCGTGGGAAGTCCGGGCCCCGCTGCGGCGGCCAGAGGCAGTGCCTGCATGGAGGCCTGGGGCGGCTCCTGGGCCAGCCTGAACCACTGGGTGTAGCCGCGTGCACCCGGAGACCTAGCTGACGGGAGGCTGGGGCAGGGGGTCGCGGCACGGCAGGACTCTGTCTCTTTCTCTCCCCCAAGCCCCGTGAGGGAAAGACCAAGTGGCACACCCCGCCTCCTGTGTCCTCGGGGAAGAGGCCCCGCCTGGAGCCCCAACCTGAGCAGATAGAGCTGGATGTCTGTGCAGAGGCCCCAGGTGGGCTTGCTGCTGGAGAAGGGAGGGGAGCAGGGTTGAGGCCCTGTCCCCTCTGCCATGTGCCAACACACCCACAGCTGAGCGAGGGGCAGGGTGCGACCCCCCACAGCGTGGATCCCCCTGGTGGGGACAGGGACGGCAGGGTCCTCCGTGTGCTCCCTCCACCCCTATGCTTAGACTACGGAGGGCTGTCCTGGGTCAGGCTGTAGGGACCAGCCCCAGCAGAGGGGCGGAGACGGGGTGAAGGGCAGGGGAGCCGCAGTGCGGCCTGGGAGTGGCACTCACGTTGCAGTAGATGCGCTTCTGCACACCGTAGCGCAGCACCAGCACGTCGAAGGCTTGGTTCAGGACGCCCATCACCATGGCTTCCGACTCCAGGGGGCCGCTCTCCTGCAGAGACGGCACTCCCGCTATGCCACCACCCCAGGCCCCCAGCACTCCCCAAGGGCTTCTGGCGAGGGATGGAGTGGTGCTGGGCTGGCGGGCTCACCTTGACCAGGACAGCAAAGAAGAGGTTGGTGCTGAGCTCCTGCACGCGCTTGGACGCCACGCGGCGGCTGTTGCAGTGGTCGGCCTGCTTCTGCAGGGCTTCCGGCTCCACGTCTGGCAGCTCCTGGTAGCCTGGGAAGAGGGTGGTCAGGGCCGCTGGCAGGTGCTGTGTGTGGGCGTGGGTGGGTGGCGAGAGCCATGCTGTGGCTCCCTCCCAGCTCCGGAGCTGAGGAGGGCTGCTGCCGTGTTAGGGCCCTCGAGCCCCACCTTGGTCCAGGGCTGCCATGGAGCCCCACTGCGGTCCCCCAGCACCACGCACTGGGCAACGGGAGCTTCCAGACCCAGGTTCTCCTGTGCGTGGCTGTCTGTCCCGTGGGACGTCCGTGATCAGAGTGGCCTCTGACAATGGGTACCTGGTCTGGGGAGTCCTTGGCTGGCCCGCCCCTTACCTAGCGCTGCAGCCAGGAGGCGGTGCACCAGGACGTCTGCGAAGCGGCGGATGGGAGAGGTGAAGTGCGTGTAGAGCGGCACGTTGAGGGCATAGTGCCGGAACTGGGCCTGGTCCTGCAGCACCCCTGAGCAGAAGTACACCGCCATCTGGGGAGGGGGCAGGTCTCAGGGCTCCCTGGCCAGGCCCGAGGGCTGTGTCACCAGAACCTCACCAGGGGCAGTCTTGGCATGGCGGCCCTGGCAGGTGGCAGACAGCTGGGCCAAGCCAGGTAGGCCCATGGCGGCCAGAGCCATTCTGCACAGGGTGCTCCAGAGATCGGGCAGAGCCAAAGGGGCCATGCCCTCTCCCGCGGAAGAGCCACCCTCACTCCCAGTGGCCCCAACCCCTGCCAGGCTAAAGGCCATGTCTGTAGCCCTGCACCTCTGTGCCCCTAGTACTCCACCCCGTGCAGCTGTAGGAGGCAGTTCACCAGCTGCAGCCTCCGCCCTTCCTGTCCCTGAACACCTGATGCTCCCTGGAGCTGAGCACGGAGGTCTGAGCTCAGGGGCCCTCCACGGGCAGCAGTCAGCCTGGGTGCAGGGAGATACTAAGTACCTCAAGGGGCCTGCTCATAGCCCGACCGAAGCTGCACTCCAGCTGGGAACCTGGGCACCATGGCCAAGTGAACAGGCCCCTGGCCAACGGGCCAAGGCCACACCGCGGCCCCATTGCACCCTCAGTGTGCCTGGCTGAATGCGACCAGCCCTGGTGACTCTGCACTGGGCCTGGGACTCAGTGCGGGGACGGCGTCCTGCTGGGCCCCCATCTCCACTGCTTCCAGCCCCTGGTAGGTTCCAGGGTATGTCTGGCCAGGTCATGGGGGAGGGTGGGTGCAGGAAATGGCCTGGAGGCAGTTATTTTATTTTATTGATTTAAAATTTAAAATTTGCCAGAGAGGGGGAGAGGAAGTGAGAAACCACTCCTTGGCCTCGGTGGGGAGGCCACTTAGCCATCCCTTCTCCTTCCACCCACCCTCTGGTACTTGGGGCACGCACACACATGTGCCTGGCATGTTTTTCAAACTGCCGGGTTTGGGACTCGAACTATGCAGTTGGACATGTGGGGCCCAGCTGTGCTAACCTCCATGCCGCGGGCCAGCTGGGGCATTACTGCAAGACGCTGTGCCTGGGCCAGAAGCTGAGTCGGGGCAGGCCAGGGCAGCCGGGTCCCAGGGGCTCCTCTGAGCAGAGCCATGAGGTGGCAGGGAATAAAGCAGTGTGGCCGGTGAGCTGCCTGGTCCCTGTGAGTGGGCTGGGCCGACGAGTGGCCTGCCCCTGCCCTGGCTGGCTGGGCCCACGGCTGCTCCAGCAGTCCCCGGGGCAGCCCCACTCCTGAGTGCTGAAGCACTGAAGTTCAGCCAGCGGGGCTGTGACAGTGATGGTGCCGGTGCCGGTGGGGCCTGTAAACGGCCACCTGCCCACAGACGGGCACAGGCCCGTGGCCACCACCTCTCCTCCTCCACACTGGTGAGAGGCAGACTGCTCGGCCTGGACTCCATGGGCTGGGGTGGAGGTAAGGGGTGTTCCCTGGGCGGGCTACCCCACGAGACCCCTCTCGGGTCTGGGAGCCCTGGCACAGTGCTGAGCAGTCTTAGCTCTGAGAGGTGCCTTTGGGCAAGACTGAGAGGCCAGTTCCTGGCCATAGGAGCCCTACCCGCATCTCACCACCAGCAGCCTCCCCGAGGCAGTCCTGTGAGGGAGCAGCCAGCCTCAGAGTCCCCCGGGCCCCCTTCCCTGGCAGGGCTGCAGGGCAGGCTCTTCTAGGACTCAGGGCTCGCCTGTCCTGGGTGCTGCCCGGGGCATCCTCCCCGGCTCCACCCTTCCCCCACTGTGGGAGTGGTTCTCCTTCTGTGTGGGGGGGTTTGGGGGACAGAGGGACAGAGATAGAGAAAGAGAGAAGAGGTAAAGTCCTCCAGAGGGGGTGGCCACGCTTGAGCCCTTCTCCACTCCCCTCTCAGGATTCTGGGCACGCATGCACAGGTGCCCAGCATGTTTTCCAAGCTGCTGGGTTCGGGACTCGAACCATGCAGTTGGCCAAGTGGGATCCAGCTGCTTTAACCACCGTGCCATTGGGGTGGACACACATCTGCAGATGTGCCTGCCTGCACGCTCTCTTGCCCACCGCTTGGGCTCCTGGAAGGCAGGTCAGTCAGTCTCCTTCCCTGTTGCGGGTCCAGAGTTCACACCCTGGTCCTGACCCAGAGAAGGCCCAATGGTCTCTGAGGAGTGGCCAGAGGCCTGGCACCCTCTCCTGAAGCCCCTCTCCACCCAGCAGGTCCCAGAGCAGAGCGGGAATGGCAGGGGCTCTGCAGCACATGGAGGTCACGGGCCAGGGAGGGGTCCTGGTGGCGGCCGGGAGGGCAGAGCTAGGCCCCCTTACCTGCATGGGCCGAGAGCACATGTTGGTGAGCACCTCCTTCCGGGCCAGCGAGTACTTGTCATCTCCGAATGTCTCAGTCAGACTTTTCTAGAAGCCAAGCCCAGAAATCGGTGTGATAGGTGGCCAGCTTGGTCACCACCTGACAGTCAGCTCCGGAGGCGTGGGGTGAGCTGTGGGGCCTAGCCCTCGCCAGTGGCTACAGGTGGGGGCAGGAGGGGCAGCAGCGCAGCCTGAAGCCTGGCTGAGCCTGAGCGGGTCCATGAGCGTCTGGCTGCCGGGCCTGGAAAGCTAGTTCCAGTCTCTGCCCTGGGGCTCCCAGCTTGGGCGAGAAGCTCCCTTCAAGGCCATGGGCGCCTGGCGTGGGAGGCTGTGTGAGGCTGTGCTCCAGGCGGGGAGCACTGGAACCACTACTCAAACGATGTGGCAGCTTCCAGTCACCCCAGCGCCACGCCCAGAGCGCCTGGGGCCGGGCCCTTCCAGTTCCAGGCCATAGGAGCCCTATCCGCATCTCACCACCAGCAGCCTCCCCGAGGCAGTCCTGTGAGGGAGCAGCCAGCCTGAGTCCCCCGGGCCCCCTTCCCTGGCAGGGCTGCAGGGAGCACCCAGGCTTCCATCTCCTCCCAGGGCGGGCCGCCCCGTCACTGCCCATCAGCCTCCACTCACGTTGAGGGCCCCCGCGGAGCTGAAGTCCATGGAGAGTCCCATCTGGTCGCAGAACTCCTCCAGGTCCTCCAGCATCTTCACCTGGGGCGGGGGGTGCCGGCGCAGCAGGGCCCGTGTGGGGAAGGCGCGGTGGATCTTGTGGGCGACCGCCATGTTGGCCAGGAGCATGAACTCCTCCACCAGCCTGCAGAGGGGTGATGAGAGGGGTCAGGACATGCCAGCCAGGCTCAGCCCTCGGTGTGGCTGGCCTCCTTGCCCTCAGGTCTCAGGGTACAGCGACCCCCAGCCCCGTGGTCTCACTTGGCCCTCCAGTGGCTGCCTCTCCTACCCCACCCCACCCTTCCTGCACCGATCTACTGCCAGCATCTTTGTCCTAAATTTTATCATCATCATTATTTTAATTTGTTACAGGGCACATCTGCCCGCTAGAGAGACCAACAGAGAAGAAGAGAGAAAAAAGGAAAGTGAGAAAGCACCCCCAAGGGGGATGGCCATGCTCAATTCCTTCTCCTCCACTCCCCTCTCAGGATTCTGGGTAGCATGCACATGTGCCCAGCATGTTTTCTTTCTTTTTTTTTTTTTTTTTGAGAGGTTTTCCCTATAGGGCGCGTGCACTCGCCAGACAGACAGAGACATAAAGACAGAAAGCGAGAAATCACCCCCCAGGGGGGATGGTCACGCCGCAATCCCTTCTCCTCCATTCTCCTCTCGGGATCTTGGGCACGCACGCACATGTGCCCGGCGTGAGTTGTAAGCCACCGGGTCCGGGACACGAACCGCGGTCTACTACGTGGGAGTCCAGTGACATAGCCATTATGCTAACTGCTGGTTTCCCCCAGCACATTTTCCAAGCTGCTGGGTCCGGGACTCAAACCATGCAGTTGGCCATGTGGGATCCACCTGCTTTAACAACTGTGTCATTGGGGCTGGACCCGCATTGTCAGATGTGCCCGCCTGCACACTGTCTTGCCCACTGCTTGGGCTCCTGGAAGGCAGGTCAGTCTGTCTCCTTCCCCGTTGTGGGTCCAGAGCTCATACCTTGGTCCTTACCCAGAGAAGGCCCAGTGGTCTCTGTGGAATGGCCAGATGCCTGGCACTCCCCAGGGCAGCCGTGCTGCAAGGAGCGCTGTGCTCACGCACGCCACCGGGACCCAGGGCTGCTCAGGGGGCTCTGGGCCGTGTGACAGTGCACTCTTCTCCCTGGGGGAATGTTCCAGAAGACACGCTCCCACCCAGGGCAGCTCAGATAGCAAGGGAAATACAGATCTGGGGACAAAGCGAACACGCTGGGCCCGGTGCGTGACCTCTTAGGAGTTACCACTCTCGCTCTGCTTCACTGAGTAGAATTAGATCTGACCAGAAGTTTGAATGGGTCCAGATCCAAATGAAAGTGGAGGTGAGCCAAGGACCCCAAGTGGGAGCAGAGACCAATGGGAGATGGAGGAGGTAGACCCAGGAGCCCAGGGGCTGGGGGGGGGGGCATCACACAGCCCCCAGCTGAGGTCAGCATGCCCCTGACCTGGGGTAGGAGGCCGCGTGCTGCTCTGTGCCATCCGGAGCGTCCTTGGCAGGACACAAGAGCTGAAGCCTCTGCCAAGGGGGCTGGGCACAGGCTGGTGCTACGGTGACCAGGACAGGATGTCCCTCGTGGGGAGCCCTCCCTTCCCTGCCTGGCCCAGGGCTGCGTGTCTAGCCCTGGAATTCTCTCGTGCAGGCAGGGAGGCCAGGGAAGAAGCTCCAGCAGGCCTGGCTGTTGCTGAAAGCCGGAGGACAACCCCCTTCCTAGAGGCATGGGCTGTGCTGCGGGATGAGCCCTGTACTTGAGCCGAACAGACACTGGGGAGCGCCCCAGTGTGCAAGGCCCCTCCTCTGCCTGGATGGGTGTGGCTCTGCTCTGCCCAGCTGTCCTGAGCACACCTGCCTTCCTGGGAGCGCTCTCTGCAGAGGAGGGACTGGGCAAGCGGCCCAGCAGAGCAGGCAGCAGAAGCTGGGGCCAGGAGCAGGCCTGGGCCTGAGGAGGTTACGCCAGTCCCGCACTCCCACGTGCTCCTTGGTGGGGACTCCTTTGGCGGGCCCGAGGTTCATGGCGGGGCAGGGTTAGAGCTTGGGCATAGGACTGCAGGGTCAGGCCCCGGCTGGCCCCTCCACCAGGCGGGAGACCCAGCCGTGGGGTGGGGAGCTTCCGCGCTCCCCGCTGGGCTGCAGCAGTCTTCCCAGTGCCCACCCTGCCCCCCGCCCTCCAGTCTGTCTTTGTGCCAGCACTTCCTGGTGAAGATCCTGTCCAAGCCCCTGAGCCATGCTCCAAGTCCTCTGGAAGAGGTCTGCACCCTGGCTCCACCACGGCGTGCGGTGGGATCCTGAAGAAGGCCCAGACCTCCCAAGCTCCGTCCTCATACCTGAGAGGGTGACGACCGCCTGACCACAGGCCTGTTGGGAAGGTGAGGGCATGCAAGGGGCTCCAAAAGGTCCATGGGAATGAAAAGCTTCTGCAAAAGCTACACATGGGTTTCAAAAATGTTTTGTACCAAAATAAACTTGTAGTCAAATTCCACTTCCCCAAGAACTGCTTGAAGTCCCCTCGTAACATGCTCCAAAGGCGGACCCTGTGCTGGGCATAGCACAACCTCGAGACACGAGCGGTGCCTCCCTCCTCACCCCCTTGCCGAATGGCTGTCTGGGGTTCCCCAACATGCTCTTCGCCTCTCCCCACTGCTCTGCCCCCTCCTTCGCTGCTGTCTAAGCTTTCCCCGAAGGCCAGACTGAAGCCCCCTCCCTGCCCCCTGCTCCGGGCTGCCTGGGATACTGCCCACTGCCACAGACTCCTCGGATTTGTTTCTATGTTCAGATCTCGTCAACCCAAGAGAGGTGTCAGGAAACACTGACAAGGTCTACTCTGCCCCGGGTCAGGCCACGTCACGACGTCCCAGACGCAAGCGTCTGCTCCTTTTGTTCGTTCGCTTAGCACCGTTATTACTACGTGCCGGGCATGGTCCTAGACTTGCCCCATGCAGTCGGAGAACCCTTGTGGCCAGGGAGCACCCAGTCTGCACGGTCTCCAGCCCAGCTGCAGCCGGGAGTGGGGGAAGAGGGAGCCTGTACCAGGGCCCTGGGCTGCGCCTTGACAGCAAGGCCAGCAGGGGGCAGCATGGCCCCATAGCAGGTTTCTGCGCGGTGGTGGGCAGGGTGAGGTAGCAGAGGCTGTGAGGGCAGCTTGGCCTGGCCGAGGACACCCCACTCCACTTTCAGCCAATACGCGCTCCTGCTCCAGGACCTTCGGGGCTCTCCACTGCACCCCCATGCTCTTGCATAAGGCCAATGGCGAGAACAGGGAAGAGACAGACAGAGGGTGGGGCTGAGGCTGGGCGGCCCCCGCAGGCCTGCAGACCCCAGGCCAGATGCTTGTCCAGTGAAGTCAGAACTTGTCCTCCCTGGACCCCCGCACAGTTCCAGCAGCCACCCAAGGCCTATTCAGACACAGACAAGTCTTACTCCTGTTAACCTGGGACGCGGTGTGATGCCACTTTGGACAGGGCTGAACTTGGACACGTCCTTTGGTGTCCCTCCGTCTCGGCTCCTCTGCAACCTCCAGTCTCAAGCCCTCCCGCCCTCCCTCCGCAGGTCGAGTGTTACGACAGCAGCCTTGAAACTCTCTCCAAGACAGCTGGGTGATATGAACACTCACACCCTGACAAATGTCAGCGACCCCCAATGGGGAGATGGCAGCACTAAGTCCCGATTCCCGGGGTGCTGCCAACGCTGCTCTGTGTTCTCGGAGAGGTGCAGGGACCACTTCCCTGCAGCCCGTCTTTAAAGTCCTCCTTACACCTGCAGGTGGGGTGGAGGGGACACAGGGAGGGGCCAGACTGTGAGCATGACACAGGGAGGCCAGCATGCACTGTGGTGGTCAAGGCCTTCGTGGGGGCTGGAAGGTGGGCCCTACGGAGTCCGGCACAGGGAGGCCGAGCCAAGCTGCCAGCCGGAGTGCCACTGAGTTCAGGAGTCACCGTCAGAAACGGGGCCAAGAACTACAGCATGGAAAGCCGGCTGGGCGGTGCCTGAGGTCGGGGGGTGCTGCTGCTCTTGTCTGGGGCCAGCAGAGACTCCCCTCTCCTGATCTAAGGAGTCCCAATGCCCCGGTCCATTTCCCAGGAAGGCCAGCAGGGGGCCCCCGGCATCTTCCTTCTGCAGGACCTGGGACGTGGCAGGAGCTTAGAACCCAGGAACTTCTGGGCAGGAAGGAGCCTTACAGTTCATGATCCGCAGCCTGTGGCCCAGGCCCAGGGGTCTCTGGGCTCCCACTCGGTGTTCTTTCCTGGCCAAAAGCTAGCTCTGGGGTTGAGGGCTTCCCTTAGCCAGGGAGGGCAGGGCTCTGAGGCAGTGCAGGATGGTGGAGGGGGCTCTGGTAGTTGACCCTGGAGGCAAGCCCCCTTGTACTCGGATCCCCTCCTTCTGACGGGCAAGGCCATGTGCACAGACCCAGCGGCCAGGCCTCAGGGGGTGCCCCGGGCTGTCCTGGGTGGTTAGGACAGGCTCTGGGAGCACACTCTGCACATGGGCTTTCGGAGCCCAAAGGAGGCACCAGGGCTACTGAAGGGGCAGAGCCCCGCACACTGCCCCGGCCTGGCACCTGCCTGTGGCTGTAACCCCTCTGCTCCCCAGCTGCGGCATCTCACGGGCATGAGATCACTCAGCCTTGCTGGGGAGGGGGCTGGAAGTGAGCAACTGCCTGACAACTGCTCCGAACAGGGGCTCCGGAATGGCTGCCGGCCAGGATCACCTTCCAGAACAGCGAGCCAAGTCCTCAGAGGCGCGGCCTCAGTCCCAGGCCTGGCATCTGCTGAGCATCTGGAGCCGGGAGCCACGGGGCCCCCACGACTCTGGAGGTCTGGGGCGGGGCTACGTGTGCTAGACGCTGCAGCGCCAGGGCAGGCCTTAGTGCTCCTTCACAGCAACCCCGACCTGTGCTGGGGCTCTGGGTGCTCCGGGCAGGGGAGAAGGGCAGGTGTGAGGCCTTGCATCCCAGGGAGGGGCTCAGCAAGGAGAGGCTGCAAGCAACTACACACACACTCCACACAGGCAAGGGGACTTTGGTCTAGAATAGTCTCCCAGCCTGTTGCTGCTACTTAAAGAAAAAACATGTCAATATGTGGACTCCCTGAAAGTTCATGGAAAATACATGGACTTCAAACATTTTTTGCACTAAAATCAACTTGTACTTTAATTTCACTTTCCATAAACTTTTTTTTTTTTTTTTTTTTTTGAGAGGTTTTTGCTATAGGGCATGTGTGCTCGCCAGACAGACAGAGACAGAGAGACAGAAAGCAAGAAATCACCTCCCAGGGGGGATGGCCACGCCACAATCCCTTCTCCTCCGTTCTCCTCTCGGGATCTTGGGCATGCACGCACATACGCCTGGCGTGAGTTTTAAGCCACCGGGTCTGGGACGTGAATTGCGGTTGACTACATGGGAGTCCAGCTACATAGCCATTATGCTAACTGTTGGTTCATCCATAAACTTTTGGAAGCCCTCTTGCAGACACATATGAAATGTAGCAGGTTTTTTTATACATACACACAACACAAACATATGTATTCAGTGTGTGTGTGTGTATATATATATATATATATATATATATATATACACACACACATTTTTGTCAGAGTGTGCATGTGGTAGCCAGAGAGAGCGGTAACCCCTCCCCTCCATTTTCTCCTTCCCAATAGGACTCTGGGCAAGCATGCACACGTACCAGGCCTGCTCAAGTCACTAGGGCTGGGACTCGAACCACAGTCACCCATGTGGGATCTGCTCCTGATATGTGGCGACTAACCATTGTGCTGGGGCCGGCCCCACTGTGTGTGTGTGTGTGTGTGTGTGTGTGTGTGTGTGTGTGTGTTTTAAGACTTTTGCTATAGGGTTCATGTACTTGCTAGAGAGAGAGACTGAGACAGAGAGTGAGAAATTGCCCCCTGGGGAGGATGGCCACGCCTCAATTCTTTCTCCTCCAGTCTCCTCTCAGGATCTTGGGCACCCACCCACACACACACACCCAGCGTGAGATTTTTTTTTGGAGAGGTTTTTGCTATAGAGCATGTGTGCTTACTAGAAAGACAGAGAGAGACAGAGAGACAGAAAGTGAGAAATCACCCCCCCCGGGGGGGGGGGATGGCCACGCCACAATCCCTTCTCCTCCATTCTCTTCTTGGTATATTGGGCATGCACGCACACACGCCTGGCAAATTTAAGCCACCTGGTCTGGGACTTGAACCGTAGTCGACAACATGGGAGTCCAGCGACATGGCCATTACGCCATCTGCTGGTCCCAGCACTCAGCGTGAGTTTTAAGATGCTGGGTCTGGTATTCGAACCACGGTCGACTATGTGGGAGTCCAGTGATGTAACCATTACGCTATGAACATCCCTCTGCTTGGGAACCAGCAGTTAGCGTAATGGCTATGTCGCTGGACTCCCACGTAGTCGACCGCAGTTCGCGTCCCAGACCCGGTAGCTTAAAACTCACGCCGGGCACGTGTGCGTGCGTGCCCGAGAGGAGAATGGAGGAGAAGGGACTGTGGCGTGACCATCCCCCCTGGGGGGTGATTTCTCGCTTTCCGTCTCTATGTCTCTCTCTGTCTGGCGAGCGCACGCGCCCTATAGCAAAAACCTCTCAAAAAAAAAAAAAAATCCCTCTGCTTAACTGGAAGACGGTGGCTCTGCTTTCAGTAGCCAGGGACCTGGGTATGTGTGTCTGTGGCAGAAAGAGTGAGGGAGTGAAGGGGCAAGGGTGCCCTGCAGGGAGGCTCCTGCCCTTCACCTCTCTGGGCTGAACCACAGTTAGCCACGTGGGGTCTGCTCCCTCTGACCTGCCCTCTCCCCTTGCCCGTGTGCACTGGCCGTGCCATCTGAGAGGTAGGAGAGGCCTATGCTTACCCACTTGGCAGCTGGCAAGGGGTCCCAGCTCTGCCACACACTACGTGCAACATCAGGCACTTTTCTTAATTTCCTGACTCTTTGCTTGTTATCGAAAAGTTAGGGATGCCACGTACAAGCGCCGGGCCCTTCCCAGATAGTACATTGTCGTTATGCCCCGATGTGCCTGGCCTGGTGCCCGACATTAGGGCTTGGGCTAACCACACAGCAACATTTCCAGAAGCTTCTGTCTTCCAAGCACAACGCCACCATCTGCCCAGCCTCCACCTCTGACCTCCTGGCCTCCCCACCGCTCGCTGTGCTTGGCCCTGTCTGCTTCTCCACGCTGACCCTGCTGAGCCCCTCAGCAGTGACCACTGTCCTGAGACGGTTCCACTTCCTGGAGTGATGAGGCTGTGTCCAGGCCCAGGGCTTCTTTCTCCCGCCCCCAGGCACACACTCCAGCACACTGGATTCTAGCTCTTTCTTGGTTATCACTCACTCTGGGCAGGCTGTGTGAGGGCCCTGTCCTTCCCGTCACAGCAGGGACAGCATGGCTGCAGTGGCATGCTTGGTCGCAGGCTATGTCCCCTCCCCACCCTGACGTACGCTCTGGTCTCAGTGTAGACGCTCAACTAGTCTATGCAGAAAGGAGGACGCCGAGCAGGGGCACACCAGGGCTGGAGGCTGGGTCCCCGCCTGCCACCTCCTGCCCCCAGGGCACACGGTGCTCCCCCATGTGCTTCTATGCCCCAGCACCTGCTGCTGGTGCTATGCACAACACAGGGCCCTGTCTGACACTGGCAACCGCTATGGGAACGAAGCCGCGGCTGTCTCCTGCCTTCTCCTCCCCAGTCCAGGGTCACCTGGGCACCACTCCCACCCCACACAGACCGTGGCTGCATTACTGCAAACACCCTGCAGCCCGCCTGCCCGGTCCCTCGGGGCCGTCGCTTCGGTGCCCTTGCTGAGCTCTTACTCATCCTCACTGGCCTGCGTGCCGCCGGGAGGGAGCCCGGGAAGCGCCATGGCAGACTTGGTCAGGTGCAGCCAGATGGCACCCCACTACATGCGCCTGTAGCCCGGGTGGTCCTCTCTCTTCTGCGTGGGAAGGCCGACTGCACAGAGGCAAAGCCCCAAGCCCCATAGCTCCTTCGAGGCCCTGTCCCCAGAGGCTACCATGGGGCCATGTCTCTGTGTAAGAGTAACTCCAAAAGACAGCAAGGAAGGAAATATTTTACATAAAAGGATGAAAGAGCAAAGGCATGAGGCTTGGGATAGAGAGTGCAGGGACAGCTTGCCAGACCTGGGGCCCTGGACTCAAGGATCTGAACCCTGGGAAGCTGGGAGGCTCCTGAACGAGGGACGGACATTTTAAGGACCTTTAAGAGGGACACAGTGGGGACCAGCAGTCAGCGTAATGGCTATGTCACTGGACTCCCATGTAGTCGACCACGGTTCGCGTCTTGGACCCGGTGGCTTAAAACTCAGGCCGGGCCTGTGTGCGTGCGTGCCCAAGATCCCGAGAGGAGAATGGAGGAGAAGGGACTGCGGTGTGGCCATCCCCCCTGGGGGGTGATTTCTTGCTTTTTCTCTGTCTCTGTCTCTCTGTCTGGAAAGTGCACGTGCCCTATAGCAAAAACCTCTCCCAAAAAAAAAAAAAGGGACACAGTGAAGGGCCAAGGCATGGGCCAGCAGCAGGTGCAGAGAGGCAGAAAATGCAGGGGCCTGTGGCCTGCAAGAAGCAGCCAGAGGTGGCAAGAGAGGGAGGCAGGGCCAGAAGCCACAGCTGCACAGAGCGTGTCTCTGGGCACAGGGACCTGAGGGAGACAGGTGTGAGGCAGGTGGTAGGAGGGCCAGGACGTGGCCAAGAAGCAGCCGTGGTGAGAGGAGGGCAGAAGGCTGAGCTGTGGCAGGCTGTCCACAGTGCGAACGCTATGTAGAAACAGTTCGGGGCTCACACTGGGCCACAGGCTTGGTGAGTATGAGCACGCTGCCGTGACAGTGGGGCTGGGGACCTCGTCCAGGCCAGCGGGTGGACACAACTCATCACGGCTACTAGTGAAAGCCACAGGGGTCTGCCTGGCCAGGAGTGAGGAGGGTCTCTGCAGTCGTTCTGGCTGCAGTGTCCAGGATCTGAAAGCACTGCTGTGTTTTCAGAGCCGTGGAGAGCTATGGGTGAGAGCGACAAAGGGCCAGCCAGCGCCGGGAGAGGAGGACAGGCCGTCCAGGCCGGGGCTGACATCTCGTCCTGAGGAGGGCAAGCCGGGAGCTCCCACTGGGGGCTGCCCTAGTGGGATGGGGAGGAGAGGCTTGCCGGACGCCTGAGGCAGGTCCTTGCAGCGCCTGCAGGCTGTCTGCATGGCCCACTGGCCCACAGGAAGGTCGGGCCTGCTCAGCAGCTGCTGCACGGCACCTGCAGGTTACAGCATTTCTCAGCAGCCCAGGTTTCAGCGCGGAGGCCTCGCCAGGCACAGGCAGAGGGGCAGAGGGCTCTGTCCAGAGGGCTCAGGGCAGACACGTAGACACTGGCAGCCCCAGGATGGCAGAGATGAGTGGAGGAGCGACTGGTGACCGTGAGCACTGGCGGGAGGGTGTTCTCTCTGAAACTGTCTTGTCAAGGCCGCTGGGCCCAGGAGAGACAAGACCTGTACTGTCAGGTCAACAAAGACGGCGGCCACCTCGCAGAGCCCTGATGGCAGGGCCAGCTCCCTGGGCAGCAGTGGGGTCAGGGCAGCTCACTGCAGCCAGGCCGGCTACCACCCCCGACAGGACGAGCAGAGGGATTGGCGGCCAGGCGTGCTATGGTAGGCAGCCTGTCCTGACCTAGCCTGCTCGGCCTTGCCCCAGGTGCCCATGCCACACTGAGCCCCTCACCTGCCAGGTCTCCAAGGATATCCTGTTTCCAGGTCCCTTTACCAGCGCAATGAGATGTGAAGCGCCACACCCAGAACCCTTGAGAGTGGCTTTGGAAATGACGAGCTCATCCAGAGCCAGGGCACAGCGGCACGGCTGTCGCCCAAACCTGAAACTGCATCGTTTTCCAAGACCGAGACTGAGTGTGAGACGAGGGCAGCCTCTGCTCTGGCTGCCGGGCGTGTGTCGCACCTCTGTGGGAGTCTCGTGCTGATGCAGTTAGGCCGCTCACAGAGACCGCCCCATTAGCTCTCGGTGCCCACGGCTATCTTGAAAGTGGGATGAGGACTGTTCGCAGCCTGTCGGAATCCAGGGCCTCCGAAGACTTGCCCACATGGGCACAGCCTCGCCGTGGGCTCCGTGGGCCATGAAGGCGGCTGCTGGGCCCCTCTCGGCAGCTGTGCCTGAGCAGTCCGCTCTCCATGGCCAGGGCTCGCGGGGGTGGGGGTGGTGGCCGTCTGGTGGGGGCCTCCTGCTCTCCCAGCAGCCCAAAATTGAGTGCGGTGTGCTGGAAACACAGGGCCCGGGGCTTGGGAGGTAGGAGTCAGCAGCCCCGAGCACGGCGAGCTGGGAAGGTCTCGCTGCAGCTCCCTCTCCAGGCCTGGCCAGGTGGGGCTGGTGCATGGGAGCTGGCAGGGGAGGCCCGGAGAGGGAGCTGCAGGCAGAAGGCGGGCGGGCAGAGGTCACGGGAGGAAACAGGCTGACGGAGGGGTGCCCGCCCACCACCCTGCTGCGGGCCTTGGGGGCACAGGGTGCCGTGGCCCGGAGTCGAGCACACGTCACACGGGAGCCTCTCGCTGACCCCTCTCCTCCTGGGCGCGCAGCAACCTGCTGAACGCCTTGGACATTCCCACGAAACCGCAGGGAAATGAATGGGGCCTGGTTCGCAGGCATGGAAAACCCCAGAGGAGAGGGCCTCTGGAGCCAGACATAACAGGCCCTGCGGGTGAGGCCGGAGCCAGGTTTCCTACTCGGTCAGGGAGGCTTAATCCACTCCAGGGCCTTCCTATAGGTTCAGCGGGCGGGGCCGTGCTGCAGCGAGGCACGTTTCCGTGCTGTTGGCCTGGCTCGCAGGGAAGTCTCCAGAGGCCAGGTCCAACAGGGGCCTCTGGCCCTGCCAAAGGGAGGCCCAGTGGCTGTGGTGGGGGGGGGGGGAGGGGACTTGCCAGGAGCCCGGGTGACCGTGCAGAAAGCCTTTGTCAGCGTAAAGCTAGCCCAGAGCCTCGCTCCCTTCCCAAGGCTTGGGCTGTGCTCAGGGAGGCCCAGGACAGGCCGGCAGGCACAGAGCGCCCAGCCCTCGGCAGGCACAGAGCGCCCAGCCCTCGGCAGGCACAGAGCGCCCAGGACAGGCCCCGGCAGGCACAGAGCGCCCAGGACAGGCCGGCAGGCACAGAGCGCCCAGGACAGGCCGGCAGGCACAGAGCGCCCAGCCCTCGGCAGGCACAGAGCGCCCAGCCAGGCAGCAGCCTGTGCTGTGTGGCTTCACAGCGCCGGGCGACTGGGGCGCGCTGGCTCCTTGATGGCGACAACGCAGACACATTCTCGGGCCCCAGCCACCTTCACGGCTCTGCTGCCCTGCTGGACTCCTGGCCGGGGCGCTCCATGCCCAACAGTGGGGCTGGCTCTGGAGCCTGGACTCAGGCCGGGGGCCGAGTGGGTCATCCCTGATTTCTGGAGGGATCAACTCTGATTTTAAAAGCAGGCTTTGGGTTCTAAGGTTCTAAGAAACTGAAGGACAAGGTGTTCTGGAACGGTCCTCTCTCTCTCTCTCTCTTTCTCTCTTGCTCCTCTCTTGCTCTTATACCCACAGACACTACAAAAGAGAAAGGATGAGCCGTGTCCTGGGAGCTCACCTGCTGTGCTCCTGCAGGGTGAAGCGACTCCGCTTTCTGGAACATGCCCGGCCCCCACGGCTGCTAGGGAGCAGGGTCCTTCCAGTTGCTACCGGCTCCCAGGAAACCAGAAACGCAGTTGCAGGTCTCGGCTGGGTTCTCGGGCACTTTCTCCCCTACAGCTCCACCCCTCCCACGGGAGGCATGTCAGTCCTAACGGAACTGAGCCTTAAAGAGGCTGCAGCAGGTGGCTGGCCTGGCAGAGCTTGGAGAGGGACAAGGGTTTTTCTGCCACCTCTACCTGTGGTGGGAGGGGCTGTCAGGGTGCAGAAGCCCATGCTTACCTGATGCGGTGGAGGAAAGGGTCATGTGTCCCGGAGGGAGGGATTTCCCGGGGTTCTTGAGGTAAGCAGTAGCTCCTCAGCCAGAGGAGGTAGGGGGTCTGGATCCCGTACGCCGTTCCAGAGCAGGTGTCTGAGGGGAGACACTTGGTTCTGGGCCACCTCCCACCTTGCAGCAACCTAGCCTCAGCAAGTCCTGGGGGCGGCCACTGCCCTGCTGAAGATGACCAGAGAGCGGTCTCAGCCTCCATCCCGGGGCATCCAGGGAGGGGCCTGAAAGTCCCGCCTGAAAAGCAGCGGCCTCTATGCGGGGATAGCTGTGGTCAGGGCTGCAGAGGCTGGAGCTACGTGGGGGTGGCTCTCAGCGTGGGGCACTGGGCCACCAGGAGAGCCCCACAGATGCTGTCCTCATCTGCACTGGCTCCCGCCTGGTCTCAGTTCGACTTCCTGTCTGCTCCTGCGGCGGGGAAAGATCAGGCAGGGTGTGTGCTGGGATGGGGACACGGGCAGACCGGCATGGGGACGTGGTCAAGGCTATCTGAGCTGTCAAGCCGCCTTGGGAAACTGCCTGGGCACACCGCTCATGGAGTGCCGGTCTCAGAAGTCACCTGCCAGATCTCTACCTTTGAATGGCCTCTTTACGGCTTTGCACACACCCAAGGGTGGGCCACGATTCCCATTGTGTGTGGAGGCTGAACCAGCTTCCTTGAAACAATCATCTTGAGAAATCTTGGGGCAGCCATCAGCCCTTCCTTCTCACCCTAGCCCCAAGGCAGAGCCCAGGGCTGACCTGGAGCCAGCAGCAAGAACACCGAAGGCTGAGGCTGCCGGGGCAGCAGTGGCGCTGGGCCGAGGGTCTTCCTGCACCTCCTGCTCCACGGCAGTCCCGCCAACACGGGCCCTCTGCACAGATCAGCCAACGGACCAGAGATGTTCCGCGGATCCCCGAGCTAGGCACGAACGCTGCCTCCTGGACGATGAGGGCCCTCGCGCTCACACCGCACCGTGGTGTGCTTACTGCCTGGTCCTGCCGGCTGCTCACCTCTGCCAGCACGAACCTCTGGTGGGTGAGGTTCCCACACACAGGGGCGCCCACAACGTATTTGTTCTCATCTGCAATTGTTGGTTTGTTTCTGTAAGACTAAGACCTCGTCCCCTGTCTTTTTTAATTGTCAGAGGGTGTGTGCTCTCAGCAGAGGCAGACAGAAGGACAGAGAGGGAGTGAAAGCACCTCCTGGTGGGGTGTAGTCGCCCAACAATCTCCTCTCCATTTCTCCATCCTGTAGGATTTTGGGCGTGCACGCACACCTAGCACGTTTTCTTTCTTTCTTTCTTTTTTTTTTTTTTGAGAGGTTTATGCTATAGGGTGCGTGCACTTGCCAGACAGACAGAGAGACAGAAAGCGAGAAATCACCCCCCAGAGGGGATGGCCACGCCGCAATCCCTTCTCCTCCATTCTCCTCTCGGGATCTTGGGCACGCACGCACACGCACCTGGCGTGAGTTTTAAGCTACTGGGTCCGGGATGCGAACCGCAGTCGACTACATGGAAGTTCAGCGACATAGCCATTACACTAACTGCTGGTCCCACCTGGCACATTTTTCAAGCCACCGGGGCCAAGATTCAAACTGCAGTTGGCCTGTGGACCCAGCTCCCTTAACCAGCAGGCTACGGAGCAGGTCTGCTTCTACATTTTATGCTGTTTCCTCAGGCCATGGCCACGTGGCCTGCATTACAACTGAGGGTGGGGAGAGAGGGTGAGCGGGTACGTGGACCTCATTTCAGAGCTAAGGACACAGGCCTGGGGCGTAGCTCTGGCCACGGCTGGCAGGAGTGCCTTTGGGTATCTCTGCACAGGCCCGATGCCGGGGCTTTGCCAATCTCAGCCCCTCCGAGTCTCACGGCCAGTCGGAATTCCCATTATTCCCACAAGCGGTGCTTTATTACCATTCACACCAGCTCAGACCACGGGCCCCAGATGCCCCGTCCACAGGGACACCCTCAGAAGACCCTGTCTTTCTCGCTGCGAGCCCCCGAGGATGAAGGAGCAGTAGGGCTTTGTACCAGCTCCCGACCAAATGCTCTGCTGACAGTGGGGACCCAACATGGGGTCGGCCCAAGGCTATGCTGAACTGGGGCGATGGGCACAAGGGGTCTGCTGCGTAGTCACTGTCCTCCCTCCTGAATGCCATGGGCTCCAGCAGTGGCTCAGCAGTGTCCCTAATCATGACCTGACTCTCCGTCTGTCCTCTGAGGGACCGAGGCCTTCTCCAAGGCTGTTTCCTGCACCCAAGGCTGGCCACACTGGGTAGGCAAATTGGCAGGCCCATTTAGGCAGGCTGGGCTGGGCCCCTGTTGTCCCCTTGGGAGCCTTGTTTTCAGGCCCTTGCTCAGCCTCTATCTCTCTCTCTTGCTGTCTAGGTGGACAAAGAGGTGAGAAAGAGGACTGAGCCCTGTGCCACCACCTCGCAGCCCAAGGCTGCTTCCTCCCACCTGTGTCCGGGCCCGGCTTTCGGTCTCTGGGAGGCCACTGGGAGGTGCACAGTGCTGAGCACGTTTGCCAGCTCTGCTCCGGTGCTCCTGTCCCTGAATAACGGCATGGCTGCTGCCCAGCTCCTCTGAGGGTCTCCCTAGGTGACGGCTGCCCCACTCTACCCTGGCCATGTGCTAGACCATGGCTCTGAAGGGGAGGGCACGTGGGTCACAGGGCTGGGGCAGCAGGATGGGGAAGCCATGGAGACCTGCCGACACCATGTTGGACATCCTGCCCTGGGGGCCGCTGAGACCCTCTGCTGTCCTGAGAGGGCGCTCTCTCACCAGCTCCGAGCTGGGCAACGGCCGGCCCTGTTCTCCAGTGAGCTCCCTACTGTCAGAGAAACCTCCAGAAGTCTGGCAGGTCAGTCCTTCAGCCTGGACTGGTGACCAGAGTCCTTGGCAGGGTAGTGCTCTGGGGGGCGCCTGGCTGTCACCCTGAAGGCTGAGGCCCGATGGGACACACTGAGTTTGCTGTGACCACGTTCTGCCTCGCCCACACACAGCTATCGCGGGACACCAACGCAGGGGCCGTCGTGGCCGTGGCCGCACTGGCTGGCAGGTTCCCTGGTGAGTGGAGACGGCCCAAGGGCAGCTGGCCTCGCTCCGAACACAAAGCCCAGCAGACTAAAAACTCTCCTGCCCTGAAGCCATTTCCCCTGAACTCACACACGCCTTGTCACCCGCTGGGATGTGGTGTCGCTCTGGCAGAGCTCTTGCTAGTTACGTGACTTTAAAAATATTGACACACAGTTTGGGGAACTGGGTTCAGAGTAGTTTAAGTGGCTATGTTCCCGTGCAGAGCATGCGGGCTTCCCCAATACTCCACATACCTGCCCCAGACACACACACCTCACACACTCACATACACACTCACACCCACCCACCCACACCCCCACACACTCACATACACACTCACACACTCACACACCCCCACACACTCACATACACACTCACACCCACCCACCCACACCCCCACACACTCACATACACACTCACACCCACCCACCCACACCCCCACACACTCACATACACACTCACACCCACCTCCACACTCACACACCCCCACACACTCACATACACACATCCACCTCCACACTCACACCCCCCCACACTCACATACACACTCACACCCAGCCCACCCACACTCATACACCCCCACACACTCACATACACACTCACACCCACCCACCCCCACACACTCACACCCATCCCCCACCTGCCCCCCACACTCTCACACATCCACTCACACACACACACACACTCACCCCCCCACTCACATACACACACTCACACCCACCCCCTCCCCACACTCTCACACACACACTCTCTCGCACACTCTCACAACGTCCCAGGTGGCCTGAGCACCCAGCTCTGCCTTCTGCTTCAGCACGGAGGACAGGGAGGGCGGCTGGGGGGTGGGCGAGCAAGGAGACCCTGGTTCTCATCCTCGTCTCTCCCCTAGCGTCCTGTAAAAGGACTTCCGCCCATTCCCACCCTCAGCTCCACCTGAGAACAAGACCAACCGATCGAGCCCTTCGTGTCTCCAGGCGTGAGTCAGGGGTGAAGCCAGTGGACGCCCACGCCGGGCTGGACCTGGGGCTCTGCCCCTCAGAGTAGCCATGCTCCATGCCCCGTCCGTCTTGCAGGGCAGCCTGGGGACAGGGGAGCCCCGTCTATCTGGGACTTCTCCCCGCTCCAAGGAAGCCTTCCTGGCACCGGGAACAACCAGCAGTGTCCTCCGGAGCCTCTTCACAGGTGGCTCAGGCCAGGCCTGAGCAGCCAGGCATGACTCGGAGGGGAGCCTGTTCCCTGCAGGCACCCCTCGGTGACAGCTGCTCTCCTTGTTAGAGGGCTCTCTGGCCTCCGTCCAGCTGCCCTGGCAGGATGGCCTTCGCCAACGCCCTGCAGGGCCCTATGTGGTCCTTGGGCTGGGTCTGTCCTCTCTCAGCCCGGCCTCTTGCCTCCAAACCAGCCACTGCGGAGGGAGAGCAACTGCGCTTGCTGGCTAAGGGCACTGATGGCCACCATGGGCTGCAGGGCTCTGTGGGACTAAGCCTCGTCCTCACTGCCACACTGGCTGTGTGGAGTCACTGCGGGACGGTGGTTGGCAACGACAGGAGAACCAGCTCTGGTGCCACCAGGGCAGGCGTACAGGCATGCAGCCCAGGGCATGTCCCATGTGCCAACCTCACATGTGGGTGCCCCGATTCCAGACTGTCTGCCCAGGAACGGCCCAGCCAGCCAGGCGGGGCCAGGAGACTTGTGCCCTCTGGGTGCCGAGGTGCACAGGGCCTAACGCTCTGGTGTCAGGGGTTCTCAGAGAGGCTGAAGAGAATCCCCCCACCAAGTGCTGCTTCTGGAATGCTCGTGGAGTTAAAGGAGCAATGGTCAGGCCTGAGCAGGGAGAGGGGCCTCCTCTGTCCATGAGCTGCAGGGGGTCCCCATGATCTGCAGGGGCCTCATGATCCGTAGGGGTCCCATGATCCGTAGGGGGCCCCACAGGCCTTAGAAGCAGCCCTCGGCTCGGCCCACTGGTGCCTGGCAGGGCTCTTTCCTCTTTGGCCCCGTCCACCTTCTCCCAAGCACCTGCCTCCCCTTGAGTGGAAGCCTTGGGACCATCGGGCATCAAAGCAGGCTTCTTTGCCTCTCTGTCCTCATGGCCAGCAGCCTCCAGGTTATTTGTGGGGATGAAGGAAGGTAAGCTGGTGAGGCGCTGCCTCAGGGCCGGGTGCAGCGGGCACGCCCTAAATGTCAGTTACTACTGCGACCCTGAGATTTCTCGCACCGAATCACCAGGCAGCTTCTGCCGCCTGAAAACAGAGCACGGACACAGAGCATGGGGGGGAGGAGACATGACTGCGGGGCAAGGGCACGGAGCAGGGGGGGGACAGACTGCGGGGACGGACTGCAAGGGGGGCACAGGGCACGGAGCACGGGGGACGGAGGGACAACTGCGGGGCACGGGCACGGAGCAGGGGGACGGAGACAACTGCGGGGCACGGGCACGGAGCAGGGGGAGGAGGGATGACTGCGGGGCACGGGCACGGAGCACGGGGATGGAGACAACTGCGGGGCACGGGCACAGAGCACGGGGGATGGAGGGACGACTGCGGGGCACGGGCACGGACCACGGGGATGGAGACAACTGCGGGGCACGGGCACGGAGCACGGGGGACGGAGGGACGACTGCGGGGCACGGGGAAGGGGCACGGAGCACGGGCACGGAGCACGGGGAAGGAGACGACTGGGGGGGCACGGAGCACGGGGAAGGAGATGACTACGGTGGGGCATGGAGCACGGGGGAAGGAGATGACTGTAGGGCACAGACATGGAGCATGGGGAGGAGAGACGACTGCGGGGCACGGACACGGAGCACGGGGAAGGAGTGACAACTGCGCTCCCTGCATATGCCTACTTGGCACCTGTGGAGCCACTGGTGTGGCAAACACTGTGGGCCTGGGGGGACACCTCCCTACTCTGGGGCGCGGAGTCAGACCCACACACGCTCACCACCTCCTAGTGGAGTTTCATCAGTGTCACAAGGTGCTCTTCCCTCGGCACCTACTCCCCGTGCAGCCGCACTCTGGGCAGCACCCCTCCCTCGGGGGTCCCGGGAGAGCCCTCCTGCCTCCCCACCTCCTCCCTGGCTGCAGGGGTGTTCACGTGCCACTGCAAGGACTTCATGGCTGTCCACGGGCACGAAACCAAGGTGGGCCCTGCCTCAGTGAGGCTCTGGAGGTGGCTCTGAGCCGGGCAGCAGCCAGCCCGACAGCCCCACAGCTGGAAAAGACACCGGGAAAAGGCCGAAAGGAGTGGGAAGTCCCCGCCGTGCAGAACCACAGCGACGGCTTCCAAGGGTGTGTTACAGAAGGCACGGTGACGGCCCTGCCCCTCCTCCTGCCCCGGCGGCTAATGAAGGAGCTGGGTTCAGCGGAGGGCTGCGGAACGAGGAGGCGCAGTCTGTGTAGATGCCCCGAACACCCCGACAGCCTTGGTCTGAAACGTGGTGAGAAATAAGCAAAAGCCAGGGCCTGGAGCGGCCAACGCAGACGCCAGAGCTGGCACTAACGTGACTCCCACGGATGCCCCTCCTTCCTTGACGCAGCTGTCACTCGATGAGCAGTGTGACAGTGTGCCTCGGCGTACCGCTCCGGGGCTCGTGCTCACCGGGGGTGGAGGGTGCTGCCGGCCTCTCCCTGATAGCAGTGGAGAGGTGACAGGTGACTCTGACCATAGAGGTGAGACAGCCAGGTGGGCAGGGCCTTGGTGAAGTCGAGACGACACTTGGCACCGTGGGGCAAACGGCACTGCAGAGTGTGGTGGACTCTCACATGATGCTTTTATATCATAGATGAGCATGCCGAGGAACCCTACATTATCAAAGAAGGGCCGCAGCGTGCCCACGTACGCCGTCACAGGAAGGCGCACGGTCTAAGAAAACAGCTGAGCACTGAAGAATAAATCCTCTTAGGCTGAGGACACGGGCCTGCAGGACAATCCCTTCCCTGTTACTCGGGGCATTCCGACGGTGCAGCACACACAGAACCCCACAGTCAGTCACACAGGGCCAGGGTCAGTGCCAGTGAGGAGGTGCCCTGGAGGCCTGCACCAGGAGGCGTGGGCACAGGGCTCCCGGCGCTCTGGGGAGGGAGGGCTGCCGGGAAGCGTGCCAGGGGCTGAGCCACACCCTCTGCCCTCACTGCCCACTCTTGGGGTCTACTCTCACACTGGACCTGCCCCTCAGGCTGGCCTGGGCTGGAAGGGTGGACTCCCTCATCTCCTACCCCAGAGCCTGGCCCAGCGGTGCCTGGCACGTCCTTGGGGCAGGCATGGGGTCCCATGGGGTCAGCCAGAGGGTAGCTCCGTGCGCTACATCTCAGCCAGGCCTTGTGCTGGGTCTTCAGAGCAGCAGCCCAAGTCGGCCACTTCCTCTCACTGAACCCAGCGGGCATGAACTGGGCACTTGCTGAGTCACTCAGATCTCATCGCACCTGGGTGCCCGCCATCGCAGCTTCCTCAGGGAGCGTGCTCGGTGCTCAGGGAATGAGGCAGCGACGAAGTGATTTGCATCCCTTGATAGTCTGTGCTTGCCGTCAAGCAAGTCCCTCAGGCTTCGGAGGCTTCCTGCCCAACCCCAGAGAAAAAGCCACAATGCCCTGGAAAGCCAGGGAGTGGCAGTGAAGAAAGATCAGGAACCCTTCTCAAGAGGGCAGAGCCAAAAGCTGAGAGCACTAGGCACGGTCTGGCCAGCTGCCAGGAAGTGCAGGCGGCACGGCCATGGGCACCTTGCTGCGGGCTCACCCTTCATGCAGGTCTGGGGCCCATCTCTTCTCCGGGCTAGTCTCCTGGACAGTCTCTTAGGTCTCTGTGGCCGAGGCTTGGGCTCTGGGCCCAGGTCCCTAAGAGAGGGTGCTGATGGCAGAGGCACCTGCTACTTTAGGTACCTGAGCCCGCCCTGGAGTCTGGCGCAGAACCCAGGTGAGGAGGGGGCTAGAGGCCCGTGACCGGCTGGCCTGGAATGGCATGGCCCCGTGGATGTGACGGCCCTTCTGTGACTCCTTGAGTCTTGGAAAGGGGGAGCCTCTCTGAGTTTAAAACTGCCAGGCTGAGCCCTCAGCCTGTAACGGGTAGCCTGAGGGACTGGAGAGCAACCTGCCCCGGGCAGATGCACTCAGAGAGGCACAGAAGACACAGTCCCAGGAATCGCTGATGAGGTATGGATGTGGCGGGAACAAGTACAGAGAAAACAACGAGCTACTTCTGACTACCCTCTGTCACTGTGAGAGCACGTCGTCACCTGCTCTGAAGCATCTGGACAAATCTGAAAGGCTCCGAGGCCCTGGGGAGCTCCCTGGAGTGGAAAGCAATACAGTCCACCAGTGAGCAATGGGGGTAGCGAGTTACACTCAGGACATTTAACTCCAGAAAGACAGAAGCCATTTGCTCCATGTGACACTGTGTGAAACTGACCAGGAAAACGTGACTCTTTTATAAGTCTTGGAGAGGTTTGAGACATTTAGTTTCAAGAGTACTCGTCCTAGGGCTTTCTGTCTTGCAGAGAAATCTCTGGGGTCATCCTGGGGGAGTTATTTAGGCTGTAAAAGGAGGGTGCGAGGATAATGGGGCCTCTCTCAGGCCCAGGGTGCTCTCTGCAGCCCCAGGTTTATGAGGCCTCTGGGGCCTGTTTGCTTTGGGTTGCGACCATGTCTGTGCTCTGGAGTCCTCTCTCTGAGTCTCAGCAGGGAAAGAACCAATACACCCACACAGGACCCAGAACCCTGGGCTAGGACAGCTGGGACTATGACGGGGGTAGGAACGCACGGTCCTGCCTTCCACTGGAGCAGCTGGGATAGCGGGAGTGTCTGGGCCCCCTCCCAGGACCAGCACCACAGCAGGGCAGGGGGAAGGAGGCCCTGTGCGTGGCCTGGGTGGCTGGGCCAGGGCTCAGGAGCATGCAGGTGCAGCCTTGAGGGGCATTGGCGCACAGGGCGAGCCCTCTGGTACCTCAGTTTGCTTCCATGGCAACAGAAACCTGAGAAAAGTGGGATGGGGCAGAGGGCAGGATCTCTGGGGGAAAGGAAAGGATCCTATGTGAACCTGTGAGGGAGTTTAGCAGCCCTCCTCTTGAACGACTGGGACAAAAGTGGTATTTTTATGACTTGGAGGGTTACTCATCCTACATTCTACCAAGGAATCAGGGAATAGGAAGAACTGCCTGGACGCTGGATTCTGAAGAGTCTGTTTGAATCCCTGGTTCAACTGTATAGCCAGGAAATGCTTCTGGAAAAGGGGAAAACAAAAACTCCTTTACAAGGTTAAATAAGAGGAGCAGTCGTGTGATAAACGTTAATTCCTTTGCTCTTAAAACACACACACACACACACACACACACACACACACACACTCCATCTCCCTAAACCACAGCCTACAACCACCATGGCCACATTTCAAACTTCAAAGCATTCCCAACTAGAAAACTCATCTTGGGGAAAGACCGAATCATGTGTACACTAAAGTGAGTCTGTGGGGAAAACCCTTGTCTCTGAGATCAGGAACAAGACATGGGGGCCTGCTATCCTTACTCCCATTAAATACTGGACAGTGTGTGCTGAGGCAAGAAAAAGAAACACAGGGTACGAAAATCAGAAAGGAAAAAGCAGAACTGTCATTTATAATGACATGAGTGGGTACACAGAAAATAAAAAGAATCTACAGGCAAATTATTTGAATTTAAGAAATGAATTTAGCAAGGTCATTGGATATGAGGTCAATACAAATAAACTGTATTTCCTTATATCAACAATAAAGAACAATAAAATTTATAAACACCATTTAAGATACTATCACAAATCAAATGCTGCGGTATAAATCTGATGAAAAATGAGTAGGACCTCTAAGCAGAAAAATGATAAAACCTTAAGACCTAAATAGAGCGATTATAACATGCTTGTGAATTAGGAGATTCAGTATCACAAAGGTGTCAAAAGTTGCCAAACTGATTTGTAGATTCAAATGATTTCAATACAAATCCTAGCAAGTTTACATGCATATATGTGGCAACTGACAATCTAACTCTAAAATGTATATGCAAATGGAAGGTCCAAGAATAGCCTGTGTGTTCTTTGCAGAAGAACAGGTGGAAAGTCTAACTCTCCAAGACATCTGGACTTTTTTTTTTTTTTTTTATCAATTACTGGGGAGCACATGCACTCTCCAGAGACAGATTAGGGTGGGAGGGAGAGGGAAGCACCCCTCCAATGGTTGGGGTCATGCTGCAATCCCTTGTTCTGTGGAGATTTTGGGCACACACTCACATGTGCCTGGTATGAGTATTTTTTTTTTTTTTAAGAGAGATTTTTGCTATAGGGCATGTATGCTCACTGGAGAGGCAGAAAGTGAGAAATCACCCCCCAGGGGGGATGGCCACACTGTAATCCCTTCTCCTCTACTCTCCTCTTGGGATTTGGGCATGCACACACATGCACTTGGCATGAGTTTTAAGTAACCAGGTCTGGAGTTTGAACCATCGTTGACCACATGGGAGTCTGGCGATGTAACCATTATGCCATTTGCTGGCCCCTGGTGTGAGTTTTTTAAGCCACTAGGATCAGGATTCCAAATGTGGCTAGCCATGTGGTTCAACTCCCTTAACTGGTAGGCTATGGACCAGCCCCACGTCTGTCTGTCGCACACTTTTCTTTTAAATAAAGTGCAATCATTAAGGCAGTGTGGTTGAGATTAGGCACATATGCCAGTGAGAAAGAATGGAGTGCAGAAACAGACCCATGCATACGGGAGGGATCCCAAAAGTTGATGGAAAATATGTATTATTTAAAAAAAACAAACCCAAAACTACATGGTTTAAAAAATTTTTTTGTACCAAAATAATACTTTAATTCTACTTTTCCACAAACTTTCTGAAGTCCCATAGGATGGGCACTTAATTTTTTAAAAAAGGAATTATTTTATTTAACTTTATTAATTATTATTATTATTTTCAGTTTGATCAGAGAGAGACGGAGAAAGAAAGTGAGAAGGAAAGTAAGAAAGCAAGCCACCAGATCTAGAACTCGAACTGTGGTCAGCCATGTGGGAGTCCAACACCTTTAACCACCATGCCACCTGCCAGCCCCGGATGGACACTTAATTTTTGACAAAGGTGGCACTGTACAGCAGTGGAAAGTCTTTTTAATAAATTATGTGGGATCAATCAGACACCCATACAGATGAAAAATGAAATTTGCTATAACAACAACAAAAACATCTATTCTGCATAGGTTTTTTTTTTTTTTTTTTTTAACAAGATAATGAAGGATGTCTTTTTTTTTTTTTTTTTTTTTTCTCACTAAACTTTGTTTTAATGGGTCTCAAAATTCTGTGACAGATTTTTGGTCAAGTTGTTTCCATTAAAAAGTACTGATTTTAAAAACTAATAACTTAAACCTGCCACACACAAAATCCCAAAATGGTCCACAAAACATTTTCCTTTCCTTCTGAAGGTTTTACGATGCATTGTTATCATTAACCAGTCTTTTACTATTAAACTTCAATGTCTTTATGAGTTTGATGTAGGCAAAGATTCTTAAGTGGGATGCAGAAAACGATAAAGATGATGATGATGGATACAATAAACCCCATTAAAATTAAGCGCTTCTCTTTATCAAAGCAACACCAAGCAGGATAAAAGACGACTGAGTGGAAGAACATATTTGCAACCTGTAAAACCAACAAAGGACTCTATCCAGAATAGGGAGGACTACACATCAACCTCAACTTCCCCCACCCCCCCCCCCCCAAAAAAAAAAAACACAACAGAAAAAACCTAAAAGAAAAATTGGCGAGAAGTTTGCAAAGGTAATCTACCGAATGGCCAATACATGGATAAACTTTCACACACCACTGGTGGAATCACATCTGATTCAGCACCTTCACGTTTAAGTATATACTAAAAAAAAAACCCAAAAAACAAAAACCATGCGGATGTGCACTAAAATACATGTACAAGCAGAATTGTTTCTAACAAGATCAGACTGGAAACAACCCAAGCGTGACTGAATTGATACAGACTGGATTAAACTCTATTTAATAAACTGGTGTATTCACAGAAAGTCTTGCAGCAGTGAAAATGAATGTTGATCCTAGGTGCAACAAAGATGAATTCTCACAAACGGTGCTGAAAGAAAAAAAGCCAGACACGAAAGAGAACATGCTGGGTCAGTGGGTGGCATGGTGGTGGAGGTGTTAGAGCCTACATGGCCAAGGATGCAGCTTGAGTCCTGGACCCAGTGGCTTGGGAAACACGCTGGGCATGGGCACATGTGCATCCGTGCCCTGAGTCCTGAGAGGAGAATGGAGGAGAGGGGACTGCGGTATGGGCATTCCTCCTGAGGGGTGATTTCTCACTTTCTCTCTCTGTCTCCAGCAAGCGCAAGTGTCCTATAGAAAAAAATCTAAAAAAAATAAAAATAAAAAAACAAAATACCAACCAACCAAACAGAAAAACTGAACCAAACAAAACCGAACAGACTGAATGTTTCCATTTTGAACTTCCATCAAGTTCCACGTCAGGCAGAACTAACCTACAGTGGTAGAAGTTGATGGTGATATCTTTGTGGGAGGAGACGGGGAAGTGCCTGAGGCTCCTGAGAGGCTGGAATGTTCTAATTTTTGACCTGGGGGGTGTCCATTTTCTATTTCCTTGAATGAGACACTTAATGATTTGTACACTTTCCTCATTTCATGTCACAGTTCAAAAATCAGTTTTACGAAGTGAGTTTATCATAAAAGCCCATTTTCAGGCGTGTGCACTACTGGACGAAGCGCCTGGCTGAGTCTCAGCAAGCGCTGAGACGGGGACCATCGTGTGTGTGTGTGTGTGTGTGTGTGTGTGTGTGTGTGTGAGTGTGTGAGTGTGTGCACTGACGTGCCTGAGGCTGGCCCGGGGCCAGAACCACTTTCCCGTGTTGGTGGCTTCCGCATTTGCTTGTCCTAATGAGTCTGCCCTCAGAAACCGACTTCTATGAGGGGTGAGCCCGAGGCTCTGCAGCCTGAGAGGCCTCTCCTGAGGCCTTAGCCTCATCCAGTCTCACTTCTCACTCGAAAGCTGGTAAACTGCACTACCCCAGGCCCAGCTGGCCTCCCTGCTCCTGGGCCCCCCCAGGCAACCGAGCCGGGTCGTGTCAGGGTAACTGCTCCGGGCTCCCACCTCCGTGTGCCATACGTGTGGGGCAGAAGCCTGGGGAGGCCTGCTGGTCGACCTCTTCTAGGCCAGACCTTGGACAGAGACCCTCGCAGTGCTTCAGTCTCCCTTCCTCTAAAATGGGAGGGTCTTCTTGTAGGGAAAATTGAGATTAAACGAAATACCGCATTTGGCACACAGGTATGGAGATTGATGCTACAGGGTGAGGTGACAGGGAGTGAGGAGGAGAAAGTGACAGAGTGAGGGGGTCCTCCATGTGGCATAGAAGGCAGAGACATGCCCTTCACTAAGCATCGGCCGTGAGTCCAAGGGTGGGCACCAATGCCGTGGCATGGATGGGGTGCCAAGAGTGCGCAGCGGCACTGCGAGGGGCCGGCTCCCACGTGTGTGGACAGCTGCAGGCTTGCTCCCATGAGGTCACCCCTGGCATCTCTCTGGCTGCCTGGCCTCCAGCTTCCTTCAGCCCCTCCTGTCCTTGGCTTCCCAGCTTCCGTTTCTCCTGGCATGGCCAGGAACGAGAAGGCATTCTTCCTTCTGACCTGGCAGCAGCTGCGGAGGCCTGCAGGCGCTTGTCCTGTGAGGACAAGGATCAGCTAGTAGGTAACATCGGGGCTTAGCCTGCGGGGCTGGCGGCACTGGCCAGGTGCACACAGAAAGTGTCATTCAGAATACTGGGAAGTGCTGGTACGGGTCTAAAGCTGTCAGGCCTCCTGGGAAATATTTCCTCTGCTCACTCAGGGTGAAGGGAGAGGAGGAGAGCCAAGCAGGAGGCAAAAGGAGATGATGTGGGACTTGATCTAGGAGCCCCCAGCTCTCTCTCTTCCCTTGGGGTGGCAGCCTGGAGGAGGCACCACTTGGCTCTCCCACTGCAGAGCATAAATATGGATCGCCCCAAGTGCAGCAGCTCTGAGCCATGCTGCTTCTGCCCTGAAGCCACACTTCCTGCAGGGGCGACAGTTGCCAGGGCTGCCCCCAGACTGTGACAAGCAAACCACCAGGGTCCTGATCCAGGCCAGGTGCTGGCAGAGATGGGGCTCTCCCCGTGGACAACTTCGGCTTTTGCTCCAAGACTTCCCATCAGCCTGGCTGAGTCCTGCTTTAAAGTGGGATGTAGCCTAAGACTGTCCCCGCCTACCCTTCTTCCTTCCTGACTCCTGCACAGGAGTCAGACCAGGGTCAAGGCCTGCAGGCCCTCCCTGCTCCTGCTCTCCTCTGGTTTGGCCTTCGTGGTGTCCTCCCACATCTGCCTCTTGCACAGCTGATCCATCTCGTCATTCACTTCTTCACGGACTTGAGCTAACCTGAGTCAAACTAGGGTGGCTCTGAGAAAACGGCAGGAAGACAGAGTTGGGGGATGGCTCCCTCACTGTCTGGCCCCAAACGGGAAGCTCTTCTGAGTGGTAGAAGGGGAGGCAGGCCCTGGCATAAAGTGGCGGTCCAACTGCTGAAGATGCCAGCAGTGGCCAGGGAGAAGCCTTGGCATCACGCTGTGATGGTGCGAGGACTGGACGGCAGGAGTGCGGCGTCAAGGCCGTGGCGGAGGACGGTGCTCCGCAGGAGGCTGACAGCAGACGGAGGGCCCTTGCCAAGGGTTCAGGGCAGGCGAGATATCCCAGGGCCTCTGTGGTGCGCCCTTCCCTGAAAGTCTAGCACAGCCCCTGTGCTGGAGGCATGTGGAGGCTCTCCCCACCTCCAGGGGCTCCTGGACTGCCAGGCCCGGAACTCAGGTTAAGCCAGGATAGCCTGGCGGGGCCTGATGGGAGGGGAAAGCCGAAACACCACGAGAGAACAGCGAGATTGAGGGACCCAGTAAAGGGGCCGGGAAACATGGCTACACAAGCAGGAATTCCTTGAACTGGGGTGTTTTCTTGGGATTCAGGACTTGATGCTGGAGCAAAGACCCTACAGGTGAAGCCAACTAGCTGCTGCCTGGTCCTCAGAAGCCTGGAGACAGTGAGGCCAAGACTGAGTCAAGGCTGAGCCCAAACTGCCCTGTCAGACAGAGGGAGGAGCGGCGAGGTGGAAGGGAGCAGCCATGCTGGCACGGCATGTTATCTGCGTCTGGGAGACCGAGCGGAGGCCTGTGTTCCCGGCCCCTTCACTGGGGGTCTCAGGAGTGGCTGGTGAAGGGGTGATGGCGTTGTGAGGATGTAGAGGTGGCTCTGACAGGCCAGCGAGGAGAGCAGCAGAGGGGTCACAGAGCTGGGCTCATCACACCCAGTAGTGGCGGTGACGAGAGTCAGAGAGGCCAGGGTAACACTACAGGTCCCTCTGAACCCCCAGTGACTGCTGCCGCCAGGGCCCCTTGGACTCAGTGAGTCCAGGGACTCATTGGGGGTGGTGGTAATTGAGGGGATCAGGGGAATGATGGGGAGGGTGGTGTGGGGGGCCAGTGGCCTCCTGGTGCTCCCCTGCCTCAGTGTGAACAGGAACAGATGGACAGACATGAGCGTCACCTGGTCTGAGCGGAATGGCGGGAGAGGGCTCGGATACCTCAGCGATGAAGCTTTGGCGCACGCCACCAGCCAGGCCGCTGAGACTGCGGAGGAGCCAGCGCAGCGAGAGCCCGGTAGGTGACCGGGTGGAGGCAGCGGGGGCTCATGTCCGCTCTGGCAGTGGAGGTGGTGGCTGGTCCCGCTGGCTTCTCTCTGTTGAGCTCCTCAATGGGAAGAGAGGCCACGGAACAGAGAAGTAGTTCTGTGCAGCAAAAGGGGTGGGCCGTGGCCACCACGGAGGCTCTGGCCAGGCCTCCTGCTGTGGGTAGAGGGACACACAGCCCCAGCTGCTGGCCTCAGCTGTCTGGACCAGGGTGAGGCAGAGCCACCAATAGGGAGGACGAGTGGGTACCTGAAGCTAGGGTGGGGTCTGCCAGGGTCCCTGTGGGCCACATAGGCAAGTACTGGGGCAGCCCCTGCCCCTCGCTCTGTGGTCCTGCACTCCCATGCCACCGTGCAGTGCCTCCTCGCCCCACTGTGCTGTCTCCCTTGAGGACAAGCTGTGCCACAGAGTGGACGGTGACCTGCCATGGAGTGGGACCAGCCAAGCAAGCTCTTGATGGCCACCTGGGCTCTGCAGGACTGGGGATCGCAGACCCTACCAGACAGGCTTCGGGAGCAGGCCTCCTGCAAGGGGCGGGACTTGGCACTCCCTGCAGACCTGGCAGGCCCAGCTCTGCTCTCCGCACCGTGACCTTGGCAGGTGACCTCTCAGATGTCTAGACTTGTTTCGTTTTTCTTTCTTTATTCTATAAAATTGTACAAAGAATAGAACTCTCTATCTCTCATTCGTTTCTTTTTTTTGGTCTTAAATCAGTTAAGTCATGAAAATAATTTCCCTCTGGAATGACTGAGAAAGTGAAGTAACCCAGGCAAGCCCAGCCCTGTGCATGCGAGCGTGGCATCAGCCGGTGGTCGCTGCTGTCACTGCTGCGCTCCTCGTGCAGACCAGGAAGTCACTGGCTTTGCGAGCGAATCAGCCTGAATTCCTCAATGCTCTGCGGCCGTCACTGCACCTCCCTGTGCGGCCAGGTCAGCGGCCGAGGTAACTGACGTCAGTACTGCTCTCTCCCAGAGCGGGGCCCTGACAGCCCCTCTCTTCCACAAGCGAGTTCTTCAGAATTCCTACCGTTGCGAATAAGCCCTTCTGCTCCTTTCTCCCAGGCAGGAGAGTTGAGCCTCCGAGAAGATTCCACATGGATACTGGGAACTAGATATTTCAGGGCACAGGCGAAATGAAGATTTTCTACTCATAATTCAGCCTCCAGCAAGCAAAGCTAGTGTGGCAGGAGAGTTGAGCCTCTGAGAAGATTCCACATGGATACTGGGAACTAGATATTTCAGGGCACAGGCGAAATGAAGATTTTCTACTCATAATTCAGCCTCCAGCAAGCAAAGCTAGTGTGGTAGGGAGCCCCTCTGGCCTCTATCCCTGTCTCTGTGTCTCTGAGGTCTCTGTGTCTCTCTGCTCCTGTCTCCTCATTTTTTTTTGGTAATTTTTCCTTTTTACGATTTTTTTAAAGGTAGAATTTCTCTCTGGCTCTCAGCTCCATCTTTTGTATTGTTAATAAGC
Source organism: Tupaia tana (assembly GCA_026018925.1). Taxonomy (NCBI): domain Eukaryota; kingdom Metazoa; phylum Chordata; class Mammalia; order Scandentia; family Tupaiidae; genus Tupaia; species Tupaia tana. The sequence goes on from JAKSZU010000001.1 coordinate 8,754,396, forward strand.
CCTTCTGCTCCTTTCTCCCAGGCAGGAGAGTTGAGCCTCTGAGAAGATTCCACATGGATACTGGGAACTATTTTGTGATTTTTTTCTTTAAAAAAAAAAAAAAGAAAAGCAATTATAATTTTTTATTTTTTTGTCTTTTTTCTCTCTTTTTGTTGTTGTTTCTCTCTCTCTTTTTCATTTTCCTTTTTCTTGTCTCTCCATCCAATATCTACTGAATCTGCTGCACCAGCGATCACTACAGAACGGCAATCCGATTCTAGAACACCTCTGTCTGCTTGCTCCTGAACATTGAGGCTTAACTTCAAGAATTTGAAAGAAACACGCCATTCATCAGATGACAAGAAATCACCGTCGGATCACGAGAAATATGGGAAAACGAGAAAATACCTCTCCTCCAATGGAAAAGAGTAACTCTCCTTCATCCACAAACAGTTCGGTGAAAGTCATGGAAATGTCTGATAAGGAATTTAGAGCATTCGTAATGTCGAAGCTAACAGAGATGGAAGAAAAGAGAGATAATGAACTGCTAAAGAGAAAGGAGAAAGAAGTTGCCGAGTTCCAGGAGATGAGGAAATTCTTGCAAGATCTAAAAGAGGAATTACACACTTTACAAAAGACTCAAACGGAACTGCTAGAGATCAAGTCTATAATACAAGAAGTCAAAATCTCCCTTGAAAGTATTAAAAGCAGACTAGATCATTCAGAAAATAGAATCTCAGATGTAGAAGAGAAAATGGCTGGCTTAGAAAAGTCCACCACGAAGACTGAGAAAATGGCTCAAAAATTTGAGAATGATATGCGAGAAGTACTGGATACCATCAAACGTCCAAATATCCGGATAATTGGCATTCCAGAAGGTGAAGAGACCCATAAGGGCATTGATAATCTATTCCATGAAATCCTGCAAGAAAACTTTCCAAACCTAGAGAGGCATTCGAAGATCCAGTCCCAGGAAATACAAAGGACCCCAAATAGAATCAACCCAAGGAGATCTTCTCCAAGACACATTATAGCCAGGTTGACCAAAACCGCAGACAAAGACAAGATACTAAGATTGGCAAGAGAGAAACATCAAGTTACCTACAAAGGACATCCCATCAGGCTAACAGCAGATCTCTCATCGGAAACAATGCGAGCGAGGAGAGAATGGGAAAATATATTCAAAGTGTTACGAGAGAAACAGTTTCAGCCAAGAATACTGTACCCGGCAAGATTATCTTTCAGGTGGGAAGAAAAGACAAGAACATTCTCAGATAAACAAAACCTGAAAGAATTTACCAGCACCAGACCAGATCTCCAAGAAGTTCTCAAGGGTGTGCTGTATCAAGAAAATTAAACACAGACACACGGAAATAAGAGTCCAAAAACTATGAAAGTGGCCAACTTAATCAGAGGGACAAGTCTGAATTTGAATATTATATCCCAGAATTTAATCAGGAAAATTGAACCAGAACAGAAGATAAAAGTACATGAGACTGATAGGTTCATGCACCTTCCATTTGAACAGAATCCTAACTTGTTTCCTGGCTTTAAGCAAAGTTCCTTGGCATTTCTTTGAGTTAAGTTAAAACTGGTTTTCTTAGTAGTAATGAGTGAACTCACCATTGAAAGTAGTTAGATTATGTAGGAAATTGTGTGATCAATGCAACGTGGGTGGGAAGGGAATGAAGGACAATTGTAGACACCGGAGGTGGTGTGAGAGGAGGGTGGGAAGGGACAGAGGGTCAGAAAGAGGGGTGGAAGTAATTCTAGGAACTAGTAATGGAAAATTTTTTGTAATGTGCATGATTGTATCACTATGCAGTGTGTACTGGATGGGAGATTGCATTTTGTATGCTGTGATGAAGCTTAGGGAAGGAATGTAAATTGAGTTACAAAAAAAAGTTTCAGAAAAAAAAAATATATATATATTCAATGACTGCAGTAGGATATGTAGCCACAGCTAGGTGCTACTTTATAGGATGCGTAAAGTAAGACTTGTGTTCATGGAAATGTGGGTATCACCTGTGTTTGCTATGAGGGTATTTGGATTGATTAGGGTCTTTGGCGTTACAACAAAATGTGAGGAGAAAACAGTATAGAAAGCAAACATAGATACCAGAGACTGTGGGAGGAGAGTGGGAGATGGCAGAGGGTAAGAGAGAATCTAGGATGGGGGGAAAAAAGCAAAACATACAGAAGACAAGAAATGGAAGATCATTTGCTGACAATAACATGCTTGTTGATGTGCTTGATTGAGACAATATATAGTGTAACTTGGATGGAAAATCTCATTTTGTATGCTGTAATGATGTTCAGAGAATGAATGCAAATAAATAAATAAATAAATTAATTAATTAATTAAAAAAAATGTATATATATATATATATATATATATATATATATATATATAGCCAGCACGTGGTATGGTGGCTAAGATCTGGACTCCCACACTTCTTTTTTATTGAGAGGTTTTTGCTATAGGGCGCGTGCGCTCGCCAGACAGACAGAGAGACAGAGAGACAGAAAGCAAGAAATCGCCCCCCAGGGGGGACGGCCACGCCGCAATCCCTTCTCCTCCATTCTCCTCTTGGGATCTTGGGCATGCGTGCACATGCGCCCGGTGTGAGTTTAAGCCACCAGGTCTGGGACTCAAACTGCGGTCAACTACGTGGGAGTCCAGCGACATAGCCGTTATGCTAACTGCTGGTCCCATGGACTCCCACACTTTTTAAGAAACAAAGAATTATTAATTAAACAGGAACACGTTTTATTCTGATGGAATATTCTAAGGGACCATTTCCAAAAAGAGAATTGATCTAGGGACTCATTGAGAAAAGTGTCATTGCTGAATTGTATAATCATTTATTTTCTTTGTGGAATTTTGCTTCTTGCATTTCCCAGGCAACAGTTCTCATTACAGACCAGGTATTTCAGAGATTGAATGAATTGAACCCTTTTCTGTCAAAAAAAAAAAAAAAAAAAAAAAAAAAAAAAAAAAAAAAAAAGAATTCCTACCGTTGCAAGGAGACGAGGCCCCTGATGACACGTGCAATCCAGTCCCCTCGTACTCCCACGACACTCGGAAAGGCCCAGGCTGGGAAGAGACTCGGCTTCCTAACAACTGTCCCTCCCATCCTAAAGGGGGACATCAGGTCCTACTTGCCCACACTGGGCATTCTTTACCAGGCCCTGGACTAGGCACCAAGATGAGTGAAGCAGAGCCCTGACCCCAATGGTCCTGGTTGGGGAGGAAGCAACGGGCACCCCAGCACTGGAAGCACTGTGGTAAGTGCAGAAACGAGGCTGCATCAGGGCACAGGGCCATAGGCAGGCACTCCTCAGTCAGCTGTGGCTGTGTGTGAGGGAGTGGGACGGCTCCCTGAGAGAAGTCACACAGCAGTAAGGGGAAGGAGAAGCAGGGGCTGTCCAGAGGAACGGGGAGGGTGCAGTGGGGAGAAGAGTGTTCGAGAGACAGGAAACGGCATGGTTGCACAGACGCATGAGGTGGTCTGTGAGGGAACGCAGTGGCAGACGCAGAGGGGGCGGCCAGGGGTAGGCTCGAGCTGCCCTGATGGTGAGGGATGCCCCAGGCCCTCCCACTAGGAAATGCTGGGGCAGGCCCAGAGAAGGGTGGTGAGGCAGGCGGGCCAGGGAGCGGGACTGAGCTGCCTCCCTGCAGAGCAGTGCCCAGTCCCTCCCACTAGCTCCAGAGCCTCTGATAGCAGCCCACAAGCACTCAGCTCTGCATGCCTGGAATGACACTGGTGTGTGGCAGACATCTCTGCACATCTGCTGAATGAGTAATTATATTTGCATGCTTTTATTCAATTATTTATTTTTAGAGAGATTTTTGCTATAGGGCACATGTGCTCACCAGAGAGACAGAAAGTGAGAAATCACCCCCACCCCCAGGGTAATGGCCACACTGCAATCCCTTCTCCTCTGTTCTCTTCTTGAGATTTTGGGCCTGTATGCACTTCTGCCTGGCTTGAGTCTCAAACTGCTGGGTCCAGGACTTGAACAGGAGGTGACCATGTGGAAGTCCAGTGATGTAACCATTATGCCATCTGCTGGTCCCTAGATTTACCTGTTTTTTAAAAATGTTTCCTGAAGGGATTAGCAGGTGGTGTAATGGCTGTTGCTGGACTCCCATGTAGCCGACCACGATTCGAGTCCTGGACCCAGTGGCTTAAACTCACACCGGGTGTGTGTGCATGTGTGCCCAAGATCCCGAGAGGAGAATGGAGGAGAAGGGGGTTATGGCGTAGCCATCCCCCCTGGAGGGTGATTTCTCGCTTTCTGTCTCTCTATCTCTCTCTGTCTTTCTGGCGAGTGCACACGCCCTATAGCAAAAACCTCTCCAAAAAAAAAAAAAAAAAGTTACCTTAAAAAAATTGCCAGAATTCTTGTGAAGAGAAGACAGACAGAGAGGGAGGGAAAGAGAGTCACACCATAAACCCTTCTCCTCCATTTCTCCAACCTTTTGAGAGTTTGGGCATGCATGCCTGGTGAGTTTTTTAAGCCTCTGGGTCTGGGACTCGAACTGTGTGGCTTGTGTGGCATTTGGTTCTCTTAACTACTGGGCCATGGGGTTGGCCCCAGATCTGTTTTTAAAAATTTATTCAGACTTGAGACCAGCAGTTAGCGTAATGGCTATGTCGCTGGACTCCCATGTAGTCGACCGCAGTTCGTGTCCCAGACCCGGTGGCTTAAAAACTCACGCTGGGCGAGTGCGCGTGCGTGCCCAAGATCTCGAGAGGAGAATAGAGGAGAAGGGATTGTGGTGTGGCCATCCCCCCTGGGGGGTGATTTCTCGCTTTCTGTCTCTCTGTCTGGCAAGCGACGCGCCCTATAGCAAAAAACCTCTCCCCCCGAAAAAAAAATTATTCAGATTTCGGGTCCTGACAAGATGGTAGCCTGAATTTTCCCAGCATGCAGAGAAACGATGAATAAAATACATCAAGAGAATAACTTAAATATATGATTGAGTGTGGAGGGCATTGCATATAACAGTATGAGCCAATCATTGATGTGAGTGGATCTTTTATTGCCTAGCAACAGTTGGTCACATGATTTCTGAGAAATGGTTTGTTTAATGAGGAAGTGAAGCCTAAGGTTTCTAAGATGGCGGACAGCTCTCAAGATGGCTTCCATATGCAATGCCCTCCACAATTGAGAAAGAAAGAGGGGAAATTCCCTGATGCTTGAAATGAAGAAAAAACAGAATCCCAGCTATAATACTTTTTTTAAAAAGTGCATTCATTGCTTCCTTCCATGAATGGGAGGGAGGGAGAGACAATGCCCCGACAGGGCCTCCATGCCACAATCCTCTCTCAGTTATAACCAGCCTCGGATCCTGGGCACCACGCACCTGCCGTGTTCAGGGAATAACCTGGACATGGACCTGGAACCCTCCCATGTGGGTCCTCTGTGCAGAGGCCTAGACTATAGCTGAGCCACCATCAGGTCCCAAGAGCTAATCTTTGCCGTGGCAGCTGGAGGCTGGGAGGATCAGACTTTGACCTGAGAGTCAAAGGGGCTGGGAGCGAACTGCCCACAGGAGTTGAAGAGTCGGCCAGAACTGGAACCGAGACCCCACATAAAGCCAGGGCCCAGGAGGGGCTGCTGCACTTTGAAGGAGGAGTTAGGAAGACCTTCCTCATAGCCCTGAGGAATATATGTGGGCAGAGCAGAGACATGTCTGAGACACGGAGGCCCAAGTCCATACCGCGAGTGGGTGTGGAGTCTGAACGCACGCACCCAGGTGTTGGGACTCCTGAGCCAAGATGTCGCATCCAGGCTAGCAGGACCCTGAAACCCCCAGGTCCTCCCGGCGAAGCAAACACAAAGGCATGAAAGAACACACTCGCGGCCTGTGGCGCACGGACGACGGCATGATCCCTGTCCAAGACAATCTTGCTACAGAAGGTTAGCCAACCACCAGGGAAATGGCCACACCATGGGGAGCTAAAAGACACAGCAAATGGGAGAGCTGGAGCTAGATGAGTGGAGCAGTCTGAAAGGAGCTGGGAGTAAGTACAATCGGAACAGCTAGAGGTGAGAGGAGGGCTGGGAACCATAACGGAGGACTACGACACTAACAACGACAAAACCACTTTAGAAACACTAATATAATTTCTGAAAATCAAAGACACAAATTACAAACTCGTGTTGGAAAGGGATATCGAACAGCAAACTGCAATCAGCTACAGAAAATTAAACTGAGGGGCTAGCAGGTGGTGTGGTGGTTAAGGCGCTGGATTCCGACATGGCCACCTGTGGTTTAGGTCCTGGACCCAGTAGCTGGAAAATCACTCCAGGCACATGTGTGTGTGTGTGTGTGTGTGCCCAAAATCCCCAAAGAGAATGTAGGAGAAGGGATTGTGGCATGGCCATTCCTCCTGGGGAGTGATTTCTCACTTTCCCTCTCTCTGTCCCTGTCTCTCTCTCTCCAGTGAGTGCATGCACTCTATGGCAAAAAAAAAAAAAAAAAAAAAAAAAAAAAACTTCAAAAGAGGATTAAACTGACACACTTTGAGGAAATTTCCTAGAACGCAGCACCGGCAGAAAAGGAGAGAAGGAAAAAAGGAGAGAAAAGATGGTGGTTTCTAAGGAAGTTCTAGATGAAAACATCTTAGAGAACCAAAGAGATGGTAGGTAAGAATGTCTAAATAAAATAGAACTCTGCTATGTTCTACACAACGTAAATAAAAGTGGGTCTACTCAGACACGGCGTAGCAAAACCGCAGAACGACAAGCACAAAGATAAGGAAGGCCTCAAAAACAACCGCAATGCAGCCTTACGAAGCTCAGCAGGGCTGCAGAGAGGACAGACCAGAGGTCAACCAGCTTATGGTGGAGGGGTAAGGGTGGTTTGCAAAGTAGCTCCACGCCCGGCAGTGGCAATGCGGGTGGCGGTGGGGACAGAGAGAAGGGAGCACCTGAACAAAGTTCTCTGTCTGTGGAGGTCACCACCACCCACACAGCTGCTCCAGACTCAGAAACTGTCCCTTCCCTCACTGTGGCCTCCACAGCAGTCAATCCTTACACCACCGAAGCACACGCCATCCGAGGGTGTTGACTGCGTTCTGTTATTTATACAAACTCCCTGAAGGTGTGAACTGGGCCTAATTTATCTTTGTTTCCTTAGCACACTGGACAGAGCAGTGTTTAACTGTTTAAATGTTTAACTGAATTCTCATAAATCTCTTATTCACTCTTTCAAGCCTTCTTCCTCACCCTATGAAGAGATCGCCAAACTGCAATTTGAGAAAAATGCCTCAATCAGTCCTTGATTTACTGGAGTTAATACTAAAAGCAGGTTCCGTTTTCTGCCACAGAGAAAAATAAGGTGGTCCTGGGGCCCACGGGTGGTGTCTGGTGGTGCGTGTGGGGTGGGGTGGGAGAGTGAGGCCTCACACCAGTTAGCTGCAAACTCCAATGGCTTTTGGGAGCCAGAGTAACTCAGGGTGGAGTTTACTAACCTACCCCAGGGCATGGTTGGGCAGGTCTCTGTCCTAATGACCTGGGAGCTCTAAGTTTCCCTTAGAGCAACGCCTCTAGCCTAAGAAAAGGCATAGTCCAGGTTCCATCAGAGCTGGACCAGTCCCAGGGCCTGTCCTCCCTGGAGCCCACAGGCAGGGATACACCCTTCATGGAGCAGGACAAGAGGCTGACACAGAGCCAAGGACTGGGGTTACCAGGCCAGGCCAGGAAGGCAGCAGATAAGAAAATTCTGGGAAGACAAGGGGTACATTTTCAGGGCCCTCCATTTGAAGGGCAAGAGCACTTGGGAGCAGGGTCCAGCAGTCTCATACTTGTTCAGAACAGCTCTTTTGCTGGTGGATTGAATTTGGCAAACAGATGCATATTAAAGTGCTTACAAATTGTACTGCAGGGAATACCCAGAAAAGAATAGTAGTCCAAACTAATATTCAAGCTGGTTTCTTTCACACGAAGAATCTCATCTCTCTGCTGCTCTTGCCTCCAAGTTACTTGGACCGAGACAACACGGGCTCCTTCGCGCCCGGGCTGAACACCCTCATTCCCTACATGCCACCATCATGTCAATGTTTGGGTGTGGACATCTCAGGGGAATGATGCTCGAGTGCACAGAGGAACACAGACAGGGCCAGCCTGGAGGAGAGGAGAAACCAGCCGGGCCAAGGGGGATCCTTGAGGCTTCACTTCACAGCTCACAAGTAGGGTGGGGTCTTGCCTCTGAGCAGCAGAGACTCAGGGCTGGCAGAGGCGTGGGTACCACCAGCCTCTTCCCTCCTCTCGGCACTGTGGGCTACAGCTGCCAGTCACGGATGCGGCCCCGCTGACTGGGAAGACAGGAGAGGCAAGAGCTGATGTTCTGTTTGGGAAGGACCAGTATGACTGTGGGTGTCCCTCCTGCAGGCTGGTGACGATGCTCTTCAACGTGACCCTCCTGCAGAGAGGCGCTGTTAGTCTCATCATCTTGAGTGGATGAAGAAACTTGAGGCCCAGAGAAGTTAGGGAAGAGTTCTAAGGATTGAGAATGAACCCCAAAACTGACTTTAAGACAAGCAAAAGAGTCAGAAAGAGGGGTCACAGAGGCATTTGGTTGTCACACTTTTCCAGATCATGGTTTCTGCCTACGTGAATGCTTTTCTCAGTCTCTGAGGGCCGAAGATCATCTGTATCTAGAAACCTGCTTTCTCTTCTTACATTGCTTGCAAGATGCTGGGGACAGACCAAGGCACAGAGCTGGGCTATTTTCTTCCCTCATGTCAAAGATGCCACCAGACAGCTGAACTGCTAGGACGTGACCTTGGAGGAAGGAGGTCCAGTGCCCTCTTTCCACTGAACAAAAACTTTGCCACCTTTTTTTCCAAAGAACAGATAGCCCAGAGTTGGAGTCTGTGACACTTCTGGGTCCAAAGATCTCTCTTTCATTTTCATTGATAGGGGGTGTGTGTCCTCACCAAAACAGAGACAGAAAGCACCCCACCCCCATGGGGCACGGTCACGCCATAACCCTTCCCTCTGTATTTTCCATTCTGTTGGCACCTGGGGCATGTGCACACATAAACCTGGCACGCTTTTTAAGTGGGGCCGAGATTCCAACTGTGGCTGGCCACGTGAGTCTGGTTCTCTTAACCACTAGGCTGTGGGGCTGCCCCAATCTTTCTGTTGCCACAGTCCTCATGATGGGGCTGCTGTCCCCTGCCCCCAGCAAGCAGCAGCCCAGGAGAGCCGCATGGCACTGGCAGGAGGGAGGTCGAGGCACGCCAGGCTGCCCGTGCCTACTGTCCTCTTACCCCAGTGATACTGGCCCTGCTGAGTACCCACAGACTTGCTCAATTGTTCCCTCCAGTCTCTGGACTCCAGAGAAGTCTGCCTCTGTCTCTCCAGTGAGTCGTGCATCTGGGACGCTGACATGGTGGTTCTGACACAATGGCTGAGCGACACTGGCACTGTCTTCCAGAAATGGCGCTGGCCAGGAGGAATGGTGCTAAAGGACTTAGCCAACCTTCCCAGGTCAGCGTGGTGGGAGTGGGGGTGTCTGACAGCTCCCTGCGTTATCCTTGTGAGGATCAATGACAAAGGGGAATAATGCCTTGAAGGTGATCTGGATGGGGATTTGGCCACGAGGACAGCCAGGGACCTATCTTCTACCCAGAGCCCCTGAGGAAGATAGAAGTTTCTCCTTTGGAAGGTGCTAGACTGTTCCACTGGCCTATGCTGGTTGGTTTCCTTCTACTGGATGAAACAAAACAGCCCAGATACTGAAATAGGATACCAGAGCACAGTGGCTTCTGCAGGCTGGGGCTGGTCTCGTCAAAGATTGGGGCTGCCCAGTGCAGCCGCTTGGGAGGAATGTCTCCCACCTACCCTCTCCCCGAGTAAATGTGACAAGGCGGCAGGGCAGGGACCTGGAGGGAGTTCCTTCAGTCCCCTAGGCTTCGACCTCTGCGTGTACAGTAAGAACATCACTCCTCTGGCCATTATGCAGATTACACGAGACCACAGATGTCAAGTCCCCAGAATGTGCCTGACACATAGCAGGTGCTCTGGCATCTGCATCGTCACCATCACCAGGGCCCGCCCCTTGGCCCCCTCACGCCCGGCTATGACTGCCCCCAGGAGGAAGCATGCAGCTGTGTGGCAGTGAGTGATGGAGGAAGGAGTCTGTGAAACTGCCACCTGCCACCTTCCTAACAGGGCCACCGACCTCCGCCTCCGTTAGTGCCCAGAAACCTCCCACTAACATCCACAAGCAGACAATCGCCACGAAGCCTGCAAACCTAGGTAAGATAGAGATGGCGGACTGCGACAAAACCAGAGTCACACGGCGACCACGCTGGAGAAGGGGGCGGGGCTAGAGGACGCGGAGCCTGGGAAGGAAGGTCTGCCTCGACTGTGCTTCTAACATCACAGCGCCTCCCGCACAAGTATTCAAGTCCTTCTTTAGGGCAAGTGAGCTTTATAGGGCAAACCTCTCTGTGCCAGTTACATGCCAGTGTGAGACCCTTCCTGACAACCTCTTTGGAAGGGAAGCCCAGTGCCAGAAAACTCAGAGGCGCTGCCGCTGCGTGGCACAGCGAGTGGCGCTCTGTCCCCAGGGGCTTACTTGTTGCTGTCACGGTACTCGTAGACGTGGCACCCTTGAGGCAATCCAGTTTCGTGGTCCAGAGTGAAAGCAAGCTTCACCTAAATAAAGAGAGAAGAAACACAAGTGAGCGGTGAGTGTGTTCTTTCATTCTGACAGCCGACATGGAAACAAACAGCAAATTGCGCTCTCCTGGTGGGCGTGCTGTGGAACCTGGGCCTGCCAGTACTGTGGGGTCCTCCTGGGAGCCTGTCGTCAGCGAGGACTTAGTGGGACCCTACGTGAGCACTCGGAAAGCAATTGTTATTTATTCACTTATTTATTTATATTTTTGCTGTTAGGGTGTGTGCGCTCCTTGGAGAGACAAAGAGAGACCGAAAGTGAGAACTCTCCCCTCTTCATTCTCCTCTTGGCATTTTGGGCATGCAAGCACACACTATCAGGGTGAGTTTCAAGTCACTGGGTCTGGGGCTCGAACTGCAGTTGGCTATGTGGGAGTCCAGCACCTTAACCACTATACCACCTGCTGGCCCTGCAACCGTTATTTGTTAAGCACCTATTTGCATCAGACACTGAGCTAGCTGAGGGGAAAGAACAGTGACAGCAGAGGCAGGGGCCTCTTTCATGGTCTTCCATTCCAGTTGAGAAGCAGCAATCAATAATCACAATCAATAATCAATAATCACACTCATGGACAGGTGCACTTAAAACTTCGTATCAAAACCAGTTCTCCGAAATAGGAGAAACATCTTGTTTCTATGAAAGCAAGTAAGCTCCCCTGGAGAGAAGGGAATGAGGATGGTTCCCCTGAGCTGGGAGGAGAGGGGGCACCTAGACCATGGGGAGGGAGGGGGATGCAGAGGGTGCTACTGGGCAGAGCGCACGGACAGAGGCCCTGAGCAGGAGCTGCAGCAATGGAAGCATGGCCGGGAAGCTGGACCCTGAAAAATACAGACAATGTGGGTGGGGACACTGGGAGGAAAGCCAGGTAGGAGATGTATAAACATCTAGGCCACTTCTGAGCAAAGAGAAGATTGACTTGTTTTGTTTTGTTTTGTTTTGTTTGTTATAAGGCATGTGTACTGGCCACGGATGGGGGAACAGAAAGGGAGAAAATACCCCCTAGGGGAGGTAGCTATGCCACAATCCCTCCTCTATGTTCCTCTCTGGATTCTGGGTACCCCCACACACGCCCAGTGTGTTTTTCAACCTGTCAGGTCTGGGACTTGAATTGCTCAGTTGGTCACATGGGATCCAGTTACCTTAACCACCTTGCCACCTGCTGGCCTGCCTCTAATTTGTTTTAAGGAAGGGGTGAATGATATGATCAGAGCTGTGTTTGCATGGGATTCCCCTGGCAGACTGTGGGGAGAGAGCAGAAACGGGACCTGCAGGAGTCAGCCACTCAGGAGCTGAGGTGAGCAGCGGTGGGCCTGGGCCTCGAGGGTGGGCAGGCCAGTTAGATGGATAGATATGGGCAATTTGAGATGTGTTTTTATTATTAATTTTTATTTTATTAGAGTTAAAATTTTATTAGTTTCTTTCTTTTTTGAATTGCCAGAGGGTGCAAATGCTTGCCAGAGGGAGAGAAAGAGAAAAAGCACCCTCAAATGAGGCATGGCCTACAATCTTTCTACCATCGCTTCTCCATCCTGTTGTGTTCTTCAACCTGCTGAGGCCAGGATTCAAACCAAAGTTGGCCACGTGATCTGGCTCCCTTGCCAACGGGCTATTGGCCTGGCCCCGAGATGGCTCTTAGAAGTAAATTTTCAGATGTAGAATCAGTAGGATATGCCAACGGCTTTGATGTTGGGAGTGGTGAAGGCAAGGATGGTTCAAGTGATTTGATTTGAACATCCAGGCAGATGGCTGTTCTGTAATGAAAGGGAAGACCGACGTTGTAGAGGGCAGGGAGTCGCAAGTTCGAGACGTGCTAACTTTGAGACGGTCGTCAGGTGCCTTTGGTGAGGGAGCCTCGGGAATAGAACGTGGTGGTCTTGTGTCTTGCTGGTTCGGGAGGGAGTGAGGTGAACACCAAACGCCTCAGAGCCCAGGGAGGCTGTGGCCAAGCTGGCTAGGGCAGCTTTACCATTTCCAAATGCAGATCCAATGACTGTATCTACAAATTCATTGGGTTTTTAAACCACCAGGGAAATCGTAACTAAAATTAACTGCACATTAGGAAGATACATGATTATATATATATTTTTAATTGCAAGGCTGTTAACACAGCTAATGATCTGCATCACTAGATGCTGGGTGATTTTTCTCTTCTTTAGAGGGAAACAATCTCACAAGAATGGTTTGTCCTCTTACTGACCCAGACGAAAATACAAAAACAGAAACAAGCCCTCTTTACCACCCTGAAGCCAGAAGCTGTGAGTCAAAGGCCTGATTTCCCCACAGAGCACTGCCTGGATCTTCCTAGCTCTCTCAATAAAACAAATATAATTGAAAAAAGTCCCTTCATTACAACCTTCTTATCTCCTTCTTTGCAGCTGAGGTCCAGTTCAAGTCTGCCTTGCTTAGAAATCTTCATATCCTTTGACTCGGTTATGAATTTGCGGCTTAGGAAAGTCAGCAGAGAGGTAGGAGGCAAAGTTTTATTCACAAAACTATGTCCCTCAGTGCTTTTTACTGGAAAGACTCTAAAAGCCCAGCAATAGGAGAAGGTTAAGGAAATTCTCTTACAGTCAGATGTGGAATAGCAGGTAGCCATTAAATTGTTCACAAAGAATTTCTACTAAAGGGGAAACATTTTGGAGGAATGGGGTAAGGCAGGAAGCATACCACAGAAATGATGTAAGAAAGAACAAAGACGGCATGAAAGAAAGACTGGAAGGAAAGATACCCCCAGGGCAACGGCGGGCATCAGGAGGCAGAGGCTCCCAGTGACTGCTTTACTTCCTGTGCATTTTCCACGACCTTCGTGTTAGCGTGTGCTACTCTAATACCGAGTGAAGTGCCAAGAGGTCCCCCCCTTAGGTTATAACTAGTGGCTCTTAGTTCCTCACAGAACTTGGGTTTCCTCGGTCTTCCGTTTCCTGGTTTTGGCACAGCCGGTCTTCGCTGAGTGTTTCATGCTTCTCCTACTGGCCACCAGACAGCTTCTCGAGCATAACCAAGTCGGCCTGCTGTCCCCTTATCATGAAAGGGGGCACTGGGTGGCGAGGACCGCCCCACCGGGCTGCCACAGGGATGCAAAGGGGCTGAGCTGGCACAGAGGCTGCGCACAGGAGCGAGTGGACTTCATTTTGTTGGGAAGAAGGAGCCGCAGCAATGGCAAGTTTCCAAGCAGACGGCAGACCTGCTCTGATGGTCGGGCAGGGCAGGGGCTGAAGTGGGAGAGAGACCCGAGGCAGGAAGGCCTCATCGGAGGCTGGAGCCGTGGCCTGTGAGCAGCTGAGGGTCTCGCCAAGGGTGGTGGCACGGTAGGGTGGGGGTGCTGGGAGACAAGGCTTGGAAGTACATGCATGTACGTATGTACACACACACACATCTAACCACGCGACAGTCCCCTCCACCCCAGACCTCCCATGACCGCTGGAAAAGGAGTGCTGAGATGCAAGCTGCAGTCCCCGATCATGAAGGAACTACGGGAAATTTAATTCCAGGGGCTCTCTCAACGTCAAGAAACTATGACTACATCAATCCAATTCAGCAACAGGCAAGTCAGCAGAGCCGGGGCGGGAGGAGAACAGGAGAGCACGTTTACTGAATGCCCGCTGAAGACCTCCCTTCACCCTGACCCTCGAACCGGGTGTTATTATTTTCTTTTATAAATGAGGAGCTTGTGGCTGAGAAAAGTCGTTTGTCCAAACCACAACTGGGACTAGCATTTCAACCCAATTCTTACTAGCATTACAGCACTTGGTCATTCGGGTATAGCGGAAGCAGGAGAGAGAAGAGTCCAAGATCGTGTCCGAGACCCTTTGCCTTGGGCAGCGGGCAGGTGCTGTTGCCACTTCCCTGACAAGGAGGAAGAGCAGCTTTGGAAGAAGAGTTTGAATTTATCCTGGGGTTGCTGATGTCCAGGGCCCTGAAAAACATCTAGCAGAGACCACCACTTCTGAAGATTATAAGCAAGACTACAATCCAGAGGTCCAAATTTGGGAGCTTCCAGGTGGTAAGAGAACTGCAGGACTGGAGTGGTGGACATTTTCCAGTGTGTGGAATGAAAAGAGGGCCGTGGCGGGAATGTTGAGAAACACCTATACTGAAGACCTGAGCAGCAGAGACTAAGAGTTTTGAGCTACAAAGTTATAGAAGCCAAGGGGTGAAAATGCCTTAAGGAAGGAGCCGTCAGTTGCATTAAGTCCTTCTAAGACATCAACTAAGAGAGGACATGGCATCCGAACCAGGAATACCCTGGATTTAGCACTTCTCCCAGGGGGAGCAGGGCGAGTGGAGATAAGAGTGTGATGGGTTAAAAACGAGCAGAAGGCAAGGAAATGGGGATCATGAAAGGTTGGTCCACAGCTGAGTATTTGCCGGGAAAGTTGGGGGAATAATGGGGCAAGGGAGGGGAGAGTGAAAGGGTAACAGACAGACCAGGGGATCTAGGGGAGCAGGAGGAAATGGAGATGAAAGCCGAGCGGAAGAACAGAGGCCTGGGGGACAGACGCCTGTATGGGGCTGATGCTGACTGGGCACATCCTTGGCACTAAGCTCATTTCCTGGGGATCTTATTAACATTGAATCCTCCCAACAGCAAGGCAGGGGCAGAATCTGGCCCAGATTAGCGAGTAGCAGGACTGAAGAGTGGGCCATGTTGCTAACCACTGGGCTGTCCTGGCCTCCTAGGTGTCATGAGGCCAAAGAGAGTTGACGTAGTCACTGGTAGGGATTTGGAGGGACTGGAGGGTGCACTCAGACCTGACAATAACATCTTGCTCTGGACCCTCCAGGACTGTCCTGCATAAGAAAACAGGACCATCCATCAAAGATGATATCACAGAAACTTTCCTGGAAACCTCCTGGATTCCAACCCCCAGATCTTCACATTGTCACATTCCTTTCTTTTGCCTAAAATCCCTGTTTGTCCCTCAGTCATAGCGATGGTACTTTAAGAGTCTTGGATTTCACACTCTCTTGGTTGGTATCTTCCAGAATAAGGCCCTCCTCCAAGTAAACTTGCACTACCACAGAAGCTGCCCTACTGTGCAAGGCACGATCAGGCCTGTCTTCACGTGTGTCTGGTGACATCACATTGTTTCCAGGGCAACTGACCACAGAGTGCGTCGCTACGGTGTGCAGGTGTGTGTGCAGGTGCCTACTATGTGAAAGGTTCAATATATAAGTGGGGGAGACCAGCAAGTCCCACAGCAGAGAAGCATGCACATCTAGAAAGCATCTCCTCCTTCCTCCTGGTACCCATGTCCACTCAACTATTCATAATCCTGCACTCTACATGGACTGATATGGAGGGATGGACAAGGTGGGTGTGGGCTGAGGAGGTGGTGCCAGTCAGGAAGGCCATTGGGGTAGACGACAGGAGTAGAAGACAAGGAGGACCCTCCCCTCTGCTGCACAGCTTGCTGCTAGTCTGCACCAACCACACACTCGCACCTCTGTACCTGCTTCTGGGAGAGCCCTTCCCATCCCTCTCAGCTCCCCGGCTGAGGGGCTGCAGGGTGAAGCAAACCCAATCTTCGGCTTGAAGAAGACAAGCTCTGGCCCTGACAGTTCCAAGGCAATCCCACACACATTTCAGAAACTGACCAGAAGCCCAAGCCCATCCATGCATGGGCTCTCCTGGTCCCAGGAACTGGTTCGGGAATGGCTGTGTGACCATCCGTGGCCTAGCTGAAGGGAGGTGTTGAGTGCTCTGGGCCTGTGGCCAGAACTGCTGCTACCAGCCTGAGAATGAGGCCACCTCGCACAGAAAGTAGAATCAAAAGACTTGGAGGAAAAAAATCCAAACAAAATGACTTGCAAAAGAAGGAGCACAGCCAGGGCCTCGATGGAGGTCAGTGGGGTCTCTGCCACCTTCTGGACCTCTATCTTTCTTCTGTAATCACTTGTCACTCTTCGAGGGCACTGGCACACTACCTGTCTACCCAGTCCCTGGGCTCCCGTCTCCTAATCCATCCCGCACAGGCAGCAGCGCGTCACCTTTCTAAAACCCACTGGGCTGCACGCACTCCTTCAGGCACCTCCGACGGCCCCTGCAGGGGCAGACGCATGTGAGTTAAACACAACCCAGGCTCTTGGGGTGGGGAGGCAGGTGCCGGCTGTCGCATGAACAAACATGGACTGTGATGGAGGGATGGGTGAGGTAGGCGGGTGCTGAGGAGGGTGTGCCAACCGGGGGGCCCTCAGGGGTGATCAAAGGACAGGGAAGGGTGCCCTCATCTGTGTACAGCTCGTTGCCAGAGTGTGCACCAGGCCTGCTCACCCACCTGCTCCTGCTCCCCGAGAGCCCCTCCTGCCAGCCCCTGTCCGTCCTCTATAAAAGCGTCCGACCTTTCGGTACTCTCCCCTCTGCTGTGCTGGGGCAGGGCCTCTCTAGAAGGTCCGAGGGCTCCAGGTGGGCGGCCTCACCAGGTAGGTTGGTGCTCAGGGCCCTATCACTGACCCTATCACACCCAGGTGTCCAGTTTCATTCCACAGTTTTTATTCCTCCTTTCCCTTCAGAAAAGAAACTGCCTCACATCTGGCCCTCCTCTCAGAACTGAGCCACCGGGACAAGCCCTGGCTCAGACACTCTGGTACCTTGTTGCTGGCCCTGACACAGGCTGCTCCCCCAAGAATGGTCTTTCCCGGTGGACAGCCTCCAGCTGCATGAAGGTTCTCCTGGTACTGGGCAAAGAGGAAGAACTGAAGGGCCCACGAAGCAGCAACGAGGCTGCTCACCAGGCTCCACTGGCCAAGGAAGGAGGCCTTTCCGTGGGTCCAGCCGGAGGCCAGGCTGCACGCTGACAGAGGACAGGCCAGGCTCTCTCCGGCAGGGAGAAAATGGAAGAGGCTTCTACTTCCAGGGGTTCAGGCTAAGAATGTACAAGAGAGCAGGCTCTGGGTGACCAGAGTATGAGACGCTGCTGGGACCCCTTCTGACCCAGGCCTAAGACCCTTGGGAGAGGAGACTCTTCCCCCAGACCATGTGGGTACAAAGGACACAGGCCCTGTTGGGCTGCAGGGCCCTGGGAGGTTCTCCTTTTACCCTTCTAGGCCCTTCAGTGGGATGGCAAGGAAGGCAGCAAGGCCTCCTCCCAGCAGGGGGCAGCAGGCGAGCAACCAGAATGACTGATGGAGGACTTGGCTTCCACGGGGCTCTCAGATACTGCTGCTTGGAGACGACACCCCCGGGGAGGCCTTTGGGAAGAATGGATGTCCCAGGCTACGCAGGAAGGGGCTTCGAGGAGTCACTTGATGTAACCGTTAAAAGACAAGTGACCTTCCTTTGGGTCCCAGCCCAGTGAAGCCAGGGGCCAGATGATGGATAAGGGTAACTGCGAAGGCCAGATGGGATGGGGCAGGTGCGGCTGGCCAGGCCTGGTTAGGGAGCAGTCTGCAATCTGCTGAGGTGCATGGTGGGCTTTCTCACAGAGCTGCGTCCTTGGGGGACGTGACGCACAGGCTGCGAGTTATGCCACTCCGTCAGTGAAGAGACACCAGCTCAGAGCTTCTGGTGCTTTCAAGAACTTCTTGCCCGACCTTGGAAGGGCAAAAAATGAGTTCATCAGTTTAGGGATCCCCTACGTTGTCCACAATGGCTCTAAGATAACCTCTCGGTAGCAGCGGGGTCTCTCTCGTTGCCCAGCCCCAGCAGGAGCCAGTGGTTCCGTTTTCTCTGCAGGCTCTCCCACAAAGGAGCCGGGGACCCGGGAGCCTAGCTCAGAGCTCCCCTCGCAGGGTGTGATGAGAGAGATCGCTGGTGAAAGCAGTGTTTGTTCTTTGGCCAGGACTGCTCCAGCTCAAACCAACACGGGTTCTCTGGGAGGCCCGTGAGCTTGCTTCAATCTGCTAGCTATTAGGACTCAGGTTCAGTCGTAGGTCAAGAACCAGCCTGGGAAGCCTCCAGCCTCTCCACGGCTGACTCTTCTCCTCACAGTCCACTGGGTCTTGCAGGGTGTCCAACTTTCCCCTACGCTGCGACTGGCAAATGCCACCACAAGTGGACCATTTCCGGTATGCCACGTTACGGTGCGTTAGGGAACAGGAATGTCGCTTCCACCTGAAGCCGTGGTTTTGTAATTGAAAAATCTTATTAGAAGCAAGTCTTCTCATTCTCAGAGGTAATCTTTAGTTTTGCTTCTTTAGTGTTCATTGTTTGGGTTGGACTTCCTAACCATTATTTCTTTTTTCCATCTCCTCTTTGCTTTCTTTTATAAGACAAAGATGCTGTGGACTTTGCTTTGACTTGGTTAACGACGATTCTATGGCAATGTATTAAATTTCTTTCTCCTAAGTCCACTGAAGTCTTTTTGGACTTGGAGAGAGCTTTTTAAGAAAGAACTTGCTCATTCAGCAGGATTTTCCTCCCCACCCCAAGCTCTGGTTCTGACCTGGAAAAAATAAGAGTGAGAAAGAGCAAGAGAATCCTGCAGTCCTGACGCTCAACTTCCCAAACCACAAAAAAGAAGCTCGCTCCAGTAACGTAATCACGGAGATTTCTGGCACCTTGGTCTTTCAAGACAAATACATCCATCTGCGGGCACAGGGAGCCATCAAACTAAACCCTGTGCGGCATGGAGCTCCCGATTCATTAGTGTTGGAAGGTCTACGGCGACGCTGGCCCTCCCCCTGGATGACGCCTCCCTGCAGCGCCGTCTGTAAACCCCACAGCTGTGTTTTCACTTAAGGCCACTTCTCCCAACTCCACTGCACCTTGTTCCAGAGGCTTGTTCTATTCTCATTAAGGCTAAAAATGACAGGACAAGGATTCTTCAATGCTGAGGTTTTACTTGCTCAGAAGAAAAAAGCTCTCTCTTTAGATCCACTGGGGTGGATCATGGCATGGAGACCCTGTTGGAGGTCAACCCTGGGGAAAGCTGCTCTTTAGGAAGAAGCCTCAGTGGACCCAGGAGAGTGGACCAGCAACCCAGGAGAGTGGAGCTTGACAGCAGCTCTCTTGCCCACCTGCAAGCTGCCTCCTTGTCTGGGGGTTACTTCACTTCTCACCAACAAGACAGAGTGGGAGAGCCCTGCTCACCCCATCCCTCGTGACCAGCACAGATGGCACCATCCCTGATCCCAGCCTCTCCTTTAGTAGAACGGGAGTCCCTCTGTCCCTGCAGCTGTCTGATCAGGCTTCACCTGGTTCCTGGGTCATGGTTTTGCCTCTCAAATCCCAGAGCAAAATAGCAACAGTAAGCACCAAGCATGATGAGCAGGTTTGCACATTTCACATGCAGGCAGGGGAGGAGAGGGTGCAATCCATGTGCTCAACCTACTCAAAGCTGGGGCATTTTAGAGAATTTTCAAGGCCAAAGAGGGTGACGGTGATGGACTATCACCATATCAAGAACCATTTCTGCTCAGAGCCCTGGGGCCTTGGGCCAAGCACTGTGCAGGAACTGGAGTCACCCAATGATGCTCCACAGCAAAGCGCCAGCGTTGACTGCGTTTGGCCCTCTGAATGCCCAGAAGTGGCTGCACATCTGCGAAAGATGTTGTCTAGGTTTCCCAGTGTACAGAATCTACTGATCCTGCCACCTAATTATCTACCTTTCTTTCTTTTTTAAACATTTTCTAGGACTAGAACTGCTTCGTTTACTATGTGGGATGCAGCCACCTTAACCTTCACGCCACCTGCCGGCGCACTACCTACTTTCTAAAGCTCGTAGTCAAGCAGTGGAGGACACCCACACTGCAGACCCATCAGAGCCTCCCCTTCATAGTCACTGCTACACAGCTTCACTCACGACCCCAGCAGAGAGCGGGAAGCAAGTCAGAGCACTCGAGTGGCAGGCTGCCTGCTCCCTCAGGGGGTGTCTCAACTTTACCCTTGAATCAGATTAGGCCATGGGACAGGACTGCATGTAGATCACGTGAGCTTGCTCCTCAGCAGATCTGCTTTCTTTTTTTTCTTTTTTTGGAGAGATTTTCGCTATAGGGTGCTTGTGCTCGCCAGACAGACAGAGAGAGACAGAGAGACAGAAAGCGAGAAATCACCCCCCAGGGGGGATGGCCACGCCGCAATCCCTTCTCCTCCATTCTCCTCTCGGGATCTTGGGCACGCACGCACACGTGCCTGGCGTGAGTTGTAAGCCACCGAGTCTGGGATGCGAACCGCGGTCGACTACGTGGGCATCCAGCCATTACGCTAACTGCTAGTTCCCCAGATCTGCTTTCTTTAAGAGTGCCTTACTAATACCCCTCCATTTATGCCAAAGTCATCTTCAGAAACTGCCTTAAGAGCCAGGTGGTGGTGTAGTAGTAATGCAAATGAACCTGCATGAGAAAGGTCCTGGGTTCGTGTCCTAAGAACTCCCTGGGTACTCCAGGTCCATGCATGTGCCTGTGATGGTCTAGCTGGAGGTGGGTCATGGTATGGAGACCCTGCTAGGGATGTCTCTCTCTCTCTCTCTCTTTGTGGAAGGAAGAGATAAGTAAATAATAAAAAAGAAATAAAAATAAATTGTTGTCCATTCAAATAATTAATGTATTAATGTTCCTAATATTAAGCTTCATATGAGAAAGTGCTTTTGGTGCTAGGAAAAAGACTCCTCAAGTTTGAACGAGACCTGTTATAAGAAATAACCTTATAAAATCTTTCTCTTCCCCGCCAAGCAAGATGACTTCTGCCCGTCTGAGGCTGGAATCGGACACTAGGTGCCCAGTCACCAGAACCACACTCTCCCTTACAGATGCCATATGACCTGCGTCTCCTCTCCTCGACTCCAATTCTGCCGTTCTATTGTATTCACGTCACTGTTTCTTTATTGTAAGTCCTCCTAACTTCTCTTTGGAAACGGATGAGGGCATACATAAATAGAGCCAAGTTCTTCAAAATACAAGCCAGACATACATAAAAACCATGAGACCCAGGCAAGTCTGAACATAACCCAGTTAAGAGTGATCATGACGGTGGGCGGTCACAGTTCATGAAAAAGGAAACGGACACTCCTCAGAGCCAGTGATCAAGCTGGCTCGATTCTTGAAAAAACAGGAGGGAACAGAATGATCTTCCAGGGAATTGGCCTCAGTTTCCAGGGACTTGAGGAGACAGGAGTTATGTAACCCCCAGCTAGGAGCCAGCAGCCCTGGCCCTGGCCCCATTCACTCCTAGTCTCTGCTCTCCCCTGGGTGGGTGGGTCCTGATGGCCTTGGGCTTTCTCCGCTATGACTGTCCTCACGGCTTGTTTTATGGATGAACGTGAGATCCTTTCTAGGTTAACTGGAAGAAAGCACCCAGAGCTAGGCCCTGGTGTACCTGTTCGAAGGGAAGTTCTGAGACTGCAGAAGAGCCGGTGCTCACATCTTTAGATGTTTCAATGAGAAGCGAGTGGCACTGAAGAAATCTCCTGAATAAGGCTGTCTTACTAAGCCAACAGCAACCACCGAAGTTAAAGACTTGATTCCATGCTAGCTTGGTTTCCTTTCTCCCAGATAAGCCTGAGTATCTGGACAACATATTCCAGGACAACATTGCTCTCTCAGCTGTGTTTGAGTCCTGGGGAGGTCAACCCACCCCTCTGCCATTCCTGCTCCTCTGCTCCTGCAACCTGGACTAGGCAGCACCTCCTCGCACGAAGATTGCTCCCCACCTCTGGCCTGCCACAAGATGCCCACTGGGCTGACACCATCTACTGGAAGGCACAGAACAATCTGGGTGGACCACCTGGGAGGCCTAGACCTGGGGTTACCTGGGGTTCCTATTTCCATCCAAGATAGTGACTGAAATCTCAGCTGGCCTGTTTCTTTATAGAACAACATATCAATCTACGAGCTGCTGTTCTAACTGTGGTAAAAACCGAGCCGTACGTAGGGGTTGTGAAGCATAAAGACAATCAGACAGAAATTCACAGTTGAGACGAAATGCAAAAACCAAAGACATTTGAAGAGATTTGGAGAGAGTTTTAAAAGGGGCCAGGATCCAGTTAACAAGAAAAAAGCACAGACCTTCTATTTGCCTTGCTGTGAACATTGAGCTTTGCTGTAGAGAATCCTTGGATAATTTCACATAGTTGAAAATCATTTAAGAAACTGGACATAATGTTAAATGTTAAAAAAATAAAGTTTCATAATAATCTTAGAGAACATTTTCATTAAGCAGAAACTTGTTTTTGCTCTAACCTCCACAAAATCTCCCCGGGACTCTGGGCCTGAACTCAGGGGACAGTCAGGTGCTCTCAAAGGCCAACTTTTTCGTCTTGCCCACCTTTCTGCCTCTCAGACCAGACAAATCCTCTTTCTAGCACTCCAAATGGTTCATGCTTCTGCTTCCTCCTTCCTGCCTGACACGTGGGCTTTCCCCGAGGAAGGAACCCCTTCTGCCTGTGAACACACACCTGCTACAGACAAGAGCCATGTAGGAGATGCTTCGTACAGAAGACAAGGGCCCAGCTGCTGGTTTCAGGTCATGTGGATTCAAACCCTGGCCTTACTTCCCATTAGCTGGGAAACCTTGAGTTCCTTTAACCTCTGCACTAAGTCCTCCTATGTAAAATGGGGAAAATAACAGGACTCGCTACTATGGGTGGCTGTGAAAATGAAACGAGGAGAAGCATGCCGGAAGAGAGTCCGGCTGGAGCACTCAGGATGCTGCGATGGAGTAAAGCCTGGGGTCACTTCAATGAGCTAAAATAAAAATGAAAAATGTGGTATAAGATAGCGGTTCCCCTGTCTCTGAGGTTTGGCTTTATGTGGTTTCAGTTACCCTTGGTCAACCATGGTCCAAAAATAGGCGAGTACTGTATGCTACGGCAAGAGAGAGCACATGCGTGGGCGTGCACACACGCGCACGTAACTTGTATTACAGCACACTGCTATAACCGTTGTTTTATGATTAGTGGTTGGTCTCTCACTGTGCCTATTTTGTAAATTAAGCCTTTCATAGGAAGGTACATACTGGAAAAAATGACCTTTGGGCTTCTACCAGGGGTCTCAGAACACGTCCCCTGTGCAGAGGAGGGACCACTGCGCTATGGAACAAGCCATTTGGAATTCAGGTTTCCAAATGTGGTTACCTGAAAATCCAAGGAACCGCAGAGTGACGGTTCCATTCCTGAACTTGAGCACTGTCTGGGATGCCACTCCACGTCTGAGGGACTCCCTGCGGATGAGGAGGAGGATACAACGCTCTGCAGTCCCACAGCACCTGTGCCGTCTCCCATGGCCGCACTGATGAAGGCCTCCCAGCACAGGGCAGCCCTGCTTTTACTTGCCAGCTACAGTAGTGTCAGGGAGGCCGCGTGCACGCAGGTGACGCCTGGTGCTCAGGAGGGAAGTCTCCAGAGCCTGCCTGGCTGGCAGATGTGCCTCGACGTGGAGGCTGCCCGGCATGGCAGCACCAGCATCAACTTGTCGGCGAGCCTCTGCTCGGGAGGAAGAGGCCGCGACGACCCGCTAGAGCACGGCAGAGGGCTGCCTTCTGACAACTGCTTTTCTTGTGCTTGGATTCCTCTCATTTACTCTCCAGCTGGAACACGCCTCCGGCGGTGTGAGTGTTTACCTATTACACCGTCCCAGCCAGACTGGACGTTCCCGTGGAGAAGCCCTGATGATCACCTAGTGATTACCTTGTGACTCTCCCACAGCCTTTACCCGACGAGGGCTTTAAGCCAAGGTGTGCAGGACCCTACCGTACGCAGTAGGAACCACAGGCTCCATGCTCAGCTAGACGCTGGCCCAGAACGCTTGTGTCCAGATACTGCAACTCTGATTTTAAAGGTGAGGAAAATTGAGGCTCAGAAAGGTTAGGTAATTGGCCTGCCCAAGGTCAGGCAATGTAAACATCAACACTCGGCCAACTGGGTAAAGAACTCAAACCCAGCTGACTCTGGAGTGTTTCCTAATGGCCCACACCTGCTGTGTCTTCTCCCTGAGCAGGAGCACGGGGCTGGAGGCCAGCGCTTCAACAAATCCCGTCTCCTCCTCTAGATTATACCAGACACAGGCCAGCAATGGCGTGCAGAGTGCCAGCTTCTCAGAAGGGCTCACTGGCGAAGCATCGCTGGAGAATGAGGTGAAGGCCTCCTTTTGCCCATGTGAATTTAAGACAGGCAGCCCCAGTGGACCCGCCCAGTCCAGGCGGAGAGGCTGGATGCAAGGAGGGGATGTCTGGGGTGGCAGCGGGGGGCGTAGTCTGGCCTGGAGTAAGGTACAAGGCAAGCCCATGCAAGTGAGTGGGGACAGGTTGGCTCCTCCTTTTCTGTTCAGCCAACCTGCCCTCTACTGTCCCGCTCAGCCACACAGCTGGTCAGTAGGAAGACTGGAGCTGGGCCAAGGCTGGGCCCTCTCGGCATCTGCACAAGGCTAAGAGGGGTAAGGTTAGGCAGCTTGTCCTAGCACTGGACAGCAGGCTATGGAAACCAACCCTAACCCAAACCAAGAGGGGCATGGCCCTACTGTTATCCTACTGAGAAAGAGGGTGAAGACTCTCACGGCCAATTTCTACCACTTAGTCCTGGGCTTCTACCATGGCTCCACCTGTAAAACGAGAGCCTCAGAAGCCATCCTCTGGAGTCCCCTGGAGTCGTCTGGATGCCCACTTCATAGCCCTGCATGCCAGTGCTTCTGAGTGCCGTGTCTGGGGTGCTCAGTGTGGGGCCAGGCAGGGTCAGGGGAAAAGGCTGGCAGAGAGGACTGAGTCGCACCGACTGCAACGCCACGGGTTGAAGGATCTGGCTGAAGCCCTGCATGGAGTAGATGAGGCCTGAGGTGAGTCTGGAAGGACAGCCAGGATTTGAAAGATGCATCTGGGAAAGAGCCCAGGTAATGGGCAAGAACAGGCCTTCAGCTCTGCCAGGGCAGAGAGCACCCGGGCGATGTCTGGCACCGCATCCCCAGCACCTCCCAGGGTCTTCAGTAAAACAGGTATTCAGTAAGTAATTTTTTTGAGGAATAAGTGACCCAAACCAGAGAAATAAGAGTGAACATTCACTGTTCTGTGAACACGTAAGACACTGGTCTGGCTCTGAAGCGGAGGTAGGCCTCGGGAATAGATTAAACTGTAATATTGACAATGTTAACAAAAATGGTCACTGGATACAGACGGCTTTCTGGCAGCACTCAGACCCTTGAGGACTCTGCTGAGACCCAGTCATTTCCCAGCAGCAGTGCTGGGGCCCCCCACAGGGGAATTAAACACACATAGAAACCCAGAGGCAGTACGGAGAGGTTGTGCGTGCCCACCACTCCATTTCCACCAAAGGTTATGTCTTACGTAATTATGGTATGACAGCCTAGGAGGCCGACATGCACGGTGGGTGTGGTTGGTTTCCTGCCACTTGGGTCACGCACACAGATTCCTGTAACTGCTCTTGCCATCCCGACATGGGCCCTGGTCTTGCTGCAAAGGTCTCCCTCGGGCACCCTCCTGGCAACTACCCAGCTTCTCTATAATCTTCTCATTTCAAGAATGTTCTATAAACAGAATCATATAGCATTTAAATAGTTCTTCAGAGTTATTCTAAAATTAGGACTTGATCCATTTCTTAGATTTGTAGACAAATAAAAGACAACAACATCGACCTCCGATAATAGAAATGGAAAATGAAGCGGAGTAAGAAACGTTTCTACTCTGGTTCTCCTGCTTCTACTATGTGACTTTTGACAAGTCACTTGTCTATAAAAATGGGCATAAGGCTTAAGGACTAAACGTGTGACATGTGGAAGCACTTGGCCAGTGGCAGGTTCTCAATAAACTCTAGCTGTTTGTTATTATTAATAAAAAGCCAAGGAAGCCTCTGGGCTTCTTCATAGAAAATAAGGTTCTTACCGGTCACAGACGATTAAGGAAATGGCCAAGCCAGCCCTGAGATGACCCAGGTTATGCTTCCCGAGTCTCCAGTGTAGAAACAACTTGGGGACTTTGAAAGGTGCTTCCAACAGGCATCTTCATGAGCGCAGCCATGAGAACAGGCAGCCGTCCCCAAGCAGAGTCACTAGGGGGCTGAGACGTCCACAAGTGGGGGGGGGGGTCCCCGAGGCTCTGACCAGCAGGGTTTGTAGCGTGCCCCCAGAGCACATGGAGCACAGAGAAGGGCCCAGAGCCAGAAAGGCAGGGGTCAGAGTGTGATCGAATTAGGTGCTGCTTGGCTACTCCACAAAGCTCAGCACGGCTCATGGGGTGGGGGAGGGGATGATGGCCCATACTACCCACGGGGTCACCTCTGCTATGACTAGCCATGGAAATCTGAAAAGCTCTCCCCAAAAATCACATATGCAAAGACTCCATTATACAGTCAAGAGAGCACTCGACGTTGAGCCTTTCAGGGCTGGGAACTCGGCACAAACGCCTGGCTAGATCTTAAGCAACATGCCCAAGGCTCATTGAAATGGGGACAAAACCAGGCATTCAGGATCCTTCATGATTTATTGAAAGTGGCATTGTCTGAGCCGCTGCATGGCACCAGCAGGGGTGGGCTGGAGGGCGCTCCTCCTGACGGCAGGGTCACCCCATGTGTCTCCTGTTCCCTTGGACTTTTCAACTCCCCTGGCCCACATTCACTCCCTCACTTTTTCCCCTTTGAAGTTAGAGAATACGGCCTCATCTATCACTGACACGTTGGGTTTCAAAGGACTGAGAGTGAATTCACTTTTTTTCCCCAATGAGAAGGGCCCAGCTGGGAAGAAAAGCAGGAGGTGAGGAGGAGGGAGGGAGTGGGCCAGGACCAGGGCAGCCAGTCTCCCCCAGTTCCGCCCAGAGTCTGCCCTCTTGGTGGAGAATGAGGCTCGGTGGTGCCACCTGCAGCTCGCCAAGGCCTCTCCTGCCGTGCTCGGTACTGCTGCCTCATCCTGTGGCTGTACCTGGGGAGGTAGGTAGGCGATGAACACCAGGCTCCAGGGCTGGGCACTTTGTGAGTAGCTATCACTGGATAGCCAGTGGAGCCTGCTCCTTGTCCCTGGGTGGTGAGTAGTGGGGACTCCCCTCGGGGACACCATATCCACTCAGCTCCCAGTCAGAAGCCCAGGAGCCCCATGTGTCCCTGTCTCTTGGTTCCACTCTACCACCTCAGCAGCCTGTCACCTGCTGCCGGCCTCAGGTAGGGGCTCGCCTGCATCACCCTGCAGCCCTCCTCCTGGCTTCTTTGATGTCCACAGCCTGACCCCTTCCCATTCATTTTCTGCAGAGCAGTCAGGGCCATCATTCTGAGAAGAACGTCCCATCCTGTCACACCTGTGTGGAGAGCGCTTCGAGGGCACCACGGCAAATCTGAGAACTGCCTCGCTCAGAGCGAGCCCGTCCTCTACGGTCGGCCCTCTTCCGTCTCCAGCAGCATCTCTCACCAGCACTGTGAGCCCGTCCTATGACCAGCCATGGCCACACCTGCATTACCCACAGCACACCCAACCACTGACTGCTCGGGAACGTGCTCGCAGCAGCCATTCCCAACCTGCTGCGACTGGGCTGCCGCCCCTGCCCAGAACAGGACCCTCGGCTGGCTCCCACACCCTAGCTCACCGGGGGCACACTCTGGACCGTGCTGTCCTGCATACAGAGCGGTCCTGTTTATCTTGCAGGGACTGACGCAGCCGGTCATCAGCGCTGCTTTCTGGACACTCTGCTGCATGCATTTTCCCATGGAGGGAAGACGGCAGGCCTCTACTTAGCTTGGCTGAGGCTGGTCGTTTCACAGATTCCTATCAAGCATCAGCGACACATCCTTCCCAGGCAAGCAATCCTTGGCCTGACTGCCACATCAGGCTTTCTTCCCACATTACACTCCAGCTGTTCTGAGGAAAGCCCAGTTCCAACAGCAGTTGTAACTAGCAAGCTGCCTTGTTGACCATAATTTTAAAAAGTCTCTCAGTTCTGAGATTAAAGCGTGAGTGGGTGAGTCACCGACACGGGCGTTTGCACGTAATCGGCAAAGTCCTGTTACTGGCACTCCTCACTCTTCTGGCTTTGTGCAACAGTTGGAAGCATTTACCTAGGCGGCTTCGAGGTTTTCTCTTATCAGCCTGTACCCCCTTTTTAAAAGACATAATCTTTAGCTTTCTGTCAAGTCTTAAGCCAGAGAAGCCTGGTCTCTGTCTCAAGCCACTCCTGGGGCAACTTCTTTTCAGATGGCTCTTGCAGGGCACCGTGCCTGGCAAGGCTCCCAGGACTGACTCCATCCCAAATCTCTTCACGTGTGCCTGACTCTGTTGTGGGAAACACAGGTTTAAAAAGAAAGGGACAAACGAAATGTAAACCGTAAAACTAAAACTTCCAAAAGGAAACCAGAGAAAATCTTTGTGGCCTTGGGTTAGTC
This sequence comes from Tupaia tana, assembly GCA_026018925.1. Taxonomy (NCBI): domain Eukaryota; kingdom Metazoa; phylum Chordata; class Mammalia; order Scandentia; family Tupaiidae; genus Tupaia; species Tupaia tana. Next base: position 8,783,322 of record JAKSZU010000001.1, read on the forward strand.
AAAGATTGCTTAGATATACCAAAAGCACGATGCATCAAAAATTTTTTTGATAAATTTGACTTCATCAAAATGTAAAAGCTTTAGTTTTTCAAAAAGGATTCTGAAAAGACAAGCCAGAGAGAATACAAAGATAAGAAGATGAAGACAAGTGAAACACTAAAAGAAAAAATTTGCAAATTACATATCAGGTAAAAAATTTATATCAGGGACCAGCAGTTAGCGTAATGGCTATGTCGCTGGACTCCCACGTAGTCAACCGCGGTTTGAGTCCCGGACCTGGCAGCTTAAACTCACGCCGGGTGCGTGTGCGTGCATGCTCAGGCTCTCAAGAGGAGAATAGAGGAGAAGGGATTGCGGCGTGGCCATCCCCCTGGGGGGTGATTTCTCGCTTTCTGTCTCTCTCTTTCTGGCGAGCGCACGTGCCCTATAGCAAAAACCTCTCCAAAAAAAAAAAAAAAAAAGAATTTATATCTAAAATATGAGGGGAGAAGGCCCAAAAAGTTGGTGGGAAAATGGAATTAATATATGATCATTACGTATGATTATTATATATTAATATATTATGTGAAATATAACTATATTAATATATTTTGTGATAAAGTTTTTGAAATTTTTGCAGAATATGTCTTCCATGAACTTTTTGAAAGCCTCTTACAAAAAAAGAACTCTCAATAATAAACCAAACAACCCAATTAAAATAGGCAAAAGATGTGAACAGATACTTCAACTGGCAAGATATACAAACAGCAAAAATGCGCACACAAAGATGCTCAACGTCACTCATCATCGGGGAAACAAATTCAAACCCCAGTGAAATACTGCTACACATTTTGAAAAGTGAAAGAACCAACAATACAAGTGTGGGAGCACCTAAAGAAAAGGAATTTGTCGGGGGCTCATGGTGGCACATCGGTGAAACTCAATGCTCTGCAAGGCTGACCCATGTGGGAGGGTTCTGGGTTCTGGTTTGTATCCAGGGGCCTCCCTGACATGCTGGGCATGTGTGTACCTGTGACCTGGGGCTGGCTGGGTTTGGGGTGGATGATGGTGCTGAGTCTCTGTTGGGGATGTTGTCTCTCTGGTTCATAAAAGAAAGAAATGAAAGGAAGGAAGGAAGAAAGAGAGGAAGAGAGAAAGAACTTTCATAGACTGCCTTGAGAGTGCAAAGTGGGAGGGTCACTTTGGAAAACAATTTGGCAATTTTTGTTTTATTAATGCCAGAGGGTGTGTGTGTGTGTGTGTGAGAGAGAGAGAGAGAGAGAGAGAGGAAAAAGAAGAAGTACCCTCAACAGGGTTGTTCGTGCCACAGTAGTTTTCCTTCCATTTCTCCACTCCATCAGGACTCTGGGTGTGCACACGTGTGCCTGGCGTGTTGCCTCTGGACTGGAATGTGAACTGCAGCTGGCCTTGTGGGATCCTGCTTCCTCTACAGTGTTTAAGCACCGTGCTATTGGGCCAGCCCAGTTTGGCAGTATTTTATTTACTAATTTTTTTTAGAGGTTTTTGCCTTAGCACGCATGTGCTGGTGGAAGAGAAAGAGAGAGAGAGAGAGACAGAGACAGAGACAGTGAGAGGTAAAGTGAGAATCACCCGCTAGGGGCAATAGCCATGCCACAGTCCTTTCTCCTTCATTATCCTCCTGGGATCTTGAGCATGCACACACACATGCCTGGCGTGAGTTTCAAGCCACTGGGTCCAGGACTCAAACCTCGGTCGGCCATGTGAGAGCCCAGTGATGTGACTGTTATGCCATCTGCTGCCCCCTCAGTTTGGCAGCATTTCAAAAAGTTAAAATATACACTTACCATATGTTCTGGAAATCCTATTCCTAGGTATTTAGCCAAATGAAATAAAAACTTACCAGCCATACAAAAGCTTAGGGGAAATGTTGCATTATTTATGTTGCCCCAAACTGAAACCTAAATATCCTTCAACTGGGAAATGGATAAACAACCATGGCACATTTGTATAATGAAATATTACTCCATGACAAAAGGGACTGATCACGGACACACACCACACCATGAACCTCAAGTGCATTTTCACGTCATGAGAAAGGAACTGACTTACAAGGCTACCAAGTGAGTGACTTCATTGCATGACGTGGAAAAGTCAAACTATAACCATGGAAAACAGGTTAGTGGTTGCCAGGAGCAGACGGGAGCTTTCTTGGGTCATAGAACAATTCCACATCTTGAACGGGGTAGCAACTACATGCCTGTACGTGTAGCTTGCAGAACTGTAGACTATTAATTTTTAAAAAATTTTGCCAGAGGGTATACATACTCACTAGAGAGACAGAGAGAAGAGAGACAGGGACAGGGAGAGTGAGAAAGCACCCTATGAGATGTGGTCACCCTGCAATCCCTTGTCCTCCATCTCTCCCTCCTTTCGGGATTGCGGGCATGCACTCACATATGCATGGCTTATGCTCACGCTTCTGGGTTTGGAACCTGAACTAGATGGTTGATCATATGGGATCCAGCTATCTTACCACCCTACCACAAACTGGCCCCCAAAAGATGGATTTTACTGTATATAACTATGCCATAGTAGAGAAAAAAGTGATTCTGGCTAAATACGGCTGCTAGGTCTAGTGCCGATGGTGTCAGCAGATTCCAGTGACAGCACATAGACTGCCCCTTCACAGCAATGGCAAAGAGGACAGGAGAGCTGATGGGCCACAGCAGGGCAATAAAACACTATTTCCAGCCTATCATACTACATTAACAAGGATTAAATGAAACTCACGATGAACCCTCTGACTTGGTGAGAAGCTCGACAATGTGCTGCTGTTCCCTGCTGGGGAAAGCCTATGGTAGTTAACACGTCTTGAAAGTAATCTGAAAGTCAAAAGCTCTAAAGATGTACACTTTTTATTAGGTTACACAGAAAAATGTTATGACTAGGTAGGTGACCATGGCTGTTTTTTGTTGACTTGTTCATTTCTATTTCCTTCCTTCCTTCCTTCCTTCCTTTTAAGAAAGAGATTTTTGCTATAGGATGCTTCTGCTTGGTGGAGAGAAAGAGAGAGACAGAGAGACAGAAAGCAAGAAATCACCCCCCAGGGAGATGGTCACGCCGCAAGCCCTTCTCCTCCATTCTCCTCTCGGGATTTTGGACATGCACGCACACGCAATCGATGTGTTTCAAGCCACCAGGTCTGAGACTCGAACTGTGGTCAACTATGTGGGAGTCTAGCGGCATAACCATTATGCCATCCAATGGTCCCAAATTCTAAATGTTTATAAACATGTATTACTTTTTTTTTTCAAGGTTTTTGCCATAGGGCATGTGTGCTTGCCAGAGAGACAGAGATAGATAGAGTTGGAAAGTGAGAAATAACCTACCAGGGGAGATGGCCATGCCACAGTCCCTTCTCCTACATTCTCCTCCTGGGATTTTGGGCATGCATGTGCTCCCGGCATGAGTTTTAAGCCACCGGATCTGGGACTCAAACTGCGGTCGGCCATGTGGGAGTCCAGTGCCTTTAACCACCACGCCACCTGCTAGTCCTGGACCATATATTACTTTTAATAAAATAATGAAAGTGAATAAAAAAGAGAAAAGTAACACAGAAAAAGTTAATTTCCTTCAACTCAGCAATGTTAAGAGTGTATTCCTTAGGAAATAATACAAAATGACTTCTGAATTTTACATCTAAGAGTATTAACTGCAGTGTTATTTGTAACAATGAAAATGGCAGCACCCTAACTGTATCATTAGGGGAGCAGTCTGCACCATGGTACATTTATATGACGGAGCACCTCACAGCTCACAGCCAAGTGACTTGGAATGTGATGTGCAAACTCCATCCCCTTCCCTTTCTGGCTCACGAATCTCATTCTCTGTCAATGAATTAGCAGCAATACAATCATGTCTCATCCCTTTTAACCATCAGGCCATCTGCTGGTCCCCTCCCCCCTTTTTTAATTTGCCAGAAGGCACATGCACTCACCAGAGAGAGCAGAGAGACAGAGAGAGGAGGGAGGAAGGACCCCACCATAGGGCACGGTCACATAGTAATCCCACCTCCTCTATTTCTCCATCTTACTGGGATTTTGGACAGGCTTGCACACATGCCTGGTGTGTTTTTCCAAGCTGTTGGTTCCAGGACTTGAACTGCACAGTTGGCCATGTAAGATCTGGTTCCCTTAACCATCGGGCCAGAGGGCAGCTCTCTAATAGACTTTAAAGTGACCCCTTGATACCATAGCTGGTGTACCATGTAAAACACTATAGCTGCCACTTCCACATTCGGCCCAGACTCAGGACATCATTCAAGTTCTCCCTGTGCACCCCTGTTCTAGCAGTCCCCTCTTCCCCCAGAGGTACAAGCCACTCTGAGGGGTGGGACCACATTCTAATCTTTGTTTCCAACACCCAGCAGATGACTTACCTGATAGGTATCCAAAAAACACATGAGAAATTAAAAAGATAAATCAAAAAGAATATTCTAATGTTACAAATAGTTTTAAAGCTTCTGAATTCTCTGTAGTGCAAAACTATCTGCGATATAGCTCTCCCTTAAAACAGAAATAGAGGGACCAGCAGTTAGCGTAATGGCTATGTCGCTGGACTCCCACGTAGTCGACCATGGTTCGTGTCCCGGACCTGGTGGCTTAAACTCATGCCAGGCGCGTGTGCATGCATGCCCAAGATCCCGAGAAGAGAATGGAGGAGAAGAGATTGCGGCATGGCCATCCCCCCGGAGGGTGATTTCTCGCTTTCTGTCTCTCTGTCTCTCTCTTTCTGTCTGGCAAGCACATGCGCCCTATAGCAAAAAAAAAAAAAAAAAAGAAAGCTCTCTAAAAACAGAAACAGAATAGGTATTAGGTCTTTGGGAAAGTCATGACACATTTTTGCATAGAAAAATATATCATGACTTTCCCAATGACCCAATATTACAAAACAAACTATGCTACAATAGCATCATTCTTTTAAAAACACGGGGACTTCTTGTGAAATAACAGAACCACATTTTTGAGGTATAGACTATAAAAGGGCACAGTGTCCATGGGCCCTTGTCCCTTGACATCCGGTTCGCTGTGATCAGCTTCTTGATAGTCTTGTCAAGATACGGGAAGACCTGCATGCCTCTCCTGTACGCAACACCATGCTAGATTTATGAGAGAAGTAACGGCAAGGCATGTGCCATCCGCACAGCTTACGGTCAGAAGCACAGGCAAGGAGGGAGAAGGGGGAGGGAATCCAGAAAGACAACTGCAGAGCGAGACGAATGAGGGCCCATGTACAGACACCTGGGGGAGAGATGGAGAAGGAAGCCACAGATATTTGGAGGAGAAAGTCTTCTTGGAACAGAGATATTTGGAGAAGGATGAAGTCTACTTGAAGCAAGCTTTTGGAGGAGAAGAGTTTGTGGGATTGGAGGGAGCGAGTAGGGGTCTGGGCTTTGCAAAGGCAGGGAAAGGAAGGCTGGGTTAGCGGGAAACACCAAAATCAGACCCACCACGGGGGCCTTCAAAGGCAGGAGGCATCTGGATTTGACATTGGAACCTAGTGGTTCTCGCAGGCTGATCCAAGATGAAAAGAATGAGAGAAAAGGTGAACCATTCGATAGGTTTCTCACAAAACTAAGCAGTGTTGCCCATGGTGAAATATGCCTTCGTTTTGGTGCTAAATGATTTCATTAATGAAATAATGGAGAGAGGAGATGGTAAGTGGCCCTTTAAAGAAAATGTCCTTGCTTGGCAAAATAGCCAGCCAGCACTTCTCTGTCCAGTCTCCCGATATCAGGGGATCTGCCAGTCCATGCCTGTCCTTCAGAAGACCGCAGGTTCCTGAGTGGCAGGGTAGGCAGCATGTGGAGAACCTGAGCTGACCAAAGAGCTGAGGACAGACCGTGAACAGAACGGAAGGACCCTGGACGTAGCAGCAGCCCTGCTCCCCAAATAACTCAGATCTAAATCAACAGGGCCTGCCCCAAGAAGCAGCCATGGTTGAAACCGAAGGGTCAGCTGTGAGGGTTCCCTTTCCCCAGTGCAGGTTTCAGTGACGTCAAAGAATTCCATGTCTCTTATGTAGCTGTTTGGCTCCCATTCGAGTGACATGGGGTGTGACATCGGGCAGGGCAAGGACGTGTAATGTGTCTTGTGACTAGAAAAGGGACAGTCCAAGTGCTCCCTAGTCATGAAAACAACTGCCCAAAAGACAAGGTCCCAAAGGAGCCAAATTCTGTCCCATCTATCAAGGCCACTAACCTGAAGGGATCGGGCTTTGAGCAGAATAAGGGGTGCTGCCCATGGCCCTGCTCGAGCCCAGGAAGTTTCTTAGACATCTTCTGGTCGCTGCCTCTGGATGTGCCAGAGCCTTCAGTCTGAGTCATCTGGGCACAGTCTCATGGGACTGGGGTGTGAGTTGCCCTCCTGTCTCATACAGCCTAGCAGCAACTACCCCAGAACACCCCTCAAAAGCAAACTGGTTCCAACCAGAATTCCGCAGCAGGAGCATGGCGTACTCACTTCTGGCCCACTGTGCAGCTGGGGAGGGGCGGCTGGTGGCAGCTTTGCAGAGAGAATCTTCGAGAGGCCAGTGGGGGATTTGGTGCCTCCCTGCCTTTCCATAGCTAGCTCTCCCCCAGGTGGCAGGCTGGGGGCCTTGTTGCCTTCCCCTGAGAGCCCCTCTGCCCAGCTCCCCTGGGGGGTGGGACATGGCTCTACCTGTGAGGTGAACACAAAAGTGCCAGGACGCCTCAGAAGCCCTGCCGGCCCCCGGGGCTGCTACAGCTTCCTGGCTGCTCACACCTGCCCGGCAGCTCCACCCTGAGAAAGTCCTCGTTACACCAGGTTCCCACCCTGATGCCCTGGCTGTCCAGCACCCAGCCCTGCTGTCATAGGGGGCAGAGCGCCCTGACTTGTGACGTGCATCCAATTCTCTTACGTAAACTCAGCCCGCTTCTGCAGCACCATCACCTTTCTACTAAGACCACTGTAGCTAGCACTGCCCGGGACCCTGAAACGCTCATGTAACATAAGCACTGGCCGAGGCCTGGGGATACACAGGGCTCTGTCTTTACCCCTAAGGGACTCCCTCTCAGAGGAGACAGGGAAGCAAATGGAAAATGACAAGGCAGTGTGAGTGTGACAAGGGACAGGTGTCAGCTGTAAGTAAAGTGCTAGGAGAGCCCTGTGGGAGGCTGGGAAGGCTGGCCAGCCTGGGAGGAGCAGGGCTGGCAAGTACAAAGCTCTCCAGCAGCACTTGGGCTTCTAAGCTTGTTTCTCACAGGCTGAGAAAGGTGAAACCAAGAGGTTATATGGGTGGTGTGGAGGGCACAGGGTAGCAGTGGAGCTTTTACGTGTTTGTTTGTGTCTTTGCTATCGGAGTATGTGGGGGTGGGGTGGGGAGTGAGAAATCACGCCCCAGGGGGCTGGCCATGATGCAGTCCCCACCCTCTATTTCTCCTCTTGGGACTTTGGGCACGCACACAAACGGGCCCAGGTGGTTTTTCAAGTTGCCAGGGCTGGGACTTGAACCACGCAGCTGGCCATGTGGGATCTAGCATCTTAACCTTGATGCCATTTGGATTTTTCCATTTGGAAGGAACAAGCCTGGATTAGGCAAGCAAAAGGAACTGGAAGGTGAGTGAAGAGCTTGTGGGTATGAGGTGGCAGCCAGGCTTGCATTCTAGGGTCACCTAAAAGCAGTCTTCAGAATTGAGCTGCGAATCTGCACTGGCTGTTCCAACCAGGAGCGGAAGTGGCAGCTCCCAGTCTCTGCAGACTTTGTAGGGGAGGGGAAGGGCACCTAGTAGTGAAGGTCACATGAGGACCACTGGGGAGTGCCCAGGCTGGTAGAGGGCAGGTTCTTAATCGCTCCAATTGTAAGTGTAATTAAAAAAAAAAAAAAAAAAATAAGAGAGAGAGAGAGCTTTTTTTGCTATAGGGCATATGCACTTGCTGGAGAGACAGAGAGAAAGTGAAAAGTCACCGACTAGGGGGGATGTCCATGCCACAATCCCTTCTCCTCCATTCTCCTCTTGGGATTTTGGGCACACGTGTACACGTGCCCAGTGTGAGTTTTCAGCTGCTGGGCCCGGGACTCCACCAAGTGGGAGTCCAGCAACATAACCATTAAGCCATCTGCTGGTCCCCAGAAGTTCTTTTTACAACGTCAACTACTCTGAGCTATTCCAAATGCTCGAGCCCACTTAAGCTGCCTTCTCTAATACCACCTGTACCAGTAATAGAATATTTTTATCTCAGTCTGATGTGCGTGTCTGTTTCTGAGAGGTCAGAATTTAGAGAAGAAGGTGTTGCTGGGCTAGAACCCTCACATCTCAGGGGTGGGTACACCTGCTTTCTATACCGTCATGTAAAGCCATCACGTGGAGACACCAGGTAGCTCTTAACTTCACTCCCCCAAGCTGGCCTTCCTTCCCTGACACCATTCAGCTTCGTTACCACTGGGCTTGGGACTCGACAGCCCTCTCTCAAACGAATGTGCCCTTGTTTTTACTTTCTTGGTGTTTTCTGTTAAGTACAGAGAATTCTTCTTTAATTCATTATGCAACCCAAGCTTGTCTTCTGCTAGCTGGAGCGTCTTCACTGAACTTAAGCCGTGTTTGTAATACCACAGTATCTGTCCTGCGAGGACTGGCCATCCTGAGTCTGTATTTCTAACAGCTTCCAGAAAAATACTACCGGGTTTTCTTCTACTTTTTGAAAATTATAAGTAAATGACTCTGTGACATGCCTGGAGGGAGAACGAGCACATAAAGCGAGCAGGGTTGTAATGACAAGGTGTTCAGCCCAGTGAACTGACACTGCATACCCATTAGCTTTAACGAGCCACAGTCAGCCATCAGCTCACATAAGGGGCTATAATTAGCATTACTTCTACACAAGTAGGTCAGGTTTTCAGGTCTGTCTCCTGGCCATGCCTTCTGATGCATAAATATGGGTTGTTTTCCTTGATTCCATGTGATACTAAAGTGCAATAGCTAATTCAACTTCTCTCTCAAAGTAAAGATCTCAAAAGCCCACAAATGGAACACCCGTTCTGCACATGGGCCCAGGGCTGAGGCTTGCTCCTCCCCAGGTGCTGCCTCCTCCCAGTCCCCCTCCACACAGGCTGTCCCAGATAGCCTGGGTGTTGAACAGCTCAGGAGAGTACAGACTCTTGGCTGGGGATTGATTTTATAAATGAGATGGACAAATGTACATGAAAACTTTGTTAATATGATTATTATGAAACTAGTAACTGGGAAAAAATGGGAAATCTGGCAGGCTACTACATATTTTTCAAGCCTTGCTGATTCCAGAACTTTCTCCATGGTTCAAGTAATAGGCTGTCTGTGAATGTTTAATGGAAGCTCTGAAATAGCAGAAGCCTCCTGTATCGTTTATCGCACCCCAAAAGAGCAGCACAGCAATTCTCGTGGGCACACAGATTACAAAGAGTGCCCGTTCTCTTCGGTCTTCGTTCAGCTGGATTTCCTTACAGCTATTCATGTCAGGCCAACTCAAACAATGCCTGAGAGCTATTAAAGAGCAACAAGACAGTGAAGCTACAAACGCTCTCTGAGCATCCAGGCCTGCAGCAATCATTCTAAGCTCATCTCCATCTCCGACACAATGGGTTTCTTTTAAGGATTCTAAAGATAGGAAAGGAAAACTTTAGTTTTGGGGCAGGGGTCACTCCCCAGTTTCAATGCTAGTAAGAGCCAAGCTAGGTGCTAGCGACCCCCTCCTTCAAATTTTAGAACACTTAAAGTAATGTTTATGACTAATGCAATGGGAAAAGTCTCTGGTGTCACAACTGAACTGTTTGTAGGGAACAGTTCATGGAAATAAAACAGAAAAGATGAAGGAAAAATTCAAGTCCACAATCACTAGGACATTTCTGGAGACCTGGACACCAGTGAGACACACACACACACAGACAGATACACTGTGTAGGCAGAGAACTTCTAACAGGTGTTTTCATCTCGAGTACTGATTCATATGCTAATGAACAAGTATAATTTAAAAAATTACCAGACAGTACATACACTTGCAGGAGAGAGAGAAAGTGAGACAGCATGGCAGATGGTCACACTGCAATCCCTTCTTCTTTTCTACTTTTGGGATTTTGAGCACACATGCACATGTGCCCGGCATGTTTTTCAAGCCACTGGGTCTGAAACTTGAACCACTCAGTAAGCCATATGGGATCCAGCTGCCTTAACCACCATGCTTATTTATTTCTCTTGTAAGTGAGAGACAGAGACAGAGACAGTACCCCAACAGGGTCCTGATGCTGTGATTCACCCCCAGCCGTGGCTAGTCATGGCTCAGGGCATGCATGTGCCCAGCATCCTCAGAGGTGTCCAGATGCAAGCCCACAGCTTTCACTCACGAGTCAGCTTTGCAGGGCATCATATTTCACTGGCGTCCCATCGTCCAGCCCTGGAAGTATATTCATTGGTGCAACCTCTCTGGAATGGAATGTGGCCCAGCCTCGGGGCACAGGCGGTAGGAGACTGTGGAAGCTACACGGGCATCTGTGGGTTCAGATCCTGAGTCAGCCTACAGCACATTGGTATGTGCACCCAAGATCTGGCTGGCTGGAGGGTGGAGTGAGAGAGAGGGGATTACAGTGTGCACAGATCCTGTGAGGAGGTCCTCTCCAGCCCACTCTCACTCCTTCTTATGAGAGAAAGAAACCTTTAATGACATGGGAAACTCGTTGTGTGAGTTAAACAGCAGCACAGACAGGCCTGTGGACACGCACAAACCACTCCACTTCCGCACACTCCGGGAAGGGCCGACCTGTAGGAGGAACAGCTGAGACGTCTTCAGAGGTTATCTCTGGCTGATGGGATGACAGGTGATTCCTTCTCATTCTACCTTTACACATACTATTTTTATAATCTGATAGTAGACTTCCTTACTAAAGGAAGAAGTGGGATGGGAGGGCCTAAGAACAGGGGCAGGGGAAGGCATTTCACGCCACTTCTCACCTCCTGTCTGTCTAGGGCAGAGCCCTCTCCACCAGAGGTCATTCCTTACACAGCTTAACGAGCGCTTTGGTGCTGCTGGCTCCCAGGATACCATGGGGTTGGCCCTGCTAACTGATCTGGAGACCTGGGAGTCTGCATACTTATTCCGCAACTCTGCCTGTGTGCCTCCAGCTGGCCCCTCAAGGTCCACGCTATGCGAACGAGTCACCATCTCTCCAGTGGGTCCCTCTGGTGCCCCTGTTCAGTGTGACACTGCTTTGGCCTCCACTGGGAACTGCATCCCTGATTCCCCAGTCCACCCTCCTGACCCACCCTTCCCTTCCACGTCTGGTCAGTCACGCTGTCACTGTCACACACTGGCCCTTTTCCTCCCTCTCTTGGATCTTTAATTTCCTCTCGCCCCACGGCTCCTATGTCAGGTCAGACCCCTCGTCGTTTCTCCCGTGGATTATAAGGTTCCTCCATTTGTCTCTTTCTAAAACGCAATTCTTACCATGTCACTTGCACACGTGAAACTGTGCCCTGGCTCACTCCTGCAGATGCCGAGGCCTCGTCTTTGCCTCCTCCCTGACTGTTCTCTCTCCTGCACCCGCTACCACACAGGCTGGAACGACTTCAGCGCCTTTCCATGGCTGGGCCAGCATCCCACCGCATCCCACTGGCCTCCGCAGCTTGGCCGGCCCCTGATGCCCTTCAGGAGACAGAGTGTATGTACTGTCTCTGCCAGTCACCTTCCTGGCCTTGGGCAGTCCCACCCTCAGTGTACCAGAGGCACAGCCAGCCTCTCTGCAAGTGGATGCAGAGACAGGCAGGCGGGCAGAGACCTCCCTATGAAGAGGCTGTGGAGCCTGCAGAGGTGAGAAATGAGAACCACTCCTTTTACTACAGGCTGGTTGCAAGGCCCTGACTGACCAGGTAAGAGAACGGTGCTAGCCGGATGCATCCTCCACTTGAAGCCTCCAACCAGCTACTAGGAGGAGTAATTCACTTAACTGCAGGGGACAGCCCCAGGGCTGACTTAGCCCAACCCTCTGCCGCTGGCCTGGCCTCCCTGCGAGGTGCTGAGGAGCTGCAGGGGGATCCCTGGGAAGCAGGTCAACTGCTTGCTGGCCGTTTTATTAAGCAGAGGTCGGCCGAGTATGGACCACCGGCCACAGCTGCTTTATGTCGGACTAAGGATGATTTTTACATTTTAAATAGCTGAAAAAGGATCAAAGGAAGCTTAACATTTTGTGACATGTGAAAATTATATGAAATTCAAATCTCAGAGTTATTGAAGGTGTACTGGGGTTGGCCTGGTAGTGCTCCATGCATCGGGAGCTGCATCCCACATGGCTAACTGCAGTTTGAATCTCAACCTTGGTGGCTTGAAAAACACATCAGGTGTGTATGGACGCGTGCCTAAAGTCTGAAGAGGATGGCGAAGTGGAGGAGAAAGCACGCCCCACTGGGGGATGCTCTTTCCCTCTCCTCTCGGTCTCCTCGCCTCAGTCTGGTGAGCATACATGTCCTCTGGCAAAACTAAAACAAATAGGGAAGAGACGGGATAAGCAAAATAATACAAGCATCCTTGTTAAGTCCTAGAGTTAAGATGACAGCGGAAAACATGGAGACGGGAAGAAAACACCTGGAAAGGGTTTTATTCAACTCATTCAACCTAAAAGCACAAGAATGCTTCTGGTCGGTGCTTCTGCTTTTTTGGCAGTGAAACGAGAGAGAGTTATTTTATGGAGCTAGAACCTCTTCAGAGCTAGTTCGAGCTCTGGGGAGAAGAGACATTTGGAGCATGGCATCCTGCCTTGGTTGCTCCTCACTCTGTCTCCCACCTCAGCACGATGGAACTTCCAACATTCACAGCACACTCAGGTGAGTGGACAAGACCGTGCACAGGTGTTCCCAAGACCCTGAGGCAACCCAGGAGGCCTGGAGCGGAGGCTCGCCCTCTTGGACATGGGCTAAGAGTTATCTGGGTGCTGGCTGCAACCCCCAGGGAGCAAGCTGCTCTGCATTTCGGAGGTTATTAGGGCCTCTGAACCATCGGGCCCTGGTGTGCAAACTCCTGTCACGCTCCACCCTCCTTCATCTGAAGGTCATCATGGTAAACTGACGGCTTGGGGGGCGCTGCCCCGGCTCAGCAGATGTCCACCAATGCAGCAGAACGTGACATGCGTGGTGTGCCCCCTCATGGACCACTCTCCAGCTGAGGCAGGCATAAAAGGACACATTTTCTTTTTAGGACTGCCACCAAGAACACGGACAGAGTGAACTGAGGCAAACAAAGCATCAGAGAACGACTCTGCACAGCAGGCTAGTCAAAAGGAACCAAGGAAAAATGGATTTTTGTGAGGGCAAAAGCAGGCAGTGTGGACAGAACAAACGCGGCGGCCTCTGAATGGGGCCATTTAGCTGATTTATAAATGACGTTGCCAATGGCCTTTGCTAAGACCGATGTGCTCCTCCTTCAAGCTTGAGCCACACACTGGTTTTCTAGGGAACCAAGGATCAACTCCAAGGACACAGATCTATTATTTTCAAACCTTAATTAACTGGAACCTAATTAGAATTTTGAGGGTTTTTTTTCCCTTCCACTTTAAAGAAGAACTTTTTTCTCTTAAGTCAGCATGGTGTAAATGGGGAAAAAGTGAACAAAGAGCTATTGGATTCCTTGCACTCAAGCAACTCCTGTAACCTTTGGGGGCTTCAGGGGGCTTCAGCTTTCTAATGTGCAAATCGAGGGAGCCCATGAGATACACATATCTAAAGCCTTCACAGCACTGCGTTCTGGTTCTAGGACACGCCACAGCTCACGATCCACCAGTCCTCTGGGTCATCCCTGAGTGTGACTACCACACCCCCCTGAAGCGAGTGGAGAGCCCCAAACAGCCCTGCAGCTGGTCGAGTATGTCCTCTACCTAATGCAGCCAGGCCTCACCACAACCTGCTAGGGTAAGGGCTCTCAAAGGCTGTAACAGAAACCTCGGACGAGCCTGAGCAGCAGCTGGTCCGTTATTCTAGGTCAGACAGGGAAGAGAGCACACGTGACCAACCACTTTGTTTCACGTTATGTAAACAGGTATCCATTCACTACTATTTAAAATAGAAGGCTTTATAAAAGAGCACGCTACTTGGATTTCTGTGTAGTCTTCCGAGTAAACCAGACTCACAACCGGCGGTCTATAGGTGTGGTTTTGGTTTCTGAGAGTTCGGACGTTTACAGAGCGATGCGGACACAGTGCTTCCTGAGTTTTACCACGTGCTCCTGCTCTTTTGGCTGTTTCGCCCAAGCACAGAATTTTTTTTTCTTTCTTTTTTTTTTTTTTTTGAATTGCCAGAGGGAACACGTGCTTGCCAGAAAGAGACAGAGAGACAGAGACAGAGAAAGAGAAAGAGAAAGAGAAAGAGAAAGAGAGGGAGAAGTACCCTCGAATGGGTATGGACACACCACAATCTCTTCCCCTTCCTCTCTCCATGCTGTTGGGTTTGGAGCATGCACGCACATGTGCTCAGTGTGGTTTTCAAGTCACTGGGGCTGGAACTGAACCACGGTCGGTCATGAGTGACCTGGCTCCCTTAACCACGAAGCCACAGGGCTGACCCAATAATTTGCTTTAAACTCATGATAAAACACGTGCACGAGAGAGACAGAGAGAGAGAGAGAGACTGCAGGGCTCACTGCCACCCCCTCCCCTAATGCTCTAGCCTGCCGGGATCCTGGGTGTGTGCACACACATCTGGTGTGTTCTCAAGGCCAACCGGGCCAGGGACTTGAATCACAGTCAGTGTGTTGCTTCCAGCTCTACAGTCGGTAGGCTGCTGATTACCACCTGTCCCACAGAGGCTGAGTCAGCCACAGAATTTTTGAAGACTCATCCTTAGCTGAGTCTTTCTAAAACATTTAACTTAGTTTTTTTTTTTTTTTTTTTTTTTTTTGAGAGGTTTTTGCTATAGGGCACGTGCGCTCACCAGACAGACAGAGAGAGACAGAGAGACAGAAAGCGAGAAATCACCCCCCGGGGGGGATGGCCACGCCGCAATCCCTTCTCCTCCATTCTCCTCTCGGGATCTTGGGCACGCACGCACACACGCCCGGCGTGAGTTTAAGTCACCGGGTCCAGGACTCGAACGGCGGTTGACTACGTGGGAGTCCAGTGACATAGCCATTACGCTAACTGCTGGTCCCTTTCACTTAGTTTTTATAAAAATAATAACTGTCTTTTTATGCTTGTATGTAACCAGTTTACTGAACATGTGGATGAACTGTGTAATTACAACATCACATACACCTGGCATGACCAGGCATGGGCGTACACACACGGTGCTCTGGTGCTAACACTTGTGGGCTCTGAGCCCTGCGCCTCGCCAGAGGAGGACGAGCACTGGCTGAGACGGCCACGCAGAGTCTCCGATGGTAACTGAGGAGTGGGGTCAGGGCTACCGGGTCATGCGAGTGCAGTCAGTAGGAAAGCTCACCAGAGGAGAGCAATTCCTTCAGGGAGGGCGTGTGGACAGACAAGGAAGGGGAGGGACCCCAGGGAATGTCAGCCCTGAAGTGCCGAGCAAAGGGGGCCGACAGGACACTGCTGGAGATGGACAAGGAGCAAGAGCTGGGACCCAGTGCAGAACCGAAGTATAGGGAACAAGAACTGTAAGACTTCCTGCACTTGACAAGCAGGTGGCCACTGGGAGTGGGACCTACAGGGCATTCACGCCCCCATGAGTGACCTTCTGTGAGGAAGGAAGGAGACGTGCTGTGATCGCCCACGCCTTTAGGTCCTCCTCCTCCAGCTCTGCAGTCTTCTTCAGCGCCTCCTCTGCCTTCCGTCTCCTCGGCATTCTCATGCAGAGGGCCTGAGGCTGGGCCAGGGGAGCTCTAGAAGCTGCGCGGGCTCTGTCAGGCCCAGGCAGGACAGAGTACCCACTGGTTCCAGAGCAGCTAACTTACTCCTAGGCCCAGGGCTAGGCCAGGACCGCACCACTGGCATTGTCTGCTAAGGAGCATTTGCACAAGTTCGTTGCAAAAGGTAGGGTGAAGCCAGAACATCAATTAGGAAGTTCTAAAATAAGGTCTTTCAGATCTCTCCCAGCTGAAGGGCTCAGAGAAAGAAGTCTCTGAAAGAGAGCTATGCCTGTAGTCTGAGAAAGAGTCCCACGGGCAATCCCAGCAGCAGGCCACTGCCCACCTCTTTTTTTCTAGACACATGAAGGACCTCCCCGACCAACACACAACGCCGGGCAAGGAGAGTCTGGGTTAAGATATAACAACAACAAAAAATGTCCTGTGACACAAAACGCAGGCTCCAGTCCACAATGTGCTGGTAAGCACTGAAGGATGAAGTCCTGCATCCTAACAACGGCTGACTCTCAGAGATGGAAAGTCATTCGGTTAAGTGACAACTGCCTAAGTCCCAGAAGGCCACTAATGTGGCAGTGATATCTAGGCCCCACTGTCTTCAACAGCCAATGTTTTCTGCTTCTTCAGATATAATCTGGAATTTGTAAAGAAATAACTCTTCAGGACCAGCAGTTAGCGTAATGGCTATGTTGTTGGACTCCCATGTAGTTGACTGCGATTTGAGTCCTGGACCCGGTGGCTTAAACTCACGCTGGGCATGTGTATATGCGTGCCCAAGATCCTGAGAGGAGAATGGAGGAGAAGGGATTGAGGCATGGCCATCCCCCCTGGGGGGGACTTCTCACTTTCTGTCTCTCTGTCTCTCTTTCTGGCAAGTGCATGCACCCTATAGCAAAAAACTCTCAAAAAAAAAAAAAAAAAAAAAAAAGAGATAAGAAGAAGTACTTTTTCTTTTCAGCCTTAGGATCAGACACTGGCCCGCTACCTCCAAAGTTCTCTACTCTCCTGTTCCAGCTTCCATTGAAAGGGATTTGCGGCAGAAAGCCGAGATGAGGGTCCCATGCCAGACACAGCCTTACCAGGGAAGACTAGCTGGGGTTCTGGTCACAGAGCCACCTGCTCAGACACCATCCCTGTGCCTTGGCTCCAGTCATGAGGCCACGTGGAGTTTGGAGGCGGGGGCGTGAGCTCCGCCAGCCACAGAGAACACTGTCTTAGTGGAGTTACTCGGGAAGGAGAAGGCAGGTAGCCCAGGATGGCCCTGCTGCCTCTTACACACATGGGGTCCAGTCACGTGTCAAATGTGCTGGTTGCATTGAAGAAACAAAACAAAACATAGAAACACTGACCTGATCCAAACGAAGCGCACCATCCACAAAGCGCTGTCGGCGGAGCTGCTTCGCGATTCTGTGGAGATTCAGTACAGCCTGGTGGACCTCCTTGCTGCTGTGCTCTGGAGAAATGGCGGGCAGCTCCTCCTCAGGGACCTTCTCTGTCGGGCTGTCAATCATGCTCTGTGCATGCTCGTAGCTCAGTTTGGCGCAGGAGTGAATGATGGTCCGGCCAAACCACTCAGCAAGGATCTGCAAGGACAGAGGCTGGGGCTGTGAGGAGAGCTCTTTCCAGGCTTTGCTTCCTTCACCCACACACTCCACAAAGGCTTACTGAGCCCGAGCCTGTGCTCAGACGGTGCCAGGCTCTGGGGGAGGCATGTGGAACCAGACTCAGAAGCTGTTGCCCTCAGGGAGTTTAGATCTGCCAGCCCTGGGCTGGCTTCAACAGGCACAGGAGGTCTCTGGATGGTCCCCACGCACCAGTGGCACAGGCAAGGCCAGCCAGGGACTTGAAGTAAAGGCCCCAGGAGGCTTTTCCATTAGTTCGGGTGAGTGGTTGTCAATGTCAAAACTGGAGGAGAAAAGAAGGGGCAGCAGCCGAAGACGGGACCGAGGACCCTATGGGCTGGTAAAGGCTCGGCTGTGGCTCGGGAGAGGCGACTGAGCGTCGGGAACAGAGAGCACAGGGGAAAACGAGAGCAACTGCTAACTTAAAACAATTATTCCAGGGACCAGCAGTTGGCGTAATGGCTATGTCACTGGACTCCCATGTAGTCGACTGCGGTTTGAGTCCCGGACCTGGTGGCTTAAACTCACGCTGGGCGCGTGTGCATGCTTGCCCAAGATCCCGAGAGGAGAATGGAGGAGAAGGGATTGTGGCATGGCCATCTACCCTGGGGGGGTGTTTTCTTGCTTTCTGTCTCTCTGTCTCATTCTATCTTTCTGGTGAGCGCAGGTGCCCTATAGTAAAAGCCTCTCCCCCCATAAATATTCCATGAGTGACAGGGAGAGACAGAGAGATGGAGAGACACAGCACCTCTGACAGGCTCTGGACACTTAGAGCTCCCCCAGCCCCGGCCAACCTGGATCATGGACACACTACGCCTGGTATACGCAGGGAGGCTCTGCACATGAGGTGACCTTTCATGTGGCTCCACCTTCCAGAGTGTCATTTTACCACTATGCCACTGTCTGACCACCCGATTTTTTTTTTTTTATTCAGTACAAATAGTCTTATAAAAAGTTTTGAATCAGAAATATCAGACTTTAATTTTTCTTTTAGGAAATGCCAAAATGATAGTTTCCAGATAATTCTAAGAATTATCCCTATCCAAAAGTATAAGGGATTCAAAGAATGTGCTTGTGAGTCTCCTCCACTGGCACGTGGGTCCTGAGCATCCTGAGTGTGGCCCAGAAAGCACGTGTGTGTGCTGCAGCTGGGGCACTGCACAGCCAGCCAGGTGACATCCAACAGCCCGGTGGGGGTGCTG
This sequence comes from Tupaia tana, assembly GCA_026018925.1. Lineage (NCBI taxonomy): Eukaryota > Metazoa > Chordata > Mammalia > Scandentia > Tupaiidae > Tupaia > Tupaia tana. Next base: position 8,801,958 of record JAKSZU010000001.1, read on the forward strand.
TGGTGCGGGTGCTGTGGTGGGTCTCCCGGGCCCGCTCAGGCCCAGCCAGGCTCATTCTCCTAGCATGTCCACATTTCCTAAACAGAGCTGCTCAGTCCAACCTCTAGAATGGCAGGGCCATGACCTATGCATTCCTGTGGTCTCAAACTGTTCCCCTGGAGATTTAGCTCATTTCCTGTTCGCTGCTGCATTCCAAACCCAGTTGTGCCTCCTCCCATGCGTGTCTTTAGCAAGCACAGGAACATCGGCTTCCACTCGACCAGCTCCTCTTCTCTTCACCTTGCAGGTGGCTTTGCAGATTCCCTCTGGCAACCAGGTTCCAGGGAATGTGGCCTCCGGGGGTTCCCTAGAGGACACTTGCATGTTGGGCAACCATTATACCCTGAGTGGGCATCTGTTTCAATGGTGGTCAAGATCTGCTTTACAAATCTAATGCAGGCCCAGTCATGGTGGCATAGCCAGCAGGGAGCTGCTGCACAATGCTAGAGCCACATGGGAGGCCCAGGGTTCGGATCCCTGGGTTGACGTGAACAAGCCAGGCATGCTGTGGGTGTGCCTGTGATCTCAGCTGACTAGATGGCTAGGTAGGAGGAATTGCAATATGGTAAGATCCTGCCAGGAGTCTCTTTCTTTTTCATGCAAGAAATATTTTTAAAAAAATCTATGGGGCTGACAAGTGGTGTGGTGGCTAAGGGCACTGGACTCCCACATGGCCGACTGCGATTTGAGTGCCGGACCTGGCAGCTTGCTTCCTCGCTTTCTCTCTCTCTCTCACTCTGCCCCTCTCTGGTCAAATTAAAATAAATAAAATTAAATAAAGTAATTCTTTAAAAAGAAAAAAACCTAATGAAAACTCTGGGACCTTCCCTCAGGGTATGCACAAAGTTTTGCAGCAAGTTCCGCGAGCTTCCTACACCCTCCCAGTCCCAAGCCCCCATATCTTGTCTATATACGTCATGTTGCTCCCTCCGCACCCTCTGGTTGCTGAGCCAGGGCATCCTGCGGAGTTCTAAAAGTGAGTACCTGTCACCTGCCAGCATCAGGAGCCTGCTCTCCTCCCAGGCTGACGGCACATGGCAGGTTGTTTGAGCCACTCTTTCCGCTAATAGGCCCCTTTGCTCCTTCGTTTCCTTGCCTGTCAAGATGGATCCCTTCCTAACAGTACACACGGACACCACCGAATCGGGGAGACGGTTCTGACGGTCAGTTCCCGATAGCTCTTTCCCCTAACTTCAGCTGCAGTCCTCAATGCCTGCATCCTGGAAAATCTGTCCCAACCTTCTTCATTCATGACAGAGAGCCCATGCACATGCATCACACACACACACACACACACACACACACGTACCGAGAGAGAGAGAGAGAGAGAGAGAGAGAGAGATCAATCAATCAATCTAGGTTGTTCTAGTGTGTTCCAGGGACCCAAACCTGTGGTCAGACATGTGGCATCCAGCACTACAGTTCAGCTTGTTACCTCCAATTCCAGCACAGCTGGCCACCAAGACTGGGCCCCAGCTTCCTTTTTAAACATACAAAGTTTATGAGGTGGAAGCTTGAAGAGGAGCTTCCTGCCAGTGATGGGGCTTCTGGCAGCAGAGCCTACCTTACCTTAAAATTCCTTTGCTTCTGGGAGTCACACCTCACAGGCACCAGAATAATTCCCAGGTCAGAAAACCCAGGTCTAAAACCATCTTTGGGGTGTGTGTGGGGGTGCAGGGGCAGAAGAGAGAGGCTGCAGGAAAGCAAAGATCCAAGCAGAGGTGACCCCAGGAGCAGCCAGCCTCAGAGCACAGAAGGAAGGCCTCTCTGGATGGAACACCTCATTAATTTCCAATTTGGAAACTGCATTCACATCAACGCCCAGTCCATAACCAGGGCCAGTGGCAGAAGACAAAAGGACAAAAAGTTTTTCATGGAAAAAGTAAATGAGCCACGAGGAGATTTATAAACAAAACCCTTCAGAAAGAAGACCTCGTCCTTCCTCTTTCCTTTGCTTAATCACAGGATCTGGGTCGCTCCCTTCTGTGGCAAGCGAGGTTCCTGCACACACTGGAGGACACATTTTTGAGAATGTCACATTAAACACAGTGCCAGTGCCAACTGCACGCATCCGCTGGGAGAGAACCCGGTTGGGAAGGAGCACACGATATTTATGAAGGCATCAGCCCTAAGACCCACTTTCTGGTCCAACTGGAAACAGTACAATGCTGTTGGTGTTATACTCTTGCACCTACTACCTCTTAAAGCCTCCTAAACATGGCTGGGAGGAGTGCATTATTTAGCCTGTTTTACAGTAGAGAAAACAGACCAGGGACTTGTCAAAGTCACACAAATTTTGCAGTGGCAGTCAAGACAAGAACCATGTCTAAACATGTAAAGACTCAAAATCTAGGATTATTTTTCTTGTTATTTTAGTGAGGGTGATAAAGTAGGCAGAGCTAAATGAAGAAACTAAGTACGCCTCAAATACACATCAATAGTCTACATTTTCTAGATACAAAGATCTGAGGAAACACATCCTTTGAAAACTGTTCAGTTCCATTCAAATATATTTTAAAATGTAGTCTCTGAAAAATGGCATTACCTCATTAAGACATTTCTGGTTCAAAAAAACTGCTAATGGGATTAATTTATAGTTTTAAATTATTAGATGCAAAATCACTTGGGCAGCAGCTCTGGGCTTCCACATGTAGAACATTTAGTTCAGAAAACTTATCAGGAAGAAAGACACATTTTACTGGTTGGAACAAATCTTGACTGTTTGGAGTGGTTGCGAGTACGATGGAACCGATTTCTGTTGCTTTGCGCAGTTGGGAAGACAGGACCACCATCCTTGGGTGAAGAGCATAGCAGTGAGAGAGGTCAAGGGGCCAAGAAGAAAGTATCTGGAAAGCAGTTGGGCAGAAGGAGGGGCTGGAAGAGAGGGAAGAGAGGCAGATCAAGTCTGTGCTGGAGAAGAAGGAGTTTCCCAGGGAAGGCCCTGGTGGCTGCAGAGATAGAGGTGGTGGGGGCCTGAGGAGCAACAGGGGACTTTTCCACTAGGCAACTTCTTGACTAGGCTCTCTGTGACTGAGTAAGGCCCAGGTTTCTTCTTAAAAAAGGAGAGAGAAGGTCATGGTGAGGTAAAGAAGTACCAGACTGAAGCATTAGCAGCAGCATTTTATACCCAGATGTATGTTCCCCTTTTGTTAGCAGATGGCCAGACTTGTGGAGAACCCCTGAGGATATAGAGAGTTCACCAGAGGCTCTGCCAAGGGAGCTGAGGAGGGACATGGGCAACACAGGGCCATAGGTTGCCAGACTGTTTTGGTTATGTTTGTTTATATGTCAGAATGTCCTAAAGGATTTATTTGTAGAGGAAAAAAGCTTACCTGAATAAACTGTGTACTCTTCACTCTGTGTAGTGTCTGCTATCAGCTCATCCCCAGGGCTATAGTCAGACTCTTTCCTCCCACATCTGCAGGCAGTTGGCTAAATTTCTAAGCCTAAGAGTAAGGGAAAGAAGGAGACTTCCCCAAGTGTTTTCTTACACACTGAACTCAGGAAATGGTGTGATGTGTGAAAAGAGCCTGGAGGCCCTGGATGTGGTAGGGAGACAAAAAGACATCCTAGAGGCCCTGAATGTGGTAGGGAGACATTCCTGTGACAGTAGGTGAGAGAACTAAGCCTGAGAAGGCTTCAGAAGTGCTTCCTTTCCCAGGGAACAATGGCCTGAGTGTGGGCATGTTAGGAGAAATCTTTAAAGGATCACTGTGGTCTTCATGGGCTGGCTGGGAGGCCTAAGGATGAGGAAGGACAATGGAGATGGGGAGAGGAAGGAGAAAAGGAAGGGAAGTGGGAAGAGTAATGCCTTTCGACAGGACCAATCTAAGCCATTTCACAAAAGTAGAAGTTCATCCTCCTTTTCCAGACACCCAGCACAGCCACCTGCTGTTTACAAACCTCAAGGCTTCTATCTTCAGATTTAAAATCAAATAATTAATAACATCAAAATGCAGGACCAGAAGATGGCATAGTGACTATGTCGCTAGACTCTCATGTAGACAATGGTTCGAGTCCTGGACCCAGTGCTTAAACTCATGCTGGGTGTGTTTGTGTGTGGGTGCGTGCCCAAGATCCTGAGAGAATACAGGAAAAGGGATTGCATTGTGGCCATCCCCCCTCGGGGGTGATTTCTTGCTTTCTATCTCTCCATCTCTCTGTTTTTCTGGCGAAAGCCTGAACCCTATAGCAAAAACCTCTCCCAAAAATAAATAAATAAATAAATAAATAAATAACATCAAAATGCAGGAGAAAAGCTGGCAACAAATAATTTTTAGATCTTTGCATGACAGTCTTATAAATGATAAATATCTTATGTTCAATTTCTTTTTTTAATAAAGATTTTATTTTTTTAACAGAGATTTTTGCTGTATGATGCCTGTGCTTGTCAGAGAGACAGAGAAAGATGGAGAGAAAAAAAGAGATAAATCACCCCACAAGGGGGATGGCCACACCACAATCCCTTCTCCTCCATTCTCCTTTTGGGATTTTGGCCACGCATACATACGCACCCAGCATGAATTTCAAGTTGACAGGTCCAGCAATATAACTGTTACAGCATCTGCTGGTCCCTCAATTTCTTGAAAATAATTTACTTTGAATTCTTATTTTAATCCCAAGGATTCACACCAAAATCTGTGCTCACAATTAGTCTGCCATTACCTTGAAGTGACCTTAGGTAAGCCATTTAATTGTCCCATGCCTTCATTAGGAAACTGGGACATGAGGGACAGAGGATGCAGTGGAGTTCTTCCAAAGGTTTCCTTGTCCCAGTGTTGTCACTACAGACCTGAAATAAAACAGTTCTGTTCTGCCTGTGGTAATGACTAATGATGGATGTTCTGGTTGGCTAAACTTTGGATCCATCTTTGAAGCTCTCATCTCTGACTGGGAGCTGCATGGGCAAGAGTTCCAAATGGTGTCTGAGGATGAAACCCAACACCCTGAATCTGTGTCACTTCCCCATTCTCTGAAGTCCCAAGTTCCATGACACTCCTGGTGAGCCTCAGCTCTGTGGGCTTGTTGCAGACACTCTGAAGACTCAGGTATTGCATTTTCTTTGCCATGTCTTACAGGATTCCCACAGGTGACAGAGGGTGTGTCAGCTGCAGGGCTGGCTGAGAATCTGGAGGGGCTGTGGCAGGGCAAACAGTGGGTCAGGGAGGCAAAAAACATGCTGCCCTTGAGAGCTGGCTGAGGAGCTGGCAGAATACTGTTGATGAAAACACAGACCAAGGGGACACCATGCCAACAGGCAGCCTGAGTGGACAGGGCACTGTGAAAACAGACTCACAACCATTGTGTGAAATCCCTTCTACATGTTTGCTGGTAGAAAGCACTATGCTGTGGGGGAGAGAGAATAAATTAGGAATGGGCTCTGCCTCTATAGACTTTAAAATTTAGCAAGACCACAGATCTGTGTGCATGTGGAGGAAGAGTTCCTCACAGGAAGAAGCCTTAACCATCATGACACCTGCTGTCCCCGATGAGCAGGATTCTTACTGGCAGAGCTGAGAGAAAGACCACTCAAAGAAGCGGCAGCAGATGCAGTCTCAGAAGTATGGGCACCACCACGTCAGGTCCAACAAACCCTTCCATGGCAAGTGCAAAGGCTGAAGGCCTAGAGGCTGGGTGGTAGATGTCATGTGGTAGGGCTGAGCTGGGGAGGTCCTTGCATGTTACATTCCCATGAACTAGATTTCTGTGGCTACTCATGACATTCTGTCAGAGACTGAACAGCAGTGCAACGGGACCAGATTCAGCTTCTAGAAAGTCATCTATTACCACGAAGGTAACAGAACAGAGGCCGTGACCAGTTTTTTGGGGCCCCAGGGGAAGACAGCAAAGACTTGAATGGGAGTGGGAACCAAGATAGCAGGAGAGAGGGCGGATTAGACATACTCTACAAAGGTGAAACTCCTAGCACTTGGTGCTCAGAGGTGGCAGACATGGAGCAGGGAGAGAGGCCTGGTGGCTGCTGATGGCATGACAAGATCTAGGAAGTATGGGGCATAAACTCAGGTTACAGCAGGAGCATTTTTACTGCAAGAAGAGCAGAAAAGACAGGGAAAGGCAAAAAGGACTTATGTGTGGAAGGGGAGACTTCAAGAGATCAAGCCCTTGGCCTCTCTGATTTCCTGGAAGGAGAAATGAAGTCACCTGGGAGAACGGGCAGTCTAAGAGGAAGGAGGAACGGAGGCCACTAAGATGCAGAAGGACCACTCTGGCAGCTGTGGCGAGAGACAATGAGGCAGGAGGAAATGCAGAAGCCGGAGGAACAGCAAGGTGGCCATGACATTAGTCCTGGTGAGAGAGGGTCGTTTGGGCCCATGTGACAGTGCAGGTAGTGACAGGGCAGAGGTGGATTCTGGAGGTATTCAGAAGGCAACAGAAGTGATTTACTGGTAGGCTGGATGCTGGAGGTGGGCCAAAAGAAGGACCAAAATCAGAATGCCCCGTGGTTTGGGGCGGAGTAAATGAGTGGATTCCAGAGGACATTCTGGGTCCTCACTGACCTGGGAAGGCACATGGCAGGGATGCTGCAGGAGACGGAAGCTAAGAGTAGCTATTACTAATCGTGAGACCTTCCTTTATCATCCTGACCACGGGCCCTCACTGTCCGCGGCTCTAAGGCCCAAGGACTTAGTCACCAAGTCACATTCACTGCAGGTGACCGTCTTTGAAGTCTAACACTGGTATTTTTACCGAGAGAATTCAAATTGAGATGTCTCTGCTGAGTGCGGCACACGGACCTGGCCTCTGCAGTGCAGGACCTTCCTCTCCTGGTACCAACTAAGGCAGACGTGCCAGAGGGGATCTGACATGGTCGGAGCAGATTTCCTGGCAGCAGAGTTGCAGCTCCTGAAGCGTGGCATCTAGTTAGGTTGATGTTCTCTTATGATAATATAATCACAGAAATCTCAATTAGAGAACAACATTTTCACGGCCGCTATGTGAGAAATGTATCAGAAATAGATTCTTCTGTGTATATGGACCTAAACATCTGGGCATAGGCTTCATGAAAGCACAGAAGTCTGGTATTCTCTTGAGGGTATTTAAAAAACTCTAGTGGGTGTCACAAAAAGGAAGTCAGGCCAGCCTTTCTATAGTTGCCCATGCCTGATCCACAGAGTAAGACACTCCAGGAGACTAAGAAAAAAGAGCTTTCTCCACTTCGCCTCCAGGGAGACTGGTGACCATGTACAGCCATCGTGGCCTGATGTCTGGCCCTGCCCTGGCTCCTTGCAAGCTCAAGCCCTTAGCCAAGAGACGCCATGATGGCAAGCAGAGTTGGACTCAGGTTTCAGCCACAAAGGCATCCTGCAAGAGGGTGTGGTCATGCCACAATCTCACCTCCTCTACTTCTCCATGCCAGGATTTGGGGCATACACACATGCCTAGCCTGTTCCCCCTGCCCCAAGCCATGGGTTGCAATTCAAACTACATGGTATGTCACATGGGATTCGGCTCTCTTAACCAGGCCACAGGCTGGCCTATCACTCAGTCTCAGGACAGAGCAACTCCTTACTCCGCTGGACTTCTGACCCTCCCACTTGGTTCCAAGCTTTGCCCACCCTATACCCACCCCCTTAAAAACTTAACCCAGGCTTTCCTTGCTAACATCTTGAACACCATCCCTTGGGCGTGAATCTGGAATCTGACCTCTCTTTTTGAGCTTCTTGACTGTGGGTAAGAGAGACTCACCTATATCCAGGACTAACCAGCCAGGTGGACCTCTCATGTAGTCCCTTGGTCTGAGCAGGGTGTTCAGATAACATGGGACAAGAAGTGTGGTTAGTGGACTTTGCCCCAAACTCTGTCTGGGGTCTAAACCCTATTTCCTATCTGGCTTGGTGTGTACTGAGGCCATCTTCACACCTGCTCTGTAGTTCCTCACGTCTGAGGTTTGGACACCAGACACTGCCCCCAACAGAAACCCCAAAGGCCCACTGAGTTTCAGAGTTGGCCACTTTCTAGTGCTTCTTTCATGACTCTCATAATTTAGAAGCTCATCAGCTCGGGTTCCCCCCACCCCCATATGGCATATGTATTTGCCTATGAGAGACAGAGAGAGAGACAGAGAAAGAGAGAGTGAGAAATCACTCCCTGGAGCAGATGGCACACAACAATCCCTTCTCCTCCATTCTCCTCTCCGGCATGTACACATGCATATATGCATGATTTTTAAGCCTCTGGGTCCGGGACTCAAACCCGTCAGCCATGTGGGAGTCCAGTGCCTTAACCACCACACCATCTGCTGGCCCAGCTCAGGCAGCTTTTTATTTCTTGGGTCTGACCCTGGCAGGCAGAATTCAGACCCAAGGTTTTTTGGCTGACTTGTTAGTTTTCTTTCATGGGCTTTTATTTTCTATTTAAACCTTCTGTTAAACCATTTTGGATGGTACCAAGGCATTATTTAGTATTCACTGCTAGGTGTGCTAACGTCATTGTGGGTATGTACAAAAATGTCCTTTTTTTTTTTTTTTTTTTTTAGGTTTTTGCCATAGGGTGCGTGCACTTGGTAGAGAGACACAGAGAAAGGGAAATTAAAAAATCACTGCTCAGGGGGCATAGCCACACTATGCAATATCGTCTCCTCCATCCTCTTCCTGGGATTTAGGACACATACAAACACACCTGGCATGATTTTAAAGCTGCCAGATTTGGGATTCGACCCACAGTCAGCCATGTGGGATCCAGTGCCTTAACCACCAGGCCACCTGCTAGCCCCTGAAAATGTCCACATTTTTAAGCGTTTCATATTAAAATGTGTATTTAGCACTTTAAGGTAAACAACTGACACTGTTAATTGTCAACAATAAAATTCAAGCTTTCAGAAAATTAGATCTTTGGAAATCTTACATCTGATACATGCCCTTGATGGATTAGAGTGATAGTGAAATTAACAAAAGTGATTTTTTTGATATTATAAATAGAAATGTATCAACATTTAGAAGATCACCATAATAAGCCATTATTTTTTAAGGGGCCAATATATAATACTAACAAATAATATGTGGGTAAAAGATCCACTAGGAGTGTAAGATAAGCCAGCGGATTTTTATGGACCCCATTAAAAAAGGTTCAGCTGGGGACCAGCAGTTAGCATAATGGCTATGTCGCTGGACTCCCACGTAGTCAACCGCGGTTCGAGTTCCGGACCCAGTGGCTTAAACTCACCCTGGACGCATGTGCATGCGTGCCCAAGATCCCGAGAGGAGAATGGAGTAGAAGGGATCGCGGCGTGGCCATCCCCCCCTGGGGATGTGATTTCTCGCTTTCTATCTCTCTGTCTGTCTCTGTCTGTCTGGCGAGCGCACGCGCAGGCAAAAACCTCTCCAAAAAAAGAAAAAAAAAAAACCAAAGGTTCAGCTGATATCAAGGTTGGTCTGCTGGGGCTGTCATAACAAAATACCACAGTCTGGGTGCCTTAAACAACAGAAATTTATTCCTCACATTTCTGGAGGCCAGAAGTTCAAAATCAAGGTGCCAGTCAATTCAGCTCTGGTGAGGGCCCTCTTCCTTCTTCTTCATTGCCTTTATTTTAAAGAATTATTTCTTTTTATTTATTATTATTATAATTTTTAAAATTTGCTATAGGGCATGTGTGCTCTCCAGAGAGAGACAGAGAGAGGTAAAGTGAAAAAGCAAGCTGCCAGATATGGGATTTGAACTATGGTCAGCCACGTGGGAGCCTAGTGCCTTAACCACCACGTCGTTGGTTGCCTTCTTACCTAGCCCTCCCGTAGTGGAGAGAGTGTGTGTGTGTGTGTGAGCTCTCTGGTGTCTCTTCTCACAAGGATGCTAATCTTAGTGGGTTGTACCGCCCTGTGACCTAATCTAAATGTAATGACTTCCCTACAGGCCTGAGCTCCAAATATCGCACTGGGGGTTAGGGTTTCAACACAGGAATTTTGGAGGAACAATCCATAGAAGATATAGTTTCAGATTCTAGGCTGCAACTAACTTTTCAGAAATTATTTGTTGAATTTTGGTGTAGTACAAAGATAAATGTCCATAATGATCTGAAAAAGTTAAAGCTCTTTTCTTTTCCAACTACATATCTGTCTGAAGGTGGATTTCTTTCATGTATTTCAATGAAACTTTTATAAAAGCATGTATGTGGGAGAATGCAGTTCAATGTCTTTTTTTTTTTTTAAAGAGGATTTTGCCTCAGGGCATGTAGGCTTGCTGGAGAGAGAGAAAGACACAGTGAGTGGGAAATTGAGAAATCAACCTCCAGGGAGGATGGCCATGCCACAATCTCTTCTCTCCCAAGATCTTGGACATGCATGCACTCACACCTGGCATGATTTTCAAATCACCAGGTCCAGGACTTGAACCGTGGTTGGCCACGTGACAGTCCAGCGACATAACCACTATGTCATCTGCTGGTCCCTCAATGTCTTCTTTAAGACAAATATGAAGGAGATATGTGAAAATATCAAACTTCTAATTCTTTTGTTTGGGAAAATGTAGTTATTTTCCATCAAATGTTATTTATGTTTATATATAATGGGTTTGTTATTGTTATTTTAATTAAAAGAAGTTTAAAATTTTTATTGGTTTTAAGTGTTAATAGGGTCAACAGTGGTAATCCATATAAACAAATCTCTTTGAGGTTCTTGGTAATTTTTTAGCGTAGTTAGTCTTGAGACTAAAGAGTCTGATAAATGCTAGTCTAACTCATCGCTCAAGAAATGCAGAAGCATGGGCATTTTACCTATTTCCTTTCTCAGCATCTCTCCTAGAGTCTTCTGACCTGCCATAGTTTGGATGTATGCCCATTACCCTTGGGACTGTTCTCACTATCATTATCTAGTACACAAGCCAGCAAACTAAGATCTGTGGGCCAAATTCAGCCTGTCACCTGCTTTTAAATGAAGTTTTTCTAGAACATAGCCAGGTTTGTTCATTTACAGAGTCTGCTTTCCTATTATGAAATGAGTTTATTTATTTTTGGTCAGAGGGAACCCAAGAGTTTAGTAGTTGTGACAGACACCATATAGCCTATAAAGCTAGAAATATTTACTATTAGGGGCCAGCAGATGGCATAGCAGTAATGTCGCTGCAGTTTGAGTCCCAGACCTGGTGGCTTGAAAATCACGCCAGGTGCATGTGCATGCGTGCCCAAGATCCCAGGAAAGAGAATGGAGGAGAAGGGATTGTGGCATGGCCATCCCCCTGGGGTTGATTTCTCATATTCTCTCTCACTGTCCCCTTTCTCTCAGGTGAGCACATGTGCCCTAAGGCAAAAACCTCTTAAAAAAAAAAAAGTATAGTATTTACTACTCGGTCCTTTGTAGGAAAAGTTTTCCCACCCCAATCTACGTGATTCCTTTACTTCTTTCCTGTGTTGTTTGGCTGTTTTGGGGTCTCACTCTTTTTCAATTTACGTCTTCATTTTGGTGAAGCATATCTTCTGGCAGCTTCCTGTGCTGAGGTGTAAGAGGGATTCTTTTTTTTTTTTTTTTTTTTTGAGACTGCTTATCAGAAAATGTTCTTTCCTACCCTCACATTTTACTGATAGCTTAGCTGGGTACAGAATTTTAGCAGGGAGGTTATGGTTTTTCAGAAAGCTTTGCTTCACTATCATCTAGCTCCTATGGTTGCAATAGAAAGGGCTGAAGTTATTCTGATCTCCAGTCAATTAAATGTGACTCCTGCTCCTCCTGCTCAGAAACCTAGAAGGTCTAGGGGGTTTCAGTCTGTGACGATGACCTACATGGAGTCACACTGAGACCTCCCTGAATATGCAGGGCATGCTCAAGCCCATGCTCTGGGGCTGGAGGAAGAGTAGAGTTGGATCATAGTCTCAAGACCCCTGTTGGGGGTATACATGCACACACTCTATTTCGCTCATATTTTAAAAAATAAATAAATTAGGACCAGCAGTAAGGGGAGTAATGGCTATGTTGCTGGACTCCCATGTAGTCGACTGTGGTTTGAGTCCTGGATCTGGTGACTTAAACTCACACTGGGCACGTGTGTGGATCTTGCGTGCCCAAGATCCCAAGAGAAGAATGGAGGAGAAGGATTACAGTGTGGCCATCCCCCCGGGAGGTGATTTCTCGCTTTCTGTCTGTCTCTCTCTGTCTTTCTGGTGCACCCTATAGCAAAAACTTGTCCATAAATAAATAAATATATAAATAAACAAATTAAAAAGGAACTGACAGGATCTTTTCATTGTCCTCGTATTCTAAGATTTGATGATGCCGAGTCTTGGAGACAGGGCACATTTGTCTCCACCACGACGCAGGCAGTGGGCTCTCTTAACCTGGAAAGTCATGTCCTCCAGCAACGGGACATTTTCTGGAATGATTTAGTTCAACACTTCGCACCCTCCACTTTCCCCGTCCTTAGTTTTGGAATGCTTGTTGAACAGATGCTGGCTGTCTTAGAATGGTCCTCTAAGCTTCTCTCCTTTGCTATCTCTTCCTGGGACTAGTCCTCAACCTTCCCACTAGAATCCTGAATTGTCTTCATTCCTTCTATCCTGTTTCTAATTTCCCCTCCAAATATTTTATTAAAGTACCTTGGCTTGTGATTCAGATATTCTCTCTTGAAAACATTCTCTCAGGACATAAACGATCATTTCTTTTCCCTGTTTAGTGTGTTTTGTCTAATATGTTATATTAGAGGCTTTCTTCTTGGTTGTCTCTTCACATGTGGAAGTGAAATTCTGGAAGTCCTGACTGTGGGTACAGCTTATCCGAAAGCTTCACTGTAGGGAGAAACAGCTGGGCTCTTCACTGGGAAACCCCTAAGGTTAATACCTTCAGGTCTTTATTCTTTGCTACTCAGATTCCTCAGAGAAAGATTTTCCCATCCCCTGACTCACGGGTGTAGGCCTGGTTCCCAGAACTCTGGGGTTGGCTGAGGAAAAGGCTGAGACTCTTAACACTCAGTATGCCAACACTCACTCCATTTCTGCTCAGGTACCACCCCACTGCTCAAGTGTGTCTGTGTCCCCTAGCCAGACAGCCCCAACTTTGTCCTGTTCAGAGAATGTTTCTGGAGGCCAATCTTTCAGGATAAACTTCCAGCCAATCCTATTGTTAGCCTCGTTTTCACCACCACTTCTGCACCTTCCAGAGTTATCTGGTCTGTGGACTTCTGAATGCCGTGAGGGCTCTGCTGTGTCCGCTGGGCTGCTGGCTCCGTCGGCGGCTGGCGCGGGCGCCGGCCTCTCAGGACTGCTAAGTCAGTTGCCGCTCTGCCATCTGCTCCCTGCTTCCAAGGCCGTGTTGCTGTTGTCTCCTCGCCCACTCGCTTTGTCCTTGTGGGTTTATGTCTTAGAAAAAAATCCCTCTTCACTGTTGTTTTAGTGAGGTTTTGGGAGGGAATGAAAGTAAATGTGGATATTCAGTCCTCCATCTTTATTTTGAGCCTCTTAGTAATTAAATATCTTTAAAAAAAAAACAACAAAACTTCTGTTTAACACTGCAGCGTCGAGAGCCCGCATGGTCCCCATGGTCTCCATGAATCACACAGCATACCGAGTGGGGACCACCGAGTGGGGACCGCAGCATCCTTATCATTACTGACTCTGTGGAGAGTTGCTTCTCTCCTGGGGGAGGGGCCATTTTCCCTGGAGGCCCCTTTTGTTTACTCCCCAAGTCTGGGAGTGGCTCCTGGTGTCTCCTCCCTCCCCCAGCCCCTGGTTTCCTTACCTGGCACCAGGACTACAGCATTACCTCTCTAATTCTCCCACAAACCTCCAGTCAACCGACGCAATGAAGCAGTGTAACCCTTTCTAAAATGCCATCTATCTCATGGCACGTCAGTGGGACCCAAAACCTGCAATTCCTTGTGGCTGGCATTTGACTGTGACTCCATAGTTTGATTCCACCCCAGCTAAGCAAACTTCCCCGACATCTTCCTTCCAACAGGCCCTGTTCTCCTAACCGCAGCTTAGACGGCCTCCAGCTTTCGCTTGTGCACACGCCCTCACCCTGTCACCTGCTCAAAGCCTCCCCACATGCCTCTGCCTGCTAGGTTTCTTCCTTCACCTGACAATAGCCAAGAAAGCAGGAGCTTGTTTCCAAGGGCTTAGGTCAGTCTTGCCTTCTAAGTGGAAAGGACAGCTCTCGAGGCAGGGGCTCTTATATTCTTCTCCATGGTGGCTGCCCCCTACTCCCCTCATCCTGCCATGAAGCTCTCTAGCCAGTGCCAGGTACCACGCCTTCCAACATGGCACGGTGGTAAGTGGAGAAGGAATGACCGCGTGGAGGTTGTTACCTTGCCCTCTGGAGTCAGTGTCCAGATCACGGAGAAGGTCAGCTTGTCGGTCATGGGGTTGAGGCTGCACAGCTCCTCACACAGCAGTCTGGGGAGCATGGGGACCACCTGCGGGCAGAGGACAGGACCATGAGCACTGGCCAGAACCGGCTGAGGAGCAGCCCAGTGAGAACAGCTTCCACTCTCCTAGAGTGAGAAAGATGGAAGTGACTTTGTTCCCCCAAAACTCTGCAGAAAGACCACACTGTTCCCCCAGCACTGGACAGAAAGATCACACTAGCTTATACTTCTAGACAAGCTTCTAGCGTCCAATGAGAATGTGAGCTGGGAAAGTGAGAAGGACTGGTGACAGATGATAAAAAATATATTGTAGTATCGGCTTGTCAGAAAAGTCATGACATTTTTCTATGTTTTTCTATGCAAAAATGCATCATGACTCTCCCAACTACCCAATGCATTTGACTGTCCTCTAAAACTGAAGCTCCAGATGCACGAAGGTTGTACTTTTGGACTTAACTAATCCAGCTGAACCAAGGCCTGAGTGTAAACTCACTACAGTTTCATCAAGGCAAAATGGAGCTACTGCCGAGTCAATGCCTTAGTAATTAAACATACCCTAAGTTATCAAATTACATGTTGGAACATTAGCTGAACACGCCAATAAAATATCACTATAATAATAAAATTAAAAGGTTCATAAAACCAGGTTTCCTACATGAATATTATGGTCAACAGTCACCCATTTGGAAGTGTTTTTGAGCCTAAATAACTTCTTTTCCTTGTTGATCTACTACATAGTAAACTGAGTCAACGGCATCCTCACTTTAATTAAACTTTTTTAACTTACTTTGAAATGATGACATAGCGTTTCCCAGGAGATTACTTTTTTCTAAAATTCTAAAGATGAAATGAGTATCTCTACCGTTGTCTCCTGAAGATACTCTGTCCCTCCCACCTTAAGTCTGTTACTTCTCCTTCCTTCTTCCCTCTCTTCATGATACAGCATGTTTGTGCAAAAGCGAGAGTGAGAAAGGGAGGAAGGAGCACCTCCACAGTGTCTGGTAGTGTCACGATCCCCTTCCTGCCAGCCTCCAGCCCACAGGACCTTGGGCACTCATGGTCACACCTGGTGTGCCTCTGGCTGACCAGGCCAGGGATTGGAACCACGGTTGCCAAGTGGGATTAGGCTTTTTTTTTTTTTTTTTTTTAAAAGAATTATTTTATACCTCTCTCTCTCCCATTCTTTTTCTTTCTCTATTTTAATTTGACCAGAGAGGGACAGAGTGAGTGAGTGAGAGAAAGTAGAAAGCAAGCCACCAGGTCCAGGACCCAAACTGTGGTCGGCCCTGTGGAGTCCATCAGTGTTAACCACATGCCACCTGCCGGCCCCGTGATCAGGCTTTTCTTGAGCAAGCAGCACGTTACTGCTACGCCACAAAGCTGGCCCCCTACAGTCTTCGTGGTTAATGTCACCACGCACCTCACATCTCAAAGACATCTGCATGGCCAGCCGCTTCCTCAGCACACTTATTGCGGACCGACTTGCTGGGTCACGTTGCACATGCTGACACTGGAACCCGTGCTGAGTAACTGCGGCGTGAGAGGTGAGAAGGGAAACCGCTGTCACTGAGGTAAATTAGCTAACTAAATGTCTCAGTCAGCAAAACAAAATAAACCCCAGTGGTTTCTCATTCCTGTGGAGGGTCTACACCTGTATCCTGCATTAGTAAGTACCTTTGAAATAAAAAAGTAAATTCCAGAACTCATGACCCACACCAGTAACTAATAATAAATAATTAGCATTATTCTAAAAGATGCCATATCTTTTAACATCTATATGACACCTAATGACAACCTAAAAAAAAATTGGTAATAGCTTTTTTAAAAAAGAATTATTTATTTTATTTTATTTATTATTATTCTTTCTTAATTTGACCAGAGAGTGACAGAGAAAGAGTGTGAGGGAAAATAAGAAAGCAAGGCACCAGGTTCAGGTCTAGAACTGCAGTTGGCCATGTGGGGAATCCAGCACCTTAACCACCATACCACCTGCCAGTCCCAGTAATAGCTTGTATAACAACTACTTTTGACATTTTTTTTCCCTTTCTTCCTCTTTTTGGAGAGGTTTTTGTATAACAACTACTTTTGACATTTTTTTCCCTTTCTTCTTTTTTTTGGAGAGGTTTTTGCTATAGGGCGCGTATGCTCGCCAGAAAGACAGAGAGATAGAAAGCGAGAAATCACCCCCCATGGGGGATGGCCACGCCGCAATCCTTTCTCCTTCATTCTTCTCTTGGGATCTTGGGCACGCACGCACACACGCATGGAGCGAATTTAAGCCACCGGGTCCGGGACTGGAACCACGGTCAACTACGTGGGAGTCCAGCAACATAGCCATTACACCGACTGCTGGTGACATTTTCTCTTGCCATTGTTTTTACAACATTAGTTCAGATGACACTGTATTTTCTTGGCTAACTTATTTAATACTACATTAAAATATGATTAAAATTTTAGCTCTTTTGTACATGTCAAGTGTTTTACAAAAATAATCCATCTCCACCTATATAAACATAACATTCAAAATACAGTAAGTTTTAGTATCATACTGTTTCATGATTGAATTATACATATTTCACATCATTTTACCCTTGGACTGTGCTCCAAATTAAAGTGCACCTGCATCGTGGGCCCATTCATATTTTGAAATGCTAACCCCTACTGTGACTGAACTTGGAGAGTAAGCCTTTAGGCATAACCATAGTTACATGGTTAAGTGAGGTCCTAAGGGGGGACTTTACATGCAGAGGAAGGGAGAGATAACACATACTTCTTCTCTGTGAGCGGGGATGAGAGGGAGCCATGTGCTGACACAACCACATGCAGCCGGGAAGAGCGCCCTCACTGGGAAGCAAGTCGGCCAGCACCTTGACCTAGAACTTAAGCTCTCCCTAGTGGGAGAAAATCAGGTCTGCTGTTTAAGCCACCCTAGTCTAAGGCACACTGTTACAGGAGCCTGCGCAGAGGCAGCCTAAGCCAAGCTGGGTGGCAATGTGCTCTGCAGTGGTCTCTAGAGCATCAGCAGTGACACCGCCTGAACTGAGGAGTGGCTGCTCCTCGGCCAGCCTGCTCCTAGTACTCCACCTCCCCTTCCATGTACTGAGTGTCTTGTCTAAGTGTTCAAGGCAGTTCTTAGTTGAAGTTACGAAGCTGGTAGTGTAACAGGTTTGTTTGTCTGTCTTTAGGTTTTTGTCATGGGGTATATGTATTCTCCAGAGAGAGACAGACAGAGGGAAGGTGAGAAATCGTCCCCCAGAGGGAATGGCCATGCCACAATCCCTTCTCCTTCATTCTCCTCTTGGGATTTTGGGTATACACGTTCAGGCGCCTGGTCTGATTCTCAAGTTGCCGGGTCTGGTACTCAAACCTTGTCCGACATGTGGAAGTCCGGCTTAACCTCCATGCTGCTTGCTGGCCCCAGTAATATAGCTCTTGGCTTCGTGTTTTAGTGTTTACCAAAACAAAGTCTTTGCTACTTGGGACTGGACTGGACCCCGGAACACAAAGGAAAAAATTGATGAAAAAGCTGGAGAAATTAAAGTGTGGAGTTTCCTTAACAGTAATGTTCCAAGCCAGTTTCTTAGTCACAACAAGTGTAACACAGTTAATGCCAGACATTAACAACGGGATGGGCGCTGTGTATGTGGGCCCTCTCCGTACTGCCTGTACAGCTTTCTGTAAGTCTAAAAGTGGTCCAGAATAAGAGTGCATTTATAAGACAGTTTTCATTAATTGATCTTGGTTTATAAATTTAAATATGAAATTAATTTTTGCTAATTATCTAATGAAAATCAGATATTGGAGTTTGGGGTTAACATTTTATTTTAAGGACCAGCAGATGGCATAATGGCTACATCGCTGGACTCCCACATAGTCAACCACAGTTTGAGTCCTGGACCTGGCAGCTTAAAACTCACATTGAGCACGTGTGCATGTGTGCTCAAGATCCCAAGAAGAGAGTGGAAGGGATTGTGGCATGGCTATTCCCCCTGGGAGGGAGTGATCTCTCGCTTTCTGTCTCTGTCTCTCCAGTGAGCACATGTGCCCTATAGCAAAAATCTCTCTTAAAAAAATTATTTGAAAAAAGGGCTTCACTACTTTAAAAAAGAGAAAGAGGGGAAAAGAAAAGAAAAAAAGCACAAGAGCTAAAAAATATTAACCAGAGGCCAGCACATGGCATAATGGTTACGTCACAGGACTCCCATATAGCCAACCACGGTTCAAGACCCGGACCTGGTGGCTTGAAAATCATGCTGGGTACCTGTGTGTGCATGCCTTGGATCCTGGGAGGAGAATGGAGGAGAAGGGATTGCAGCATGGCCATCCCCCTGGGGAGTGATTTCTCACTTTCCCTCTCACTATCTCTGTTTCCCTACCTCTCCTGTGTGCATGTGTGCCCTAAGGCAAACAACCTCTATTTAAAAAGAAAAAAAAAAGAGCATTAACCAACAGAGTAAAGTTTAGGCTCAGCCGCAGCCAGGCCAGGAAAAGCACAGGCTCTGATGCCTGCAGGGCTCGGGGTGTCCTCATGGATCCACCACTTCCCATTCAATTTGGGCAAGTCAGTGCAATGCTGAGTCTCGGCTTTCTTATCAGGAATACACTGAAGATGCTTGATGGACGCTGGCTCCCTGGCCAGCCACCAGTGTCTCAGGTCCTCCGTCACCTGGCCCAGCCTCTGTCCCGGACTTGTCCTGCAAGCCCATCCTGCAGCCCCTTCACCTCCCCCTCCTGTGCACTGCGCCAGCTCCAGCGCATGCTGCTCCTTCTTTCTGGAGCGCCTCTCTGGACACTTTGCATCTGGAAAACTTCCATGTACCCTGTCTCCAGGAGGCTGCCCAGCCCCGCTGGGGCAGGACTGTCCCGTGTTCTGCCATCTCACCGTTCTTCCAGTGGGCACGGAGGCGTCCTCCCCGTCCACCATCGCTGCACCCTCCCTGCTCCTCTGCATCATGACCGCAGACTCGCTTCCCTACCGCTTAGCTGCTTCTTCGGGCCTAGCCGCTGCCCTCCACAATCAGTGGGGTCCTCGTCTGACCTGTGTGCTCTCTCTGTCCCACCTGTCGCACAGTACACCCTCCATTTGCAAATGACTGACTATCACCCAGGAAACTAGTCACCTAGTTTTTCTGCTTACCGTACTATCTTGACAAAAACATCTATAGGCAATGAGTATTTTAAGTACAAGGTAAACCGCTGGGGTAGGGGGCACTCCCCTAGGCACTGCCAGCACACTCGGGGCCACCCAGGTTGGAAGTGCAGCTGGGGCCCAGGGCTTTTCACAGAAGACTGTGCTTCACCCTGCACGCTGCAGTTGTCAGGGGTCGAGGGCTGAGCGCTCCTCAGAGAGCCACCGCAAAGCTGCAGGGTAGCATGGCTACACTTGGTTCCTGTTACTAAATTTTCACCAGACCTTGAGGTAGAATTCAGATGGAATTCAGAGCGAACACTCTTCAGTCCATGTGGTGGTGTAAATAGATGGGCTACTCCTACGTTGTTCAAAGGAAAAGGAGTTAGGAGGTTACGATCACACGTGTGGTTTGGCGTGGGAGGCTGCGCACCAGCGAGTCTGCCGAGGTTTCTCAGAGAGCAAACAATTGCCATGACTGGTTCTCTTCATAAAACCTGACCTTCGAAACCTTGCTCTGATTGGCCACTAGAATCCCTCAGATTTGCATATCCGGCACCTCATGATTGGTCCAAAAGCAACCAATCATAACCCACCATTTACAACCAATCACGGCCCACCGTTTACAACCAATCACGGCCCACCGTTTACAACCAATTATAACCCACCTTTTACGATCCACCAACGTGTATATAACCACCATGCCTGGCCCACTATAGCCAGACCACCAGGAAGACAACGAAGACGACACAGACGACCAGGAAGACAATGAAGACGACACAGAAGACCAGGAAGACGACGACCCTGGAGAGCCTGAAGAGCTGAAACACCGCACAGTCTCCAGATGACCCTGAAGAGTTGTAACACTACATCGTCTCCAGACGACCCTGAAGAGCTGTGATACCGCGTCGTCTCCGTGCTGTTCACAACAGACGACGCGACCCTAAAGAGTTGTAACACTGCGTCATCTCCGTGCTGTACCATGCTGCCCACAATAAACAGATGACACTGTGTCGTCTCTGTGCTGTGACACTGCGTCGCTTGTCCCGGCTCTCACTCCTTCCCTCAGGAAACCTGTTCGACTGTCCCCCCGGGTCGGGACACATGGTGCCTGAACCGGGTGGGGACAAGTGGCACCTGAACAGGGACGGGACAAGTGGCGCTCGAACAAGGGACCTGAGTACGAAGGATCCAGTGAAGAGCACCCAAGGAGGGGACAGCAGAGAATCATTCGAGAAAGGATGGCAGAGAATCGTCCGAGGAGGGGACGGCAGAGAATCGTCCGAGCGAGGAGGGGACGGCAGAGAATCGTCCCGGTGAGTAACAAAGATTGCTTACTTATAAGAAATGAGGGTAATAATGGGACAAGAGCTTAGTCAGCACGAACAAGAGCTTAGTCAGCACAAACAAGAGCTTAGTCAGCACGAACAAGAGCTTAGTCAGCACAAACAAGAGCTTAGTCAGCACGAACAAGAGCTTAGTCAGCACGAATTATTTGTTCAGGGCTTGAAAGAAGCCCTCAAGACACGGGGAGTTAAGATTAAGATTAAGCAGTTGCTTTCCTTTTTTGATTTCTTAAAAGAAGTTTGTCCATGGTTCCCTCAAGAAAGAACCATAGATGAGAAAATGTGGAAAAGAGTACGGGACGCTTTAAAAGATTATTATACCACATTCGGCCCAGAAAAAGTTCCCGTGACTACTTTTTCGTACTGGAACTTAATAAACGAAATTCTCAGGCTCCACACTAGTGACCCAAAAATTGCCACTATGGTCACTAAGGGAGAGCAGATCATGCAAAATGATCAACCCCAGGAGGAGGCTATAGCCGCCTCAGATCTAACCAAGGATTCTAAAATTGAAAAAGAACAGGGAGAGGATCTTATTTCCCTAGATAGTGAGAAAGAAGTTAAAAGCCCTGAAGGCGAGACAAAACCCAAAAAATCCAAAAAAATAAAAAATAAAAACAACCTTAAGTCTCTACAAGAGCCAAAGAAAAACGAGTCAAAAACTGAGTCAGTTTTTTGGACAATGTGCTGCTGTTTATCATATTTCTATATGGTCTCTGCTTGGGGTGGTTATGTGTTTATCATCAACCTTATTCCACTGCATGTGTTTGTGTTGTTACTAATGTAGAGATATAGCAAAAGAGTCTACATAGCATATAGCATTTTCTACATTGTGGGTTTAATATTATCCATGCAGATACCTGTTGTATCACAATTAGAGAAACCAAAAACCAATACAGACAAAGAAACAAAACTAGTTCAGGGATCACATACGACAGACTTTGAGACATTCCCTGTTATGGAAACTATAGATCCCCAAGGGCAGGTTTAGCGCAGTCACAGTGGGTTTATGGTAAAAGAGATTAAGGCGGCAGTTGCCCAATACAGAGCTACTGCTCCATATACCTTAGCTATAGTTGAAGCTATCACCGAGGGCTGGCTTACACCATCTGATTGGGAAACATTAGCCCAAGCTATCCTTCTTAAATCTCAAAACTCTCAGCCTTTATGTTCCCCTAACTGCAGCTACAGCTGCCAGTTCCACTGGCTTGGGTTATTACGCCAAGTCACTGAGGGTCTTATCTCAGATGAACTAGATTCCCCGGCTGAGGTGGTTCTTCAAAATAGATGAGGTTTAAATCTCCTCCTGGCAGAACAGGCAGGTCTCTGTCTTGCTTTACAGGAACACTGCTTTTACGCCAACAAGTCCGGCACCGTTCGTGACAACATACATCAAGAATCTCTCCAACAACGTAGAAAACAACTCGCTGATGGTCTGCCTGGAACGGTCTCCTCCCTTTCCCACTCCCCCTCGTTGGCCCATTTATTGGCTTTTTGATTGTTTGCTCACTGGGACCTGTTATATTTAATAGGCGCATGTCATTCCTCAAACAACAAATTGACTTGCTTATGGAAGACCAACACTCCTATACTGGTCTTGCCTGAGGTGCTGAATCGGTTAGTCAAAGACGGGTAAGAGAGTCTGATGAACCCAATAACTGTTCAGTCCTTCCACCTAAGACAGGAGGCCCATCATAGCTATGGGACTCTCCAATGAGGGGTAAGAATGGACTTAAGGTTCTATAAATGACTCCAACCTAAGACAGGCACGATTCCCCAAGGCTTTTACCTCATCTCTCAAATTAAAACAGAGAAGGGGGATATGTGGGAGGCTGCGCACCAGCGAGTCTGCCGAGGTTTCTCAGAGAGCAAACAATTGCCATGATTGGTTCTCTTCATAAAACCTGACCTTCGAAACCTTGCTCTGATTGGCCACTAGAATCCCTCAGATTTGCATATCCGGCACCTCATGATTGGTCCAAAAGCAACCAATCATAACCCACCATTTACAACCAATCACGGCCCACCATTTACAACCAATCATAACCCACCTTTTACGATCCACCAATGTGTATATAACCACCATGCCTGGCCCACAATAGCCAGACGACCAGGAAGACAACGAAGACGACACAGAAGACCAGGAAGACGACGACCCTGGAGAGCCTGAAGAGCTGAAACACCGCACAGTCTCCAGACGACCCTGAAGAGTTGTAACACTACATCGTCTCCAGACAACCCTGAAGAGTTGTGACACCGTGTCGTCTCCGTGCTGCTCACAACAGACGACACGACCCTGAAGAGTTGTAACACTGTGTCGTCTCCGTGCTGTACCGTGCTGCCCACAATAAACAGACGACACTGCGTCGCTTGTCCTGGCTCTCACTCCTTCCCTCAGGAAACCTGTTCGACTGTCCCCCCGGGTCGGGACACATGGCGCCTGAACCGGGTGGGGACAGTTTGGCACCTCGTGGGCTCTCAAAAACTGTCCTGGCTCCTGCCAGGGTCACTGCACAGGTGCTCCCCCCACCCCTGGAGCAGCAGGCTCCCCGGGGAGGAGGCGAGGAAGGCAGCGCTCTGACATAAGCTACTCCCTCAAGTCCAAGTCACGGAAGTCCAGGGAGACCTGCCTGGCCCGAGCGCACAGTCCACCCCCCGCACTGGCTAGCTGAGGCCTGCCCCACACTTGGCAAGGCCCCGAGCTGGTGTGCTGAGCACAGAACACCGTGTGTCCTGGAGAGGAAAGGGTCTCCAGGAGCTGAAGAATGCCGGCCACCAGCCACACTGCAGACTACACGCGCACCAACTGGGCCAGGCCCAGGCCTGTCCAGCTCACTGCTCAGTAAGGAAGACAGGGGTCACTCCTCCCAAGTTCCCACACACCCTCACTTCCACTGTCTCCCTCAAACCCACGGTGAACCTCGCAGTCTGTCCAGCCTGCTTCTGCCAGTCCTGACTAAACAGAGACTGAGTGAACAGTGGCTGTGGACACGTGGCCCTGACCTGTCTGAGCTCTCACCTAGGCAGTCTGGCACGCCTTCTCCCTGTGCCTCCAGGTTTAATTCCAACACCTGACCGCTCTCCTTACCCCCTCCCCAACTGCCTCTTGTTCCTTCGCAGTAGAAAACGTGTCTTCACAGCGAAAACCTATCTTCAGGCTCAGCCCTTCCCAAGCAGCCCCCGAGCCCTTTCCTTCAGCCAGTTCCCTCCAGCCTCAGCCCCTGTAACCTTCCCCGTGTGCCTCTCCCCTGCCAGCTCACACTGGTCTCTGTCGTGGTCTTGGGCCAACTCACCTCAGCCGGTCTCGGAACTACCTGTCTGGCTGGCCTTTCCCCCAGGGGCCTGGAGCCCAGGCTCAGAGCTGCTCGTTCTTAGGGACAGACACCACCCTGCTCCCCAGTGCAGGACTTCCCCTCCATTTACCATTAAGTGTCTCAACACAGTTTATGCTTCTTATCGCCATTCTCATCTTGTCACTTCTCAGCCCAAGATAACAATTTTTTTAAAAAGAGAAATTTAGTGTAATGGCTATGTGGCTGGACTCCCATGTAGTTGACCGTGGTTTGAGTCCCAGACTCGGTGGCTTAAACTCAGGCTGGGCACGTGTGCATGTGTGCCCAAGATCCCGAGAGGAGAATGGAGGAGAAGGGATTGTGGTGTGGCCATCCCCCCCAGGGAGTGATTTCTCGCTTTCTGTCTCTCTGGCGAGAGCATGCACCCTATAGAAAAAACCTCTCAAAAAAAAAAAAAAAAAAAAAAGAAAAAAAAATTTTTGCTACAGGGTGAGTGTGCTCACTCTAGAGACAGAGAGAGTTAGGGAGACAGAAAACGAGAAATCACTCCCTGGCGATGATGGTGACCCCGCGATCCCTTTTCCTCCATTCTCCTCTCAGGATCTTAGGCACACACACACACCCAGCATGGGTTTTACGTCCAGTGATGTAATCACTGTGTCATCTGCTGGTTCCAACAGTTTTTAAAAGCACATGTTCAGGGACCAGCAGTTGGCGTAATGGCTATGTCGCTGGACTCCCACATAGTCGACCGCGGTTCGCGTCCCGGACCCAGTGGCTTAAACTCACGCCGGGCGCGTGTGCGTGCGTGCCCAAGATCCCGAGAGGAGAATGGAGGAGAGGGGATTGCGGCGTGGCCATCCCCCCGGGGGTGATTTCTCGCTTTCTATCTCTCTGTCTCTCTCTGCCTGTCTGGCGAGCGCACGCGCCCTATAGCAAAAACCTCTCCAAAAAAAGAAAAGTACATGTTCAGTGTAGAAATGTGAACTGCTGGGATCAGCAGATGGTACAATGGTTATGTCGCTGGACTCACACATAGTCAACTGTGGTTCGAGTCCCCGGTGCAGGGGCTTAAAACCCACCGGATGCATGTGCATGTGCCTAAGATTCCAAGAGGAGAATGGAGAAGGGACTGTGGCATGGCCATACCCTGAGGGGTGACTTCTTGTTTTCTGTCTGTCTCTCTCTATGGCGAGTGCACACACCCTATAGCAAAAAAAAATCTCTCTTTAAAAAAAAGAAAGAAAGAGAGAAAGAAAGAAAGAAAGAAAGAAAGAAAGAAAGAAAGAAAGAAAGAAAGAAAAGTTAGCTGCTATCAAACCAAAACATGACAATAAAATTTTGAGGCCTATTCCTTAGACAAGATAATGCTACTATGTTGGTGCAATCCCCCTTTTTTTTGTGCACACATGATTGTACTCTTTGTAAAGTAAAATACAGTACAATACCCATGCCTTTTTTTTTTTTTTTAAGGTTTTTGTCATAGGGTGCACGCACACACCAGAGAGAGAGAGAGACAGTTAGAGGGAAAGTGAGAAAATTCTCCCTGGGGGCTGGCCACACCATAGTCCCTTCTCCTCCATTCTCCTCCTGGGATTGTGGGCATGCATGCACACATGCCTGGTGTTATTTTCAAGCCACTGGGTTCAGGACTTGAACCACAGTCAGCCATGTGGGAGTCCAGTCCCGTAACCACCACATTACGTCTCTTTTTTGAAACACGTAATCAGAAACCACTCTCCTGCTCATCATCTCTGCTTTCCCTTCTGAAGACACGGTTTTCCCAGGCCGCCTCTTCCCTCCTGGGTTTGCCCAGAGACTGACGCACAAGTCCTGGCTGTCCCCCCTTCTAGCCCAGCTCCCCTTGTCACTCCAGATCCATCCATCACAATGCCCTCCGGACACCTGGATTTGGACAGCCCACTTCAAACATCATGTGGAGAAGCCCAAGTTCAGCATTTCCTCCCCTCACCTGCTCCTGTGTCTATTGTATTTCTCATCTCCGTTAAGAGCAATGCCCTGTCCCCAGTTAACTGAGCGAGCAAACAATAATAGCCCCCCTCAAGAACACCACAAACACAAATCTCCCCCGCTACACACGTGTATGCATGTGCACACACATGCACATGCTTACACACACACACACACACACACACACTCCCACAGAACAAAGCTGAGTGAAATCTCATGATCTCCCAACTCTTCTCCCGGCTACAGCCAATCAGCTCCTGTGGGTCTTACATTCAAAATCTCCCTTCAATGAGTCTTTTCCTCTCCGAACTCCACTAAGTGTGGACACATCTCTCTCGGGATATACTCTAATTGTCCCCTAAGCCGGTGGCAGAGTTCTGGAGTGGATACTATTTCAGATGAGACTTCCTTCTTCTCCAGACTTCCGCGTCTTCTTACTAAATTCCGCCTGATGCGAATCTGCAGTCCCATTTCTACTAGCGCACATAGCCTGTATTTTCCACTAGCTGAAGAACTGACTTTGATTATTGGACTTCTGCTTGCCCTGTGGATGAGTGGGCCCAAACCCCTCCAGCGGAGCCAAGACTTTCCAAGTACAGTGACCAAGGGTCATCGGTGGCCAGGACCCTGACTTCAAGAGGACAGCAGAGGTACAGTGGGAGCTAACTTCTCCCATTCCCCTACCCTTGGCCTCACCCCGCCTTTCCCATATGATACGGATTGCTAGCGTTGGGAAGGGAGTGCAACTTGGGGTGACTGAAATGGCTGCTTGTTCGAGATGTCCACTCGGCACTGAGCTAAAGGACCCCTGTGGCCCCGTTCTTGTGACCTAGGTAAACACTACCACATGGGCCAACTCTCTTAGCCTCTACGAGCAAATCTCAAA
Source organism: Tupaia tana (assembly GCA_026018925.1). Taxonomy (NCBI): domain Eukaryota; kingdom Metazoa; phylum Chordata; class Mammalia; order Scandentia; family Tupaiidae; genus Tupaia; species Tupaia tana. Next base: position 8,828,925 of record JAKSZU010000001.1, read on the forward strand.
GCCTTCAGGGGAAGTGACCGAAGGAAAGGGCCCTGGTACAGATGAAACCGTCCTGTCTCTGGCCTAGCACCTTCAGCACGTGGAGCTTAGGTGATTTCCTGTCTGGGCTGAAGGAGACCACGGCACTCCCCTACCTGCCCTCAGGATAAAGGCCAAAGCCCTCGGCCCACCACTCAGCCTCTCTGTAAGTTCCTCTCTCAGCTTCCCCTGTAACTCGCACCCCAGCAATTCCAAACTACAGACTGCTCCTTGAATGGTCCATGATTTTTGTCGCCCCTGCCTGGAATACCCTCCCTACCCTCTTTGTCTGTCTAGAAATTTTATATGCAAAATTTGAAACACCAACGATTGAATGCTTTGTGACGCCTTCCTGGCCCTCGCAGAAGCTCCTCTCCGACCAATCCCAGGAGACACGACTTTCCTCTCCTCTGTGACATCCCTTACCTGAGGGCTGCTTCTGCAGTGGCAGCTAGCCCAGGACATGGCAACTGTTAGCCCCACCTCCTCTGCCCTGCCAAGGCCAGTGTCTGTCTCATCTTCACGCTGGTGCCAGGCACACAACCGGCACTCAGTAAAGGCCGAGTGGATGAAGACTGATAAGCACTTCAGGCAGCAGGAGAGGAAAGGGGCTGGGGGGATGCTAGGTCTTCTTCAGCATACTTCAGGGCCAGGGCCAGGGCCAGGATGGGTCCGGGCAGAGCTTCAAAGCTGGCCGTGGAAGAAAGGGACGGCGATGATAGGACGCTGACTTTCTAAGCATTCTGGAGAGGGCTTGGGAGAGTTCAGAGAAATTGATCATTTGGGTAAATACACCACTGCCCAAGGCAGCTGGGTGGGGGCACCAACAAGAATATAAAGTCTTCTATGAGCCTCAGAGAGCGGAAACATCTGCTAAAGCCGCAGCGGGCAGGCCGGCCAAGTTCAGCAGTGGGTTAGCCAGGACAGCCCTGTGACCAGCGGAAAGGGCCACAGCGGAGGAGAGTCAGTCATCCAGGCGCGAGGAACAGGAAGGACGGGCAGTGACATGGCGACCGACACCCGCAGCCCACAGTCGGGGGATGCCCCACTTTGTGGAAGGGCCACAGGGGCCTCTTCCGCCCCCCTCAGCCCCGGCCTTTGCTGGCTTCCCATCCAAATGCCCTTGCCCTCCGTGCCCACAGCCAGCTCGGCCCGTATCAGCAGCCTCACAGCACAGTGCGTTTTTCTCCTATTCTGTGAGGCCTTTTAGAAGCAAGGTTCACCAGCTAGTTCCCCACTTACACACTGAAAGAACTTAAAGGAAATAGATAATTCACTTGCCAGCCAACGTCTCTGTTTAGAGAGCTTTCTTTTTCATATCAACACTTCCGTGAACTCAGAATTTGATCAACTCTTTGCTACACAGTTTGACATTAACAAAACATCAACACTGACAACCTGCTGGTGTCAGAAAGGAACATCTTAAAACTCTTTGGACTCTACATTGAGACAGACTTCCAATCCCGATCTTTGATCTTTATTATAAAGCAGTACCAATAAAACATCGCAGAGATTTATGGGTGAACTTTCATTCAAGATTTATGGGCAAACTTTCATTCGAGTCCATTTATGGGCGAACTTTCATTTCACACCTAAAATAACACGAGTGCTGGGGCCAATAGGCAGAAAATGTAGGTTTAGGTTTCAACTGTTTAGGTTTTCTTTTACTTTAAAAAATTTCACTTATTTAAAAAAATTACCTTAAAAATTGCAATTACATTGCATTTCTTTCTCAGAAAAGACAGTTGAGAGACATTAACTGGGCATATGTCATGTTCTTCTGGAAGGAACGGTTCAGGTAGAAAGATATCCCCTGTCCTACGGAAACCATCTTTTGTCAAAAAGAAAGAGTGTGTTTTTTTTCATGGGATTTAAATTTTATTTTTAAAATTGATTTAAAATTTATTTTTCTACCTGAGTATACCCTACTATTAACAAGTGTAATGGAATACTTATTACTGTGGATAAAATCTTAACAAAGACAGTTTCATTTAAAAGGCAGCTAGATGGTCTCTGGACCCAAGATCTGCTTTATTGTATACTGCCCACTCCATGGGCCAATCCCCCGAGTCAGGCTGGAACTATAATTCTGACATCGGTCCCTTAGAAGCTGGCACCTGAATGGAAAGAAATCAGTGTCCCCTTCCCTTAGATGGGAAATCAACTGGACCCCTCCCCTGACCCTCCTGCCTACTCTCCGTCTTCCATGTGATGAAATGAGAAAGCAGAGTCTGGAGGGGCAGAGGGCAGCTCACCCAGCTTTTAAGAAAACCTTTGCAGGCAAAGGAAAGTGAAGACGGCAGGAAAGTTGCTGGACATAGTCCTTTAAGAAACACAAAGAGCAGGAAGGGAGGTCAGAGCAGCGGGGCCGGACGAAGGAGCACGAAGGCACAGTTGCGGCTGTCGCAGCAGGTTGCAGGCCGAGCCACTGGCTTCTGCCAGGCGGGAGGTGGCACCCGGCAACGGGGCTTGCGGCCCCTGCCTCTCCCGGCTCCCCACCTTCAAAACTTGCCAGCAGAGCCCCACCTCTGCCATCCCAAAGAGAAATCCCAATGCTGGGGAAATCACAACACTGAAGTAAAGAGAACAGAAAAGCAAACACACTTAGTTATTTAACCCAGCTTTATTTTCATTTTCTGATATTGAAGCATAATTCTAATTTTGAAAGCAGTAGTGGGCAAAAGAAAGCCATAGGAGGAACCATGAAAGGTATTTAAAATTCAATATTCAACTCTGGAGAGCAGTTAGCCTTTTCTAAACAGGGAATACGTTTCATATCCACTCATTTGATGTGGTCTTCAAAGTTAAAGACGATGCTGCCTCAATCTCTCTTTCCATCATTGCATTAGAGTTTCCATAGATAAGTGAGGTCCTGGAGTCTCATCTTTGCTCCCTAAGAGACCCTGGGCCAGGAAGAAGCTGGGTTTAGTCCGCAGCGCCCCTGGGCAGGAGGTGTGGATGCGCTGCCTCCATCGGAAGGTCCTGGGAAGTGGAGCCCACGCTGACGTGATAGAACGGTGTCCTCAGGAGGGCCCCACTAAGACTGAGGCACCTGCACTCTGATGTAGTTTCTCTGCCTGGGTGGGCTGGGTATAAACACAGAAGAGCCAAAGTGGAGTGGAGGTTATGCCCCAAAAAGCTTCAAAATAAAAAGGTCCATTTTAAAGTAAGACATCCAGGTAGACAAGCGCTCAAGTCATGAGTAAAAAGTGTAACCTCTAACCTGACTTCTAATGGCACGGGTCAGCCTGGCCTGGTTTTGAACCGATATGGATGGGATCACAGTGCTTCCTGCTGCATCTGGTTCTCTGGCCAGCGCAACCATGTGTGGAGCTGGCATTCATTCATCTTCACTGTGGTCGCGCGTCCCGCTGTGTGAATAGGCCACAACTTACTGTTCATTCCCCAGTTGACAGGCTGTGGCTAGCCTTTGGCTGTTTCCAACAGTATTTCAACTCTTCACTTGGATGCATTCCACTGGGTGCACACCTGGCCGTGGCACTGCGGGGCCGCACGGTGAGCACACGTGCAGCTTTTAAAGACGCTGGCTGCAGCCTTCCCACAGGCTTGTACCGGTGTGCCTTCCGCCAGCGGTGAGAGTCTCGGTCACTCCATGTCCTCCTGGACACTTGCTAGCCTGTGTTTTCTTATTCCAGTCATGCTGCTGGGTCCCCTCCTTTCTGAGGTGAGAGCTGAGTCACCTTTCCCAGCAGAGCAAATGCCAGTTAGTTATGGCACTACCGGGAATCACCAACTAGAAGACCTAGGCTGTCCGGATGAGTGTTGGTAAACCGGAAGCAGCCTGGGCAGCCAAGGCTTAGGTGAGGTTGGCAGGCTATGGATTCGATGACCTTCGGCACTTCCCAAGGGCAGGGTCCTGGTCCTCCAGTTCTTGCATGAGCGGAGGGAGTATGAACTCAAGGAGCAGAAGCAACATCGTCTGTGTGGATGTCCTTTGAGATTCAGGCTTAAGTGGTGGGTTTTTCATTCTCACGTGGAGAATGAAAGCAGCAGTCGGCCTGCCAGGAAACCTGGGGTCTTCCCAGGTTACTCACAGTTCCTTAGGTATTGGCTGGGAACCTGTGCTGGGTAAGCTCAGAAGGTAAAGCCACAGTTAAAATGAACAAACCATTAAATAAAGGAGTGGCCAAAACCATGGACAAGGAATGCCGGGAGCAGTAAGCATGTAACATCAATGCTACCTCTCTGCTACCAGGCTAACGGGCCCCGTCTGGTTATGAGTAATGGGCAGGTGGGTATAAACTTGAAATGACACACATGCTGAAGGCCAGTGCTGCGGAGCTGTGCTCCAGAGGAGCGGTTCGCATGGAGAACAGTGGGATGGTGATAGCCTCGGTTTCGTGGCCATGGAGGGCAGGCCAGGGAGGAGGCCTAGTTGCTAATGTTCAGACACCCCGTGGGCATGTATTTGTGCCGCGTTCCCATAAGCCACCCGTGTGTGCCCACAGCAGAGGCGTGGTGTCGGCGCTGTGAGGATGCGATCGAGTAGAAGTTCCTAACCACTGCATTAGGCTTCAGTGGGCCACCAAGGCCAGAGGCGGACATGGTCGGACGTGGGAAGTTTGGTGTAGAGCGTATCCCGGCCAGATGGAGAAACAGCTAGCATTCTCACTGCGGTCTCTGATGGTTCTTGATCTTTTTAGGCAGCCTGTGCACAGAGGTCACCTACTGCCCAAGGTCATTCTGCTACTTACAGGTAACTGGGCCAGACGACCATGCTGCTCCTGACTTGGCATTTCACAGCTCTGATCGACTCCGGCTTCCCTTCTACGTGGTATTCTCACTTCTGGGATGGCAGAAGCCCCACCCACCCACCCAAAGTAGGCTGATCATCTATTATACACGGCAGGCAAAGCTGAGCCCCTGAGGAGCCAGCTGTCTAGTCCTGGAGCAGGTGAAGCTAAGGTTTTGTTCCAGTATTCCAGGCTGCAGTGATCCAGAGAACACTGTCATGGAGCCAGGGAGAGGAGGTGCAGGTCTTCCAAGTATAGGCCTTCACACATTGAAGGCAGCCATAGCAGATGACAGCCCTGGCTTTCATCTGGGACAGGAAGGCCCACCCAGGCTAGCTGTCCTTGGAGTGGGAGTGACAAGTGCTGGACTCTCCACCATGGGTCTGAAGACCTCTCTGTCACCTGCGGGGGTGAACCAAACTGGAGCCACAAGCAATGGGATCTTCAGCCCCTAAGAGACACAGCTGTGGTCAGAGCCACCCTTCTGTGAGGTTAGTTAGTGGCTTTCAGGGTGGGCAGCCCATGAACCCCTAGAAGTTTATGCTGATGGCACCTAGACAACATACCTACGAAAGGACTAGCCCATGCTGGGGAACACAAGAAGTGCGGGTTCAGGTGGCAGGAGCACAATTTCTCAAGCCCTTATTTTGAAAGGTGAGGAGGGCAAAGAAGTGAGAGAGAACTAAGAAGGCGGATTCTGTCTAGCGGACAGGCCTCATGCTCAGGCCACGATCCGCATGTGTATAAAGTTCGAGGGGTCGGAGAGCCACCTTTCCAGGGCCTCTTCAGATTCCCTGCATGGGTAACCTCAAACCCACAGCTCAGCCCCTGCTCGATAGCTCTTCCAGGGCAGGCAGTAGGGTGAGCGTCCCTGGCCAGGAGTTGGAGAGGCAGTGGTCAGGGTACAGTGCTGCTGGCGAGGACAGAGCTCAGAGACCGGCTTTTCCTTCTGCCAGCTGTGTGGGCACACAGGCCTGCTGGCAGTGTGAGCTGCCCATCAAATCAGGCATTGGGCACAACTGGGCAGCTGTATCCTTTCCCTGGGTGTTGACATTTGGAAGTTCCCAGAATGCAGTAGGTTTTTGCACCTGGGTTGCTACTCTTCTCCGGAGAGACGGGACCATACAGAGGGTATCTGGCTCCTAAGAGCCTTGGTCTGTGTGTGCAGGTGGTGGGGACGTACCCCTCACCTTGGTGGAGTAAATGTGCAAAAAATACCAGAAGTCACGTCCTAGGCATGGGGCTTAGGAGGAGGGAAGGCTCAAGCTAGTACAGGGAGCAATCGGAAACTGAACCACTGACTTCTAGGAAGCCAGATGGAAGTGAAAGTCAAGACAGAGTCGAGGAAGTAAGACGAGTCAAATGAGTGGGTGAACAAGGTCAACAGAGAAGGACGCAACCTGGAGGAGTCCGCGAACTGCAGAGAGGGCGTCAGAGGTACTCCTGTATGTTTTTCACTCGTCGCTGTCTCCACAGCCTACTGGTACACAGTGCCAATACTCGGGAAGGAATGGATTCCCTCGGCCACTGCTGGGTTTACCAGGTGGAGGCATATGGATGGAAGGGCTGTTTGGGGTGATTCTGTCTAATCCCGTCAGTGCACAGACAAGTACAGACACCCAGAAGGGCGCAGACACCCAGCGACTTCCTAGGACTGGTGGGGTTGGGATGCTTTGCCAACTCAGGGACTTCAAGGGCTATCTTGTTCTTTTTTTTAAAATATTTGTTGTTGTTGTTGTTTATTTGTTTGGTTTTTTTTTTTTTGCCATGAAGTACATGCACTTACCAGAGAGAGGCAGAGAGAGGGAAAATGAGAAATCACCCCCCAGGGTGGATCGCCATGCTGCAATCCCTTATTCTCCATTCTCTTCTCAGGATTTTGGGCACACACACATGCCTGGCATGATTTCAAGTCACCTGGTCTGGGATGTGAACCACTGTCAACTATGTGGGAGTCCAGTGCCTTAACTACCATGCCACCCGCTGGACCCCGTGGCTATCCTGTAAAGGACAAGTAGGGGCCAGACTGGCGGCCGCCCTCCAGGACAGGGATTGGAAACATGTTCTTAAAGGGCCACAGTGTGATCAGTAAACAGTCACTCCACTCTGCTGGCGGGGAAGACAGCCATAGGAAACACGTGAGTGGATGCGTGTGGCCGGGTTCCAACAAAGCTTGACGAGAACTGGGGGCTGGCGTGGGCTGCATCAACAACGGCGCGAAAGCAGGTGTTTTCCTCACTTCCCCCTGAAGCTGGCTGCTGGTGCGAATGACTTAAGTGGCAGGACACTGAGCAGTAAGGCCTGGCATGACGTCCTGTGTCGTCTTCAGGAGAACATGCACTAGCAGGGTAGACACTTTTCTAGGGAAAACCTTTACTTACCGACTTTATTAGATATGAGAAAAGATATTTGGAAAAGACTATAGTTCCTCATGACTTTTATTTTTTTATTATTATTATTTTTTTTTTTGGAGAGGTTTTTCGCTATAGGGCGCGTGCGCTCGCCAGACAGACAGAGAGAGATATAGAGACAGAAAGCGAGAAATCACCCCCCAGGGGGGATGGCCACGCCGCAATCCCTTCTCCTCTATTCTCCTCTCGGGATCTTGGGCATGCACGCACACGCACCCGGCGTGAGTTGTAAGCCACCGGGTCCGAGACGCAAACCGCGGTCGACTACGTGGGAGTCCAGTGACATAGCCATTACACTAACTGCTGGTTCCCGTCATGACTTTCATTTTGAGAAAAGGAAAAAACAACAAAAGAAAGGAAGGGAGGAAGGAAGGAAGGGAGAAGAGAAGAGAAGCGGGGGGGGGGGGGGGTTGAAAAAGAGAAGGGAGGGGAAAAGAGAAGGAAAGAGAGGAGAGGGGAGAAGAGGAGGAGGGGAGAAGAGAAGAGAAACTCAAGAACTCGAAGTGTTACCTTCTGAACCAAGTAGACACTCGTGGCTCTCTCGGCAGCCACTCTGTCCAGATCGGATCCCTCAGGAACAAAGTAGCTCACGTCGGCGATGTGAACTCCCACTTCAAAGTTGCCTGGAAACACACAAGAAGGACCATCAGCCAGGGTGGAAGACAGGGCGACTGCTCTGAGGAATCCTCTCAAGGACGCATGTCACTTGTGGAGGCCACAGGACTTGAGTGTAGGCTGCTGGGCACACCCAACCGCTGAGACCCACCCTATCATCACATTCTTCACTGTACACCAGAAGATGAGATTTCTATTGTGAATAAACAAGATTGCCATTTTCAAAGCAGAATCCTTTTTTCTGACGGCCTCTCATCTGAGTAAAGATCAGTAGAAGACATGGCTCATTCTGGATGATGGACACATTCTTTGCGGTCACAAGCAGTGAGTCAGCCCCCAGATCCTGCCAACACTGCACCTGGGAGCTCTGCCCTTCCTGTCCATCCCACTGGCCATGGCCCTTATTCGGCCACACACCTGGCCTCCCTCCCTTTCCCGATCTTATCTTATCTCACCCCATTCATATGTTTGCTTGGCTCATGGTTTTTCCTATGCTTGGAAGAATCTCGACAGGATCTGCCTAGCGAATCGTCCTTGTTTTATACGGGGCAATGGAAAGAGGATCCCACAGAAGAGATCCCCTGCCCTCTGTCTCCACCTGCGGTGCTAAAGCAGCAGCTCTACCTGATGATGCAACCCAGTCTTTCTTCAGTGCACTCATTATTCCCAGATACCAGTGTGTCTTTATTGGCTTCCTGGTCCACTGTCTGCCTGTCTCCTTACAGTGTGAGAGCCAGCAAGATCACTGTTGCATGCCCAGTGTCTGGAAGAGTGCCTGGTACGTAGTAGGCACACAATAAATATTTGTCTATTGTTTCTCCCCTCTTTAGAACTGCCCTTTCCCTTCTTGGTGGACTGTCAACAGGCTCTCTTTCCTACCAGTTCCAATGGGCAGGTGGTGACCCAGGCTGGCAGAACTGTACCTTGAGCAGGAACGGGGAGAGCACTTAGGTTATAAACTTAAGCTATCCTCCTGAACATCCCATAAATCATCTACTGAATATAGTGAATATATTGGGCACATGGACTTACCTATACACGACAAGGGCGTCTTCAAAAAGTTATGGAAAATGTGAATTACACAAGTAAATAGATTTCAATTTTGGGGGCACCAAAATCAATTCATACTTTATTTCCATTTTCCATGAACTTCTTGAAGTACCCTCCTATGTGTATGAAACGCACAAAATGGACAGACTAGAAAGCAGCACCTGTGTGAAATAATTACTTACACGGCTTGAAGAACGCTTCCTGGGCAGATAGACCCACCGTGAACAATCAAGCACAGAGCTGAACTTGCTTAAACTGGAATGGACACTGACGCAACTGCACTATGCCCTGCTGACAGTGACAGCTTGAGGCACAGGCATGGGATCCAAGGAGATTTATTCTGAGTCTTTTTTGAGGACTGACAGGGATTTCAGGAAAGAGGACCTCCTGCCTGGGATCTCAAACACTCAGGACACACACAGAATCCTGGCGCTGCCAGAAACCATCTTTGTCTCCTAATCATGCCAACATGGAAAATAATAGGTCTAAGAAATGAAGGGCAAATCCCGACGACCTCATTCGAACTCGGATCCAACTGAACTGGACTCGGTCTACTGGTAGATCTGTATTCACGAGCCAATCAATTCCCTTTCGGAGATGACTCACCAGAAGAGTCCCAAAGGATACCCACACTGACTCAGAGGAGCTTATGAGTACATTACCATTTGCTCCTTTGGTTGCCTGGATGAGAAATCCTAAAATATCACACATTTTATCTACCAATTCTGTAGCTGTCCTCCTAATTCTTCTTCACTGGGGAATGACTCTTCCTTCGGTTTTTTCAATGGAAAAATGTTTAAACGTGGGGTGCTTTTTTAAAATAAGGGGAGCTCAAGCCAGGAAGAGAACTTAAGACTCCCCATTCTTCTTCTGGTCTGGCACGGAGAGACCACCCTCCTTGGGATTGTCCTGCTGATCCTGGAACACGACCGCATCAGGGAACACCTAAGTCCATCCAGGAGAGCCCAGCTGCTCTGGGGTAATGCAACAGACCATTTCCCATAGAGCAGAGGGCTGTCTGCAAAGTTGAGAGGACCCAGCAGGGCTCCAGGGTCAGCTGCCTCGTTCCAACAGTCACCAGCTGTGCTGCCGGGTCACCGGGAGCATGGACGGCTACTCTGCCATGATCGAGGAACTCAACCCCAGGGGACGTGGCCAAGAGCCTCAGACAGCTCAGCTTCCAGTTTTGATATTTCAAGTATCTAAAACCAACAGTTGGAGAAGGTAAAATAAAGTATATTCTTTTGAAGTCAGAATTATAATATATTGGCCTATCAGGTAAATATTGACAAAAGGAAAAGAGAAGGAATTATTACATCATGATATAAACCATAATTTTCTATTCAGTCTCTGTGTTGTTACTACACATGAACTTTCTGTCCTTAGTCAAAATTGACAAACTGACAAAGAGTTCATTAGAGGAGATAAAACATGGGAGAGGCCAACCAAAACATACTCAAAAGGCTTAAGTTTCACTCCTTATTCCCAGGCGAGCCTCTAAACCAGCAAAGAGAAGCTCTCTTATTCTGTGCTTTGGACCTTTTTTATGGAAACCCTAAGTAAATATTTTATTACATATATTTACATAGTGTGAACTCACAGAACTCCTGAGGTTGTGGCGCTTAGGTTTTTACTCTATGAAAGAGAAAACATAAATCTGAAAGGTTACATAGGATACACTGTCAAACCATTTAGGATGAATTTGATGTTGAAAAAAAAATACTGTCTTTCACATAAACGTATTCTTTTAAAATTAAGAAGAATTTTTTTAATATTAAAAGTTGTATCTGCTAGGCTAAGGCGAGTCACGTGAGTTCTGCAGAGCATAGAGGCAGAGAGAGGAAGGGTCCCCCAGTTGTCACTTCTGGCTCACTGTGCCCAGGGCCCACAAACTTCACTGAATACAAATACTACTTTGAATGAACTTGAGAGGACATTGAACCTGCTTCATCCAATTGAAACACAAACAGAATCTAAGCAGGAGCTTAGAATCCTCCCTTCCAAAGTCAGCCTCCCAGCCCGTGCAGTGGCCTCACAACTGTGTCCCTGCCAGGCAGCCCCTGACCTACCTCCAGGGTGGGAAGCTTACATCTTCTGGAAGCCACTTGCTCTACTTGTGGGGAGCTCTGGCTGCAAGAAAGGATCTGCGACACATGGAAACAAAACCTCTAGTTGTTGCCATCACTGGGCATCCAGAGGTGGCAATCCCTTCCTTTAAGGAGCTAATGGGGTCTAATGGGGCTGGCAGATACACCCACGTGATGACAGATTGACAGGACAGGGAAGTTTCGAAGGAGCTCAGAAGCTAACTGAGCTTTTATCCATCACAGCATGTGGCATGTTCTGAACTCTCTAAGGACTATATGAATAGAATATTGACAATCATAACCGTAAAGGTGATAACCAGGAAAGCAGAAGTGATCGTTTTTTAAATGGCTCCTTACACAACCTAATTTGACAGCAGCCACACGTATTGTACAGAGGAATTATCTGAGCTCAGAGAGGTGCCAAGTCACCTGGGTAGTAAGTGATAAACCCCAGATTCAAAACCAGGTTGGACTCAGAGCCTCTGCTCCTTTCATTAGCCTTCCCCACCCAGTCACTGCCGCCCAAGGACAATAACTCCTGATAACTCCTGATTTTTCATCTCCGCAGGCCAGGGCCCAAGTCCCTCCCTAGTGCTGACGACCTGAGGGAAGCCCCTTTCGGCCTTGGATTCCTGCATCCTTGCTCCCAGCCACGCCCCACATCTGCAGGTTCTCTTGGTTCCCACTGTCAAGCACCAGAACCCCTCACATCAGAGCCCGATTATCAAACAACCACTGAACCATTAACTCAAGTTCTACTTCATTATTCCAGTAAGTCCTTAAAAATCTAGCAAGTCTTTTCTAAATTTCTAGCTTGCAGTCATCTTTAGCTGGTGGCAGAATGACCGTCCCAACTAGTGCCTAGAGTGGGGACTACCAGGCTCCTACTTATAGTAGGTGGGGACGTGTCAGGCGTCCCTTCCCAGAGTGACTGACCTGAGTCCCTTAGTGGGTCCCTTTACTAACTGCTGAGACTAGACGGGGGACAGAGGCTCTTCTCGGCCGTAGGAGGACACTCCTAACAGAAAGCAGTGTTCTGATAGACTGGAGGCCTGTGTCCCCCAAATTCACGTGCTGAAAGCTGACCCCCAGTGTGATGGTATTTGGAGGTAAGGCCTTTGGGTAAGGTGAATGGGGCTAGCACCCTGATAGGAGATCCCAAAGGCCTCCCATCCCTTCCAGCACGAGGGCACGGCAAGAAGGCAGTGGCTCTGAACTAGAAAGTGGGCCCTCACCAGATACAGATCTGGAGCAGCTTGGTCTTGGACCTCCCTTCCTCTGGAAATGTGAGAAATAAATCTCTGCTGTTTGTAAGCCACTGTGTGGCGTTCTACTCTATCAGCCTGAGTGAATGCGAGTGAAGTCTGGAAATTTATTTTTTAAAGAGACAGGGTGTTACTATGTTGCTCAGGGTGGCTTCAAAGTCCCCAGAGTAGCTGGGGATAGAGAGGCACACCAGTGCACCCAGCTGGAAATCCTTTTAATCCAGAATGCTGAGGAACAACGCTCCTACATGTACCCTTCTGCAAAGAATAGCTGTTAGTGCAGGTCACTAATGACCTCTGTGCCTAAGGTATAGAAAGAGGGCTGGTGGGAGGGCCAGTGGGATTAACATGGCCTGGAGGAGAGCTGCCCTGCTGAGTCAGGATGAAGCCTTCAGATTTCTATTTCAAGTGCAATAGGAAACCACTGGAGAGTTTGGAGTTAACCGAGGGTATCATACACTTCCTCGTTCTGCCAGCTCCTTCATCTGCATCCCGAGGTTCTTGTCATGCAGGCTACGGTCACGCTGAGCAGAAAATGAGCCTGAGACTACTGCGATCTCTCAGGAACGGATGGCAGACAAATGAATCACTCAGTGAAGTTTAGAAAACAAAGGTTGATGACAAGAAGCAGCATGACCTGCTGGAGAGCCGACGGACACAGCAATGTGGAGTTCCTAGCCCTCAGACTGGACTCTGTCCAGCCAAAAATGGGAGCATGAAGCGCTTGCTTGGGTCACCTTCAGCCCTGTGGCCAGTTTGCTAACAACGTGAGCCTGAAGAGACAGGGAACAGAGCTGTGCAAACTGACAGCCTACCCAGCTGAGACGACTGAGACACTGTGGCTGACACAGCAGCAAAGGGCCTTGCTTGGGGAAGCTCTTCCAGCCCAGGGGCAGGCTCCAGCCTGCGTTTGGTCCCCCTGAATATAGAGATGGGCTCAATGGCTGGAAAGAACTGGGCTTGGCTCACCTTCAGCCTCACAGTAAAGTTTCTCTTTTATTTATTTTTAATTTTTTTGGAGAGGTTTTTGCTACAGGGCA